>VBSM01002217.1:21167518-21226814 GCA_008086735.1 Cheirogaleus medius | reverse complement strand
AAAAAAAAAAAGAAATGAGACTCATAAATATGACTCCAGATTCCTATAACTTTTACCACCATGGGTATAGGAGAAATGATCAGGCTTCCCAAAGAAAGCCCAAAAACACTAAAGAGACGCCATCCATGTCCTTGTGGGCAGAGTTCCATTTTGCTTAACTTGCCCTAGTGGATTGGAATCAAGTTTAATGGGCTTGGCAGAAAGGTCAACTGCACATTGAACTGAAGGTCACAAACCCATCAGAACAGAGGGAAAATAAAACCAGCAGAGGCCCGTGTCCTAGTTCCTGCTCTATTACAGCGTGTGACCTTGGGCAAGTGCCCTTTGCTCTCTGACACATTACCTCACTGGGAGAGTGAGGAGACCGAACCAAGTGAGCTCGAAATCTTAGACATGGCCAGGTGCAACGTTCTACATTTGCCTACATCCCTTCCCTGAAGCGTTTTACTTTTTCCTTTTTATCCAAATCCCGATTAATAAGATACATGTTCATGCTACTAGTTGTCAGTTTCCTCATTCAGGAAATAATTCCTACTTCACAGGTTGTTGGGAGGAAGCAGTTTCCATGTGGTCCACTGTTAGTGGGTGTAGTCAGGCTGGGTGTTCAGACAAAGCAAGGACACACACATACAGTTTTTAAATCAAGGAGAACTGATTTTGAAGACTCTGACTCCTGCATACTAGCAAGGATCTTATTCAGTACCGCTTTAATTGTGTGGATTTATTCTTCCCTGCAGCTGGAGTTGCTACCAGTGCCATTCCTTAGACGTGACACATCTGTGTGTGGGCAGGGCCCGAACACAGGCTGGGGTGAGGGCCGGGGGCAGGAATTTTATTCCTATTCTAAGGAGACACTTCTGGCTTCACATCACATTGGTCTCTCACTTCCACTTGCTTCCAAACGTATTAACCCCTAACATAGGTCGAAAAAGAAAGAAAATTTCATAGCAAGAATCTTCACCTTGATAATCCCATTCCAAAGACATAACTGTAAAGAATTTTTGAACTCCACAGAAACATGGTCTGTAATAATCGCCACCAGCTCCACAGCCAGCCTGGAAACTGTCTAACCTGCCTGGTACATCACTGGGCAAACCTCAAACTTACAGAATACAAATGATAATCATAAAGACTATGTAATGACATGGGAAAATGTTTGAATAAAAAACTGCCAACATATGCTGTGATTATAACTATGTAAAACAATGTCTCGAAAGTAGGCGAAGTACCAATGACATATAGAAATTAAAATAGCTATGCTAGTATTGTATTATACACATCTTAAATTTCTCCCTTTAACATTGTGACATTACTTTTACAGTAACAATAAATGTACTATATGACAGAGAAAACAAGTTTTTAGATTTCAGATCACGGAGGCGCACACGTTCCAGGGCCTAACGTGTCTCACAGTGTGACGCTGGCCTGGGGTGCAGTTCACCCCATCTCGAGGCCGAGGGAGCAGCGCTGGGACGGCCCCTGCGCCTGCAGCTCCATCGCAAGCCACGTTTTTACCTGTCTGTGCGGTAACATGAGTCCCAGCCTCCTCGCACGCCAAAGTCCACTCTCATTAACATTTTTCTCCGTGGACCAGGGTTAACGGTCATGGTTTTGCCTTTCAGCTCCAGAGCAGGGTTTTTGTCTGGTGACTGGAAACAGACTTGTGTCCACACCTGGACGTGGACCGAAACGCCAGCGAGCCAGACACTCCTTCCCAGTTCCGGAGCTGAAAGGAAACAAGCTCGCCGCGGCTCGCGGCCTGGCTCTGAGCGTTACGTGCAATGAGGACACAGGCGCCCCACGTGTGTGCACTAAGTTGGCACTCTCACGGCGGTGCTCTTTGGTAACAGTGAGGAAACGAATACCATGTTTCTCACGGACAAAGCTAGGATGGTACAGGAAGGCTGATGTTGAATATTTTGGGGTTTTGAGAATTTCCAGTCCCATATTTGGCCTTGTTGGAAAGGTCCCTAAGCCTAAGAGTGAGACGTGAACAACCCTGGCATTCCGCGGTGAGCAGCAATGGGAAACGCTGGGTTTGCAAAACTAGCACATATTGAGCAGGGACCCTGTGCCAACTGCGGTCCATAACTTCTAATTTAATCCTCCAAAAACCTCGTGCTCTCCAAAACCAGAGCTCCAAAATCCTCCAAAAACCAGAGCTCTCAGATTCCCACCTTTCAAGGAGGAAATCAAGATCTGACCATCTCAGACCGGCCCAGATCCACGCAGCTAGGAAATGGCAGAGTAGGACTCCACTGGGCTAATGTGGCCACGCAGTGAGTGACTTTACTTGGCTTTTTTTGTAAGTCCCAAATCAGCATGGACGTGACATAAATGCACAGGGATGAACTACAGGAGCTGTAGTTTCTTTCCCCAAATCAGCCGACATGTCCTGTAGACTCAGAACTCGGTACCGCGCACCTTCGCCCGTCAGCTTGGTGCTGCCTGCCCCAGGCCGCCGGGGTCCTCCGCCCAGCAGAGAGCAGCAAGGAGGGAGTGGACGTCCAGCCCGGCCTGCGGGACCCACCGCAGCACAGTGGGGAGGGCCTGGAGTCCGGCCCACTCGGCCCGTCCTGGCCCCTGAACCCACCTGTGTGGATTCAGAGGCCAGATGGGGAGGCCTGGATGCTGCCTCGGCCTTTCTTTGTCCCGTGGTGGACAGGGACCAGCGAAGGGTCAAACTGATGGCGCTGTGGGCAGCCTCCTCACAGGACATCGCCTCAGAGCCCCCAGGGCAGTGCGTCAGGACGGGGTTCGGGAACAGTGTGCTCCCCAGGCCGATTCCCTTCAAAAAATCTCAGACTCAGCCCGTCAGAAATAGTGTTTTCGATATTTATTAACAAAGGAGTTGGCAAGAGGACACGTTACCTGGTGATGTCACACCCCACGCCCTCCCACCCAGCATCCACCGCGCCCACTGTGGTGGCCGGTGTCTGACCACCGTGCTCTCTGGCCGAGCTCCCAGCCAACTCCCCGAGTCTTGGCTCCTGGTCGGTCACCCTCCAACTGCTCAGAGGGCAGGAAGAGACTTCCCTTTCTCAAGAGGCAAGGGAGATACTATGGCACCAGTGTTTGAAGATAAAAAAAATTCTTTTTAAAAGAGGCAAAGGAGAGAACAGCTTCCATTTAGATGCTGCAGCCACAACGGCACGCCATGCCTTGTTCCTCTGCGAGGCAGGTATTGACTGCTCCTCCTGAGGCAGGGGCCCCCTGGTGTCCAGCCCTCCAGAAGAAATCGGCTACGCAGAGCCAAGCGGAAGCTCGGCACTGTGAAGGCATCGCCCTTTCTCTCAGACCAGCCAGGAGGGCCTCCTCTGACCCCTGTCAGCAGACAGTGAGACTCCAGGACTGGGATAAAAAGCCTGTGACGAGTCCTTGACCCCAACTCCCCACACTGTGCACTCCTCAGGATCCACAGCTGTGACGTGGGGATAAGACGCCACGTGGGCAGGCGCTGGGGAGGAGGGGATGGCTCACCGGTAACACTTCTTGTCCGTCAAGTGCCTTGTTCCAAGAAGCTTGGCACCAACTTTGCACCAGGTCTTCAACGCTCTGATGAAAACAGCAGCGACAAACTCACTCCTGCGTGACTTAGGGCAGGCGTTTGCGTGAGCGGAGGCTGGCCTCCTCTGTCCTCAAAGTCTTCTGCTCCTCGCTTTTGCACAGGAGGTTGACAGTCCCCCTTGGCGGGCCCCAGGAAGATATCCGACAAGAGGAGGCCGCACACAGACTTGCTGCTCAGGACGTCCCCGGGCGAAGACCCCAAGCACAGGAAAGCATTATCTCAGAAACAGACAAGCCGCTTCTCATCTTCAAAGACTTTGGCCTCCTCTCGCTGTATCAAGTTCCCATTTAGGCTGTTGAAAAGGAGGAAAACGAAGAGTACAAGTGAAATGTTAGGGACCGCTGTCCACCCCTTCCCAACCCACGTTCATCACACACGCGCACAGCCCACGACCCTAACACTGAGGAACACACCTGATTCAAACAGTCTTTCCTACGAATATTCATCCTCTCCAGCCGCCATCGCTCTATTCACTGGGTCTCACTAAGGTCACCAACAGCCTCCATGAGCCTGAATTTAATGATATTTTTCATGTCTGGTCTTTCTTGACCCCCACAGGCATGTGGCTGTCCTGACGTCTCCCTCCTTGAAGCACAACCTTCCCTTGACTTGGCCACGTGCTGTCTGCTTTTTCTCCTGTCTCTGGGCACCCACCTCGGTTCCTTCTCCACATGCACCTCCACGGGAGCGCTAGCCTCGATTCCCTCCAGGTTTGGGACAGGCCCTTTCCCTCAGGTGATCTTGTCGACACCACGGCCTTGTTCATGTCAGTGGAGCCAGTCACCTGCTTGGCATCTCTACTTGGATGTCCCCCTGCACCCCAAAAGTGCCCACAGCTCCTCAGGTTTCCCTGGATCAGTGAATGGTGCCACTGTCATCCATCTGTGCAAGTTAGTGACCTGGGATCAACACCTCTCATTTCTGTCTTTGAAGGCAGAACTCGCCAAGGGACTTCAGACTTCAAGTTCTTTTCAGGCGGGAACGAGGTAGAAGTAAATGTCTGTACAGACAATGAGTCCAAGGAGACAGGTTCGTTCTGGCTCCAAGCAGGGCTGCTCCCTAACCCTGGCTCCCCTGAAGGCTCCATCCCAGCTCTGCGGCCAGGTGTGGCAGGACCCACACAGGCCAGCGCCTTCCCAGAGCCCAGTCCCGTGACGTCATGCACAGAGGAACATGCTCTGGCAGCTCCCAGAACAAGTCAGAAACTGAAGTGAAGACACCCTTGAGTCTAGCACCTGGGCCACCTGTCCTGCCTCTCTGCTTCTCTCCTCCACCCTGACAGGTGCTCACACAGGCTCTGGATAGCCTGCCTTGAAGCAAAAGACTCCTGGCCCTACTAAAATAGCTCCTTGTGTAGAAACAGTGGCCCCTAGGAGGAAGAAAGTGCATTCTTCCAAGCCCGAGGCACTAAAGCAGCTGCAGATCTTTACATTGTCCTAACTGGCTGTGGAGAAAGGTCTCCCCCACCCCTACGCCTCCCAGGCTGCAGAGCAGGCGACCTTGTTGGCACACAGGCCACTATGCAGGTGTCGTCTGTTTGGATCTCGGCTCTATTCCCTATGACAGTGTTCTTCAAAAAACTTTTTGACTGCAGCCCCAAGTAAGAATTACATTTTACACTGTGAACCAGCATGTAGGCAAACACACACATACCCACATGCAAGTCTGAAATAAGATTAATGAAATAACACTTCTCCCTGCCATGCACGCTGCATCCTGGTAGTCTGCCCTTTTCAATGTCATTTTTAAATAATGCTGCTTGCAATCCACCAAACTGACTCTACGGTCCACAAATGAGTTCCAAAGCAAAGTTTAAAAACACTGTTCAAGCTGCTTGATACAGTCAAGAAGCTGTATCTCTTGTTTTTTTATTTATTTTTTGGCTGTGAAATTCCTCTCCCCATTATGAAGGGACAAAGTAGTTAATGAGTAACGACCCCCTGAGCTGAGGGTCTGGGTTCACGGTGAGGCTGCTCCTGGATCTCAAGGGGCTGCAGCGGCTCCTGAACTCCCGTGGTCTGTGTCCTCAACAGAAAGCCGGCTCCGCCCCACCAGCATCCACATGGGGCCGAGCCTCACACGGGGAGGGGCTGTCTCGGGCCCTGAGGTGGAGAACACGTTTGCAGAGCACTCACGAGTCTCTGTTCTCAGCCCGGGTCGGCCAGCACTTCTAAGCTGCCAGGGCCCTTCTGTTGCGTTACCTGCCACATCCCAGCATGGTGCCGGGTGTGACGCAGGTGCACAGCGTGGTGACTGTGGTTACTATCGGGAGACCCTCCAGGCCCCTCGCCCAGTATCCACCCAGACAGTTACATTATTAAGGGGGCTGCTGAGCAGGGGGCAAGAAAGAAGTGAGATGCGGCTCAGCGTCACAGGAACACAAGTGCCGTGGTTTTCTCTGTTAGCGTGAGAAGTTCTCAAAGCAGAAAAAAGAAGTAGAGAAAAGAGCATAAAAAGCTCAAATGCAGACTGGAAGTGTCTTCTGAATCCCAGGAAGCCTGACTCAGGGGAGAATGCGCTCCGAACCCCTGGCCAGCATCCCTAGCTCTCAGTCGCCTGAGTCCAGGGCCATCTGCTCTCGGTAGGAAACCCTGCACAGGCTGTTCTTGCCCCCCACACCCTCCAAAGATCAACAGGACGAGGCCGGGGTAGGAGCTCACAGACCTTAGGGTGGAATGGTCTGGGCTGAACTGTCGCTTCCCCTTTTATGGTGGCCTTGGGCAAATTTGACTTCACTGGTCTGGGCCTCAGTTTCTACATCTGTAAAATGGAGATAGCACCGCTACTGTACAGGTTTGTTGGAGGAAGAAATGGAAACTGCCCTGAACTCTGCCTGCCGCACACTCAGGGTGCCGAGAAGAGTCCTGTCGCTGTTACTACTGTACTCCGCGGCAGAGGGCGGGTCTTACCAAATCTCCATGATGCCAGTGTTACTCTGCAACGCATCCGCCAGCTGGGCGAGTCCCTTGGCCGTGATCTGATTCTGGATAAGCCTGAAATAAGAGCATACCCGTGTCAGATACGTACTACTGGACCAAATCTGCCCTTTGTTAGGGAGCTGGGAGGGTACGGTGGGAGAGGAGGAAGCAGGGCGGTCAGGGGGAGAACTGAATCCTGTGAGTTTTCATCTGGCTTAACACGTCTAGATCAGAGCCACCAGATAAAGGGCAGCTTTAAACATTTTTAATTTTTGTATATTTTTATAGTGAGCATAATATATCCATATATTCACATGAAGATAGTGTAACACATGAACAGATGTGTATGTGTTTGACATTTCTCATTGCAGAGGTTCCCAATCAAAAATGTTTGGAGACCACCAGTCTGAACAACAAATGCAAAGAAATACATCAGCAGGGAACAGGCAGTCTGACGTCTCTTCCAGTAGCTAGGGAAAGGCAAGGCAGTCTTAAAAATTAAGTAGCTACCAACTGATCCTTCTGTTCTTTGGGGGACTCAAAAGCCTCTAAGATGGTATCATGTCCTCTCCAACATCCAAGGGGGAGGAAGGAGAAACAGTTCTCATGAGTCTCAGTGGAGAAGCATCGACAAGGGGGCCTCTAAGAGTGCACCCCATTATGCTGGGTAGCAACGGTGTAAATGAAGCAAAGGTTGCAGAGATAGCTGGGAAGGTGGACATTCTTCTACCGCCCTCCTGGGCAGCTGCGCTTCTGACCCGCCCAGGAAACAAACATGGCAAGAGGCAGTGGTGGGTCCACACATCATCACAGGCTCACTCCCCACTCCTGGCTGTGTGTAGAATAGGCTGCTGCTAAACCTGACCCTTAGCATTCTTGGGCACTGGCCCAAGAAGGAAGGCCTACCTATGCTGTCGTGATTGATGCAGTTATAGAAAATCAGCGTGAAGGGGCCTGCCCCCTGGAGAGGCAGTACCATAGTGTTTAGGGGCTCCTCTCACAACCCCCACTCCCCACTTCTCAGCTACAGAACCTTGAAGAAATAAACTTATCTGTCTGTGCCTCCGTTGTCTTATCTGTAAAATGCGGATAACTATAAGAGTGCCCCCACACTGGCTATGTGAGGTTTCAACAGGAGGATGTGTACTGGGCACAGTTCCCCATGGAAGGGAGCTCTTGTCACCGTTACTGCCCAAGCACACAGGACCGCTGGTGGCTGGGCTGCAGCCAGGACCCAGTGCTCCCGGCCACAGCGTCCAAAGGTTAGGACCCCTGGGCTCAGTGGCAGAAGTGATGACCTTCCAATGAGCGTGACTAAAGGTGTAACTGGACATTTCTGTGAAAGGAAAAAAATAGAACACAGAAGTGAACACCAAGTTTTGCATTCAGTTTGACCCTGCTGCTTTCTAGTCAGCACCTTCACGGTGGCTGCCAACGCCACCACCCACATCTTCGTAAGGGCAGAGCAGCTGCCTCCAACCATGACTTGGCAAGAGGCCGGGAAAGAGAAGAGCACCTAATGTCCCTAAAAAGCCTGGCAGTGTGTCAGGCACATCTGCCCACGGGGCTGCCTCCACTAGGGCCGGCACGAGCTGTGCATACGCAAAGCAGCCATGACTCTCTCTCCACCCCCGTGCAACCTCTGTTCTCCCTGGAGGAGCTCGCCTGGCACCTAGGGAAGGCACAGAAGAAGTCTGCAGGCTAAAAAGCAAAGAAAAACAGACGTAATGTGAACATAGCATAGTCTGGGGTTTTTTTTTTTTAACAGAAATTGACAAGGTGATCCTGAACTTGTAGGAAATGCAAAGGACCCAGAATGGCCAAAACAATCTTGAGAAAGAAGAACAAGGCTGGAGGATTCAGACTTCCCGATTTCAAAACTTCCTACAAAGCTCTGGCAATTAAGACAGCGCGGTCCTGGCATAAGGACAGACTTACAGATCAATGGACTAGAATAGAGAATCCAGAAATAAACCCACACACTTATGGTCAATTGATTTTTGACAAGGGTGCTAATGCCACTCAATAGGGAAAGAGAGTCTTTCCAACCGTGGTGCTGGCCAGCTGGGTGTCCACGTGCACAAGCATGAAGTCCTGCTGTACACTGGCTACAAAAATTAACTCGGAATGGACTGTAGACCTAGATGTGAGAGCAAAACTAGAAAACTTAGGTGTAAGCCTTTGTGACCTTGGATCAGGAATGATTTCTTAGATAAGACACCTAAAGCACAAGCGACCAAAGAAAAACACAGGCAAATTGGACTTCACCAAAATTTTAAAACTTTTGCACTTCAAAGGTCACCATCAAGAAAAAGAAAAACCCCACGGAAAGAGAGAAAATATTCGCAAGTCTTGTATCTAGCAATCCTGGTCTAGCACCCAGGAGATACAAAGAACTCCTACAACCCATTAATGAAAGATAACCCAATTTTAAAATGGGCAAAGGCTGGGAACAGAGACCTCATGCTTATAATCCTAGCATTCTGGGAGGGTAAGGTGGGGAGGATCTCTTGGGGCTAGGAGCTGAGAACAGCCTGAGCAAGAGTGAGATCTTGTCTCTACAGAAACTAGAAAAATTAGCCGGGTGTGGTGGCGTGCACCTGTAGTGCCAAGTACTCAGGAGGCTGAGGCAGGAGGATTGCTTGAGCCCAGGAGTTTGAGGCTGCAGTGAGCTATGATGATTCCACTGCACTCCAGCCTGAGTGACAGAGCAAGACCCTGCCTCAAAAAAAGAAAATAAAAGGCAAAAGATATGGAGACATTTCTCTAAAAAAGATATACAGATGGTCAGTAGGCACATAAAAAGACGCTGAACATTGTTAGTCATCAGGAAAATGCAAATCAAAACCACAATATGATATTACTTCACACCCTTTAGTATAGCTAGATTCAAAAAGATGGACAGTAACAAGTGTTGGTGAGGATACAGAGAAATTGGAACCCACATACGTCACTGGTGAAAATGCAAATAGCGCCACCACTTTGAAAACCAGTTTGAGGGCTCCTCAAAAAGTTAAACAGAGTTGCCATATGACTAGCAATTCTATTCCTAAGTATGTACCCAAGAGAAATGAAAACATATGTTCACACAAAAACATGTATGTGAATGTTCACAATAGCATTATTTATAGTAGTCAAAAAGTAGAGGCCAGGTGCAGTGGCTCACACCTGTAATCCTAGGACTCTGGGAGGCCAAGGCAGAAGGATTGCTTGAGCTTAGGAGTTTGAGACCAGCCTGAGCAAGAGCAAGACCCCGTCTCTACTAAAAATTAAAAAAAGTAGCCAGGTGAGATGGTTTATTCCTGTGTTCCCAGCTACTCAGGAGGCTGAGGCAGGAGGATCGCTTGAGCCCAGGAGTTTGAGGTTGCTGTGAGCTAGGCTGATGCCATGGCACTCTAGCCTGGGCAACAGAGCGAGACTCTGTCTCAAAAAAACAACAAAAAATTAGAAAGGACTCAAATGTCTATCAACTGATGAATAAACAAAGAGGTAAATATCCACACAATAGATTATCATTTAGCTATAAAAAAGCGATGAAGTACTGATACGTGCTACAATGTAGATGAACCTTGAAAGCTTTTAGTGAAAGAAGATAGAGACAAAGGATCACATGTTGTATGATTCCATTTACATGAAATGCCCAGAATAGGCAAATCCACAGAGACAGAAAGCAGATTAGTGGTTGCCAGGTGCCGTGCGAAGGGAAGGATGGGGAGTGACTGCTCAGTGCTTACAGGGGTCTGGGGGGTACAGTGAAAGTGTTCTAGAATTAAATGGTGGTTGCACGACCTTGTGAATATACTAAAATTGCACACTTTAAAAGGGTGAATTTTATGATATGCAAATTTTAGCTCAAAAAATATTTTTGAAAAGCAGCACAGTCTGAAATTACCATAAATGTTTCAACGTCTGGTTGACTTTCAACATCTCTGCCATACTCTCTGCCACTTCATCGTTGAGTTCATTTTTGGTCAGCCTAGAAAAAAAAAAGGAAGTGTTTGCTCAGGAGAGCCTACTTGGCAGACACTGTTCAGTTTCACAGGAGCGGGTCCCAGCCAGGGCTGCCAGCTCTGCAGCTGGTCCCTTGCTGAGAGCCCCGCCAAGCCCAGCCTCCCACCCGACAGAAGATAAATGCGGATTCATTTCCAGTGCAAACCCTGCACCCAAGCTCCCATTTCTTAGCCCTGCTGCCTGCAGAGGAGCCTACTTTCCTGCCCCACCTTTGCTGAGCCTCCGATTTCATGGAAAATGGGGGCCCACAGAAAACAAGGGGCCCATGCCTGCTTCTCAGGGCTCCTCTAGTCCTCAGACCCCTTAACACCACTGGCAGCGTGTTGTCCAAATTAGCGTGAAGACCTGGAACGGCCACCAACTGCACGTTAAAATGTCATCAGCGCTTTGCTCTGAGGCTAGTTGTGAAGGACCCAAGTCAAGGGACTGCAAGTTCAGGAAGTTTCTCAATTGCTCTTAAAACCAGAGTGGTCTGGATAAAGCCCTGAAACTCCTCGGCATACATAGGGTTGGACCCTCTTGTGCCAGTGGATGAGAGAATCATTAGGAAGAAGAATGGAACAGAAAGAACATTTTTAAAAATCATCCCTTGAAGGTCAAATTTCTTTATTTGTATGTTAGACAATTAGACTTTAAGACACTTTAAGATAATTAGACTTCTAGAAATTTAGCCTGCGGCGTGTAAAGATGTAATGTACACACTAGGATTTATACGTTGCAACATACACCGTATGATCTGTCATAATGTAAAATGTGAACAAATTTAAATATCAATAGAAACAGATGGAACAAATCGTGACTGTCCATTTGAGCAGATGTGGTGTAGCTCTCAGAGAGAATGAGGCAGGAAAAGAAAGGGGAAGAAGGGCACAGCTTTGAGGAGCCTTCCGTGTTTGTATCACTCACAAGCAGGGTGACCTAGGGCACAGGGCTTAACTTCCTTGGGTCTGAGTTTTCTCATGGGTGCATGAGCAGAGTAATAGCACAGATCTTGCAGGGTGCTTGTGACCTTGAGTGAGCAGCACAGTCTGAAATTACCATAAATGTTTCAACGTCTGGTTGACTTTCAACATCTCTGCCATACTCTCTGCCACTTCATCATTGAGTTCATTTTTGGTCAGCCTACATTTGTAAAGGCTGAGAATGCCACATGGCATGCACTCCGCACTCAAGAAGTTCCGGGTGTTAGCATTGTTAACTATCCAAGTAGGGCAGCGGTTCTCAACCGGGGTGATCTCCCTGTCCACGGGGCACTCGGCCACGTCTGGAGACATTTTTGATCGTCACAGGTGGGCATGGAGGCCAGGGTGTCACTGAACATCCCAGCGTGCATGGGACAGCCCCTCGCAGCAAAGAATTCTTTGGATCAAAATGTCAACAGTGTCAAGACCGAGAAAGCCTGACATAAAGGGACATGTAAAATATGTATGATGCGTGGTTGAGAAATGTTTTAAGCCGCTTGCTAACTGCTGTCCTGTTTTGTATATATTTGCATATACATAGAACAAAAAGCTAGAAGGAAAAGGTTATTTTAGAAACCATGAAAGAGGAACTTTTACTTCCTACTTTCTAGACCTGTGACTTACATTTTTTCAAAAAAGCATGTAGTTTCAAAATGTTAAGACTTTTTGAGGAGAAAGAATTAAAAATGCCAGCCAGCAGGTCTCGTATCAGGATTCTCCCAAAGATGACATTTTCATGATTTTCGGGAACTATTTTAGCAAAATCAAATGACCACTGAGCTGTATGTAGACGATATGGAGGGGTGTAACATAGCTCCCTCACCTGCGGGTAAGTTATGATACAGGTGAGTAAATAAAATGCAAATAAAAGATTAAATGACAAAAAATAATGAATACCAACAAAAAAACACCCTCACAAGGCAAAATCCACTTAATAAATGCCCTGGAGGGCAGAGAGGGAGTGAGGACTGTGGGCTTCTGGTGACAGTTGACAGGTGAGCTGGATGGGGCAAAAAGGCTAAATCTTGACGTGGAGACCTGGGGAAGGAGGAGGCTACCTAGGGGGGGGACAGTTGAAGAGGAGGAAGGGAGAAAATTTTGAGCCCAGCACAGGAAAGTTGGCCTCGCCAAGCATCTGTGAGGGTGTTCCCAGGAAAACGCCTGACAGTCTGCGTGGCCAGCCTCTGGGTCCCCCGTGTCCCACGGCGGCAAAGAAGCCTAACGCCTCAAACCTGTGCTCCCGGGGCCCACTTCCCCTTCCTGTATCTGTTTGTGCTTCTGGAAAATAGCTATTTTCTTCCCTAGGAGGAATTAAACTCTCACCCCAGCTTTGAAAAGCCTTAGAGTCTTTCTAATCGAGAGGGACCTTTTCAGTGGAGACGCCAGGCTGTGCAGCCCATAGAGTAATTCCTGAGACCCAGCCCTTCCGGATGGCCCTGGCTGTTACCAGAATATCTTCAGACATGCGTTCTGCCGCAGGGCCCGCGCCAGGCTCTTGCCTCCTTCTGTGGTGATGCCGTTGAATGCGAGACTAGGAAGGAAGACACTGGGGTGAATTATGAGAGACATATCTACATCTGATCTTGGCTGCGACTCCGCCTGGATGCGGCACCTGCTCGGGCTGACTCAAGGCAGGAGGCACGATGCTCAGGCACGTCGGCAGCTGCCCAGGCGCTGTCGCTCCAGAGCTTGGAGCACGAGGACGGGTGCGAGACCACTCGAAGACAGGCCAGACAGGAAACAGGACATCTGCGAGGCCTGCTCACAGGACAGTGGACTGGGCTCAGCGCCTCTGGCTTTTATGTCCACGCTGAGGGCTGAGGAGGCCTGGCGGGCTCTGCTCCAGAGGGCTGGTATTTCCAGGGGCCCCATCAGCAAGACCCCGTCAGATGCCCCCAGCATCTTGGACTCTCTTTCAGTGGCAGGAAGGCCAGCGGCAGAGCCTTGGAGATACCAAGGCTGTGGGATTTGGCCAGAGCCCTAACGAAGGGCTGGGAAGGTGCATCTCTATTTATAGAGAGGGACAGTCCCCTCTGTTCCAGCACTGTCCTGAGAATGAGGAAGCGGCAGGAACCCGCTGCCCAGCATCTGGTTAAGCTTTATCTGGACTTAGCAATTGCTTCCCCAGCCTCCAAGGGGCAGGTGGAGACGACTGGGGGCTGGAGATGTCCTGTGTCTTGATCTGGGTGATGGTCACACTGGTGTGCACATACGCAAAAGTCACTGAGCGGAACACTTTAGAATGTACTTCGCTGTATGCTTGTGCGTCAATAAAACACTTTTTTAAAAAAAAGAAAAATCATGCACACAAATCCCTCCCCTATTAGGAAAGCCAATCACCCATCCCCTCAGCTCCTCCCTGTCACCCCTAGAGGATCACAGAGTGACCAGGTCCGTCTGGAGACAGCGGGCCCCGGAAGGCAGCGGTTACCTCAGGTTGGTCAGGCTGGGGTGGTTCCTCAGAGCCTCTGCGAAGGCCTTTGCTCCCTCGTCCCCGAGTTGATTGCCCCACATCCTGAGGGCGGAGGCAAGACAGTGAAAGTCAGCTCCCACCAGACAGCCCGCTCACCCCGTAGTCTCTGCCAGGGGCCGCCTCTTCATTCATACTCAGCAGGCAGATTTTCTGCTCGGTCCCTGGACCTGAGGCCTAGAGACTAACTCCTCACACTGGCCCATTACTTGGCTGCTCTGGATTTCAGATTCAAAGGGCAGTATAAGAAGAGAGAGCAGAGGAACTGCCTGTGGACAGAAGGCATGGGAGAGTGGCACAATTGGAGTCCAAGTCCCACGCCAAGCTGTGGGAGAGCTGTCGGCCTGCGGGCCTGAGCCCATGGCTGTCTCAGAAAGACACTACCTGACTGTCTCCTGCAGAACACAGGGGTCTGCGGCATCCTGAAAGGAAGGCCACGAGCAAGTGCTGGACTCCCAGCATCCGTGCAACTCTGGGCAGGGGCAGAGACATTCCTGAAGACGCATTTCTTCCATGAGGCAAAGATCAGGAAGCACATTCGGAAACCTTATCAGCAATCTTCCTTTCACGTAAGAGGGCGTTAGCAAACAGAGCTCTGCAGACTGTTGCAATCTCGGTGGATAGTTGCAACGACAAAGCTGCATTCTCTCCCCCAGAGCAGGGCACCTGGGAGCATCTGGCTAAAGCAGTCTGCATGGTAAGATGGGGGCTACTATCCTGGCTCTGCCACCTGCTACCTGGGTGAACGTGGGCCAATTACATAACTCCTTGGACCTCGGTCACCTCACGTATAAAATGGGAATAGTAAGGGTATTCCCTCGTAGAGCTGTTGTGAGGATTCACTGAGCTAATAGATGCAAAGCATTTAGGACAGTGCCTGGCCTACAAAAGGCGTCAGCTACTCCTAACAGGATGAGGGGACAGTCTACACAGGGCAAAGCCAGCCTGCCTGGCCCTCTCGACAGAACCGGGGCAGCCTCAGCAGCACACTCCGGTCCAGCAAGCTCCTGCCTCCATGCTTCAGGGTACGGCTTGCCGGAACCAGACTAAGAGTTTCCAGTGCTTTGCTATGCACTATTCGACTGAATGGCACTCGATTTTTCATAAAGTAGAAACACACTCATGAGACTAGGTGAAAAGGGAAGGATAAAATTCTATACATATAGTTTGACTTCTACTATATAAAAAGAATAGTAGAGAGAGAGGAAAAGAGAAAGTGGGAGAGCTTAATCGACATCAGATGGTAACAATAATTATTTTCTGAGAAGACAATTTCTATTTATTTTTCATATTTCCCATAGCTTCCAAAGTTACCTGTGTTCATTTTATGATCCAGTAAAAAGTTATAATGATATAAAAAGCTTTAAAAAGCCTTGAGAATCAAAACCACAATGACACGCCACCTCACACCCATCGGGATGGCTGCTACGAAAACACAGAAAACGGCGAGTGTGGCTGAGGGCGTGCGAGAGTGGAACCTTACGAACCTTACGCGCCATCGCTGGGAACATAACACGGTGCCGCCGCTGCGGAAAATAGCACGACGATTCCCCAAAAAATGAATGATAGAATTACCATTGCAGCCAGCCATTCCACTTCTGGACATACATCCAAAAGGACTGAAAGCAGGCCCTTCACGGCACATTTGCACGCCCAGTGCACGGCAGCATTACCCGCAACAGCTAAATACGGAAGCAACCCAGTGCCCATCAGTGGCCGAATACATAAGCAAAAAGTGGTGTATGTATACAATGGAATATTATACGGCCTTGAAAAGGTGAGAAATCCTATCACACGCTACAGCACGGATGAACCTTGAGGACATTATGCTAAATGAAATAAGCCAGTCACAAAAAGACAAATACTGAATGATTCCACTTCCATGAGGTAGTTAGAATAGTCAAAACCATAGAGACAAAAGGTATAATAGAAGAGTAGTTGCCAGGGGCTGGGGAGAGGGTGAGTGAAGAGTTATTGTTTAATGGATACAGAGTTTCAGTTTTGCAAGATGAAAAGAGTTTTGGAGAGGCCGAGGCAGAAGGATCACTTGGGGTCCAGAGTTTGAGACCAGCCTGAGCAAGAGCAAGACCCCATCTCTGCTAAAAATAGAAAAAATGAGCTGGGCACAGTGGCACATGCCTGTAGGCCCAGCTACACAGGAGGCCGAGAGGCAGGAGGATCACTTGAGCCCAGGAGGTGGAGGTTGCAGTGAGCTGTGGTTATGCCACTGCGCTCTACCCAGGGCAACAGAGTGAGACTCAGAAAATAAAAAAAAGAAAGAAAAGAGTTTTGGAGACGGGTGGTGGTGATGGTTGCATAATGATATGCATATACTTGGTACCACTGAACTATGCAATTACAAATGATTAAGGTAGAAAACATACGTTATATATATTTTACCACAAAAAAAAGTGAAAGAAAAACAAGGCATCCAGAGAAGATATCAAGAACATCAGAAACTACATAGGGTTAGAACAGCTCCCTCCATTTGCTGGGGGTGAAAATACAGATTTTTGCATGACTTAAAAGTCTGCACAAAGTCGTAGCCAATCCTGGGACTTCCCACAACGGTTCCCATGCAGAAGCCCCTGCGGCGTTAGCGGTGGCCTCACTCTGCTGTCTCCCCCCAGGAGACGCAGGGGTCCTTCCCGTACACGGACGTGCAAAAGACCAGCAGGAGCCCACGTGCACAGAGCAGGCTGAATTACACCCACAGACGCGCACCCTCTTCTACTCACCCAATCTCGAAGATCGATTTGCTGTTCTTCACAGCCAGGGCGAGACACTTCCCTCCTTCACTCGTTATTTTGTTTTTTCCCAGTCTGCAGAGAGAGTCATGCGCAGTCAGCCTCCAGCTGCACGGGGACTCCAACACCGCCGCCCCCTCCCCATCACAGAGCCCCCCCGGCCGCTCTAGGGAAGTGTGGTCTTTCTCCCGAGACCCACATGAGCCATGCGCTGGGCCTGCTCTGGGGCGGGGAGGGGGGGACCTGAAGCCCTGAGGCCAGAGGGCCAGGGCTCCTCTCCAGGATGTGGCCCACGGTCTCTGCAGGAACTCAGGGCCCCAAGCCCTCCCTGGGCTTCTCTAAGGGACCTCAGGAGCATCACTCGCTTCCATCAGCAGGCCTGGGAGCTTTGACTGCCAATGGACAAGGTGTGTGTTCCCGTCGCCAGGGCAAGACCAGAGGCTCCAAGCTTGGCATCGTGTCACCCTTGGAAGGGCATTTCCAGGACAGGGCAAAGGATCAAGCTCTTGCTTATAACTAGACGGGAAATTCCATTAGGGGAAGAAGCCTTTTTTCTAGTACTCCAGAAAGGGTGATAGGCCTTTCTTCCTGCCAGTAGTTAATGAAATCAGAATGCCAAGCTGTCCCCCGCCAATGACAGGTGGCCCCCTCCAGAGTCCCAGCCTCACCCACGGGTCAGAACTCTTCCACATGGCAGCTCACATTCCACACACAGGTCTCCTTACTTTGCCCAACACGGCCTGGGGTGAGCAGAAGGCTTTAGGGTGGAAGCTCTATATGGTGACATTGATTCTTTGCACTCAGACAGGGTGACCAAGAGGAGCTACTAAGGGACCTGTGCACCTACCCCACTTACTTCAGGTGCGTGAGGCCTTTGCATTCATCCAGGATTTTGGAGATGTACCTGGCTCCGACATCAGTGATCTGGTTGTTGTATAAACTTTGAGAGAAAGCACAGTCATGAGACTTTATGACTCTCAATGTCATTTCAATAACCCTGATTTTTTTTAAGTTAAGTATGTTCTGTCTTCTGATTTCCAAAGTCTGGGTTGAAAGGAGAACACATGGAGACCAGAGTCGGGGGCTCTGGGGTCTCACAGCCTGGGTTTAAGGCCAGCTCTACCCCCTTCCCTGGCCTTATGGCCTGGGACAAGTTACTTAACCTCCCCGTGCCTCAGTTTCTCCATCTGTAATACAGGGGTAGTAATGATAGCGCCCTTACAGGGTTGTTATGAGGGTTACATAACAAAGCCCTGGCACATAAGTGCTTCATAACCAGCAGGTGACAGGTATTTATTCAATCACGATTACATTCAGCCTCTTGAGGGGGGAAGTTTCTCTCTGAATATCGAACCTGCTCAATGTCTACCTTTCAGCCATCTCACCCCTCAACGCCAACTCGACCACAACGCAGAGAGAGGCTGAAAAAAGGAACTGAACTGAGTTTCGAGGCCTCCGCAGTCACACAAACCTCCAGAGCTGAGGGCGGCCTGGGACCGCCGGCCTCCGGGTCCTCATTCTACAGCGGAGACAGCCGGGCCCGAGCGGCTGAGCAGCTGCCGCAGCTCACAGGACCACGGGGGCCACACAGCTGGGGGACCAGCCCACAATCCCAAAGGCTCTGAAAACCCAAAGTTTTTCATGATTCTTTTGGCAACAGATGTGGAGCTACTTATGGTCTTTACTTGCCGCACTGGGTTTGAATATGCCTATATTTTGGGCCAAAATATTAACGTATCTGAAAATGGGGTGTTGCCCTCGAGCCCACTATACAGCACATACTCTGGATCCCGACTGTGTCTTGCCCCAGAGACTCGGGATGAGGGATCATGGATCCATAATGTAATAGTAAAGACTGATACATGAACAGTATTCTAACGTTCACTGAATACACTCCGTATGTCTTCTCTGCACCCCCAGTAACAGTCGCGACACCACTGGCCTCTGCTAGGGTCCCAGTGTTACAAGTGGGGAGGCCGAGGCTCAGTGAGGCAGGGGCAGAACCCAGGACCCTGAGCTCCCGGTCCGGTTCCCTCCCCAGCCCTGGGCCACCCATTCCAGTATCCGGTCACCCACGTGACTGGCGATTCCTGCCGCTCTGTGGTATTGCTAGGGTCCTTGGCCCCGAGTTCTCAGGAAAGACGTACCCCAAATACGTGAGGATTCGGTACTTGGTCAGCTCCTCATGCAGCACCTTTACGCCGTCGTCGGTGATCTGGTTGACGCTGAGTCTGAAACAAAACGACAAAGACAACGGAATTAGAGCAGCTGCTCCTAAGGGAGCATGGATCCCGCAAGGATCCAGAGGCCCACAGCCCCTGGTGTTTCCCCAGGTACAGGCGCCCCTGCGAGAACGGCTGTGGCAGCCACATGGCCCCTGACAAGCCTGGCCTCGCAGGGGCCGCAGACCCCGCCAGCACAGCCCCCCCCCCCCCCCCCCCGCAAGGCTGCAGCGTGGCCCAGGCTACACGTGAGGCCGACCGTCTCTACTACGCTGTGTGTGTGTGTGGGGGGGGGTGTCCGTGTCCCTGCCTGGCTCTTGCTGCAAGGCAGGGGTATGGGGTTTGGAAATAGGAGTAGCTGCCTTTAGTGGCTATTGTGACTGCAGGAGAGGACGCCCTGTCATCTTGCAGGTGGGGCCAAGGATGTTAGGTGTCCTGCAAAATGCAGGACAGGCCCCACCAGAACTGTCTCATCCAAAATGCCAACAGCCTGCCCCATCTGGAAACGCCTGGGCTAAATGGCGGGGGAGGGGGCTCCTGTCAGGGGGGTGGGAAAGTGCAAATGCAGAAACAGCCAGAGGCCTGAGCACAGAGGCAGAGCTTGGTGAGGCCGCTCTTCACTCCTCTGTACTGCAGATGCGCCCTAGGAGGCCAGGCTCAGAGGGAGGGGCAGAGAAAGAAGGCCTTCAGGACTGTGGTCTCTCCTGGACAAAGGCCAGCCACACACTGGGATTTCTCTGGGAAATCCCTGCACCAGCAGGATATTTTAATGTAGCCAAAAGGCAAAATCATTTTTTTTTACTACCAAGTAATCTCTGTAACCAGCTATCCTGATCTCAATCCTCTCCCCCATCATTAGGTGAGGCTGGAAGGTAGACTATGGCACAGGGGTGGGGTGAGGTGATAACCAGGGGTCAGCAAACTTCTTCTGTGAAGTGGCAGAGAGCAAGTGTTTTAGGCTGTGCAGGGCTCATGGCCTCCATCACAGCCATTCAACTCTGTAGGGTGAAGCAGCCAACAAATGGACGTGGCTGTGCTCCAATAAAACTTTATTTACAAACACAAGCCATGGGCCGAACTTGGCCCACAAGCTGACTTCTGTAATAAGCAAAAGGCTGAACAGGTAAAAGCTTGGTTTTTAGGCAACATCAAAATGAGGTTAGACACTCTGGACCCTCCCCCCATAGTCCCCAGCTTCGCGCTGAGGCAGAGTGTGTAATTATAGTGCATGGCCATGCCAGGCAGGATGGCAGAAGTAATTAGTCACTCCCAATATCTATGCTTTCTTAGCAATCAAATCCCCATTTTTTAGCTAGGCACATATGATCAAGTCCTGCCAAATGAAATCTAAGCAGCAATATCATTACCAATAGCTGAGAAGTCTTCTTAACACCTTAAGGACCACTCACAAGTTTTCTCCTGTTTTGCGCATCATCTGTTAAGGACCGCTCATGAGTTTTCTCATTTTTCACTGTAGTTAAGATGATTTAAAAAATGTGCAGTTTGTCCAAAAACGTACGGTCCCTGGTGTATGTCTTAGAGATTTCTATGTGGTACGGAAGGTGTTAAAAGAATAGATGTAGCCTTCTTTGCCCTTCCTTTTTCCTGGGAGCTAGAATGTCAACTAGATGGCTGGAGCTTGAGCAGCCATATTGGGCCGAGAGGTGAAAGCCAGGCAGTAAGCACAGCAGAGCAGCAAAGCAGAAGAGCCCCCAGGCTCCTGATGGTCATGAGACACCATACCAGTCCTGAACCACCTACCTCTAGACTTTTGCATAAGAGAAACATGCTTATAACTTATTTAAGCCACCAAGATTTTGAGTTTTCTCTAATTCTCAGATGAAAATAATCTTAACTGATGCCCTGGAGCTGAAAACTCTTCCCTGTGCTTGCCTGTATCCTGCTGCTTTCCTGTGAGCTGCTGGACGAAAACTTCACCTGGGCACAGCGGGATGGTGCAGTTTCTCTTTTGTAATATGGGCACAGGGTGGCACTGGGCGTGAGATTGCCCAGGGCTGTGTAAGGAGAGTCCCAGGCGAGGGCAGCCTCCCCACACCCACGTCCCTGGCAATTTACACGCTGGCGCTGGAGTAACAGGCGCAGGGAGTCCGTTCCAAATCCCTACTGCTCTGCAGAGCTGCATGAGCCAAGTAATGGAGACTTTAAACCCCTGTTGAGATTTACAAGGTTTATCTTATACAGGAAGTGCGAATAGAAAAAAGCAGACGGGCTTCTCTTTCCTCTAACCATCCAACAGGAAAATCACCACGAGTCAGCGTTTTGACTGGGTCTCGGGCAGCACACAAAGCTGCTGGCTTTGATCACGGAAAGTAACCGACACCAATTAACATAAAGCCTGCTCTCTCTGCAATAATATAATAAAAGCTCTCGTGTGCCAGAAACTTTTTAAGGGCTATCTCTAAGCCTTAATCTCAACAGGTAGGTTCCTTATACATTCTGGCTCCACCATGTTGCAGCTGTGTGTCCTAGAGCAAGCTATTAACTTCTCTGTGCCTCCACTTTCTCGGATGCCAAAATGGAGACAATAACAGTACCTACCTTATAGGGTTGTTAAGAGCATTAAATTAGGTAATATTTGTAATGCACTTCACCCATTCTCAATCAACACTGGTTGACTGCTAGGATTACGAATGCTATAATTGCTAAGATTACAAATACCTCCTTTTTCCACATGAAGACACTGAGGCTCAGAGAGGTTAGGCAGTTTGTTCAAGGGCACCGGGCTGGGGCTGACTCAGGTGCACCTGACCCCGAAGCTTTGCTCCCTGCCGTCTGCCTAGGGTAACGGTGGATCCAACAGATCCAGATCCACAGTGCCAATCCTGATGCCCCGCAGCCTGGTCCCCTCCACCCCATCGCCACTCCCGTGCCTGGTGGCCTCACCTGATGACGGTGAGGCGGCTGAAGCAGGGCCGCAGTTCCCGCACGCCGTAGTCGTTGAGGTTGTTATTGTCCAGGTCGAGGGCAAGCCGGTTGCGCATGTGGTGCAGGACGAAGGAGAGGGCGCTGCAGTCGGCGGAGCAGGCGTTGCAGTAGGTCAGCTTGAGGTAGTTGGCGCAGATGCCCCTGGCCGCCAGCTGCCCCACCTTCTGGCTCTGCGTCTCGTAGATGCAGCGCAGCATCCAGATGAAGGTGGGCATGGCCTGCACCTGGTTGAAGTACTCGCTCTGGACTCGGGGCAGGTGCTTCAGGTAGGAGCGCAGGCTGGCGAACAGGTGCGCCCACAGGGCCTTGCGCTTTCGCCTCAGGGCCGCCGCAGGCACCAGGTGCCGCAGGAGTTTCTGTTTGCCTTTGGACAGCAGCCCGCAAAGGAACAGGTTGGTGAACTGAAAGTGATCCTTGTTCTTGAAGGGGTCTTCCCCTGCCAGGCCGCCCCCGCCCAGGCACTGGAAGGGATAGCAGGACGCCGCCACCGCCTCCCCGGGAGGCGTCCACTCCCGGAAGAACCTGAGCAGCTCCTGAGTGCCCACCTTGGCGTCCACCACGAGAAAGAGGGCCGTGAAGAAGGCCTGGAGGGTGAGGTGGAAAAACTCGTAGGACTGCCGGTCCCCTCCGGGCCCCAGCTCCGGCAGGGCGCGCAGGAAGCCCAGCTGCAGGTCTCCCTCCTGCAGCTCAGAGGCCTGCACCTCCTCCTGGCTGAAGACGAAGAGGCTCTTGTCCATGCCCCAGTGGGCCACCTGCCCCAGCGAGCACAGGGCGCCCCGGCCGGCGCGGAAGGTCTCCGCCTGGCTGCGCGTGTTCCGCTGCACCAGGCTGCTGGGCTGCATCCTGTTCAGGTGGACCTCGGTGACCAGCAGGAAGACGTCGGTCAGGGTCACCGTGCAGTCGGGCAGCTGTGGCGAGCCTTCGAAGGCGGTGTGGAAGTGCCGGAAGCACTGGAAGATGATCCAGCAGAAGAGGGGCACGGCGCACAGGCTGCAGAGGTTGGGGTTGGCCTCCAGCTGGTTCAGCAGGCGGTCCTGCACCGCCCGCTCGGGGAACATCCTCCTGGCGTAGGTCCGCAGGTGGCAGGGGGAGAAGCCGCGGAGGAACACCTTCTTCCGCAGGAGCTGGCGCGGGACCTCGACGCCTGTGCGGGCCGTGAGCACCTTGCTGGCGCCCTTGAGCAGCTTCCCGCTGAGCAGGTTGGCCAGCAGGACCAGCGGGTGGGCGGGCTCCCAGGGGCAGGAGCTGTCGGGCAGGCGGCTCAGGTCCAAGTCCGAGTGCAGCTCGTCCAGGCCGTCAAAGGTGAAGAGGGCCACGTGGGGAAAGCGCAGCAGGAAGGTGAACACCTCATCGGGGTCCTGCTCTGGGTAGCAGTAGTGCTTGAAGAGCAGGTCCTGCAGACACAGCGTGTCGCTTTCCTTGAAGCAGCTGAACATGCGGCAGCGGAAGTGGAAGAAGAACTTGACCCCCACGTCCAGCTGGCCGGTGGCCCAGAGGCTCTGCAGCCGCTGCAGCAGCATGGACTTGCCCACGCCGGCGTCACCAGAGATGAAGACCGTCTCGCCCTGCTCGTCCAGGACGCCCGTGGCGTGGTCCAGGAGGCAGGCCAGGCTGCCCAGGCTGCCCAGGCTCTCGTTGTTGAAGTCGACCAGCTCCATGATGGTGTCGGTGTACGTCTCCTCCAGCAGCAGCTCCTCCTTCTGGCCGTAGCACAACGTGAACTTGGAGTCACGGCCCAGGTGGTGTCGTAGCTGCTGGGTGTACCTGCTCACTGCAGGGAGGGCCGGCGGGGCCCAGGTGAGAGGCAGAGGGAGACAGAGGCAGAAACCACATCACACGGGAGGTCAGAGGGAGCAGAGGCCGGCATGCAGACAAAGCCCCCACCTGGACCCTAAGGCCAGTACAGCCACTCCTCACATGTGGGGGGGGGGGGCGCTCAGAGCCAGCATTCCAGAATCTGAGGGTCCCCGGGCTTCAACTCCTCTGCTTGACCTCAGATTTAGCCAGGCAGAAGGCAACAGGCTTCGACTGGGATCTGAGGCAGGCCTCCCTTGTCCATCTGCACAACGTTGTCATTGAACTGCAGCTAATACCTGAAGCCCCTCACACCTGATGAGGGCCGGGCCAGGCCACCTTGCAGCCCACACCTTATCCCCAGGGCCCTATTCAAACAGCCTGAGCCGGTGTCCACGGAAAGTCTCATTGTCAAGGAAGAAATTCCCCTGACCTTTCTTTTGCTTATAACACTGCTCTTGAAACAACAGGTGGTCTCACAAAACTGGATGCCAAAATCTTTGGTGATAAAATATGACACTGAACATTAACCTGGATTACAAGGGAGCTGTCCCTCCTCCCAAACACCAAAGGACTGAGTACACTAGGATGGGTCCTACGCAGAGCCCGCCAGCCCTGGCTCCCAGGCTGAGCGCCTCAGATCATTGGTGCTTGGCACGTGCCACAGGGTGAGCCCCACACTTCCCTCAAGGGGACGAGATGCCCTAGTGTTCACGGGGGGAGGGGGGCCATGCTCCCAGCAAACCTGGTGATGAACATGGGACTTACACCAACAGGGAGGTGGCTCTTCCCCAAATAAAACCATAAATTCCTTTAAAATAGCTTTTTAAATTTTAATTATAATTCAATTAACAAAAATTAGACACCCATGCACATTTCCAGATTCATCTACAATCCTTTCTCATCAATTTAGTCCAATTTGGTTGTCTGTTTAAAATTTATAAACTGTATTTTTTTACAGCTTTATTGGCACATAATTTATATACCATAAAATCCACTCACTGTGTTAGATAGTACTCAATGATTTTTAATAAATTCACAAAGTTGTGGAAACCTTACCACTGTCCAGTTCTAGAACATTTCCATCATCCTCCCAGAGCTCTCTGCAGCTCATCTCTGCCCCAACCCTGGGCCATAGGCAACTACTGATCTGCTTTGTCTATTAATTTGCCTTTTCTGGACACTTCATATAAATGGAATCATATTAATATACTATGTAGTCTTGTGTGTGAGGCTTCTTACAGAGTGAATAGTACTTTAAACAAAAGCTAGTAGGAACCAACGGAGAAGTCTTTTGAAAGAACCATCATCGTCAGAACATTTTCCTCTTTTCACGGGGGCAGTAGGTTAGGTGAGCGGGAAGGGGCGTTGGAGTGAGACTCTGGCAGTGGCTGACAGGTCCCTGCTGGGGCCGCAGCAATCTGGGCATGGCCCTGACACTCTGCCGATTGGCTTTGTTTCTCCTAAACATACACCTCTCTGGGACACCGTCCCTTGCTCCTGTTTCCAAGGTCAAACTGGATTCTTTAAAAATCAGAGTCTGGGCTCTTGGTGCTGATATGCTGCCAACAGCTGTCTCCACACGGAGCAGGCCAAAGCCAGGAAAGCAGCCTCCCAGCCCCGGAGCAGATCCTGGCCCCAAATACATGCTCCAACTGCCGCTGTCTGATCACCACCTGCGAGATGACATAACGGAGGACTCTTCCTCCAGACTCAAAGCTCCCTGAGGGCCAGAGCCCCGTCTGTGCCGCTCACCACTGCCCCCCTCGCAGCCAGCACGCACCCACGCGGCCTTGGCATGTGGTAGGAACAGCAAGAATACTTGTCGGGCTAAGCAATTAACTAATGGGGTCTCCCACGGTGCTTTAGAAATAAGGGCTGGCAACCAGGGGTGACAGAAGAATACTTTGCCTAGAATCAAACCTGGAAAGACTTTTTTTTAAAAGAAAAAACAATGCAGCCTTGAATTTGTACAACCATTAAAACATCTACATGTGTCAGAATAGGAGGGAAGCGAGAGGTCAGCTCAGAGGCCACTCTCGCACCTCCATGGGCCCCTATATAAACCAGAGCAGGTCTGTCTGCTTTACATGTGTGGCCACACATGGTCATTGCTATTGCAGTCACCAGGGCTGCACCTGGGTGACAGGGACCCGCTCTTCCTTTCTAAAATCAACGTAGCACCTGGGCCTGCTTCCTGAGGTGGCACACAGGGCCGGTCGTGTCCCGCTGGGCCTAGCCGCTACGGCATGTCCACACCCCCGAGCATAGCTCGTGCTGGTACCCACGGTCCACCCGGGGCTGACTCGTACCTGGGTCGGTGTTGAGCACAGTTTTGCCCCGAATGAGTGGGGAAGGGGAGAAGCCGATCTCCGACAGCCAAGGCCTGAGGTCCACGTAAGCGTCCGTGAGTTGCTGGAGCACGTGGAGGAAGAATTCGGACACTTCCTCGCCCTTGCTCTGTACCAGGTCCAGAATTTTGCGGACCTAGTGGCGGCAAAGCATGAGGTGTGAGCTGATGTGAGGGGCATCCTCCTACCGGAAAGACCCCCAGGTGGGCTCAGGGCAGGGCTCCGAGCACTTACTCCAGCCAGTAGCTTCACCATCCACCCAGGCGGGGTGAGATGTGACATGTGAAATGACCTCCTTAGCGAGAAATAAAACCACACAGCTCTAAGAAACCAGGCTTCCGTGAGTCTGGAAAGAACAAAGTCAGACTGACAACTAGAGTCATGTCCACCCATGGAATTCTCTGTCCCCTTGTCCCTCTTAACCTAACGCTATTGCTATCTGGAAGGGAGCGTGGAGAGGGGGAAGACAGCCCTGGGCACAATGAGGGGCACCTGTGCCACACAGCAAGAGAGTGACTGGACTCCACATAAGTCATACATTACAGATGGCTTTTTTCGTATTAAAAATGCATGAAAACAAATCAAGAGGAGACTGAAGCGCACGCGTGTGCTACAAGGCTTCCCCCAGAAACCACTCTGGTCTCTTCTGAGCTCAGCAGGGTCATGTCACAAATAGATTCTGTTATCCCTCTAACCACGAAGGGGTTTGGGTCCTGATTTGATTTTTCAGAAGGTGACACAAAGCTTAATTGAAACTAAGAGCTGGGAAGACTTCCCACGTGGAGCATGGAGAATTCCTTATCGTGTCCCCACCTTGGGAAGTGGTCATTCCTGAACCCGAGGCGATGCCCATCTGAGTCTCACCCAGCAATGCAGCCCCCAGAGCTTAAAGACACCCATGGACATCTCTGCCAGTGCTATATGCTCCTTTCCTTTTCCTTCCTACTAATTTAAAGTGATTTTTGAAATGAGGTGTCTGGGCGCAAGTACGCGTAGCAACGAGAGCTCAGATTTCATATTCTGCCCTAGATGCAAATGCAGAAGTGAAACAATTGATTGTGAAATAAGCTCATAGCTCGGGCATTTATGTTGTATCAAGACCTCAACATGAAATTCTGCCCAGTGCACTAAACTCCCGAAACCCTGCACTCAGGTCAATGGGAAGAAGCCTCTTCCGCTACCGGGGTTTGCACGCTGCCAATGCCAATCCCTGTCTCAGGGCACCTTGTCGGGCTGGGTGGGGCAGGCACACACGATCTCCGCGTCCTCAGCTGAGAAGTAGTCATTCTTGAGCAAGTTGTCCACCAGACACTGAGTGTTACGGATGTGTGTGACCAGAAGTTCCCGGTTGATTTTCAACAATTTAATGTAGGAGTGAGAATCTGACGGGATTATTTCCATCTCACGGTGGCCCTGCTTTTCCATAGTTAAAGTAGCAAGTGGCTACTTTTCCCAAATTCATCTTCGGCTGCGTGCGTCCTCCCCGCAGAAGGGCAAGCAGGATTTAGGGCCATCCCTCCAGGGCCCCGCCTCTCAGTGCAGCGCCTGAAGAGATCAATGACATCATCAACAAGGCAAGAACCATGGAAGTACTTCCCCCAACCCTCCACTGGTCCTGGGGTTTCTCTACTTAGAGCCAGAGGGAGCCATGCATAAGACTTTTATCTGAGCTGCGTTAAAGAAAAAATCATAATTTCATCGCATCTGCTTGTGGATGACATTGCTAAAGTAGGTGACCAGAGGTAGCCAACCCCTTCTGTTCAGCACAACTTCTTAATCATTATTATTACTTTTAAAAAGCAAAGTGTACCTCTATCCTAGACTGGGATGGAGACGGGAAAGTGTATTATTTTATACAATAAGGTGAACTGCGATCGGAGGTTTCTGCATCCCCTAAGCAGGGAGTGGACCCCGAACAGGGAACAGAGGAACTGGTGGGTATGGTGGACAGAGGGCTGATCACAAAGCAGCCTGGGGACAGAGACGGCAGCACGAAGTCTCCTGTGGTGGGCAGAGCCCAGGAACCCGGGGACGGTGACGTCTCCGTCGTATTCCCATTGTGGGTTGTGCTGTATCCCGCCCCACGTCTACGATCATCGAACCCTCAGCAAAGTCTCCCATACACAAGCCCCCTGGGGACGGCAGGAGCAGCAGTGGCCATGTGTGCGTGAAGGGGGACAGAGGGAGCGCAGAGGTGCAGGAGGCAGAAGGGAGAGTTGGCACAGAGTTCCCAGTGCTGGATGACCAAGAGACGCGTCTCTCCAGGAATCCTTGCAAACCTCGCGCCCCTGCTGAACTTCCTATCTGGGTAGGGACAGGGACCCAGGCTATTTTATTTGGGTGTTAAAAAATAACTTGAGTTCATCTTAGTTATGCCAAAATGACACTGACTGGCTTTCTTGTAACAACAACAACAAAAATCACACAAGGTCCTGCAGCCAGGCCTTCTCCAGTCATCCTTGTATAAAATGAATCACAATCTTGTTTGTGGAAAGGCCTTAAACTGCCCCCTTAGTCCTTTGTCTAGGCAGGAAAACCCATGCGTTTCAGAGATAGTGTAAACAAACTTTTTGGTGAGCTCAAAAAAAAAAAAAACTGTCACCAATTTTTTAACACTGTCAACATCATTCATATGTTTCACAAGCCACATCGGTTAACATTTACATTCTCAGATTTTTTTCTGCCAAGTCACACATGAGTCTCCTCTTTGACACACTTCCTTTTTTCTGTTTTATCTGTCAAATTGCTAAACACCGCGCAAGCCTAACAGATTCTCAGCCGGACCCCACCCAATAACTTTCCTTTTAGATCCCGAATTAATGAGCAAGTAACAGTACCATTTAACATTCTAAGCAACAGAGGGGCAAGAGCTCCTCACCGAAAAGAATTTAAACGGATAAAAATGATTGGTTACTATCCCACTAAAAGTGTGCAGGTCTATGAGATGCTAATTCAGCTATTTCTATTTGGTCAATTCCATGACCCACTTTAGGATCCACAGCTTTAAAAGTTGGTTCCCTTAAGGCATACAAGTTGATTAATATTAAATATAAATTAGTGGCCAATAATACCTTTTTAAGTTTCTGGCATCATTCTTTAAAGTATGTCAGAATATTTTAAAACAACATCCTCTTCTTAAATCTTCAATTCCCAATTTCTTTCTGGAATCTGCAAAATCAAAGAAAAGATTTTTTTGAAAATACTGTTGTACTTAATGGGGAATGAATGACTGAAACTGGCAACTGGATGATTTTTAAATCCAGAACTTCCAGATCTTGGAATCCTCTCTGTACCTTCTTCTTTTAGGATCGTGTTTTCCAAATGTCAGACATTCCCCCATAGTCACTTTTTTGTTGTTCTTGCCATAATTGAGTCTCACCTGCATTTAACTTTCTGCTTTAAATTGAGGTTTTTAAAAAAACTCTAATATATTCATTTTAAAGGAAATTTCATGTCACCATTAGAAATGAAAACTAGCATTTGCAATAAATAGAAAGTAACACAAAAATAAATTCACCAGAAATAAAACAATGTTATTGTAGTGATGTGTGAAAAAGGCTCTTGGTTTGAGGTTTGAGGGCGGTTTTCTCTTACAGGCATTTGAGAGATATTAAGGACATAGTAGAGATTTTCTCTTTAAAGTAATCACAAGTGGGAGAGAACGCTGGAAAGGAAGTTGGTTTTTCACTTTGTGATTCAGTGTTTTTTTAATTCCATGCCCCATTCTTTAGGAGGCTGGGAAAGGGTGTGACACTTCCTCGCCTGCTCTCTTCTCCTCCTCCATCTACCACAGGGGTCCCATTTTACTCACTGCCAAGCCTGGGATTCCCATAAAAACAGGGACTTGCCTTCCCAGATCTTCCTGTAATAACCACCACCTCTTGCCATCAAAGGCAAAAACTTAAGGAAAAGTCTCCTGATTCATGGCCACCTAAACACAGCAATACATCACATGTCAGCCACCTGGCAAGGAGGCTGTTTTGTGATTTCCAGAGCCCTGGTCTGAGATTTAATCAGATGTACAGAGTTAGCTCAATTTAGCAGGAACTTAACAAGGTATGGAGGTCAGGAGGGGAAACAGAGAAACTGAACACTGCCCTGGTAAACAGAACCCGAGGGTAGACCAAATGCATACCATGGGACACTGCAGAAAAATTCCAAAGTTCATGGGCATCTGTTACCAGAAATACCAGACAGCCAGAGAGCTCCTGGCCCTGAGACGAGATCCTTTACTTTCTTTGCCTGGTAGAGGGTGGCTCTGGTTGGTGAAGACGGTCTGGACTCCCAGGCAAAAGGAAGACCAGGGTTGGGCCAGGACCAGGTGTCTGGGAGCCTGTTCTCATGGGTGGGGCTCTCCCGGGCCAGTGGCACAGGGCAGTGAGGACTGAAGTTGGAGGTCCTGGTGAGCCCGCTCCAGGGAACAACCAGAGAAAAATGTCAAGCTAATGGAGGCATCCAGAAAACAAGACTCACCGCAGAATAAAAGATGGAACACCAAGTGGAAAAACAAAGCAGAGAGGATGGGGGAGGGGAGTCCACCATGGAAAGCCATCTCTCCAGGCACAGGCAGGCAGGCAGGGGTAGAGCCTGCCAGCAGGGAGGGAGCCCACAGAAGAGTCAGGGGCTTGGACGGGCAACTCCCACCACGCTCCTCTTCCCAGCCATCTGATCTGCCCTCAGAGGGGGTTAGTTCCCAGGTGACGGAATCCCGGGGGCACTTCGCCACTCCAGCTCTTCACGGAAATCTGTGCGCAGCTCCCACCTTGCAATGTGGTCTTCTGAACTAAATATAAAGTCTGAAGAGCCTCTAAGAGAAGATTCGGGGAAGCTGCTCTGATGAAAATGAAGCTGGGATTGGGGGAGGGCAGACATTCAAAGGGGAAAAGGAGACAGAGAGAGTAATTCTATAAGACCATAGAGTAGCACTGTTGAGTTGCAATAAAACACAAGCCTCGTGGGTGATTTTAAATTTTCTAGTAGCCTCATTAATAAAAGTAAACAGGTGAAATTAATTTTAGTGATATATTTTATTTAACTCAGTATGTTCAAAATATTATTGCAATATGTCATCAATATAAAATATATTAATGAAAGATTTCACATTCATTTTTTTTTCATCCTAAGGCTTTGGAATCTGGCGTGTGCTTTACACTTACAGCACATGTCAGTTTGGACCAACCACATTTCAAGCGCTCAACAGCCACAGGCAGCCAGTGCCTGCTGTGCTGGACACTGCAGCCCTGGAGCAATCCCTCGAGGCTCGAGACATTGGAGTTGTGGCCACATCCTCCCTTCCCCTTGAAGTACTGATGCCAGGAATGGTCTGAATTGGCTCTTCAGATCAGTTTCATCAGGAAGTCAGCAAGACCAGAGATTAAAGAAGCAAAGTCACTGATAATTCCGCAAACTCAGAAAGCAAATAAGTACAGGACCTGTTGGTTTATACTCAAGGTAAAATTCCTTTCAACTATTGCACACAGTCCTGCGGCTCTGCATACTTGCAAAGATTAGAAAGTAAGATACAAAAATGCTGTTGACAATATGGTGAGACAGGGACTGTCATATACCACTGGGAGGGATGTAAATCTGGGGAGAGCTCTGGAAAGCCATTTGACAGGATGCGTCAACAGCCTGTGAAAGGTTTCTATTTAGTAACTTCCCCTTCTAGAAATCCACCTTTTGAAAAGAATCAGAGGTTCTGACAGTTTCTTTGTTTTAAAACAAGGGACTTCTGCTCCTAGCTGTGACAGAGTAGTTTGAAGCTCCCACAGAGGACAACTATGGATGAATGGATCAACAAAGTGAGGTGTATTCATACAGTAGAATACTATTCAATGACATGAGTGAAATAAGAGTGAAATAAGAATACAACATGAATGGCACAGATACTAAGCTGAGAGAAACCAGAGTTCAGAGTGTGTAGTGTATGATTCCAGGCATGTAATTCTGAACATCTGATCTAAAAATCAGATCAGTGGTTTCCTGGGGCAGGGGGTAGATGGCAGTGGAGAGAAACTGACTGCAAAGAGGAGGAAAAAGGGAAATTTCTGGGGAGACAGAAATGTTCCATATCTTGATTGCAGCATTCTCTCTCTCTCTCTCTCTCTCTCTCCATATATATATATACACACACATATATATATCGCATAGGTGTGTGTATATATGTATGTACATACCTATATTTTATATATACACAATTTGTCAAAAGTCAGCAACTCATATGCTTGAAATCTGTCAATGTTATCTTATGAATTTACATTTCAATGAAGTTGATTTTTTAAAAGTAGAGACAAAAATAAAGGCATTTCCAGGTAAAAACTCAGAGACTTTGTTGCCAGTATATCTGCACCAAAATAAATACTAAACAGAGTTTTTCAAGTAGAATAAAAACGATACCAAGACAAAAACAAAATGATGAGCAACAGAAAGTGTTAATGTGTGGGTAAATATAAATGTGTATTGACCAAACAAAACAATATTAATATCTTGTGAGGTCTCTGGGACCCATCAGAGAAATGATTGACCTAGAGAGGAGTGTCACCTGGAGACCAACCAGGGCCACTGGCGGGCGGAGACTGATTTCTATCCCTGTTTCTGTCCCTGAATCAGGGAAGGCCCCAGAGAAACCACAGACACACGCTCAGTATCGCTTCCACCCCAGGCTTCTTCCTCTCCTCTCCCTATCCTCAGGGACCCTGAGAAGAGATGGGCATTCCTTGTAACTGAGATGCTAAAACATTTTATAAAGGTGTTCTCCAGATGTTCCTTGCTATGTTTTAGTAACTCTTTCCCTAAGTATAAAAACAATAACTGGTCACTATAGAAAATTTGGGAAATCATTTTTTAAAAAGTTACCTATCACCCATAGACAATAACCACTATTAGCATTTTGAAGTGTTTCTTTCAGCTTTTCTCCATGTGCATTTATGCATATTTTATACTGATTATGCATATTGATTGGCACTGATTTTTGGCATGTTTTTGCATGTTTAGCATCACACTGTTTTTGTTGTACCCTCACTTACCATTATCTCATGTTGCTTTCTAACAGCCAAGGACCTCTTTTGAGCTGCAAAAGCTGGTTTCCAACTGACCTGGCTTCTAGAAAGAGAATGTTTTGCTTTCCCTGGTGTTTCTTTTATAAAGAGGAGTAAGAACTCACCTGCCACTCTGCTCTCTTAAAGCTCAGCCCCTGAGAAATCCCAGATGCCAAAGAGAAGCACAGAGATAATGCCAAATGGTAGCCCCTGCCTGCGCCCATCCCTGCCCGCCTGAGCTGCTGCAGCACATCTGGACGCCTTGCCCAGCAGCCTCCGCCAGCTGCCAAGGCACAGGAGGGTGTTCTGCCATCAATGTGACCCGAGGAACAGCTGCCAGGGGGTGGGCAGGGCCGAGGAGTGGTGGAAAGACTCCTTGAGGTTGCAGCCTCACTCATTCCTCTACAGAGATCCACGGGCACTTCCACATGTCCAGACCTGTGCTGTGCAAGGGCCCCAGCAGGGCACAGTCTGCTAATAATTAACACTGAGTAAGCACTTTACTAGAGCAGCAGCCCTGACCACACGCTTTACACACACTGTGAGAGGCAGGGTAACTAACATACAGGTTAGACACGTGATCTCTGGAGCCAGCCCCAGCTGAGTGCAAATTCTGACCCACTAGCTTTTGCTAGTGTTTCTCAGGCCTCAGGGGACAGGGGCACAGCAAAGTTATCTCTGTTCGTAGAGGTTTATTATAAGATCTCTCTTTATGAGGATATCACTCATTAGCGAGTTAACCATCCCCTCTCTGCCTCAATTTCCTCAACGTGGGAGTCCCTACCTCAAAGTGTTGCCGCAAGGATTAAGTGAGTTCATGAGCACAAAGTGCCTAGACCAGGGCTGGCATATGGTAGATGCTCAGAAATTATGAAATCATTCCATCTTTTCTATTGTCTGGCTCAATCCTTACAATAACCCTCAGGGGCAGAGCTCATCCTCATCGCCAATTTACAAAAGAGGAAACGGAGGCGCCAGAGTTTAAGTAGCTCCCCGCCCAAAGGAGGAATGACAAGTGTGGTGAGTGTGAGGAACAAGACATGAATAGGGAGAGCAGGAGAGATGACAGCTCTCTCCAAGGGCTTCTCTGGGCTCCAGCCACCACGATCTAGGAGGTGTCTCTTCCCCTGCAGCCCTCTGTAGCAGAAGGTGACAGGAAGAAGTGGTTAGAGCTCTTCTCCCTTGGGGGTTTGAATGTGAGACGCCCAGAGAAACACCAAGTCCCAATAACCCACAGCAGGGGAGTGGTGGGCTAGGGCTCCCCACTGCTGAGGCGCCCCAGGCATGGCCCCCCCTTATTTCGTGTATCCATAGAATAAACCTCCACGAACAGAGAGCACCTCGGTGTGCCCCTGCTCCCTGCAGCCTGAAAAACACTAGCAAGCACGGTCCACTTCACTCTGTATGGAACCATCCAGCACAGCCTGGGTGCAGAGGTCACCCTGCCTACAATGGGACTGTGCATGTTCACTCCCAGGACGAGCAGACAGAAGAACGTGGCTGCCAACCCAACAGATGCAGGCTAGATGGAAACCAGAAACCTCAAGGAAATCATTTCCCATCCCCCGCACCAGCCTATGACTTCACTCTTTTCTTAGAAACTCAATTGTTGGGAATCATCATTCACTTTTTTAATTTTTATATTTCCAAATAAATGACGCAGCTTTCCACAAATTGGTGGTGTAACACCAGAGGATAAGATTCTTAACAGATCTGAGTCCTAGTCAGTAAAACATTCTTTAACAATGTAGCAGATACTAACTTAGAGTTACAACTCAAAGGTTTTTTAAACAGTGAACTCTATGTAGTCAGGCCATTCTACAAGTATTTCTGCTGCCCATACTTTCTGCATATATATAGGTTGGAAACCAATGCAAACTTAAACAAAACCAAGGCCAGCTTTGCCTTCCGTATTCCAAGGAATACAGAATCTGGCCCATCAGCCTCTGGTCCTGTCCTGACCCTCCCTCTCTCCAGCCCTGTGCATTTTATTTCTTGAAGTGTGAGTTCCCAAACAGCCCACCGCTCTCTGCAACCTTGGTGGCCACAGGAAAAGGCCAATGATTTTATACACACAGAAATGACTGGCTTATGGGATATGATTTTATGGACCATAGGATGGTTTTTACAGACTTTCCCACCCCTTTCTTGAAAACCCACGCAGTGGTAGAAGGATTCTGTTCATGAAATAGTTCATGTTCTTCTCCTAGGTGCCGGATAGGATTACACTTCCCTACCCTCTTGAAGTTACTTGTTTAATTAATGAAATGTGGGCCAAGTGCAAGGAGTTACTTTGGGCAGGAAGCTTTAGGCATCAGCATAATTTATCGGGGTGTGGCTGTCTCTTTCTTCTGGCACTGTGCCCAGCCCCTTGGAGATGGGGGCTGCTCCATGAGCTCAGGCCCCAGACCGCAGCAATGGGGACAGCCTCTTGCCAACTCACAATGGACACAGAGCATGAGCAAGAAATAAACCTTGGTTGTCTGAGGTACTGAGATTTTGGAATTATCTGTTACTGCCCAATAATTTGACTGATAAAATAATTTGGGACAAGAAAAGCATTCAGCACAGGAGGAAACTAAGGCCCAGAGGGCTGAGTGAGTTGCGTAAGGCCAGACAGCTGGTTGGAAGCAGAGCAGGACTGGTTAAGATGTCTGGCCCTGGAAGCTTATCCCAGCTCTCCTCCCAAGACAGCAGCTTCTGCAGACAGAAACTGACTACATGAAAGAACCTCTCTTAACAAACATAAGCCACTATGATTTTTTTCAAATCCTGTAAAACTATTTATTGAATTAAGATTTACGTTAAAATGCAACATCATCCTACCTCAGACTCAGAAGTCATCCATATAAGAAAATATTAATTTACTCAAAATAAAAAATGGCAGAAAGAGATACAGATGGGTAGGCTACGCATCCTCTTGGTTTGTACTGAGGTTTGCAGCATTGCCCGCTCCCCCCTGCGTTGGGGTCCCAGGTCTGTCACCTCAGCCCAGACCACAGCCATCACTTGTGGCAGAATCATCAGGTAGGTACCCTTAAAAGCCAAGCAGACATGATCAGTGATGAAAAAGAGTGGGATTGAGCTGTAGGTACTGACACAGAAAGATTGTCAAGGCATCTTGTCATTTGACAAATGCAAGTTACAAAAAGAAATATAGAATATAGTAACATTTATATAACTTGCCCATATCACCCACCCTCCAAACACACAAACACTGTTTTCTATAGGCATACATCCATGAACATAAATGCAAGGAAAACTCCCTGGAAGACGATACACTATGTGAGAATGAGGATTACTTCTAAAAAGGGAAAGAAGGGCACCAGGATTAGGGTCGTATTTTTATTCATAATGTTTTAATTTTTTATAAGACGACTATACACTTTCATAACTAAATAATATTTTAGAGCCTTTTAAATAATCATCAGGGCATCTCAGGATACCTGTTGCTCAAGCTGGAGCATAGTGGTGCAATCACATCTCACTGCGGCCCTGAACTCCTGGCTTTAAGCAATCCTCCTGCCTCAGCCTCCCAAGTAGCTGGGACTACAGGCACGAGTCACTGCGCCTGACTTCAGGACATCTTGAGGCAGGTCAATGCAACATTCTCGGCAACCACCCTGTTCTGAGGAACTTTGACTTTCAACTCAAAGAGCCTCCCCCGAGCCCCCCCCCACACATAAAATGCTCAGTCCCTGTTAAGCTAAATGATGGTTCATTAAGACCCCACAAACTCACATGGGATGCTAAGACTCTTTCTGTGCACCTATAATTAAATAAAAAGCTCTTCCTGGCTTGGTGAACTATAACGGTGAATCTGATGGGTTTGCAAAGTTTTATTTTGACTTCAATAGGAGGCCGTCAACTTACGGTACTACCATTAAGCATGGTTTGAAATAAGGAATACAAAGTGAAAAATCAATCCCCACAAAAATAGTACAGAGCAAAAGAGTCCACAATACTGACTTTCAAGTGGGTTTTTTAAATCCCAGGACCTCACGCAATACCCTACTGAAGAAATGCTCAATGACTGCCAAACACCTCATTTCCTTCGTCTTATATTTTCCCTTCTTTTAGTGTGACACGTTCCTCGGAATACTTTAATACACCATCAGCTCGGCTGCCTTCTGTGACGCTCTGACTCCAAGGAATGTTGTAAGTTTGATTTCTCAGAAGCAAATGGATGATGTCAAAGGGACCTCACACTTTCCTACCCGATATCCACAGCCCATCCCACATGGTTATCATACCAAGGAAACCATTTCAGATAGTTTTTCCCTTTCTGTTAAAAGCACATCCTTAGGCTGGGTTTGGTGGCTCACGCCTATAATCCTAGCACTCTGGGAGGCCAAGGCGGGAGAATCGCTTGAGCTCAGGAGTTCGAGACCAGCCTTAACAAGAGCAAGACCCCATCTCTACTATTAAAAAAAAAAAAATAGCACATCTTTTCCCTAAAGTCTAACTGGCAAACACCACCTCTGGCAACACCACAACCCGCACTACACAATGTGGGCTTCTAAAACATTCTGTCCACCACTATCCCCAGACAATAGGAATAGATGGTTGCTATATATTTACTGAACTAAAATAAGGTAAAATAAAACCATCATTCCCTGTCTACCTCAGGTAGGCACTTGCCTACCTCAGAGATGTTATTACCCAGATTGCAAGATGTCAGTCAGAATAGGCTCCACCAACCTGACCATAACCCCCAGCATAACTTGAACACACATATCCACAAATGCTGAGGATAGTATCTGGATTCTCCCTCAAGAATTTACTTCTCTCTTGAATAAGATTCATTTTGGTGAATTTAATACACAGCCTTCAAGTTCTACAAGTGAAGAAATATTTGTTGACAGGAACCGCTTGGATATTCGGGGATGAAGTGACGGCGTGAACAAGGCTCCGCCATTCTTCAAGCTGCCCAGCAGTGAGGCGAGTGGACCAACGCAGCCCCCAGCAACCTCGCAGGAAGCTAAGACCAAGCTTGTTTTTATATGATATCGACAGATCTGCGCAGAGAACACACACAATGGGTCAACTCAAACGGGGTCCTACTCTCCCTGCTGCATACTCCACAAAAATCTGTGTTTTTGTTGTTATTTGTTTTTCTTGTTTGGTTTTCAATTTCCCAAGGAACTTAACCTGGAAAACGAGCCTAGTCTTGGATGCCTCTGCCATACCAGAAAACTACTGACAGCCCTCTCTGGAGAAAATTTAGCAGACGGAGGAAGCCACAATTATTATTTGAAGCTTTCAAACACCATTAACACTCATTTACTTTAAGTATCTGAAAGCATTTAATCCCTCAGAATTTCAAAGCAGATAGAAGTTGGTCAGTCCTCTCCATATCTCCTGTCTTTCCCTCCCGCTTCCTTCCCCTTCCCCCTCCCTCCCTGTCTCTCTTTCAGCTGAAAGTGCCATACAGTGTGAACCCCAGACACGCAGACACTGCCACCCTACCTACAAAGGAAGGAAGGCAGAAGCAATCGGTGGGACCAACACGGAATGCAGACACCCATCACCGCTGCCTGGGCCTTCTGGGAAGTCAAACGTCTGCCCCCACATCCCTCAGAGCCTAACAACTCCTTCTGGTCAAGAAACCCTGTTCAGAATGCATGGAGAGCCAGCCCTTCCCCTCTCTGTTGAAACCCTGGATTCCTGGAGTCCAGTAGAATGTTATTCAACACGCCCATTTCAGAGATGAGGAAAATGAGGCCCTGGGCAGGGCAGAGACTTGTTTGTATCAACCAAAACTAGAACCCAGGTCTCCTGGCACTGAGGCAGTTGCTTCTTTGGTTTACTTCTGGCTAGCATAACCCCCTCAGGAGCCGCCCCCGTGCCCCCAGCAGGGACTGACACCTGTGCGAATGGGAAACGGGCAGGGCTCCCACCTCACCCTGTCCCTCCCCAAAGCCCATCTGTCCCCACTGGGAATTCCCATGGTACTTTAAGCCCACCTCCATCAGAGGACATGGCACTTTCTTTCCTAAATGGATTATTCTCCGTTCACATCAATTGGCTGTGGCAGTGAAAGGCACAGACTGAAACCAAGCTACCTGGTTCCATTCACTGGCCGTGGGATTTGGGCAAATAACGCTACCCCACTGGGTTTCAGTTTTCTTATCCGTAAGTGTAGATAATAATAGCACTACCTCAAAGGGTTTCTATGGGGATGCAACAATACACATATGGTGTTTACAACAGCACTGGTCACAAAGTAAGCACTTGTCATGACCCACGAGTGGGTGGCCTTGGCCAGGACTCCTGTCTGGTCATCTTTGAGGCCCATCACCTGACAGCAAGGGATGGTTGTCCATTTGGTGAGTCACCGTATCTCCAGCACATAGAAGATGCTGGATAAAACTGTCGAATGAATAACTCCAGCCCAGTGCATTGCACACGGCAGATTTTCCATCACACCCACTGATATGTGGATTTCCATAATTCACAGGCTCACTTAGGAAATGTTACTAAGTTTATTAGTGGATAAATTCAGATTTGCATCACTAATATTTTCTATTGCTCTAAGGCATTTATTTATATTAGCTGTGGCCTTTTAAAGGTTAACCAGAGTCCAGCTCTCAATGTCCAAAGCATTTTCTGTACAATCGATTGGTACTTAATCATCTACTGCCTGACATTTTCCTAGTTTTATCCAGGCTTTGAAAAACAAAGTTCCAAAAACACCACGCTTGATATTCATCTCTAAGGGGCCAGTGAATAACAATATCTTAATAAAGAAAGCCAACAGAAAACAAAGGAGTCTCGAATCTGAAAGCCAGTTCCTGGAACTCTGTAAGATAGTTGAAGTGTTTATGCAAAAGAAAGTGCCACAGAAGTGGCAGATCCGGAGGACGGAGGACATCTGGAGGTGGCATTTAGGACTGACACAGGAAACGTCTAGGGCTTCTCAAATGAAAAGCACTCCACAAGAACAAAACATATTAGTCACCACAGAAGCTGAGTTGAAACTTGGCCTTGAGCAAATTAACACTCTGCTGATTGCTGGCCAAAATGCTTAGCTGAAGACTTTTATTAACTGCACTTGAACATGTAACCACAGTCAGCAAGCAGCTGGGACACAAATCTAACACAGAGCCAAGTGGGAGAGTACGCGGATGTATGTATGGTGACTCTCAGGGGCATTAAGAGGTTGAGAAGATGACAAAACCATAACCCCTAAACTGTCCTCCCCAGGGACCGCACATCCTGGGCCAGCATTGCTCTCGTCCCCAAGTGAGGTCCTATCTCAAGGGGAAGGCCCGCCCAACCAGCCAAGATACACTTGCCCTACCAACACCTCTCATTCTGTGACCACATGACAGCTTCATGGCAAGGGAGGAGAAACAGGGTCAGCGCAGAAGCAAGCTGGCCTGCCATGCTAAGGGCTTGGCCCGGCATGGTGGGTGCTTTTCCTGTGAACTGAAAGCTCCAAATAAACAATTTCTTTTTTCCAAACCCTGTGCCTCCCATGTGTAGTATGTAAATTCCCAGTAGATGAATTCCAAATTTCAAAGGGAAAGCACCCTTTGCAGGACTTCTGGGCAACAGCCAGAGGAAGCAGAACAGACTAACATGAAAAACCATCTGATGGCTCTTTCCTTAGCCAGGGGTTCCGGGCATTTTGTGCCTGTAAACCCTGACTCCCTGACACTGGTACTCCCAGCCTCCCTCCACTCTTTGGGGTCTTTTGTTCCTGCTTCCAAGGAGCCAGGAAGGGCCAGACTCCACCTGAGTCCATCCTCCGAGGCTCCTGACCTGGATGCTGGGCACCTAGGAGGACCACATCCATTTGCACCCCTCCGTCCCAGAAAGCCACAGAGCAGGTGCTGTGGGCCAGGCAGACCCGGCTCCGAATTCGGGTTCTGCCTTCTTTCCCTTTGTTCACTTCCTGCACCTGGAAATTGAAAACCACAATGTGTATCTTCAGAATAGTTTCATACATTAAGACAATGGTTATAAGGCTTAATAAATATAGGTTGTTAATTATCTTTTTTCTTATAGATTACTAATGATAGGCACAATTTCACTCCTTTTTTTTTTTTTTACCCCCAAGTCCCAGTGGAAAAAGCTCATTCCTAGAGCGACATCTCCAGGCTCCCACAGTCCTAGCATGGCTCTGATCTCTGTCTCATGACATGCTCTTGTTTTTGTTTAAAGCACTTTCCACAATTTATAAGTATGTATTTACTTAAGTGTTTAACCCCCTCCCCTGCCAACCTCCCTTTATGGACCAAATGTTTGTGTCCCCCACGAAGTTCATATGTTGAGGCCTTTATTCCCAACGTGATGGTGTTTGGAGGTGCGGCTTCGGGTGGTGGTTAGGGGTTAGATGAGGTCATGGAGGAGAAGCCCCCATGATGGGATTAGTGCCCTTGTAAGAAGGGACAGGAGAGAGCTCTCTCACATGCCAGGAAGCAGGCCATCACCACACCAGACCACGCTGGCACCTTGACCTCACACTTCCAGCCTGCACAATGGTGAGAAAAAAATGTTCCTTGCTTAAGGCACCAAAGCTATGAGAGTTTGCTTTAGCAGCTGGAGCTAAGACATCACTCAGTAGCCTGCAAACTCCATTTGGCCACAGGCCGGATCTGTGTCATTCATTGCTGCAATCCAAGGACTTAGACTCCTGGCACCAGCAAGGTCTTCTGATAATATCTGTTGAGTTGATGTGTTGCAGAATTGAAGCCCCAAAGAGCCAAGAGGAACCAGGAGCTACAAATGGCTTTCTAACAGAGCTAGGAAAGCACTTCACACCCCTGGGAAAGCCAGAAAAACAATCTCCACCTCATTATCAGAAATGCAAAAGCACCCACAACTCACTCAGTTGAGACTATGCCTTTCTCCCCCTCCTCCCCCGCCACCCCAGTTCCCTTGGCCCAGGCCTCTGAAAAGATCGCCAGGTCTTAAGAAAAGACAAAAGCCACAGGAGCCTAAAGGAGAGAGAAGATGAGTAAGGAATTTCCAAAAAGGTGGTGTACTTAGAAAGGGCCACTGTACTTTTGGTGGAATATCGTTTTAAATACTGTCACTGTCTACCTGAGTCTCATCCACGGAACATGTAGGCCTGGTTTCTGTCTTTTGAAACACTCCACACACCTGTCTGGGTGAAGGCATGTTTTACTGCACCCAGGCCAACAATCTCAGGCATTGAGATGACATTTATCTCAAAACAAACATGGTAATCCACCTTAATAAAGTTAATGCCAGTATCAGGAGTTTGGGGGTTTTTTTATACATTAGATCAACCAGTGTAAGCAATGGTTGAAATTTGAAAGTTATGTGGGGTGGGGCAGGAAGAGGGAGCTCCCATTTTCACTTTATAAGCAGGCAGTTCTTTGGAAGCTGGGGCCCTGTTTCCAGAAATATGGCTCTATACCGAGCATAAGCACATCCATCTGTTAATTACAGGAGGTGGGAGGGGGAGCAGGCAGAGTGAGCAGGGAGGGAGGGGCCCTCGCTGACCGCGTGGGGCAGTGGGTAAGAATAGGGTCTCTGCTTCAAGTCCTGTGCATAGGTCTCACTGTCTTTGACTTTAGGTTAGTTATTTAATCTTGTTGAGCCTCACTTGTCTCATCTGTAAAATGGGGAGAAATGATAACTACTGCATAGGTTTGGCGGGAAGATTCAATGAGCTAAAAACAAACAAAAAAAACTAAAGCCCTTACACCAACGTGGCACACAGTAGGTCTATGTAAATGTTATTATTATTTAGGGTCTACCAGATCAGACCTATCATCATTTCATTTAACCAAATCAAGCCTCAAACCAATCCTTCCAGATAGGTACAGTTAATCTCCATGGTATAGGTACAAAAGCTGAGGCTCATAAGGATTTCGAAGCTTATCCAAAGTCACACAACTAGGAAATGGCAAGACTAGCACTGGAACCAAAGTAGTCATCAAAATCGTTGTGACCATACTAATCACTACTCACTGAAAGCCAGGTGGTGTGCTGAGCGCTTTGCACAGACCAGCTCATCAAATACTCAAAACCACCCTGCAAGGAAAGAATTATTATAGCTGTTTTACAAAGGAGGGCACAGAGTTGGAGAGGTTAAATATCCTGGCTGAGGTCACACAGTTAATGAAGGAACAAAGTAGGGGCTTGATCCCACTTCTGACTCCCAAACCCACTGTTGCTGCCATTTAAGTCCTGCCTGCCTGGCATGCGTCACAGATCTCATAGCTACACTTGACATCATCAACGTGCCTGATTTCATGTTAAATATAAAACACGGCCTTGGCAAATGGAGTCCAGGACTGAACTGTCAGAAGTTAGGATATCCCCAAAGAAAAGCCTAGCTTTCCATCCAGTTCCTTCCAGGAGGTCTGGTTTTGAGGTCATAGACAGCAATTTGGGAATGTGCTACAACGAAGCATGGGAGGTTCTCAGTCATTAGACCTTTAATCTTTTGGGAATTAGAACAACACAAATATTCTCCCAAGCAAATCATCATTTGCTTATAGCTCTTCTACTGTGTAAGGAGTTCCTTTAGCAATATGCGACTGCCCTACCCAGGCGCATGTGGCTCTGAAAACATCCACCAAGTGACTACATCCTCCCAATTCGTCTTGCCCTAACCTGTATGGTGGCAATGATACAACAAAGGGCAAGGGACATCAACAATCTGAAACAAATATAGAATAGTGGTGAATTTTTCACAGTTTATTAAAATATCAATCTACCAAAATCTGGTGTCAATCTGATGCTCACTTTACAATTACCTGGGCCCTTATGTTGATCTATTTATTAGTTCTTTAAACTACTGTGTTCTATAATCTAGAGGAAAACGACCCCTCAGCAAAACAAATTCCAAAGTGGCACTGCACAGGAGAATAACCTATCAATTTTAATGAAGTGTAACACAAAATTGCTTTGTTGCCTCGAAAGATGAGAATCCCTTCTCAGAGAACTCTGCCACGTTAAAGGTACCTCAGAGAGGGACCATCCCCACTGGCTCAATGGCTCCAGAGACGGGGAGGATGGCGTAGGGGAGGGGTGGCGGCCAGCTTGCCTTGGCCAACCCTGCACAGTAATCTCTGCCCACAGTTTGGTCTGTGGCAGTTCCAGATAAAACACAAATTTAAATAAGAGTTCAAGCCAGGAAGTCCTGCTTGAACAAACTTTCTAGCACTCGATAAAAACCATCAATTAATTAAAATGCCAGTGACTGCTCACCTCTTACCACAATAGTCAAGTTTGGAAGAAACAGCTGCTCCCAATGAGCACTTGATGCGCTAAAGAGTTTTTCTAGAAACAAGTTCAGACCTTGTGGATATGTCAAAGGAGGCCCTTTGTGTGACATGCAACTTACTTTCCCCAGAAGATAAAAGAAAACAGGACCTCTGAAAACTTGCAAAATTATCTACAGCTTCTGCATGACAAAAATTCAGCAAAAGTGCAAATTTTAGCTTTTCTAATTTCTTCTTGTCTAATCACCCCCCCCAAAAAGGGCAAAAAAAAATTAGTAACTTAAAGTGAAATCCTATGTATATATCTTAGATTTTGAACAAATATTGAACCCTTTTCTTTGTATAACAGATAAAACTTTGATATTCTTGTTTAAGCATATATCAGCGATCACCCATAAACCATAAAAACACTTGGTCTTTATGCCAACATTGCTTCACTGTTTACAATGCTAATGTCTAATCGAAACAGTGTGCTGTTACTATCAAAGTGACTGTCTATGATGCACAGAGTGGGTACCAGGTGTAAGTTTCAGCGGGACGCAGATATCAGCAATTGTAGAATTTGAGTTCTCCCATCCCCAGATTCCTGGCTGCCCTTGGCCATGAAAGAAAGGTTCACTGTCCCTAGGCCAAGAGTCAGCAGCAAAACAGGAAGATCAGGGGTGTGGTCTGAGGATGCTGCCAGCAGGGGAGCCACGTGTGTGTGTCCACATCAATTCCGAGACCCTGTCCACAGCACAGCTTTCTTGGTAGGCCAATTTTTGATAAATGTGCTGATAGGGTGGAGGAAGTTTCAAGATTAAAGTCAGCTTTCTTTTGTAAAAAAATTCACTCTCTGCATGGAGTAAAAGTGTATTCTAGAGCCATTAATAAGCTCCGGGTGACGGGACTAGCAGCCTAAGATCCCAGACCTCGAAGCACCCAGAGGCCTGAGGGGCACAGAGCCCTCCCCTGAGCAGGACAGCAGGGCAGGGGAGGAGCAGTGGATGGAACTTTCAGGTAGACATTATCTGGACAAGCACCCTCCCCCATAATGGCTGTATGCAATGAACAACTGTTGGAGACAGACAGACAGACACACACACACACACACACGGCCACTACTGCCGTTGGTAACCACTGACAGGGCACCTGCCAGTACCATCCACACTGCCAGGGGTTTGATATATATTATCCCACTGAGTGATATTAACCTCAGAAGATAGTTAATATGTTATGCCTATTTCACATGTAAGAAAACAGGGGCTCAGAGAGGCCAAGGAACTTGCCCAAAGTCAAATATCATAGAATCTGAACTTAGACCCAGTTTTGGACCCAAGCTTAGGGCTCCAAAGCTTGAACTTATTTCTCCATTCCACAAAAACAAAACCTACTCTTCTTGCAACCTTTGAAAGACCCTTCTCCTACCTCTCTGCTGTGTGTTTTAAATACACCTTGCTTATTCATCCAGCATATTCAGTAGAAGCCTGTCCCCTGTCAATGGCCCAGCTTGCCTGTATTACAGGTACCTGCCCCTGGCATCTACCCCCAGATGACAACAAGGAATCCACTCCACTCTAACATGCATGGTGGAGTTACTCTTCCCTGAACATGACAGGTAAATCTCAAACAGGGGGCTTTTAGCGAGGACAAACCCCACCCTCTGGCAAGCACAGCCTCTGGCTTCAGCCTTAATACAGAAAGCCCAAAAGTCATCAAGACCATGGGTTTACTGGCTTCCCCAGATTTACTTTCAAATATCAAACAATCGAGTCATTTCCCAGAATGCAGAACCAATGGGGCATCATAATCTGTCATTTCATAATGTTCTTCACAATGTGCCAAAAAACCGTGTGCACATCGGAGGCTTTTTCGAATATGATATTCAGGCGACCCTGCCAAGCATCCTCTCATCTGTCTACTTTGTGGCCCATGAAACCCTAGGGAAGTTTTCACCACGTCGCCAGGACCAAGCAGGACACTGGAAGCAGCTGGCCGGCCCGTCTACAGGCGGGACTCCATGAAGGCCCCTGTCGGCCCTTCACCTTCTCTTGTTGGCACCTTTTGGTCTCTGGTCCCTAACCCTGGCTATACCTTGGAATCACCTGGGGAAGTTTTAAATGGTACAGGGGTCTGGGTCCTGCCCTTACAGATTCTGATGGAGTTGATCTAGGTTGCGGGCTAGGAATCTGGATTTTAAAAGTTCCCCAGGTGATTCTAAGGTGCTGGAAGGATTGAGAACCCTTGCCTTAGACCACAGTGGGACAAACCAGTCCGCGGACGCGGAAGTTCATCCCTCGGAACTTTGGCGGCGTTTCTCAAACTGCCGCGTCTCCTCGCCTTGTTCCACGCCGCCCGCGCAGAGCCAGCCTCCCGCCTCCCGCCACCTCGGCGCTCGCGGCGCCCGGACCCCAGAAAGCGCCTGCCCCGCGAGAACCCCCAGTCGCTAGGACTTACTTGGCCACCAGGTTTGCAGACTTCGCAGCAGCTAGAAGCGAGCGTAAGAGCCAGGGCCGGGGAGCGCCGTGCCCGGGAGGGAGCGCTCAGCACCCGCAGCTGCGCCAGGGCAGGGCGGGGGCGGCCGCCTCGCAGGCCGGAACGGAAACTGGCGGGAGGGCCGCCGCAGCCGCCTCTGGCCGCGCCCCGGAGCCAGCCGGCTGCTGGGAGAGGCCGTGGTGGGGCGGGGCGGGGCGGACCAGGCAGGGTCCCGCTGGGCCGCCGCGCGCCCGGGTGGGGCGTGGGAGGCTCGCAGAAAGTTGCCCCCTGCAACCCCCAGGGGCGCTCTGCGCGGGAGGACGGGCAGCCGGCGCCACCGCGCAGGGGCGAATGGGCAGGCCGCGGAGTTCGCCCAGGGGTGACACCCTTGGGAACCCGTCGTGCCAATTCTGACACGGCCTCTGCGAGCCAGGCCAGTCCCCCCAAAATGCCAACCCAGCAACCAGAGCCAACCCGTGGACGTGATGGTAAAACTTGTTAAAACGTGACACGTAGTCCGGATGAAATCTACCTAACAGTAATCACCTTTTTGCTAACAGAGCATATATTTCAATTTATACTTTTTGAAATCTAAGCTTTTTCCTGGCCATAAATCTGTTCTTGGCAGTGTACATTTTATATTCTATTCATATGCTGTAATGACTTGTAAAGGAGTTTTTAACATGCTAATAAATTTCCCCAATAAAATATTTTTAAACGTTTTAATTGAGGAAGGTCTACATAAGGTATATCGATGCTATGATATAAAAGGTTGTCACCTATTCACACTAAAGAGGTACATTTAATCATATGATCACTAATATTCATGAATATTAAAATTCCCATCAACAACTGCCTTCTGAGAAAAAGGAAAGTTATGTTCCTAAATCAAAAGTGAAACTTTGCAAACATAAAATTGATGAGACACAATGTGCATTGTACACCAAAATGAAGGCTAGGATACTAATTCCTCCAGTTTATCCTTATATGAACCTCTGATGGAAAAATTAAACAATTTTTTTTTCCTCTAGGATCCTGAAGTTTATCTTCCATGTCTTTTAACCCCTCATTTTTATTTTCCACATCCTGTTTCTCTGGCTGCATTCTTAGTAACTTCAGTTCTGTCTTTTGACTCAAAAATACTTTGTAGATGGTTAATTTGTTTTTTAACCCATCCACGGCAGGCAGATTAGCGTTCCACCAATGACGTCCATGTCCTAAACCTGGAACGTGTGAATATGACAAAGGAGAGCTAAGGTTGCAGATGAATTTAAAGTTGCTAATTAGCTGACCTCAAGATAGGGAAATTATCCTGGATTACTGAGGGGGGCCCAGTGTAATCACAAGCGTCCTAATAAGTGGAAGAAGTAGGCAGAAGAGAGAGACAGAGAGATGACAGCCTGAGAAGGTCTATATTGCTGACTTTGAAGATGGAGGGATGGGACTACAAGCCATAGAATGCAGGTAGCTTCTAGAAGCTGCAAAAGGCAAGGAAATGGACTCTTCCATAGGCCCTCCAGAAGGAATGCAATCCTGCTGACACTTTGATTTTAGCCCAGTGAGACCTGTTTTGGAATTCTGACCTCCAGAACCATAAGATAATACATTGTGTTATTTTAGGACACTAAATTTGTGACAATTTGTTATCGTAACAGTGGGAAACTAATATACTATCTATTTAAGTTCTTGATTTTAACAATAATATATTAAGATTTGGGGGTTCTATTTGTAGATTTTTTGGTCATTTTTAATAGTCTCCTGATCTTTGCTGATTCTATCATTTAAAAAATATTTTATTCCACAATTATTTTTGGTTTGTTTTTCAACTTTTTATTTTGAGATCACTGTAAATTCACATCCAGTTGTAAGAAATAATGCAGAGACATCCATGTACCTTTTTCCCCAAGGTAACATCTTGCAAAGGTATAGTATAATACAACTAGGACATGAACATTAATACAGTCAAGATACAAACCATCTCCATCACCACAAAGATCTCTCATGCTGCCCTTTATACCAGCTTATCCCCTCCTTAACCCCTGACAACTACTACTCTGTTATCCATTTCTATAATTTTTCTTTCATGATTGTTATGTAAATCGAATCAGACATTATATAACATTTTGGGCTAGATTTTTTTCACTCAGCATAATTCCCTGAAGATTTATGCAGGTTGTTGCGTGTATCAATAGTTCTTTCCTTTTTATTACTAAGTAGTATTGCATGGTATGGATTACCACAGTTTGTTTAAGCATTCATGTGTTGAAGGGCATCTGGTTTGTTTCCAGTTTGGGGCTATTATAAATAAAGCTGCTATACACATTCATGTACGAGTTTATGTGTGAACATAAGTTTTCATTTCCCTGAGATAAATTCCCAGGAGTGCAACTGCTAGGTCAGTTTTTTAAGAAACTGCCAAACTATTTTCCAGAATGACTGTACCATTTTACATTCCCACTGGCAATGTATGAGTAATCCAGTTTCATAACATGCTCACCAGCATTTGGTGCTGTCACAATTTTTTATTTTAGCAATTCTGATAGATGTATAGTACTAGTGATGCATAATTGGGGTTTTACTTTGCTATTAATGTTGAACATCTTTTCATGTGCTTGTTTGCCATCTATATCTCCTCTTGGGTGAAATGTATCTTCATCTCTCTTCTTCATTTTCTAATTGAATTATTTGTTTTGTAGCTGTTGACTTTTGAATTCTATATTTGATTTGCAAATATTTTCTCCCACTCCTAGCTTATCCTTTTATTCTTTTATTAGGGTCTTTACCAGAGCAAAGATTTTTCATTTTGATGAAGTCCAGTTCACCCTTTCTTCCTTTTATGGACCATGCTTTTGGTATCATATCTAAAAAGTCTTTGCCAAGCCCTAGATCACAAAGATTTTTTTACTATGTTTTTTCTTTTTAACCTAAAAGTTTTATAGTTGTATGTCAGACATTTAAGCCCATGATCCACTTTGAGGTAATTTTTATATAAGGTGTGATACTTAAGTCAGGTTAATTTTCTTCTTTTCTTTTTCTTTTGCCTATGGATATCCAATAGCTGCTTCAACACCATTAATTGAAAAGGCTGTTTCCTCTGTTAAACTACCTTTGCCAACAATCAGTTGGGTGTATTTGTGTTGGTCTATTTCTGGGTTCTCTGTTCTGTTCCATTGATCTATGTGTCTATCCCTTTGGAAATAATACACAGTCTTAAAACTGGATAGAGTGATTCTCTCATTATATTCTTCTTTTTCAAAATTGTTTTACCTACTCTAGTTCCCTTGATTTTCCATATAAATTTTAGAAAAATAATCATGCTGGGATTTTTTAGAAATTTTGTTAAACATTTATATCAATTTAGGGGAGAATTGACATCTTTACTATTGGAAGTTGAGTCTTCCAATCCATGAACATTGTATGCCTTTCCATTTATTTAGATTTTCTTTGATTTCTTTCATCAGTATTTTATAGTTGTCAGCTTACAAGTCTTGCACATGTTTTGTAAAAGTTACACTTAAGTATTTCCTTTTTTTTTTTTTAAGTGACTGTATATATTGCTGGTAGGAATGTAAAATGGTTCAGCCAATATGGGAAACAGTTTGGGGATTCCTCAAAAAGTTAAATATAGAGTTACCATATGAGCTAGGTATGACCCCATAATAATTGAAAAGAGATACTCAAATATATGTACACAAATGTTCATAATAGCACTATTCACAATGGCCAAAGGGTGAAAATATTTCAAATGTCTATCAGTGGATGAATGGATAAACAAATTGTGGTATACTCACATGACAGAATATTATTCAACCCTAAAAAGGAATGAAGTACTGATACATGCTACAGTATGGATGAACTTTGAAGACATTAAACTAAGTGAGAGAAGTCATACAAAAGATCACATATTTTATGGTTCCATTTATATTAAATATACAGAATACCTAAATCCATATAGACAGAAAGCTGATTGGAGGTTGCCAGGGGCTTAAAGGAGGGAGAAATGAGCAGTAACTGCTTAATGGGTATGTGGTTTTCTTTGGGAATGATGAAAATATTTTTGCAGTAGATAGAGGTAGTGGGTGCATACACTGTAAATGTATTAAATGTCACTATATTGTTCACTTTAAAATGGTGACATTGTGTTATATAAATTTCATCTCATAAATAAATTTATAGTTAAAAGAAGCAATTGTAAATGGTATTGCATTTTTGTATGTTTCTGTTTTATCCTGTGACCTTGCTGATTAACTTACTGATTCTAGATTTTTTTTTTTACATATTCCTTGGGATTTTCTATATAGATAATCATGTCATTTACATATAGGGATGGTTTCATTGATTCCTTTCTGATTTATATATGTTTCCTTTTTTTTTTTTTTGTCTTGCCTTATGGCATTGGTTAGAACTTCCAGCACTATTTTAAATAAGATAGGTGAGAGCAGATATCCTTGCCTTGTTCCTAATGTTAGGGAGAAAACATTCAGTCTTTTACTATTAAGCTTAATGTTAGCTGTAGATATTTTGTAGATCCTCTTAATCTAGTTGTTGAAGTTCCCTTCTATTCCCATTTTTTTTTGAGAATATTTATCATGAATGGGTGAATTGTGCCAAATGTTTTTTCTGCATCAATTGACACAATCATATAACTTTTCTTCTTTAGCTTATTAATACATTGGCTTACTTTGATTGATTTTCAATATCGAATCAACATTGCAGCTGTGGAATGAATTCCACTTGATCATAGTGTGTAATTCTTTTTATGTCCTGCTGAATTCTTTGCTAATATCTTGTTAAGGATTTTTGCATCTGTATTAATGAGTGATATTGGTCTGTAGGCTTATTTATTTATTGTCTTTGTCTGGTTTTGGTATTAGATAATACTAGCTTCATAAAATGAATTGGTAAGGGCTACCACATCCGCCTCTCTGTCTCTGGTAATTTTCTTTGCTCTGAAATCAATTTATTTAGTATTAATATAACCACTTATTTTTTCCTTTGATTGTTTGTATCATATATCTTTTTCTATCATTTTACTTTCAAACTGCTTATATTATTATATTTCAAATAAGTTTCTGGCCGGGCGCGGTGGCTCACACCTGTAATCCTAGCACTCTGGGAGGCCGAGGCGGGCGGATTGCTCGAGGTCAGGAGTTCAAAACCAGCCTCAGCAAGAGTGAGACCCCGTCTCTACTAAAAAATAGAAAGAAATTAATTGGCCAACTAAAAATATATAGAAAAAAGTAGCCGGGCATGGTGGCGCATGCCTGTAGTCCCAGCTACTCGGGAGGCTAAGGCAGAAGGATTGCCTGAGCCCAGGAGTTTGAGGTTGCTGTGAGCTAGGCTGACGCCACGGCACTCTAGCCCAGGCAACAAAGTAAGACTCTGCCTCAAAAAAAAAAAAAAAAAAAAAAGTCAAATAAGTTTCTTGTAGCCAGCATAATGTTAGGTCATGTTTTTAGTCCACTCTAACAATTTCTTTCAATTTGCATATTTAGACCATTTATATTTAATGTAATTATTGATATGTTAGGGCTTAAGGCTGCCATTTCATTTTTTGTTTTCTGTTTTTTCTGTTTTTCATTTCTCTGTTTTCTTTTTCCTGCTTTCCTGTGGATTACTTGAACATTTTTTGGAATTCCATTTTGATTTATTTGTGGTGTTCTGAGTGTATCTCTTATATACCTTTTTTAGTGGTTGCTCTAGCAACTAGGTATACATAATTGTTCAGTATACTGGTGTCATCATTTTACCAGTTCAAATAAAGTGTAGAAACCTTACCTTCCTTTATTTTCTTTTAATAATTATTTTAAATATTACTGCTACATATATTTAAAACCACATAAGGCAGTGTTATAATTTCCATTTCAACAATCAAACATAATTAAGGAAATGTAAGAGAAAGAACATCTATTATTAATATATTTACCCATATTTTTGCTTACCATGATATTTTTTGCTTTCTGATTTTCTAAGGTTCCTATTTTTATCATTTCCTTTCTATTTAGAGAACTTCATTCAGTCATTCTTTTAGGGTAAGGCTGCTGGCAACAAATTTTCTTCATTTTCCTTCATCTGAGAATGTCTTGATTTCACCTTCATTCTCAAAGGCTATTTTATCTGGATTCTGGTTTGACAGTTATTTTCTTTCAGCACCTGAAAAATGTGCCATTTCTTTCAGGCCTCCACGGTTTTGATAAGAAATCTGCTGTTGTTTGAATTGTTTTCCTCCAATAGGTAAGGAGTCATATCTCACTGCTCTCAAGAATTGTTCTTTATCTTTAGTTTTCCTAAGTTTGACTGTCATGTGTATTGGTGTGGATTTCTTTATGTTTGGGGTCCACTCAGTTTCTTGAATCTCTAGGTTTATGTCTTTTGCCAAATTTGGGATGTTTTAGTCATTACTTCAACCTGCCCTTTCTCATCTCCTCTTGAGACTACCATGACACAAGTGTTAGATCTTCTATTATAGTCCCACAGGTCTATAGTTTTTTTGTTTTGTTTTGTTTTTCTGCAGTCTGTTTTCTCTGTGTTGTTTGGATTGGGTAATTTCTATTGTTCTATCTTCCAGTTCATGTATTCTTTCCTCTGTCCCCTCCATTCTGCTGTGGAGCCCATTTATTGAGTCTTTAATTTCAGTTTTCATATTTTTCAGTTAGAAAATTTCCATTTGGTTCTTCTTTATCTTTTCTATTTCTTTCCTGAGACATTCCATATTTTCATTTATTTCAGGCATGTTATTAATTGCTCAATGAAGCATTTTTATGATGGCTGCTTTAAAATCTTTGTCAGATAATTATAATATATCTGTCATCTCAGATTTGACATCTACTGATTGTCTTTTTGCATTTAGTGATATTCTCCTGATTATTGGAATGAGTGATTTTTCTAGTGAAACCTGAACAGTTTGGAGATTGTGAGACTCTAAATCTTATTTAAACTTTCTATTCGAGCTGGCTTACTCTGAAACCACTTCAGCAGTGGAAGGTGAGAGGCACTGCCACAATACTGCCAAGTAGATGTAGAAGTTCAGTTCCCCATGTAGTCTCTGTCGTCACCCAAGGGGAGGGTGCACCTTGTTACTGCTGAAGGCAGGGGTTGGGGTAGGAGTTGTATTTAATAATTCTCCATTAGGCCTCCACTGATACCTCCTTGGCTGGTAGGAGTAGGAGTGCCTTGTTACTGCTCCTCACATGGCCTCCACTGACACCATAGGGACAGAAGGCTTGGTTACCACTGGGAAACAGTGAAAGTCCTGATATTCCACTTCGCCTCTGATACCACCCCACTAGGAAGGGCAAAGGGCACCATCGCCGCAAGATAGAGCTATAAGTCCAGGCTTCCCACATAGTTTCCACTGACAGCTTGAGGAAAGGAGGCTTGTTACTACCAGAAAGCTCCCTACTTGGCCTTTTTTGACACTACTGTGGGGTTAGGTCCCTTGTTACAGCCTGTTGAGTGTGGAAGTCTAGGCTCCCCTCTTGGCCTTTGCTGGCATGAGTAGAGGTAAGGGTCCACAGTTTTTTTCTGTGGTGTAACTGGAGTACAGCATTTATTCTTTATAAGTTTTCTGTCTTGCCACACTGTCCTGGTCCTTTCACTAGAGAAAGTAGGCTTTTCTTGTTTTGTGTATATGTGCCTATGCTCACTGGTGCTTTCAGTTGTTGGCTTCTTTAGCTACAAGTATGAGATGTATGAGACAAAAGAAAACCCAGGGAATTCAACACCATGTTGTGCCTTGGGTCCTGAGTCCTAGGTTGGCCTGTCCTCCCTCCACCTTTTATTCGTCTTCTGTTTATTTTATACATAATGTTCAGGGATTTTAATTGTACTTAACTAGAGGAATAGGGAAACATATGTCTACTCCACCTTCACAGAAGTCAAAGTCTCCATACATATTTATTTTGTATTCTTTTAGATAATTTCAGTATCTGAAAACTTTGGGGATCTAAATTTGTTTTTTATTTATTTATTATTTTTTATGTACCTTCTTCCTGAGATACATTAAATATTTTTCTGTTCTCACTCATGATACATTGTTTTCCTCATTATCTTTTAAATTTTTAAGGGAAATGCTGAGGACCTAAATTAGGATTGCTTTCTCGAGAGAGGATTTGCTTCTGTTTTTGCTGGGAACCACTGCGAGGTGCCAATTGGGGACCGTTTTGGTCCTCTTCAGAGGTCCTGGCTTCATACAGAATTCTCAAGTTCAGTTTTCCTATCCTACAGCAGGAGGCTCCAGGGTTAGTAGTCCAATTCTAGGGCTATAATTGGCATTTATACCCGGAGACATCAAGGTCATTTGTTTACCAGTACTGTTTGCCCTTTAAGCTCACAGTTGTTCTTCCTTCTTTATTTTTGTGGGGAAGGGGTTGGTTTACCTTGAAGATTTTCCTCATTTTGTTGCAAGTCCAGAAATGCTTTTCAAAAACTATGTTTGCTATAGTTTATCCAGGATCTGGCAGTATTGTGGTTTCAAGGGCCAAATTCACTGGTAGAAAGAGAAACTCCTTATATACGATATCTGTGTTTCGAGTATTACCTTGAAAACTAGAAAAACAGTATTCCTCATGATTACCAGATTTTTGTTAAAAGGACAGATGTGAAGATTTTTATTGTTAGCATTTTAAATTCCGTAAGAGCTGTTATTTTAGTTAAGCGAGAAATTAGAATAATATTCCATTCTTAGTACCCACAGCAAAACTGTGCCTTGCTCACTAAAACCATAAGTGGGTTCTAGAAAGACAGACTTGGTCTTTCTCAGGAGTTAAACTAGGAGAAAACTAGAATATTAGAGGGTATAGGAAAATGGTGAGTTGTGGCAGCTATGAAACATGGGCCAAACTCTTTAATAAAGGATCCCTTTTAATAAAGGGATTTGTTCTGTGAAGTTTGGATTCGGTTGAGGGGGCCGTACTTGGGGATCTGGAGGGCCGCATGTGGCCTTGATACTGCAGGTTCCCCATCCCTAGATGGCTCAGTCTCACTACGGAATTGCAACCGTAGCCTAAAAACTCCTTTTGTCATTTTTCCCAAGAGAACAAAACAAATTTTTATTGTATGCTCCTGCAGCTAGTTCACTGTCATTGCAGTTTGGAAGGTACAGCTCACTGCATTTCATAGAGACATAAGTGAATTTTTGAGAGCCAGTATTGCTTTATTCATGACTCTTCTTTCCTCCATTTATTCAGTAAATAAATTTAAGAAGTCTACCATTTCTTGACAAGCCAAGAATCAAACTTCAGCTGCCTTCCCCTCCAATTTTCCCTTCATAATTTTGACTCTTCTACTTTAAAATTCTATTCCAAGGGTGTCCCTGTATCAATTTAATTCTTTAATAAAAACAATAATGATTGTTAATACTTATACGTTGCCACGTTCTGTTCTAAGCTCATTACATATATTTATTCATTTCATCTTCAAAACAATCCTAAGATATAGGTGTTTTAATTATCCTTACCTTACAGTTGAGAAAACTGAGGCACAGAGAAACAAATAACCCAAAGTCTCACAGTTAGAAATTGGTGGCACTGACAATTGATCACAGGCTATTTGGCTCTAGAGTCTATACAATACTATTCTAGTGTAGACTCTATATGGCCAAGACCAGACCCTGTATGTGTGATGATTTGGGTCTAACAACATAATGAAATGGAGTACTTTAGTAGGGAAAACAGGTTAAACCATAAATACATTTATTCCTCTAAAAACGGTATACCATCTTTCCAGTTTTCAAGATTTTATTATCAACCATCTCTGCAGTTTGCTTACTCTTATTAAGCTGATAAAAAAAAATCCCATTAGCTCAAACATTCATATCAAGAAAAAAATTAAATTTAAAAATATATATATATGTTTAAAAAAAATCCCACGCAGAGCAATTCACCAGCAACATCATCAAGCAAGCTGCAAGTCTACCCTTTGCCAGAGAGCAACAAGACACTTAAGATCAACTGAAGAAAATAGCTTTAGTGTTTACAGAAGGTATACCCACATCAATTTGTCACACATTCCAGGGCCTCATAGACCCCTTTTTAATTGTCTAATTCCTAATCCAGTTTCCTTTTATAGTCTGGAAACAAGGAATTACCCAAGTGAGAGGGCCCTTCAGAGCACTGATGAAAATGGATTAAACATGGAGATTTCTCCATCCCTGTTCTCAAAAGTTAAAAATATTGTATATTAGCACAGAAAGAGAATATCCTTAGATAAACTCTGTTGTGTTCTAATGAGTTTGTGTTTCTTCCTTTTTGATAATGTCTTCAATTTCTTCTGAGACCTTTCCTTTATAGTCATTTGGTTCTATTGCTTTTAACTTCTCTTGATACTCCAGTGGCAAACCATTTTCTTTTGCGCCCATGCAAATCACCTAGAAATGGATAAAACAAATTAGGAAAAAAAAAAAAACCTGTTCATTAGGAACATAATTTAATTTAGCATACCACAGTTTTATTGGCATTGTCAGTGTATGAAATATTAGCTTTCACATAATAACTCTAGAATAACAATTATAGAACAAAATACAGTCATTCCTCTCACACTGAGCATGAATGCTTAGAGAGTTTTCAAAGCCACATAAAGCATCCTCATGGAATATCAATTTTACTCAATAATATTCAAAATATTTTTATATTAAAGACAAAAACATCTTATTATATAAAATTTGCATGACCTTTTAGGAAAAAACATCAGTCTTCAAAAAAATTTAAAGTTTATAGGGATAGTTTTGGTTTTAATCCTCGATTCTGCTCTTGCTCTGAATCAGACATGGAGGAATAAATGGCAGCTGGGTTCAAGTGGCACTTTCATGATCTATACCAGGCTAGTTTCTCTAGGCTTTATACCAGAAAATTCCAGATTAGGCCCAGGAACTGGGTTACCCACTACAGGTGCCATGTCCTGATTGGGTCTGACAACAAGTATCTAAGTTTGGGTTTCTGAGAAGGGATGTTGGGGTCTCTATCCCACATTCTTGTCTTGTGCTTGCAGGAGTGGTTTCCCTAATTCTGAAAAGCAGTGTGACTTGTCTTTCTCCATCTAGGGATGGAAAACATTTCAGCAGTAGGAAATATATTTCTTCACCATAAAAATGAATTTTGATATTCATAAAATACTGTTTATGGAAAAGAAAATATCATAAAAGCATATATATAGACTAAATCTATTAAATATACACTTATATTTGTTCTTTTCTACTTTAAGAAAGAAAATACATGTCTAGAATTCTGATTCATGTAAATTTCTAAAAGCTTTTTTTAAATTTAAGTTTTGTTTTTTTTTTTTTAAGAGACAGGGTCTTGTTGCCCAGGCTCGAGAACAGTGGTGTAATCATAGCTCACTGTAACCTTGAACTCCTGGGTTCAAGCAATCCTCCTGCCTCAGCCTCCCAAAATAATGGGATTATAGGTGGCAGCCACCATGCTTAGCCTCTAAAAGTTTTTTTTTTTTAATAAACAAAGTTTTATTAATATAATTCTATCATTACAGATAAATCTGAACAATTTGTTTTGAATTTGTACTTTAGGTAAATACCTGTTGTTTCTGTATTTAAAAACATTTTGATTAGAATGATTTAGTCATGTGGAATTTAAAACACACAAAGCCTTTTAACCACTTCGGTACGAGTGTCGACTATAGTCGACAGCCACAGATGAACGCGCACAGCCGAGTATTGACTATAGCCGACAGCCGTGATATGAAGGCGCACAGCCGAGCATTGACTTTAGCAGTCGACAGCCAAAAGCTTTTACTTTTACAGCTTTTATCTCTGCAGTTGCAGTATGTACGTTCAGCTAATAAGTTACTATGAATCTGTGACCTTTTAACAAGTCCTTAGTAGGAGTTATTATAGTACACTTTTGATTCGTGTAAGCAATAATATAATTTACCTATTTCCGAGAATTTTCTGTTTTTATTTTTTATGTTACGTCTTAGTTTTTATAATTCTGAGACCCATAATGGATTCTGACACGTCAAGTGAAGGCAGCATTGTTTTGAAATGTAAAAACGTTACTTCAAAAAGGAGGAGGGAATTAATTCTATCGTCGGATTCAGAAGCAGAAGAATTAAAGAGGAAAAAAGAAAACTCTGTAATAAATACGTGGTTGTGTGAAAACTTGGATCCACACATATACACGTTTGTTGATGAAGACAGTGGAATTAAAGCAGAAAATATTAATGATTCATTCAATGTTTTGGATTATTTCAAAATATTCTTTTCTGAGCATTTAATGACAGATATTGTAAACGCGACAAACAGTTGGTATCGATATACAGTTGCACATGGCGACATATCTCCTTCATTACAAATTTGGTCCGATACAACAATAAATGAACAGTATACTTTCCTTGCACTAATGCTCATAATGTCTCGTGTGAAAAAATTATCCATTAAAGAATATTGGAGTACTAATGAAGTGCTTAGCATGGATATATTCAATAAACATATGTCATAAGATAGATATATAATGTTGCTAAAGATGCTTTGCTTCAGTGATAAAGAATCTGAAAGTTCAGAAGACCGACTGATGAAAATCCGTGAACCTTTTGATAAGCTGAGCGAAACATTCAAAAAATCATTTTATCCATTCAGGATTTTATGCATTGATGAGA
>VBSM01002217.1:21086309-21167418 GCA_008086735.1 Cheirogaleus medius | reverse complement strand
CACTATTCCGATATTTGGACAGCTTTGCAACAAACGCATGTGGGACAGTAAAAAGCGACAGGAAGGTATGCCAAAAATGCCAGAAAAATTAGAAAAAGGAGAACTTAGTTTTAGATTATCAGGAAATTTGCTAGCACTGAAATAGCAGGACAAACGTGAAGTTTGGATGTTGTCCACAAGTCATTAGGCTGAATATAAGGATTGTGAAAAGAAAAATTATCAAACAGGTGAAAATATTCAAAAGCCTTCATGTATTATAGACTATAGCAAATCGATGGGTATAGTTGATAAAAGTGACGGAATTATAAATACGGTTTCATCCACAAGAAAAATGCTGAAATGGTACAAGGGATTCTTTTTTCACTTACTAGACATTTCAATATGGAATGCATATTGTCTCTATAAATTTAACACAAAAACAACTATATCAATGTCCGCATATCATTTGGCGTTAATAACAAAACTTCTACAACAATACTCCGAATCGAGGCAATACAACCCTTGTACTGCATCAGAAAATCTCATGCATTTTAGAGAAAGACATTTTCCAGCACCTTACAATAGTGATAAAACAAAAGGGAAAAATCCACTAAGAAGATGTATTGTATGCTCAAAAAATAATAATAGGCGTAGTACTAGATACTGTTGAACAATGTAATGTTGGCCTATGTGTGGCCCCATGCTTCGAAATTTATCATACCAAAGAATAAAATTTATTGTAATATTCAAAAACTTGCCTTATTTCTTTATGATATGAAATAAAACTATAATTTTGAATTGACTTTTCTAATTTTTCATTTATCAAAATAAAATTGTGAACATTTAAAAAAATGTAATAAAAACATATATGTATATGTTACCTATTCTGATTTACATTACAAGTAAAGCTGCCTGTCAAGTAAAACAAGCTTTCAGTGCTTTAAAGCTTTCCTCATCACACGAGAGCAAAATGGATTCCTCGTCAATGCACAGCACAAACGATCGTGCGGACTATGAGTGCCGGCTGTGGGCAAGGTTTCGAGGCCGGTGAGCACAGTACCAAAGTGGTTAAAAACAAGATACTCTTTATCTTATCTCAGTGAAAATTAAAAAGCAATCCCCTAAAGTCTTTGCAAATAGCTTACCTTTTTATACTGGGGTGATGGGGGAGCACTCTCATAATTTGTCATCAGATAACTTCGACAGGTTATTTCTCTTCCTTCTTGAGTTGTAACCTTAACTTCTATTACAACATATGTTCCACTTTTAACCCCTTCTTGCCTGAAACCAGAACAGCCCAATTTTAACCATATTTGACCTAGCCAATTTAGTTTACCGGGTAAGGTCTTTTAGTCAGGTAAAGGAGGTATCGGATTAAAAATCTAACTATATATGGACATACTTGCTCCCTTTGTATTTTGGGATATAGTAGAACATAAAAATACCACCACATCAAATGTAAGTTTAGCATTTCAATTAGAAAGTCTGAGACTTAATATTACTTGGTATATTCCTAACACAACTCTCCATCCTGTCTGAAAACATGCTTCAATATAGTTATTTTCATCTTTATACCCCGAAACATTGTTCTTCAGGCTACAAAAATAGACTATGTGTTCTGACAGCAAGAGAATATCCACCCAGAGAAAAGTAGAGATGATGGTTCGTTCTTGTTCACAAGTGACGTAAAAATATCAGGCATCTGCTTTTCTCAAGACCTTCTCTTTTCTACCAACTTTCTGTGTAGGAAATACTCTGCCACACAACTCTGAGAGTTCTAGATATAAAAAGTATCAACGCATCTCTAACATGTTATTAAATGCTTTTACAAATTATTACTTATTTACTGATCCAACTGCCATCTTAAATAATTGTTCTTTAAAAACTTAAAGTGTTTTTAAAATCAAGAAAAATATGTAACAATTACAAAAATCTTTATGCTTTTTAACAATATGAAACTATAAAGAGAAATTTTTGTAAAAGACAGATAAAACAAAAATTAAGGACTTTGATCTTTTACATAAGAGATTATAAACATCCTCCCAAATCTCAATCAGAAAGGGTGACCTTTCTAGACTTTTTAGCAAACTCACATGATTATACCTTTTATGTTGACTCTAAAGTGTAAAGAATATATGGTTTTGAAAAACTGACACACATATACACATCCTTGCATATAATCCACTTTCTGAATTAGTTATTTTTTAACTTATAATTAGAAGCTACCTACTCATCCAGAGAATTTAAATTGCTTTTGTTCATTTTCCATACTATTCCCCACACTTCATCGCCAGGACTTTGAAAAATGGTGGCTATACCTCCATGCCAAGTTGGACTTGTTTTGCCTTGGGAATTGCCAAAGTCAAGTTTAAAATCCTACAAAGGAAATCAAAGTGATATGATCAATATCCACTTAAACCCCAATTTCCCTCCTCAAAATAAAAAGGATTTACCTTGAACTCCATGCAATTAAAACATTCAATAAACTGAGTTCACTCTATGCATAAGAAGCTGTAGAAAATACAGAATTAAACAAACAAGGACCCAGATCTCAAGGACTATGTATTTTTAAATATTTTTCTTTAAAGTGAAACAAACAGTGAATATGTACAGACATCTTAATAAAAACAAAAGGCTTAAGGCAAAAAAAATTCCCATAACCCCAGTGCCTTAACACAATTGCTTTCATTTTTGCAAATTACTTCTTAATCTTCTTACATATGCATATTCTTACTCAAAGACAAGCTGAGTGATGGCTATATGGGGATTATAATATTCTCTCTACTTTTATGTCTGCAGAGTATCCTATCAGCACATATCACCATATTTGCCCTAAGGGAGCTGGCATTTGAGAATGGATGATTTGTATACTCATGAACATTAATATTCATGAATTGTACTAATTTACCTACAATAATAAGAGCAGCTAACATTTACTGGAAAATGATTGGGTGTGATACACTGTGCTATTAGTGTTATATGGACTATCTCTTTTTATCCTGCTAGAAACTTTATTATACCCATTTTACAGCAAGAAAAAGAGGCTTAGAAAGATTAAGCAACTTGCATAAAGGTCTCAAAACTAATGAGTAATGGAACCAGGTTTCTAGTTTAGCTTCTTTCCTCACAGAGGTGGGCAATAGGGGATAGAGTCCGGGGAATATTAAAAATCCTTACTTGGCTTGTTTGGTCTAGGAAGCTTTCCATCTTTTTGGATCTTAGTTTCCTTACTAGTAAAATAAAAAAAAAGTTGGACTAAATGATAACTCTAAGGTCCTTTCCAGGTTTACATTTTATTCCTGTCACTTTTATCTTCTCAAAAACATTGTCAGATATTCAGGAATAAAGTTGGTTTGCGTTACTACTACCTTCAGTCAGCATATTGGATGTTCTAGGACCAAGTATCCCTAGCAGAACATCAGTAGATCTGATAAAGTTACAACCCACACCAGGGACTGGTTGTCTGTTGCTAAAGTCAACAGACAATTTTCATTCCTTATCCTGCTCCACTTCTCAGCTGCTGGTGACATAGATAACTACTCTCTCTTGGTCCACCTCTTTCCTGACTTTCAGGCTGTTCCCTGATCTCCTCAATTTCTTTTGCCAACTCCCCCCGCCCCCGCTACCTTATCTTGAAATGCTGGTTTCTCAGGGCTCATTCTGGGCCATTTTCTCTATTCATTTTGCAATTTGCCCAAGACAATCTCATTTTGCCTCCAATGGCTTCAAATACCATCTAATACTCCAATCATCTTTAAACCAGCCCAGATTTCTCTTCTGAGCTTCAAAAGTGCTTATTAGAACAGGGCCTACCACACAGTAAGTACTTAATAAATGTTCACTGATACTTTTCTGTTCACTTGACTATCTAGCAAGCATTTCAAATTCAGGATGTTCAAAGTGAACTTACAATTTTTCCCTCTAAAACTGGATTCAGTTCTTCTCTCCGTAAACATTACCATCATCTACCTCATGCCAAAAACATGAGTCATCCTTGATATTGCCTTCACACTTAACCACCAAGCTTTCACAATGGCACCTCCTAAATATCTCTCAAATCCATCTACTCACCCCTGCCACCACCTAGTATAAGGGCCATTTATCTTTAACATGAATTGCTGCAAAAGCTTCCTAACTTGGCTCCCCACATCCACTCTTGCCCCTTTTCAAATCCATTTTCCATGTGACCAGAATGAGCTTTCAAAGATGTACATCTGATATTTCATTTGCTTCTATTCTGCAATGGGTCTTCTCATTGCTTTTGAGTTAAAGTCCAAAGTCTTATTTGGCCTCTGTGGTCCTGTAAGATGTGGCCCTTCCCTATCTCTCCAGTTTTCATACCATATCCTCTTTCCACAATGGCTAGAAGATCCAGCTGCTTCTTTCCTCAGATCCTTTGCAGATGCTATTCCCTGTTTTGTTTACTCCCCGGTTATTCAGGTCTCAGCTTAAAAGTCACATTTTTAGGGAGGATTTTCCTGAATATCCCAACTGGGTCAGGTCCCTGGGTCATATACCCCATTGCACCTTGCATAGCTCCTTTTTAAGGATGACCATACCTGTAACTAAATAATCATTTGTGTGCTATCTCTTCCCCCTGCCCTGACTATAAGCATTGGAACTCTCTTTCTACATTTGGGAAATTCCCTAACTTACAAGTTTGGGGATAGGGAGTACCAGAGCCTCACTCCCATTTTTGAAGCTTCCAAGGGCAGAAGTTGATTCTTGTTTGCAGTCAGGGCATGGGTACATGGCCGAGACTTAGCCAATCAGGACCCCCTGGGCTTTGAATTAGAAGCTAATGCCCAAGGACAGCAGGGACTCCACCTTGGTGGTAGCGGACACATCTGGGTTTCAGGAACTGCAGGGATACAATACAGTGGCAGGCAGAGTCCAGCACAGGTGGTGCTGGTGATGCACAATACAGAATCCATGTTTACCAGGTTCAACAGTGTGCAGCAGAGGCTCCATAGGTTGGTTCTGTTGTGCGATGCTGCCTGTGTTACGGATGCTGCGCCTCCCTTTATGCCTGCCTGTTTTGTCAGCTTTGTACTCCTGCCTTCCTGGTCATTCTGTGAGCTATCCAATAAGCTTTCAACACATTCTTTTTTTCTTTTTTCTGCTTAAATCAGCCAGTTTCTGTTGCTTGCAACTAAGAACTCTGACGAGGTTAGCAGAGATCATGTTTGTCTAGTTCAACGCTGTCAAAAGGTTTTGTACATAATCCGTCTGCACATCTCTTCTGTAGACTGGGAGGGCCTCAAAACAGCAACTTTACTCAGTCATCTTTGTATCCTCAGTGTTATGTGCCAGAAGAATATGTACTAAATGAATGAATGTATGGGACCGAAGAGCGATGATTTATGGCTGGTGGTGGCTCATCCAGCCACCTGATGTAACTACTCACTGCTGTTACTATGGATAAGACATAGTTCCAGCTTTCAGGACCTCCCAGATCAGGAGTGAAAGACAAGTAAAAGGAGTTTTACAATGCCAGGTGACAAGTCCTGTAACAAAGGTATCTACAGAACAGAAAGCAACTAATTTTCTGACTCTGGTCGGAGAAGCCTTCTCAGATGTACCAACTGAATGGGGCCAGTGAGGATGCCCCTCAGTTAGTGGACAAGAGAGAGGTGGCCAAATCTGTGCAGAACGAGCCGCAGGTGGACATGTCAGGAGAGGGAAAGCCCCGGGCAGCCGGGGAGGGCACGGTGGCCTGGCCGGGTAGCACAGTTCAGCAGGGGTCAGGAATTGGGGCAGTGGAGGTGGAGGACTCGCCCAGGAGGCAGAAGCCATGTCACCAACAACCCTGGTGTACTCTCACCTGAAAGAACTGCATTCCTGTCCCATTCTTCCCACGCGTGCCCCCGAGGAAGTGACTTCTGGGAATCCCGCCCCCGTCGTGTGTACAACGGGCACGACGCCGCAGGCGCCGGCCGGGGGCACTCACCTTCAGGCGGGCCACGCAGCAGAACAAGGCCGAGGGGTTTCGGAGGTGGATCCTCTCCGTCAGCAGGTTGCTGCCGTAGGCGAAGTACAAAAAAGTCTCCTCCTCCTGACCTCGGCCGTCCTCGAAGCTCGAGTTCGACATGTCCCGCACAGCCCTGGGGTCCGTAGCAGAGGTGTGAGGAGCGGACTGCGAGTGCGGCCCAGTGACAGCTGCACCGGCGCCTCGGGGTTAGAGGACCGGCGGGAAGCGTGGGCCGGGCCAGTCGGGAGCCAGCGCTCTTCTGATTGGTTTCTAGCACCCACCGACGTGAGTCGCCCCCTTTGATTGGCCAAGCCTCACTACCTCCTCCGCTGAACCTTTGAAACTCTTTGTCCTGAGGCAACCCCGGGCTGATTCCTCATTGAACACGCTGCTCTGATGTCCCGCCCCCTTGCTCACGGTTCCCTCTGATTGGCTGGTGGGCGGGCACTGCGCGGCGGCGGGTCAGGTCCAGTGAGTGGGCTTTGGCTGAGGGTTGCTGTGCGCGGCTGGTTTCTGCCCTTTGGGCTGCGTGCTTGTGGGTGTTTGGTGGTTTCTGCGCTTTGGGGAGCTCTGGTCAGATCTGAGGCGAAACAGCGGCCCTGGTGACCCCCGGAACGGTTCCCCCCTCACCCAGTAATTGGCTCCGTCCTGCCCTCCCCGGTCAATGGAGTCGGTCGGGCCGGGTCTGTTCGCCCCACCTATTGGTTTCCACACCCCCAGACCTGATCATCAACCTGACACCTTTTCTGAGGACTCTTCGGCTTCTGCAGAAGCCCCTCCAAATTCCTGGGGCTCCCTTCCCCGACGGAAGTAACGTGCGCGAGTTCAAATCCCGGCGCTGCCGTTACTAGCCACGCACCCTTGGGCACCTCTGGTCTCTGTTTGCTCCTTTTAAATAGAGACTGTAATATAAGTTAATGATCACAAATAAAAGACCTTATATTGTTAACTTGGGGGTGAAAATAGAAATATGAACTCAGGGCCAAGCAGCAATGATTATCCTTGGCACCCAGAGGCTGATATCTAAATATTACTCCCCTCTAAAAAGTACCAGGGCTGGTGCCACGTCAGGAGCCGAGAATGAATAAGGACAGATTGGAATATTTTGTGCCAGAAAGTCAGGACGCCTCCCCTAGAAAAACGAGATCCTTTCAAAAGGACACAGGAGACAGATCAAAGTATCGTCCACTGGCCAAAATTAGAATAATCTGAGCATCAAAAATAACAATGACTGCAAACTGCAAAATGATTGAAAACATTAAACATTAAAAAGTCATTTCCCCAAAAAGAGTAATCTAAAAATTTTAAAACAATTTTAATCTCATTTGCCACACTATTGGTGGTGACTGTTACACCAACTCTTTACTCTGAAAAGTGGTAACTTAAGAAAATAAATTAAACATTTATTCTGCCTTTCTAGTAGCAGTTGTATTTCAGGGTAACCAAATAGCACCAGTTGATGAGGAAACAGTTCTCTTTACAAAAGTATACCAGCTAAATAATGTAAAATGAATGACAGAATTAGAAAAAAATCACCATTTTGTAGCTCCTAATGAACTAATTAATGCCAAGATCATCGAAGTATAAATTTGGTGAAAGGGTATTAAAAAACAGGATATTCACTTGGTGCCAAATTATCACCCAGGAATTGCTGTTGGTCATCAGGTTAAAAATGTAACCTCACAGGAAAATCTTGCCCCTCCCACCTTAACCCAAATCAACCTTAATAACCACTAACAGTGTACAAACCTGATATTAAGCATCTCCCAATGCAATGTGCAAGATGAAGCTCCAGCATCACCTATGAAGAATTGTTTCCAAAAATCTTTAACCTCAACCTAATCATATTTTAAAATCTATCTTCCTGTCTCAGGAGCTACAAGGATAGAAGAATAAAATGACATCAGGAGGAAACAATCAGAAAAAACCAGAACAAATGGTGGGACATCCTACTGAACAAATGGCTCAGTCTCTTTAAATAAGTCTGTGTCTTTTTTTTTTTTTTTTTTTACAGGCATACTGAGGAAGGGCTGTTCTATTAATACATTAAAAGAAATTTAGGAGACATAATAACCAAATGCGTGTTTTCTCCTCAGTTGATTCTGGTTAAATAGAGCAGATATAAAAGATATCTTGGGAACTATTGAATAAATTTGAATTTGGACTGAGGTATTAGACGATATTAGACAATTGTTATTAGGTGTGATAATGGTATTGTGTTTATATAGAAAAATGTCTCTATTTTTAGACATGCATTCTGGCATATTTAGGGTTGAAATATTTGATATGTATATTTTAAAGTCATTTAGAAGTAAAAATACAGAAAGTATTAAATGTTAAACAGAGCAATATGTATGTGGATGTTCATTATATTATTCTATCAATCCTTCCAAATGTTCGAATATTTTCATGTTAGAAAAAGAAAAAAGGTGACATAGAGAGCACTTGCCATAGAGTGAGCATCCAATATGCAATCGCATTGTCATTACATAATCTGCAAATAGCAAGATCATACCTCCTCCCACCCCCAAACGTTAAGGCAGAACTTGAAATACATATTTGGTCATTTCAAGGAGCAAGTTGCTTTATTGGCAAATCATACTCTATCGCACCATAAATTTTCAAAGGCTCTACTTGAGAACATTGCCATTTAAAATGTCCTGATTTAAAAAAAATTTTTAAACATCTAAAATGTATTAAATAAACAGATATTTAATTTATTTTCCTATATTCCTCAATAATTGCTTAATTTCATGACAATTTTTCTCAGTACTGTTTTGCAAAAATTTTCTGAAGTTAAGTATTGTTTCCTTAAACACTGAAAATCTTTCCTTACTCCAAGCATTTATTATGTTTAGCTTCCGTTTAGATTGCAGTGTACCAACACATGTTGGCCAGCAAGCGGCAGTAGGCAGCAAGGCTAGTTTTGTTTTTGTGTTTGTTTTTCCCAATTTAACCACAGGTTAGTATTAGTTAACACTCACTGAGCACTTATTAAATGCCAGGCACTGGTCTAAATTCTTGTATATAGTATCTCATTTAATCCTGAAAAATATCCCTATGTAATATGTACTAGTATTATCTTTTTTTTACAGTGAGGAAACTTGGGCGCAATAGGTTGACTAACTTGCCCTAGTGGTGTGCTGCTTCCCAAATTGTAAAATCCTGGTGCTCTAGATGTAACTACTTATTAATAACCCACTTTCCAGTATAATTGCTATTCTATGTCAAGGGTATTATGAAATGATGATTCTAACTTTCAATTACTTAATAAAGATAATGATAAAGATAATGAGGTCAGATTTCATCCAAATGCCATCTCTTAAGCCAATAGTCTTTAAAGTTTTAGGATTGTACCATTAAAAGTTTTTAAGCACACACACACAATTACATATGTATATTAATATACATTAATATTAATATATAGTTATAGTAGTCTATAATTATAACATATATAAATATATAAAATAATATCTACAAAATAGAAATTTAAAAATAAAAAAAGTACTTTAATGTTATGGTAATTGTAATAGTTTCGTTCAATCATTGGGCAATCTCAAAGCAAATATACATATAGGTCAAAGTTAATTATAAATAATAGTGGATGGAAATCCACATTGCAAATAGTCCTCCCCTGAATTTCCATTTTTTGGCTGACCTTGTCAGATCTTTCTAGATCATCATTATTTTTACACCATAATGAATGTGAAGCTTGTACCAGAAGTTGAGAAATGTCAGCTCTCTCTCTTTTTTCTTTTCTTGTACTTGAACTTTTAGTAAGAACTCAAGTCCAGTTCTTTGCAGAAATCTTTTTAATCATGTTTCCATTTTGTGAGAATTAGTTAATTCTCTACAAATCCATTTAACCAAGCTCAGGTAAATGGCAGTAAATCCCAAGACACCAGGAAGTGAACAAACGATGGCAGGTGCCACCATCAGCCCCTCCCCTAGGGGAGGCATTCCTTTTCCTCCCCCAGGACAGCTCACAGCTTTTATGTGACAGATGACTGTCTGACTGACTGAGGCTTCTGCTGTTATATATAGTAAAGAAAAATTCTTATTTTAGTATATAAGTATATTTACTAAATATAGTAAAGTAAATGTTAAGTATAGGAAAGCAAAATTCTAATATTTTAGGTTAAAAATAAATAAAAATAGAATTTTATTAGTTTTCATACCTCAACAGATCAACTTCCTCATCCACTTCGAATACCATTGTTGTAATCAATTTTAGCATTTACCATTTACCGCACTTCAAGGGAAAACATTTGCACATTACAGTGAGTTGGAAGCTGCGTGTCTGCTGAGGAAGGCTGTGCAGACAAGGCCATTCAGGGGCAGTAATACTCAGGTGGGATAGACAAGGTCCAAGTCTCATGAGTCTGTCTCTTAGCTCTGTGGGCTGAGAAATACAATCTTGTCTGTACTGCCAGAGGGAGCAAATTCACACTAGCCAGACTCATAAGAGATGGATGAATGCCGATTTGTTGATGTACAATGAGAAATGTAACAGAAAAACCAGGTACTTGTGTTCACTGATCAATGCATTTTCTCTCACTAGGAAAATAAATCCTTATAAGTCACGAGCTTAGCATGTTTGAGCTACAACAGGAGGTCAGGTGGCTAGAGTAGAATGAACAACACCAGAAGCGATAGGAGATGAGGTAGAGAGATAGTCAGGGGCCAGGTCATATCGGCCCTTAGAGGCTGTGTGAAGGAGTTTGGATTTTATTCTAAGAGATCAAAAGCTATTGGGGTATTTTAGGTAGGGATATGATCTGAGTTACAAGGCAACAGGGTAATTCTGGATGCTGACTGGACAATCCATCTACAGGAGATTTTTTAAAAATGATAGCTAAGAAACGAGTAAAGAAGCTACTGCAGAAATTTTGACAAGAGTGGATGATGGCTTTCAACCAGGTGAAACCGGAAAAAGGACTGATTTGGGAATTTTTTTTTTTGAGACAGAGTCTTGCTCTGTTGCCCAGACTAGAGTGCGGTGGCATCATCATAGCTCGCTGCAACCTCAAACTCATGGGATCAAGCAATCCTCCTGCCTCAGCCTCCCAAGTAGCTGGGACTACAGGTGCATGCCACCCAGCTAATTTTTCTGTTTTCTGTAGAGACAGGGTCTCGCTATGTTTCCCAGGCTAGTCTCAAACTCCTGGGCTCAAGTGATCCTCCTGCCTTGGCCTCCCAAAGTGCGAGGATTACATGTGTGAGCCACCATGCCCAGCCTCTATTTGGGATTTTTTTTTTTTTGTGGTAGAACAGACAAGACTTGGTGAGGGATTGGCTATGTGATTCCATGTTTACCAAACAACCTTCCAATTGTAATTTGCCTTCTTAGTAAATTTTCCTTCTAGAGAAGGAAACACTGATTAGAAAACACAGGTGTCTGATTTTCCTGCTAATTCTAGTTTTCTTCCCTGAGGTTTCGTACCTGTATCTAAGAGGACTGGGTCACTTTTTCACTGAGTGCCTAGACTGTATCTTGAAACACTCCAAGCTGGTCTCATCCTGTTTTGACATGTGGGCTGAGAAGTAGAGGAAGAGGATCTGAGCAGAGGATCTGAGCAACACAGAAGAAGAAAGCAGACCACAGCCAAAGCAGAGAAGGGAGGTAGAGAAAAAGTCCTGAACACATTCTAGTGCCTCCTCCACTGCCACCGAGACCCAGTCAAATTTCTTAGGATTCACAGACACTTTCCTAAGTCTTATACCCCAGACCACACCGGTAATGAAATAAAGGATTCTTATTAAATGCATATAGTTTATGTGGAAAGCGGTGTATTTAGTCCCAAACAATATTTTAGAGTGTGTCTTCTGGCTCTCAAAGTATTTTGTTAAGCCTGCATTAAAGTCAATATGTATTAGTGATCTAGAATACAGAGAAATCATCATTTATTATATATGGTCCCAGGTTATACAGGCAGTATGAAATAAACATTAATCTCCAAGAACTGTGAGGATGTGGAATAAACAGCTATTGAGAAAGAATTCTATTCACTGCCTAAAACCTGAAATGAGTTACCTTTGACTCATCTCTCCTGAAACCCTATCTGCGATCAGCCAGTGAGGTGTTCGGCTACTCCCTCTGCCCCACCTTCCTCCCATTCCTGCACTCCTCACCCTCTCCCTGCCTGGTCGTCTCACACCTGGATTGTGGCCACAGCTTCCCATGGTGCTCTCTCTGACCCTGCTTTTCTGTGGGGCTTGGGGAAGAGGTGCAGGGGGGACAAGGAGAGGGTTCGAATCACATAAGGATGGCACAGAGGTGGCTTTGGGGAATGGCTTCAATTTCAGCAGAGCAAGGGGTTGATATTAGGAAATGGGAGATGAATCTGGAAGGAAACCAGCACAGTTTATGGGAGGGCCTTAAATTTTGCATCAGAAAGTTCAGACTATTTGGTGGTCGAAGGATCATGATTTTTGACTTTTGATCAGGGGTATTTTTGACTTCTGCACCTTTGGAAAATCAACCTTGTGACTGTGTTTAGGATGGCTTGAGAGAGGGTAGGATAGGGAGATGGCAGAGTGCTGGATACAAACAAGTTCATTGCAATAGGCAAGGTCTTAAAAGCCTGAGCCAGGGATGGAAGCAAAGAGATGGAAGGGAGTGAAGACATACTATTTAAATTTAATTTTATCATCTCACTCCGTTTGGTAAAAACCTGTAGAGGCTGTCTTTTGTTCATTACTTTATTCAGTCTCTGTGCAAGCAGTATGTTATCTGATTCTATTCTGTTTGGCCAGTCTGATTACTCAGTAGATGGTAAATCCTTTGGAGGCAGGAACCACACCTTCTATTTCTGTATACCTACAGTGCTTACCAAAGCATAGATGAATAATAAATATTTGCTGATCAACTGAGCCAGACTCAGAACCTCCCCTACATCACACAGGCTCCCAAATCCTTTTTTGTCTATGATTTTTCCAGCTTTCTTTGATTTACTAAGAGGCACTTGTCCTTTGGTTCTGATTAAAGATTTAAAAAATTATGCTAGTGCTTTAGCATATTACGAGCACATTTTGTTAGCCATGGTAGTATTCATATGTATATCTCCTGCCATCTTATGGTCTGCCATGTGGCAAGAAAGCATGCCAAAATATATGGAATCAGGAATGTTCTGGGGGAAAAATTATGTATTAAAATTCCAGTAAGCAGTAATTTCTCAGGATGTTTGACAGATAATCTGTATTCTTGTTTTGAGAATAACCCCAAAGAATAGTTCCAATGTAGTTTATTGTTTAGTGCTTAGTAAATGGTCTCCTTTGATATATCTATATCTATATCTCCATTTATATCTGTAACTACACACTTCGTTTTGTTTTTGTTTGAGACAGGGTCTCACTCTGTCACCCAGGCTAGAGTGTAGTGGTGCCATCATAGCTCACTATAACCTCAAATGTCTGGGCTCAAACAATCCTCCTGCTTCAGCCGTGCAAGTAGCAGGGACTACAGGTGCATGCCACCACACCCAGCTAATTTTTCTATTTTTTTGTAGAGATGGAGTCTCGCTGTGTTGCCCAGGCTGGTCTCGAACTCCTGGCCTCAAGTGGTCCTCCTATCTTGGCCTCCCAAAGTGCTAGGATTACAGGCATGAGCCACCACGCCTGGCCTGTAACTATACACTTTGGAAAGGCATATACTTGTCATCGAAAAGACCACCAGGATAGCTAAATAGTAGGAAAGAGAGATTTATTGGCAATATCAGTTTGCACACTGAGAAGAAACAGTCTGCAGCTTGTGCCAAAGGTGCTCTCTCTTCAAAGACAGGAAGAACAGTCTGAGTTTTGAGCCTCAGGGGCCTGTATCACTCAATAGTCATATGTAATCAGCAGGCTTGGCAGAAAGCTATACATATTTATGAGGGGAGCCGAGGACATGTGTAGTGGGTAAACATGTATGTAATATACATCGCATGTTCAATCTGGGGTGGGGTTTTAGCATTAAAATGAGGTGGAATTTGGTTCCTAACATCAAAAGGTGAACCATAGGACACAAAGACAATTTGTGCCAGCCTCTGTAAGCTGGCTGGAACTGGCTTAATGTCTGCAGCTGCTTATCAGAAAAGAATGTACGGCTGGTCCCCTGTCCAATCAGAGTCGTAGTGGTCTGGGTTGTAAACAAGCCTGATAGCTCCTATTGTTAGGGAGGTTAGAGCTGTAGGAATTTAGACATCTGCCATGCCAGCCAGGCCCTGAAACCTGACCCATAGATAATTTTGTTTCCTTAACCTTAGGCTAAATCTTAGTTGATAAAGGGAAGTCTATTGATCACAAACTAAGCTATTACTGATGATTATCTGTGGGAAGGGAAATGGAATCGGAGAGGTGGGAAGAAGGGGAGGAGGTGGAGCAAAAGCTTTCATTTTAAATTCTGTATTTTTTTGTACTTATCAGCATGTATTCTTATATTACTTTCATTATTTTAAAATACTCATACTATTAAAATACATATATTATTAAAATTTGGAACAAAAATTCATATATTATGGAATTTGGGGTCAATATCTAGAGATCTAATGACAGGAGGATAAAAAGAGGGTGATGACTAAATAAATTGCCCAAAGAGAAATCAGACACAGCAAATACATTCCCAAGTAGTCCTGCCTCTCAACACATCAATCAGATAATTAGGCCAGATCAAATCAATCTTGCTGCATGGAAAAACATGGTCTCACCCTGAGAAGCCTGAAGCTACAGAACCTCCTGGTGCCTTTGTGGATGTTCCCTCTTTACCCCCTCAGATGTCAGCAAATACAAGAAGTGGAATTTTCCCAGTCTGGTTTAGAAGGCCACACATGCATTCTAGGACAATGACCTGCTAGATCCCACTGCCAACCTTAATAGTCACTTCTGGAAGGTTCTGGAAATACAATTCAGCAATCTAGATCTATGTCATTTACCATAGCTATATTAGATTGAGATGTATCAATCCCAAGATTTACTACTGTTAATGTTAAAGTCTGACAAACTGCATCATAGTTAATATGTTCATTTCCTCAGCTTATTATATTCACGGTATTTATAACACCTTACATGTAGTTGAAATTAAAATGGAAAAGAAAAACCTTGCTGCTTGTATCTACTGCCAGTAATAGCAGTAGTAACATTTTAAACTAGAAGGTAGATTTACTTAAAGGAAAATCCCAATGTTTCCCTTGGGTATAGACCTCAATCTTTTCTTCCTAGAAATTTAAACTCAGTAAATTCTTAATATCATGTATAATAATTAGATGAGAACTAAGAGTTCTCTTAACGCCCATCCTAAAAAGAATGGCTTTGGCATGAGGCCAGTTAAAGCATTAGGAAACATTTATGGAAAGTGATAACTATGCTTGAGTTCTCTCTACTTAATTAACATACTTGGATTTCATGTTTTCAATATGTTCAACAACATTTAATCAATTATTAACTCTTCTTAGAGACATACACTCAAACGAAGAACTTTAATTAACTATTAAAAAAAAAACGCTCTGAATGTTTCAAAATCTTTTCAGAAGAGCTGCCCTAGTGCTGTATCAACCTTTTTACTATTGTTACTATTATTTTCTCCCTTCACATGAATATAACACCTCCTAATAACAGAGCTACCAAAAGAGATCTCTACTTATCGTCTTTGTTAAACTTCATTGGCTGAAAAGACAACAGAAACTCTGTATACCTGAGTAACAGAAACTAAATGGCTCACTGAAAATGAACAGTAATTCACAGGAGAAATAGGTATGTTTTGTGTGTAGAAAAGAAACCTGCAAGTCATTCTCTAAGCTTCCCGAGAGCAATGCATTTTATATGCATCTTTTCCCAAATACATTAAAAATTATGTCTAAAGCTAGCTAAATCATATGAACTCTTGATTTGCCTTAGGATGCCACAAAATTATAGTGGCAAACTTTATTTCTGCACCCGGCAATTCCACTCCTAGGTATAACTGCAAATATATTGAAAACAAAATACTTGGCCATGAATCTTCACGGCAGCACGATTCACAATGGCCAAAAGGTAAAAAAAAAAAAAAAAAAAAAAAAAAAAAAAAAAAAAAAAAAAAGTCCAAATGTCCATCAGTGGACGAATGGACAATTTGTGGTTTATACATACAATGGAATAAGAATCAGCCATTCGAAAGAATGAAGTATGAATGCAATGTGGATGAACCTAAGACAAAATTATACTATTTGAAAGAAGCCAGACACAAAAGGCCACATATTGGATGATTCCATTTATAGGAAATATCCAGGATAGGTAAAGCCATAGAAACAGAAAGCTGATTGATAGTTACCAGGGGCTAGGGAAGGAGGGAATGTCAGGGACAGATACAGGTTGACAGCGCTCCAAAAACATACTTTCACTTTATGTACTTAACGCCTACAATAAAAGCTGCTTGTGTAAAAGTACTAAGTGTCTGTCATCACTCTGTCACACCCTCCCTGTGATTTTTCCAAACAAAGAGCCAACAACTGAGACAACACCTCCCCCAAATCACACCTGACAGGAATAAGGAGTTAGCTACTTAATGGGTATAGGATTTTGTTTGCGGAGAGGAAAATGTTCTAAAACTAGAAAGAAGTGGTGGTTGTACAGCATTGTGAATGTACTATGTGCCTGTGAATTGTTCACATTAAAATGAATAATTTTGATATGTGCATTTCACCTCAATAAAAACCAAAAACTTCAAGGGTTTCTGATTAGTGGTCACGAGAAATAACAGAAGAATGTTGGTAGATAATTGGGATATCAAGTTCCTTTGATTTGAAGCAGGGGGGAGGAGTTCAAAAGATCTGATGTGTCTCCCTGACAGTCCCCATAGATACTGCCCTCAATAAATAGGAGGCCCTTATTGTTTTGAAAGGGACAGTGCCAGAAGCCTTGCCCCCAGGAGGTGCTTGACGGATGTTGTGGGAAGGGAAAATCAGCCATCATTAACATGCTGCTCCTTGCCTGGACTCTTTTTGCAGTGTCCAATGCTCCATTAGCAATTTGAGGTGTCCAAGGCCTGGCACAGTGGCTCACGCCTGTAATCCTAGCATTTTGGGAGGCCGAGGTGGGAGGATCACTTGAGGCCAGGAGTTCGAGACCAGCCTGAGCAACATAGCAAGATCCCATCTCTACAAAAAAATAGAAAAACTAGCCAGAATGTGATGGTGCACACCTGTAATCCTAGCTACTTGGGAGGCTGAGACAGGAGGATCGAATGGGACCAGGAGTTTGAGGTTGCTGTGAGCTAGTCTGACGCCACTGCACTCTAGCTAGAGCAACAGAATGAGACCTTATCTCAAAAAAAGAAAAAAAAAATCAAAACCCAAAAAACCAATTTGGGTGTTCAAGCATAATGATTATACTTATACAGCAATATTTCCCAAAGTGTAATCTGTGGGACCCTGGTCCCACTGAATGGCCTTCAAACACAGCTTCTGAGGTCAAATGAGCTGGAAAACACTGCATTCTGTATTTCCCCCTGGAGATTCATAATGTATATTACCATATGAAGAAATCTGAGAGTGCCTATAATAAGAAAACCTGTGGAGCTCTGTGTAGTGTGTAGTTCTGAGTTTCCCAAGCCTCTTTGGTCACTGAAACCCTGTGATGCGTGAAGCATATTACTGAGAGTGTGGGAAATGCTGCTCTGTGGTGATACAATGGCTTTGATTTGTGTAGATTGATTGTTCAGTTCTTGAAGAATCATATTCAGTAAAATCCTAAGTTATCTAGCAAACTGAAAACATACAATAGTGTGTTAGCTAGAAAGAGTTCCAAATCTTTGTATTGTTCTAGCTTGCCACTAACTGGCCTGGTGGGTGGTAACCTTTTATTACAGGGTAGATGCATAGAAATGTTACATGGCTTTGCTGGTTAACACCTAATAATCAGTTTGAAACTGCAGAGCTATGTATAATATAAAAAATACCTATCAACCTCTATTAAATGCAATAAGGGTTGCAACCTGGTGAAAATAAGAATCTGATTGCAAGGCCAAAAGCAAATGTGATAGAGCCCAGAATTCTTGATTAAACTGGAAAAACATTTGGTGCCTTGGCACTCTATTTCCCATCCATCTTACTTGCTCCTTTTTGTTTCCTTACGATTGTCAAAGTAGTTTACAGGCTTAATAGAACAGGTTAGACAACTTCACAGAAACTACCTAATTGGCATTGATAGCATGGCAGGTCTTGCTAGGCCAGTAGCTTCTTGAAACAAAATGCTTCAGTTAGCTCATTAAAACATTTTAGTAAGTGTCAGTACTGATCCATGTTTCCTGCTGCAAATAAAAGCTCTTTCTAAATTCTAATTTAGAGAAATTTGGTGGCCTAGCAAACTCTACTCCCTAGTATAATGTGATTTTCCATGCTGTCATGCAATTAAGAATTTTCTCAGTATTTTTAATCACCAGTGAATTAATAATGACAAATTAGATCACTGCATTTGGCTGTTCCAAGTCCCTTTGCCATTTTAGTTTAGTGTGTACAATATCTGATGGTCCTCTGGACTGTCCAAGTGAGCAAGTGACAGTAAACACTGGTCTGGTGTGAAGTAGGAGGTGTTTTCTGGGTTCTCAGCCAGGTGTCAAAGAGGAAGGTTTAGAAGTAATAGGGAGACCAGTTTTAGGAAGAATATCTTCCACCTGGCTTAGAAATTACAAGAGATTAAAAGATTCTCTTGGGAAGAAACTTAAAATATATCCTTTTTTTTTCTTGAATTAATTCCATCTACTCTGTCAAAAACAATCTCTCTTGCAGAATTGTTTTGCATCTAACACTGCTTTGGGAACAAAAGCAAAAATAAACTCAAAAGCTTGAAACCCAACAAAATACTAATAAATAATTATAATAGCAAGTTAGAATTAGACTGGAGTGACAAAAAGAATCTTGCTAACAAGAAGACCTGCGAGTAGTTTTGGTCTGCCAGCAAAGATCTTTTCTATTTTCCTTTCCTGGAAAACTCATATTTGTTCTTCAAGATCAAGCAAATGTTACCTCCTCTATCAAACCATCCCTAACTTCCAGGTAGATATGGTCTTCTATATTTATAACATTTAATACTTGATCTATGCCTTTACTATTGCACTAAAACAATTTTAATTATTTGTTTATGTGCGTCCTTCTCCTATTAGATTATGATGTCCAGAGAGGGCAGGAATTAGTATTTATTAAATACATATTTATTGAATGCTTACTAGGCACCAGGCCATTTTGCTACTGCTTAAGACCACAACATTCATCTCTTTATTCCCAACGTTAGCACATGCCTGTCCCATTATGGAGGAGGCACTCAGTAATGAGTTGCTAAATAATTGAATAGCTGAGTGAGTGAAAAGATGAATGAATGAATGGCCCCTATTGTGTAAGGTACAAAGACAGCCTTTTTGCAGTGAAGTTTCAGTTCCCTGATTTGCAAACGAAATCAGTGCAAAGAGAAGTTAAGCTACTAAGGAGAGCAGGATTCAGCATTCTGCAGGCAGGTGCAGTGACTCAATTCCTGGTTGACCTGCGGGGTTTAGAGAAACCAGGGTTATATAATTTCTTTAAAATAACTTTGGGAGAGGACAGTCCTAGCCTGGTCCCTTTTATGTGCTGGAGCTCCACCCTGTTCTGAGATAAAGACTGAAGATTGATGGCTGGCCAAATCAGGAGAAATCTCAGGGCTCAATCCGCTACTAAGTAACGACCAGAGTGGAGAGAGAGATTGAGAATGTGTGGGGTGGTGTGCAGGAGAGTGGGGGAGCCTGGACCACAAAGGAAAGAATAATGCAAACTTGAGACATTTGAGAGACGGTGGGTTTTCCTCTTACTGTGATATGCTTGTTGATTTTTCTCTTATAACACTTCCCTCTGATACTCTATCCTCTTCATAAATAATGTGCCAGACTCTATATAGCTGGTGCAAATCATTTTTGACAGCAGGGAGTACTTTTCCAAGATGAGCCTGAGCCATCCTCAGCCTGAATTTGCTCATCAGCAGTTTGCTCACACAGGCGGTCTCTGGGGCGGGCTCAGACAGGCCACCAGCCTCTTAATTCCACTCTTGAGATGAAGGCTCATTACCTGAAGTCTGATCTATTAATAGTTCCATGAGCAACTGTGATTTTTGTGCTTGGGCTTAGCATGAAGGCAGATAGGTTCAAAAGAAAACCACCAACCTTATTTGTGTTCCTGGTTAATTCCCTTTCCCATTTCTGCACAGCTATCCCAATCCCTTGCCCGTCTCGCCGGACCCCCTCATTGTCAGCAGATAACATAGCTTGCATTTTAATTTTACAGAGAAAATAGAAGCAACTAGGCATTCTGCCTTTTCTCCTTTTCATACCATGTATGTTTTCACCTGTCATTCTCTGATTTCCTTCTGCCTCAGAGAAAGACAATGTATTAGTTACCTGTTGCAGTACAGCAAATCACCCCAAAACTTAGCAGCTTAAAAAGAACAAACATTTATTATCTTACAGTTTCTGTGAGTCGGGAATTTGGACGTGGCTTAGCTGGGTGGTTCTGGCACCGTCTTTCCTGAGGTTGCAGCTATGATGTCAGCTGGGGCTGTAGTCACCTGAAAGCTGACCTGGGGCTGAGGATCACCTTGCAAGAAGGTGCACTTCCATAGCTGTTGGCAGGAGGCCTCAGTCGCTCACCACATGGGCCTCCCCAGAAGGTGCTCGCGTGTTCTGGTAGAATGTCAGCCGGCTTCCCCCAGACTGACAGATCCAAGAGAATGAGCATGGAAGAAGTCACGATGACCTTTACAACTTACCTCTCAAAAGCTGAACATTGTCACTTCAGCCGCTTTCTTTTAATTAGATGTGAGTCACTAAGTATCACTTGTACTCAAAAGGAAGGGGATTAGGCTCTATGTTTTAAAAGAAGGAATATCAAAAAATTCATGGACACCTTTTAAAACCCCCGCAGAGGGACTCCTCTTCCTTTTCAGGTTTAATTTCTCCACCTGCGAGCTTGATCCCGCAGTTCCCACCATCTCAGTTTTTGAAACTTCAAATGAATGGCACTTGGGATTTAATAAAAGAAAGTCTTCCACTCCTCTTTACATTCATACCATGGCTCAGTTCTTTCTCCCAGAAACTCTCCACTCTTGTGCCATAGACATCCCTGTGGGCAGGTTTTCCTCCTTCCTCTCTGATAGCTCAACTCAGTCTTCTTCATCGGCTCCTCTTCCCCGGGCGACATTCAGATGGTGGTGTAGACAGCTTGGGGGCAATTCGTCTTGTTCCTTTACGAACTCCTTGGTGATATGCCACAGAACCTTCCCTACCACCTCTGTGCTGATAACGCCTCATTTCTGCTTCAGCCTCCACTTTTCTTTTTAATGAATTGCTTACCTCCCATGCATCCTACACGTTCCACAAACTCTGCATGTGCCACACCTTAACCCACTACCAGACTAACCCCCCTTCTTTATGCTCTTTGATGTTGGCATCACTGTTGTCAATACGTATCCCAGAGACATTTAGTTTAATTGTTGTTTTTGTTTTTTCAGATAAGGTCTAGCTTTGCCACCTGGGCTAAAGTGTATTGGCATTATAGCTCACTGCAACCTCAAACTCCTGAGCTCAAGTGATCCTCCTGCCTTAGCCTCCCAAAGTGCTGGGATTACAGGCATGAACCACTATGGCCCGCCTTTAATTTAGTTTAAAGCACAGCGGATATTTACTCATATATGAGGGACATCAATCATATATAGATTGTTACCAAGTAAACAAGACAGGGTTTACAGAAGGAAAAATCTCAGTAGATGGAACAAAAGGAGATGTTTTGTTTTGTCCATTGGCTTGCTGGTTGGTTGAAAACTGTCAGAAGGGTAATTTGGACCTGAGCAGATTGTATTATTATCAGGGAAGGCAATTTCAGTTATTCATGCCTTTTCCAAGAAATCTTGTGATTTTAGCTGTGGAGTAGGTAGTGGTTTGTTGACGTTTGGTATTGGCTGCTGAAGTCCTTCCTTTGGTACCTATACCTTAGTTAAGCTACGTCTTATTTCTGTCATTATAATTCCTCACTCCCTTCTTGTGGTCAAACTCAGAGCCAAGGTCAGGCTGACCGTGGAAACTTTATTGTAGATGCGATATTATCCACTGGATATTGGCTTGAGATAATAGCTGGTATAGTTTGGATATCTGTCTCCTCCAAATCTCATGTTGAAATCCCATCTCCAATGTAGGAGGTGGGGTGGAGTGGGAGGTGTTTTGGTCATGGGGGTGGATCCCTCATGAATGGCTTGGTGCCCTCTGCAGGGTAATGAGTGAGTTCTCTATTAGGGAGCTGGTTGTTTAAAAAAGCCTGGCACCACCTCCTCTCTTTCTTGTTCCTTCTCTTGCCATGTGACACACCTGCTTCCCCTTTGCCTTCTGCCTTGATTGGAAGCTCCCTGAAGCCCTTACCAGAAGCAGATGCTGGCACCATGCTTCTCGTACAGATTGCAGACCCATGAGCCAAATAAACACTTTTTCTTTAGAAATTACCCAGCCTCAGTGATTTCCTTTATAACAATGCAAAATGGACTAACACAATAGCTTACAGTAACATTTAAGCAGCTGGATGTCAGACAGTGGAGGAACTCAAAGGAGTATGAGGACAATCACAAATATAATTAAAAAAAATTTGAACCCACTTTGTATCCAGTTTCTAGTTGGCCTAGACCTAACCAGGAGAATAGTCTAACGTCTCTTTTTATCCCTGATATTTGTTATATTCCTTTGAGGCTTTTGTAGATTTCAGAAATAGAAGCTAATGGTTGGGTCCCTAAAGTTCAGTTAAGACATAGTGACATGTTAGGAGGTCTTATTAGAAGGGCCCAAAACCAGATTGCAGATCCATCAGTCGAGAAAACAGCCACTGCGATTGTTTGAGACAGGTGAATTAGGGAGTTCTCAGAGTTTATGGGAAAGAAGACAGCCGAAGAAGGGCAAAAAGGACTATGGCAGTCTTCCCACAAAGGGAAAGAGTAGAAGTAAGAAAAGGAAGAAACAAATAATAAAATGTAAGTCCTAATCATGGATCTTTCTCTGAAAGTCTTACGTAGAAACACCTCATGTCATCTTCTTGATCTATAAATATTTGGGGACCTATCTATTTCTGGAGATGTGTGCACCTAAAGGTTATACTAAGCCTCAGGGTTATATATCTCTAGTGGGACTGATTGTCCAGATTGTAGAATTTCTAACAAATTTACCCTGGAAATCATGAGTCCATGAGTATATACCCTAGAGTTTAAGACCAATATTTGTGATTAAAAGTACTGGAGATAACCTTTCCATGGCTGATATCTTGGAGACTTCTCAGTATACCCAGTCTCCTGTTTAATATCACAGAAGAATATGTCTAATGTCTGTTTCGAAGTTCAGCCTGCACTTACTGGGCATGTGATTGTGTATGTGCTATTAGTTTTGACAATAGCTGACAAGATTGGAACATAACAAAGCAAAGCCTATTGGAGAAGGAGTTAATCTGAGCCTCATGGGTCTTCCTACATGACTTTTATACAGTGAAAGTTTGAGGTTTTGTGGTGTCCATCACATCCTCATTAGGGCAAAGGGTAGAACCTGAGGCTGAGAAAGCTTAAGCGCTTCCACAAATTTGCACAGCTTTGATTTTGATGATATGTTGATTAAAATATTATTAGTTTGTTTTACCTTTCTAGAGCTTTAGTGAACATATAGACAATGAAGTTTCTGTTTTATTTGAAGATTCTACATAGTTCTTTAAGTATGGTACCTGTAAAATGAGGTCCTTCATTCAAGCGGAAAAAACAAAATCCCAAGTTTCTTTTATATCAAAGTGTTAACCTTTAGAAGAGGAAAAATGTTATCCCAGTCAGAAAAATTGCAGGCTATTACAGAAACATTAAACCTTTGTCATTTGGGCGATAGAATGAGCCCATTTGTAAGTGTTTCAGTGATTTTTGAAGCGAAATTCTAAGCCTTGCTTTACCTTGATAATTTTTCTGGATTTTGATACTTATAGATAAGGGAAGTTTCAGGCCCCTGTTGAGCCTGGGAGTAAAATTTTCCCACCCTTATTTTTGTATTTTGGACCAGTTCATTCTTAACGTCTTAGATGTTTCCATGTAACAAAAGTATGAAAGATCTGGGATTGTACTTGAGCGCCACCAAGCGGTCATCTTGGGAAGTCCGGCAATCAAAGCTCTGCATGAGAGTTTTGGTTAAGTCAGATTATTGTATTCCAATTAATTCTTCTGGATTGGTTAAATCATATTAAGTAACTTGTCTTATAATAAAAATCATGGAAAAATCATTAAGGACTTTTTTGCATAGTAAATGGATGAAATATTTCCTTGAGCTTCAAAGGTATGATTTTTAGTATGTGCTCTAACTTTAAAAATGATTTTTCTTTCAGATGATTTGTCTCTAGGAAGTCAGTCATTCATTTTTCATTTTTGATTCAGGTGCCCGAGGAAGTTAGACATTCCATTTACTTCCATAACCTACCAAAATCTTGAACAACCCAACGGGCCTATTTACTATCAGTAAGTGGCTGTGAATTCTTACATCTTTGACAGATGATGTACTCTTGTGAAGATGCGGAGAGTTCAGTAGTTACAGCTTATACAACATAGAATGTACTTGGATTATTTTTAGGATAAGAACCATGAAAAACCATAGTACATTGGCATTGGCCAAGGGAGTCCCAGTCAGTACAGGGGCAGCTAGACTGACTTAGGTTGCAGTGGGGCTTAACAGTTGCATTGGAAGTAATGAAATAATGGCAGAGGTGAGAGGCAGATGGCTACTATGTATTGTTTTCAAGCAATGAAGTTTGGATAGCATGAGGGCGGTGAGCGAGAAGCGGAGCTAGAAGAATGCTAGCTGAGGCATCGACAAGCTTAACTGCCTCTGCTCAGCAGGAAACAAAGTGGATAAACCTATCAAAGCTACACAATAGGCTGGTGATGAGTTTTTAGTTTTTGCTTCAGCACTTTTAAAGCACAACCTGCATTTTCTGTACAACAGCAGGAAGGGTGTATAGCATGGTCAGGTTGCCCACAGTCAGGAGCTGCTATAATGTCTGCATAGGAAAGGAAAAAACATATTTAACATATGGATCCCAAGGGAGGGGCCCTGGAACATGTGCTTTATTATTTTTTTTATTTTGAGACAGAGTCTCACTCTGTTGCCTGAGCTAGAGTGGTGTGGCGTCAGCCTAGCTCACAGCAACCTCAAACTCCTGGGCTCAAGCAATCCTCCTGCCTCAGCCTCCCGAGTAGCTGGGACTACAGGCATGCGCCACCATGCCCGGCTAGTTTTTTCTATATATTTTTAGTTGGCCAATTAATTTCTTTCTATTTTTAATAGAGATGGGGTCTCGCTCTTGCTCAGGCTGGTTTCGAACTCCTGACCTTGAACGATCCGCCTGCCTCGGCCTCCCAGAGTGCTAGGATTACAGGCGTGAGCCACCACGCCCGGCCGGAACATGTGTTTTATGTAGCTATTGTAGTAATGGAGCTAAGAGAAATAGGAAATAAATAAACATGTCTACTTACCTCTAGCATCCCTCTTTGAAAAGATGAGGAGTCAAACACTGGTGTGACCCAGTAGCCACCCAAGGAGCGTCAATACTGCAAAACATGTTGTAAAAGTTTTGCTATTTTGTATTTTGAAATTGAATATGGTAATTGCAAAATAGAGAAGAGTTATCAGATGAGATATGAACATAAAGATAAAAGCGTAAGTAATGGGTGCCTAAAGATAAGAACATTTCTACAATCTTTGTCAGATGGACACTATTTTAAAATAAAAACAGAAACAAGCAACAATAATTACTAAGAATCTTAACTTTTCAGAAGAATTTTTGTTGAAAAATGATTTAAAAGCACGACAAAAGCAAAACAAAATATACTCAAAAATCAGTGTTATTCTGTGCTATCTTCATCATTCATAAACTTTGTTTACTCATTCATATGCCTTCATATGTATACATTTAGACATCACATAAAGTTAAATGGTAAATTAATAGCTTTCAACCTAGCTTGAAAAACACTCTTTATCATATAAAATAAAACATATACCACACTGAACTTATAGCAACTTTCCTGAAAACCCAACAACACAAATCCATCACCTCATATATTTTATTTTTTTGCAACTACTATTTTTTAGTACCCATTTTCTTACAATTTTTAGCCAAAGAAACTAACTTCTGTTCCCTTTTAGGCACAGAGAAAACTAGGGGGTAACTGAGCACTATCTGACACATACAAGTAACTTAGCAAACCAGAGCTCTAAAATGACACCAGCTTGTGTGCCACAAGAACACACTCACTGCATATTCCTGCTGCTTATCTTCAAAGGGGCAAATAGTAACATGTAGCTAATATGACACAAAGGCATTTCTACATCACTTATTAATTTCTTACCAAACCAGGCTCTCCCTTCCCCCATCTTGCCCTAGTTCAGGTCCTTACCATCTACAGCCCCTTCACTGCGTGCCCCATCCATCTGCCACATTGTTGCCAAAATTATCTTCCTAAAACACAAAATGTTTGACATTCCTCTGTTTATCAGCCTACTAGACTCCACATTACCAATCGAACAAAACCCCAACTCCTTATTACTTTGGCACACAAGGCCCCTCCCCAGCATCTGGCCCCTGCAGACACTGGCAGCTACATCACCAGCAATCCTCTACCCACCTGCCATCCCCAGGATGCTGTCACCTGGGTGCCACTTCTCTGTACTTCCCTCTGCCTAGATGCTCTTCCACTTCTCCTCTGCAAGGAAACTTCCCCTGGATTCGACCTATTCTGTGAAGCCTTCCCTGACTTGCCTCTCAAAGCAAGTCACTTCCTTACCCGTGTTCCCTAAGGGTCTTGTCCTCAGTTCTGTTACTCAGCACTTGCCATGTGGCACTGCGGTTATCTGGTCACTTCTCTCTCACCCTGAGGTCCTTGTGTCCACCAGCACCTCTCTTCTGCTGAGGCACAGAGAACCCGCTCAGTAGACGTTTGGTGAACGAACGTGTCCTCAGCACAGAAGGCTTGGATTAGCCGTGTGTTTTCAGTGCACGTGCCAGTGCACAGACCACTACAAAGAGAGTTTGTGGTCTGGTGGCAGCTAAGAGAAGTAGGTGGGGACATCACAAACTGTACTGCAAGCAAAGAGGCATAGGAGGATTATAAATCAAATATTGCCGGGTCAGGGTTGGGGAGAACGATTCCCAGAGATGACCTGAAAAGGCGGAGAGGACTTCACAGTAGGGGCTGGGGACAGGTGACAGTAGGGAAGGGGCAGCAGAATAGCTGTCTACAAGTTTGATGTCAGAAAACATCAACTGATTTAAATAATCTTCAGGCTGGACACGGTGGCTCACGCCTGTAATCCTAGCACTCTGGGAGGCAGAGGCGGGAGGATCGTTTGAGCTCAGGAGTTTGAGACCAGCCTGAGCAAGAGCAAGACACTGTCTCTACTAAAAAAATAGAAAGAAATTAGCTGAACAACTAAAAATACATAGAAAAAATTAGCCGGGCATGGTGGCACATGCCTGTAGTCCCAGCTACTTGGGAGGCTGAGGCAGAAGGATCGCTTGAGCCCAGGAGTTTGAGGTTGCTGTGAGCTAGGCTGATGCCACGGCACTCTAGCCCGGGCAACAGAGTGAGACTCTGTTTCAGATAAATAAATAAATAGTTTTCAATGGCAACTGCTATTTCTGAAAGTAAAAGTCAAGAATAATGAGGATGTTATAAAGGGGTTTGCCTTCTGAGAATTCCCTCCACCTCACAGTTGAAGGACACCAGGCCTTGAGTGCGTCCTTTTGCCCTCCGGGTGGATTTCTCTTTTGACAGAGTTTTTCTCACTGAGGCTCGGAGTTGTGCCACACTGAATCGGCAGCTTCCCCGATGCTACCTGCTTCTTCCAGCTTTCGGCTTTGGTAGTGGTCACTCCTGGAACTTCATGTTGTGGCATGTGTCTGAATTTTTTAAAGTTGAATACTATTCCATTGTATGTACATGCCATATTTTGCATATCCATTCATCTATGGACGGATACTTGGGTTGCATCTACCTCTTGTCTATAGTGAATCATGTAGCTATAAAATATAGGTGTTGCTTTTCTTTTCTTTATTCTTTTGTTCTTGACTCTTATCTGGCTGGAGATACTGACAGTACCTCAGGTAGTGTTATTAGGGTGAAAATAATCAATATTCAGTTTTTAAATGCAGTTATTTTACTTCTGAAGTACACTTTGAAAACTAAAAAGAAGTTCTGAGGAGAACAGAGCCCTGAGTTTGTGCCAAGACAATAGATTTTGAAAGAAAATATAATAGAGCTTCTCGGCTCTGGTTGTACCAGGGAGAATTGAAAAAGTACTGATGCCCAGGTCCGAAACCCCAAAGATTCTGAATTAATTTATCTGGGCATGTTGGAGTCACCTGAAAGCTTGTAAACAGCACCATGGCTCAGGCCCCACCTGGGACCCATGAAATTAGAAATTCTGAGAGTGGGGCCCAGGTATTAATGTATTCTGAAGCTTCTGTAGTTGAGTTTATTGCTAGCTGGGGCCGAGAACCACTGGCAGAGCTCACATCTCCACCCCCAGAGGGACTAAGGAAGGGCCACCTGGGTGGGATGGAGTCCAGAGAGGGCTGGGGTGTGGTCTCATAGAAAGGGGGTCACCTGGGTGGGGTGTAGGTGGCAGGGAGTCACTCCCTAAACCTGTTCACACCTCTATAAATCCTTTCATTAAACTCTCCTCAATATATAAACTATACTATAGCTAATTAAAAAAAAAAAAGAAGGCGTTCTCAACATCTTCCTCCAAACGTAGAAAGCAACGAAACAACTATTCTCAGGTACCTTGTTTGAGTCATGGCGCAAGCCTAGAAACGGCTGCTCCCACCAGCCCTCCTTCCCTATGCCTCTCTCAGGCCCGTATGGTTACCTCCTCCTACCTGTGCTGCTTTTGGCTCTGTTCTCTCTTTGCCCCGAAGCTGCAGCCCAAATGCCAGCAGAGCACCGGTGTCTGGCTGGCCTCCTCCTGGCAGGCCTGGGGCAGTGGACGCCGCACCCACCTCTACCCAGAGCAGTGCCTCTAGGACTTTAGGCAGGGTGGTGTCAGCTAAAAGGGAACACTAGACAAACTGTGCTTGACATTTGCAGGACCCAAAACAGTTACTACTTTTAGCCCGGTGGATTTTATACATTATTTTATTTTTGATTTTTAAATTAATTAATTATACAAGTACATAAAACTTTAGCATACAGATGAATACATTTTTATATATGTATACACCTGTGTTACCACCGCTCCAGAGAAGATATGGAAATTCCCAGTACCCTACCTCCCAGACAACTCTCCCTGCCCCCACCCCCAGCTAAGGGCAATCATTTTTTCTTCTATCACCATAGATCATTTGTACTTGCAGTTGAACTCCATACCAATGGAATCACATACTCTGTATTCTTTTGTGTCTGGCCTCTTTCACTCAACATTATGCCTATGAGATTTATCTGTTATTACATGTAACAGTAGTTAGTGTTATTCATTGCCATGTGGAATTTCATTTATAAATACATCACAACTTATCCATTCTGCTGTTAATAAATATTTGTGTTATTACCAGTTTGGGCCTATTATGTATAAAGCTGCCACAAACATTCTCAAACATGTCTTTAGGTGAACAAAAGCACTAATTTCTCTTGTGAATATGCCCAGAAGTGGAATTACTGAGTCACAGGATAGATACATTTTTTACCTTTGGAAGATACTGCCAAGTTTCCAAAACGATTGCACCAATTTATACTCCCACCAGCAATACATGAAAGTTCTAGTTGTTCCACATTCTCATCAGTGCTTGATATTATCAGTTCTTTTAATTTTGGCCATTCTGGGAAGGGCATGGTAGCATATCATTGTGGTTTTAATTTGCATATTTAATACATTATTAAAGAAACCAATGAGTCTATAAAAAAGAAAAATCCAGTTCTTTGTGTAAGTTGACAACTTATTCTCCAATAATCCTTTTTAAAACTTTCCCCCAATATTTTATTATGAAAAATTTAAAACAACACGGATGAAAGAATTTTCCCATGACATATGCCCTACCACTTTTGTACTTGTTTAATCACCCAGCTACCCATCTCTCTGTCCTTGTGTCTGTCCTTCTGACTTCTTTGGTGCATTTCAAGTTAAATAGCAGGTATCAGAACATTCCCCTCTTGACTACTTCACCATGTATAGCACTACTAGAGTTTGATATTTCCTTACTTTTTTTTCTTTTTAATTGTGGTTTAAAAAACACCACGATTTCCAGCAGGTGGCAGCACTACATCAGCAGGCACTGCTTTCAAGTCACAGCACAGGACCCTCCCCCTAGTGTGACAAAGAATGCCTTTCTCCCCTGGGCATTGCTATTCGAGTGCTCCTAACAGGGACCACAGGCTTGTTTTGCTTTGTTTTATTTTGAGAGTACCCCTAGTTTAAGCTCTTGTCTCTCCATACGTATCAGACAGGAGTCCCCTGAAAACCAAATCCGGGTCATGGCCACTGGGCTGTTGGGGCCAGTCGAAAACTTGGGAATAAGACAGATCACTCGGGTGAGTCCAGCCTCTGCCACTCACTAGTCATGAGACTTTGGGCAGATTAACCTTTCAAAGCCTCTGCTTCCTCATCTGTAAAATGGGGGTAGTGATGGTACCCACTTCACAAGGCAGACGTGCAGATTAAACGAGAGTCTAGCATGGTCCCTGGCACCGGGAACACAGTCAGTCAATGTCAGTGCTTGTTACTGTAACCATACAGACCTACAAGAATGATAAAATTGTTAACAGTGATTGTTTCTGGTGGCAGGATCAGAGATGATTTTTAAATTTCTTCTTTGTTTTTCCTTCCATTTTCTTCAATAGGTGTGCATTGCTTTTATACTCATAAAAATAGGCAGTCAAAATATAACCGATGGTTGACCATGGTTCTTGATGAGTCCCCTGAAACATTCCACTACTTTCTCCATTGCTCTATGAGTGCCCGAAGGCTGGGCCTCTGTCTCACCTTTCTTTTGTAATCTTTACCATTAAACACATCATTTGACACACAGTAGATGGTCAATACAGGTAGTCATTTCCCGAACAAAATCTCAAGGGTAATTGTTTCAGGTTTTAATTTCTCAGTATAACTAAACATCTTTTTTTTTTTTTCCTCCAAGAATTCTCTTTTCTCACTCAGGTCCAATTAATAATTCCTTTTACCAAATTAATTGAATCCTCTCCAAATTCTCCCCAGCCAAATTCTTTAGGCTGTTGAGTTAGCTTTAGGCAGGTTTCCAGAAAGCATTTCACCCGAGCTCCCAGATCTCAATGGGGGTAGTTGGGGGGAGTAGGACAAGATTGTTGAGTTGAGATAAAATCTTTTCAGTAGCTAAATGAAAACCCAAGGGCCAGGATAACCTAGATTATATAAAGAGATATCTCTAGAGATATATCACATTTTAAATTGAAACCCATGGTGAAGAGGGTGATTGTTTTTTACCCATGGACAAAGAACACAGGGTTACTGATGGTGATGCTTGGCTGCTGCTGTCATTTGGTTCCTTTGATCTTGGAGTCAATGAAGCTGGTCAGGCCTTCTCTAGGGAGAACAGGCAGGAGCATGATACTGAGCCAGCATTTCTTCTACAAAAGCAACATCAAAATCGATGACGTTAGCCCTTAGCAGCCGATACATTTTAGTTCTTCCCTCATATTATTAATAAACATGAGACCCTCTCTTTCCAGGGAATTTGAATCTGAATGGGAGTCCAGTGATCATTATAGCTGAGTGCCCCCCCCTCTGTTGAGTCCCTGAGAGACATGGAAATCTCCAAAGTGGCCCCATCTATACAGTCTAGATATTCAGTTTTTCCCTTGACCATATTATATACACTAGATTATTCTTTGCTTAAGATGTCCAACCAATGAGACTCTTAACTGGGTCTTACAAGGTTCTAGCTCAGTGCAGGTGGCAGGGAGTGGCAAGGGGTGGCTGTGTGATTAATGGTTGCATCAGGAACGTGTGGAAGGTGGGAGGAGATAGGACAGCTTGGGGCTTGCACACCGTAGTCAGGACTGGTTTCTGCCCCTGGAACCTAAGATTTCAGTTGAGATGGTGTCAATTTGGCAGAAGTGTGGAAAAGGTCCTATCCTCTCTGCCATACTGTGGCATCTCACCTGGACATTTGGCCTTGAAGCAGAGCTCTGTCTGCCACCACCTATAGCCCCACCTTCCAAACTGCTCAGACGGGTCCTTGTGGAGCAGAAGTGCACACAGACTTTGCCTGCCTCCAGACACCGGGACATACACTTCCTCCCTCATTCCTTCAGGCAACAAATAAATAAATAGACGAAAACCAAAGTATGCAAATCCCCATCACATAGGCCAGTGTCTCTGGCTTGCCAGACATGCCCAGACTTGCTTAAGCTGAGAAGTAAAGGCTGATCAACCTCATATCTACAATGCTGGGTGGTAAGGAAAATTCCAGCTCACTGGGAGCCTGGCCCTGACTCCTCCCACATGACACTCCAGCAAAGAGCTGGTCCAGGAAAAACTCCACTCATTCAAAGATGAGTCATCAAAAAGGAAGCCATAAAGGAACTCTAGAAACAGAGGGAAGGGGTGGGAAAAGCAATGGCAGCAGTGGAGTACCCACCAGGAAGATGCTGCCATGGAACAGACAAAAGCTGTAACCAAGCAATTGCCAGGCATGTTAAAAACTTAATAAAATCTCTGCCTCTAAGAAGAAAGACCATAAAGTGAGCTCTGGGAAAGGGTGGTAAGACACCAGCAGGTGGAACATGAGCTTAGAAAAAAAAGTAGAAAAAGAAAAGAATATATAGGCAAAATAGCCCAAGGGAGAAACAACCCTGCTGAAAATATCCCAAGGACAATAGAAGGCAGAAATGACAAAAACCCAGCAAAGTGAAATGGAAAAAAAAAAAAAGAGTTGAAAAAAATATGCAAGGATAGGCAAAGAAACCTGATGTTTTCTAATTTACTAATCAGCCGTGATGTGCCAGGCACTGGGAATGCAGCGGCTCTCTGACTGACTCTGGCCATACTCGTATGGTCCTCAAAAGAAAACGTGTCTTGTTTTCAGCTTTTTAGACCATCTACAGTCAATAACACACTTTTGTTGCGAAGCCACCCAACAAAGTGCGCATAGTCAGGCATTTGATGGCATTCTCCCGCTCTCTCCTGCCTGTAGGCAGCTGGTACTACTGTAGCAAGCATTAGAACAGCTCCTCAAAAAGAAACTTACAGAGATTTCCAATTTTACCCCCATCACCGCCTCCTGATCCACATGCTTTAGCAAAATAAAACAGCTTAGTCACCGTTATAGACTGAATTGTGTCCTCCCAGAATTCCTATGCTGAAGCCCTAACCCCAATGGGACTGTGTTTGGAGACAGGCCTTTAGAGGTAATTAAGGTTAAATGAGGTCATAAGGGTGGGGCCCTGATGTGACGGGACTGGTGTCCTCACAAGAGGAGGAGGCCACACGAGAGAGCTCTCTCTCAGCATGACCACAGGGGAAGGGCCCCGTGAGAACTCGGTGGGAAGGTGGTTGACTACAAGCCAGTAAAAGAGCCTCCACCAGAAACCAAGTGTACCTGAAAGGTGTCTCAAAAACTAGCCTTAGGTTTCGCAAGGGTGATGTTATCTGTGGGAGCAAGGAAGGAAGTTAAGAATCTTTATAACCATCAGCTATATGACGCCTGAGGAGTAAACAATTATACAAAAGCAAGCTAGGGAACAATGACTGGTTATACATATATTTTAACTATGCCTATACCTTTGTAGGGTTCAGGCCCCTACCACAGTTCCCACCTTGTGGCCCTTTATTGATTTTATAAAGGAAAGTTTCATTCCCAGCCTCCAGGACTATGAGAAAATAGTCTGTTGTTTAAGCCACCCAATCTGGGGTACTCTGTTAACGGCAGCCTGAGCTGACTAACGCAGTCCTGAACACGGCCATGCCCAGAATGGGATCATTGCCCCTTGGGTCGCTTCCTGAATAATGACCAGAACAGAAGGAGTGGGGAGCTATATAAACCTATTTTGAAAATCTGGGACCCTACCCTGGCCATTCCTGGGCATAATGCTTCTTTCTTTCACCTAAAAGCAATACCAGGCCAGGTCAGTGTGTGCATATGCTCTGACTGGCAGTCCAGGCAAAAAGAGACCTAAGAGATCCAAACTCAATTCTGGGGTCAACCACCCGGATTTTCTTGTTGGATTAAGATGGCCCTAGATCATAAAGATAGTGACCACTTGTTTGAGTGCACAGTTCACTGAATCCTCCTGCAGTGGCCCACACAGCCACTGTCACGGCTCTCTGTAAATTTTGTGAAAGTGCCCTTGTAACTTTCACACTTGCCCCGTCTAGCAAAAAGGTCTGGCCATGTTGCGAGGACAGGTGACATCATAGGTACTGGAGTGGGACCTGTCCGTGTTGTGGCAGTAGAGGGAGAGCAATAGCCTCCACATCTGGTAGGAGCACACCTTCGACCTGGGAAGGGTATCAGGGTTGGGTTTTTGAAAGAGAAATGTTGTCCTGGTCCTTTGGCTCCTTTCTTGGAAGAATAGCAAGCAGGGCCAGTGCGACAGAGAGGACACAGACAGGAAGCAGTTCCACACAAATAGCTTTCATTGTGAAAAGAAGAAAGCTACACAACTGCAGAAAAGAAGGAAGCTACACAAAGTGAAAATATGTTCCAGAGGGGGAAGAGGTCAGTTTCTATGAATGGAGAAAGATGTTAAGGATACCCAGGTGGTTTCCTTTTATTGGCCTGGTCAGGGGAGGCTTACAGGAGGTATGGGATATTACCAGATGATTGATCTACATGATTGTCAGGTGTTCTGTGTTTTCCTGCAGTCCCTTCCCATGATTGGCCCCCCAGCTTCTTTACCCCTAGGAACCGCCTTCCTGGCCTGTATCTGCCACCTGCAGATTTGCCCGCTGCATAACAAGGGTGGGGTAGGAGGGCTGCATCCAGTGCTTCCCTTGTCCACTAGGCCCAGCCTAGTCACATGGTCTGCCTGAGTCGACTGGCAGCTATTGCTACAATCTGACCTTCCATGGGATTTGTTGCTCCTGCTCATATGCTATGAAAATTTTAAAAAGTTCAAGTGGACACAGCCAGTCCTGAGCTATTCTTCTGTACTTGATGCCATCAATAGCTCCTGCCTGGCATCCCCGTTCCCAACACACATTGTTCAAACACAGGGTCAGGAACAGCTTTGTTCCAAACTCACTGATGTAAATTCACATGTTTCTCCTGATGCCCAAGTGGTCTTGGGCTGTGCCAGATACGGCAATCATTGCTGCAGCAACACAGGGACATCGTCCATAGAACCTAATAGATTGGTCGGGGTTCTCTAGGGAAACAGAACTAATAAGACATGTATGTATGTATATAAAGAGTTTTATTTTAAGGAATGGGCTCACACAATTATGGAGGCTGGCAAGCCCCAAATCTGCAGGGTGGGCTGGCAGGCTAGAGACCCAGGAGAGCTGATGTTGCAGTTCAAGTGCAAAGGGCCGTGTGCTGGCAGGATTCCCTCTTGCTGTGGGAGATCAGTCTTTTGTTCTACTCAGGCCTTCAAGTGATTGGCTGAGGCCCACCCACATCAGGGAGAATGATCTGCCTTACTCAAAGTCCACTGATTTAAATGTTAATCTCATCCAAAAACACTTTCACAGAAACATCCAGGAAAATGTTTGGCCAAGTATTTTGGCACCGTGGCCCAGCCAAGAGGACACATAAAATTAACCATCATGCTTAACCAAAACAATGTAGTGGTGACCCAAATTGAAACCATCTATATTAAAATAATGTAGACCCATAAGGTATAAATAGTGATCAAAGTCTGATTTTCTATGCAAGTATAGACATAGCCAGCCATTGTTCCCTAACTTCCTTACCACCATAACTGGTTACTGCTTAATGGCACTGTCTTCCCTGAATTGTGACTTCCCCACTACTTGTCTAGATAACATTGCCATTGTAAAGCCCAAGACTTGTGTTTCTATAGATAACATTACTATTGTAAAGCCCAAGACTGGTCTTTGAAGTATTTTTCAGACTCTCCATTCTGGGGGTACCCACTGACGCCATCCAGACTGGTGGATAGGCGTGAGAACAGATCCAACAGCCTTGAGAACCCCTACCCAGGAAATCTCCCAACTGAGAAGATAATCTGCTCCCCAACCCAATGAGTTCATCCCCCACCAATTAGCAGACCCAATTGTCTAGCCCTTTGCCCACCAAACTATCTTTAAAAACCCTTTCTCCCAAATTCTCGGGGAGATGGATTTGAGAAATTCTTCCCATCTCCTCACATGGTGCCTGCGATATTAAACTCTTTCTCTGCTATAAACCCCGCTGTCTCGGTGTACTGGCTTCCTCTTGAGCAGCCAGCAATGAACCTGGCTGGGTTATAACAAAATCAAATTTAACGACAAATCCCAAACTAGAGTGACCTGTTTGCCTTTTGAATTGTATCTTTGTATGTGAGGGAGAATGAGCCATAGAATGTTCCTTACACTGGGGATGGTGGCGTCATGATATCATGACAATCATATTATCAAGAGAGGATTTTCCAAAGGAAGGGAGGGAGTAAAGGAGGCTGGAAAATGCCTGGATTGGGCACGAGGTTGTGGTGAGGGCAGAGTCAGCAGAGGCCTGCATGACCCAGCCGGGGGTGCCTCTTGCCACCTGCCTCCTGCAAGCCTGAGGCCCTGTGCTCTGGCCGTATTTGCCATTCCCCTGCGGTGCCACAGCTCCCAACTTTTTCTGTTTTCTCGGACCCACCCCAGTTTATCCTTTTGACCAACTCTGACTTATTCTCCAAAATTCAGCTCAAGCTCAGGTCTTCAGAGAAGCCCAGCAGGTCAGCTCCTCGCTCCCAAAGAGCAGGAGGCTCTCCCCGTCAATTTGTGTGTTCTTCCATTTGATCACGGATCATTACCCTGTTTGCTATGCCTGTCTGTCTCTTCCTCCAGCCTGTGAGTTCCTTAAAAACAGGGACTCGGGCTAATGCACCTTTGTATTCCAAGCACTCAGCACAGGGCCTGGCTCTGAAATGAGCTCCGTGTGCACTAATGGATCAATGCCTGGAGGGATGCATGCACTGATCTGACCCTCCTCTTTTAGAAAAACACAATCTGGTTGCCATGGCGCTAAGAGAGCGCTTTCTGTACCTGCTGTTTTCAGGATGAACAAATCACATTCAGCTGACCACACTTTGGCATCTGGCCAGCAAGATCTGCAGGATTCAGCAGGATGGATGCTGGGCCAACCCTGAGATAGAAGAGAAACCTTTCTCTCTCCTGGGCAGGTAAACCACAGAGTAACATCAAATAATTTCCTTTTTTTCCCCCCTTCCCTGGAAGATTTAAAGTGCTCCTCTTTTGCAATATCCCCTTAGCTCTCCTGCCAGGTGTCTCTCTCCTCCTCCACTATTTTTTCCATCTCCTTATCTGCTGCTACTCTACCACAGGGGTTTACAAACCATAGCTTGTGGGCTATATCTGGCCCACCACCTCTTTTTGTAAATAAAGTTTTATTGCAGCACAGCCATATCCATTTGTTCCCATACTGTCTGGGGCGGCTGATGCTCCCCAGTGGTAGGGCTGTGACAGAGATCATATGCCTGCTAGGCTCAAAATATTTGCTATCTGGCCCTTTACAGAAAAACATTTTCTGATCACATAAACATCCAGAATACTGTACTAGAGAATGAGCTTCATCCAACGAGAGACGACTAGGAAATAATGCAACTAAAAATGGGAGGAGAAGAAAAAGAGAAGAAGCTCTGATTATTATATGGGCAATGAGTGAGAGATACAAGATACTACAGTATTTATAAACCTGATAGTAAAAGCTTAAATAAGAAAATAGGAATAAGAGCATTAAAAAAGTATGCGAGTACATACAAAATAACCATGAAAATAAAATTATAAACCTTCATAAATACAATTTTTTTTTTTTTAGAAATAGGATCTTGCTCTGTTGCCCAGGCTAGAGTGCAGTGGCATGATCAAAGCTCACTGTAACCTCAAACTCCTGGGCTTGAACGATCCTCCTGCCTCAGCCTCCTGAGTTGCTGGGACTACAGGTGCATGCCACCACACCTGGCTAATTATTTTTTCATTTTTTTTGTAGAGACAGGATCTTGCTATGTTGCCCAGGCTGGTCTTTGCTCTCCTGGCCTCAAGTGGTCCTCCCATCTCAGCTTCCCAAAGTGCTGGGATTAAGGTGTGAGCCGCAACATCTGGCTTTCCTTTCCTTTTTAAAAAATTGTATTTGTGAAGGGTGTGGTCTCTACAAAAAATTTTTAAAAATTAGCTGGGCATGGTGTCTCGAGCCTGGGTTACAGAGTGAGACCCTGTCTCAAAAAAAAGTAAAAGAATACATTGCATAGAGAAAGAAACACATCAGACATAATACACATAATTATAATGTAACACAGTAGAGACCCAGTATATCAATTGTAGCAATAAATATGAGCGGGCTCATAAAAAGAAAAAATTTTCAGTTTGCCTCATGCTCATCAGCTTTCCTGGCAGGAACTCCCTGTTCTCTCTTGAACCCATCCAGTCGGGGCTCCAGTTCTCACCATTAGCTGAAACTGCTCTTGTTACCGTAATCAACGGCCTTCAAAGTTTCCGTCACTCTGTTCCCAGTCTCTCAGCAGCAACCGACAAAGGTGATCACTCCCTCCCCCACGAACACTTTCTTCACCTGACTTCTGGGATAGCCCCTGTCCTGGTTTTCTCCTCCCCAGATACCTCTCAGCCTATTTTGCTGGATTCTTCTCCTCTTCCTGAGCTAATCAAAGGCCGCCTTGTCCCTGGTCTCCTCATGCTTTCTCAATGTCTTCAGTCACCCCCTTAGCTTTAATGGATAGGCTGATGATCCCCGAGTTTGTGTCTCAGAGTCTGAGGTCTTCCCTCAACTTTAGACTCATATACTCAGCTGTCTACTCAGTCCCTACACCTGGGTGTAGGACAGACATTTTAACCCTGACATATTCAAAGCCAAACAACTGATTTGTCGCCCCTGGTTTGTTTCCACGACAGCCTTCCCCATCTCAGGAAGCGGCGCCACCATTCACCTGGTGCCTGGGCCGAGCAGTAGGAGTCCTTCTGGCATCCTCTCTGGAGTTGCTCAGTGAGTCCTCTTGGCTCTAACTTGACCACTTTTCATCCGCCCCACAACATCACTGAGGGCCCAGCCACCCTCCTCTCTGGTCTGGGCCACTCTCACAGCCTCCTAACTGGCCTCCCTCCCTTCACCTTTGCCCCCTGCCTCTGCTCTCCACACGTCGGCCAGGGGCATCGTTCCAAAATGTAGATCAGACCGTACCACTCCTGTTCAAAACCCTCCAATTGCTGCCCATCCACACTTGCAGGAAAATCTAAAGATCTTAACGTGACTTACAAAGTCCTACATGTTCTTGAGCATAGTAGCTCATGCCTGTAATCCCAGCACTTTGGGAAGCTGAGGTGGGAGGATCTCTTGAGGTCAGGAGTTCAAGACCAGCCTGGGATACATGCTGAGATCCATCTCTAAAAATATATATATAATTTTTAAAAGAGAGAAGACCAACAAAGTCGTGCATGTTCTGGCTCCTACCTCTCTCTCTAACCTCATCTCCAGATGCACTAGCTTCTCTCCTGTTTCCAGGACATGCCAAGTACAGTCCTGTCTCAGGGCATTTTGCCATCTGGAAGAGTCTTCCCTCGGGCATCCTGAGGCTCTGTGCTCTTCAGGGTGGCTTCCCTTGACCACCCTGGACAGAATAGTGTTGTACCCCTTCACTCACCCCACCTAAGCCCTGCTTCACTTTTTCACAGTATTTATCACCACTTGTCATCATGTTGTATTAAACATGTTAGTTTGTCTTTCTCTCCTCTAAAATATAAACTCTCAAACGTACTGACTGTCTTATTTGTTGCTGTATTCTCAAAGGGTGGCTCAGTGCCTGAAAAATAACAAGCGCTCAATAAATAATTGTGGAATGAATGAATGACCCATGGTCCTGTAGTTTGTGACCTCTGACATAGTGTTCCAAATTCCTGACAGATTTTAATCTTTGGAAATTGGGAATGAAACATCAAAATTCACAGGAAGTCTGGGGAATTCCTGAAATCCTAAATTAGTTCCAGGTTGCCTCATGCATGTTCATTTCTTTTTTAAAAATGAAAACATTTTGTTTGCTTTACAAGAACTGTGGGCTATAGTAAAGATTCCAACAGTGGAAAACGCCAGTGAACGTTATTAGATAGTATTAGAACGACATAACGCTGGAATCTCCTAGCAAGACTAACTACTATAAGGAATCATGTGTCAGAATTGCCAATTTAAGGACTCATTTTCAAAGCCCTTCCAAAACTTGTTATTTCTGGAACATCACTCATAGGATTTTTACAAGTATAACATGCATACAAACTGATTAATATTTATGTGATTTACAAGAAAACTCACTGAGCAGAAGTCACGCCAGGAACACACATTGTGCAGCAACTACAGGGAAAACTGGCTGATTGAGTGGTGAGTCTGCACTTCCGGGCGTGGTTCCAGGAAGTCAGCCTTAACCTTTGACTCCGTGGATCAGCTTTTGCTTCAACTTAACATCAGAGCGTTCCTCCAGACCAATCATGTCTCAGTGTTTATTGTCAGGCTTGAATTCCCACAGCATTTTAGTACTTTCCCCCATTTTCCTGATTTCTCAAATGATTTTTCTTGGGATCCAGGGTTCAGAAAAATATGCATTTCCGGAGAATTGCTGGAAAGGAATTCTCACATGGAAATGCTGTCTGAAAGTGTTTAGATTTGCCTTAGTTTCAGGCAAACAGGCACATTGCAAGCTACTGGTCAGGACCTGAGGTTGTTTTGAAGGTGTGAGAAGTTGGAAAGCAACAGTTCCAGCATTTCTCTCCCTCTCCTCAGCCTGGCGGGGCTGGAGGTGTGCTGGCTAGGAAAGGGGGCGACCTGGTGGTGACCAAGCTGGCCCCCACTTCTGGTCACTGTCCATGGAAAAATGTACCTGGTCTTGCACCATACACCAGTGGAAAAGGGAATTTGGGGAGAACTATTAATAGGAGAAAGCAGAATTGAATAGTTAGAAACAGAACCTCTAGTATGGAAACAACAGCGCTTAAAAATGGCAGAAATCACAAAGCATAAAGTGAAGAAATCTCACTGGAGGAAATGTGAAACTTGTATGTGTTTTATTTTTTGAAGAGTGACATTGAAAAGCAAACAATACTACTTCCTTGTTGGAAAACAATTTGGAAAAATGGGTGAACATTTTTTTTACATGTTTGATACGATTTGCTTCAGTAATGCCACTGATTGGAATTCATTCTAAGGATGTGATTCTAAATGCACAAAAGGATTCATGCAAACAAATAATGGTTCAGACCCTCCCTCTCTCCAGCCAGAACAGCCAGGGTCGGGCACATCCTCAAAGCTGGGCACAGTGGGGCCAGTGTCCCAGGATGTTGGGGGCTTGGCCCTGTGATGCAATAAGGAAAGGGTTTAATGAGTGTGGGGAGGTAACATGATCAAATTTAAATATAAAAGATGCAAGAACAGTATTTAAATTTTAAGTGGATGTCATTCCTTCCTCCAGCAGGCAGTTTATCATCCTTACACCACACCCCTATACCGGTGGAAGTGTCCTTGGTGGCCAAAGAATTAATCATCTCTCATCCCTCCCCTGGAGTCACAATGGCTGTGACTCAGATTGTATCATCAGAGGTATTGAGTTCAGAACTAGGGAGGTGATGCTTCTGCTGTCTGGTTACAATGTATGCCAAGTATATCATACCCAGCTCCAGTCCCTGAACCACAAGGGGGAGTTTAACAAACTGGAGGTCGTCTAGGTAAGGTGACCATCAGGAAACCAACAGGGAACTTCCGAGGGTCCTGGACTAGATAGTTTAAAGGAGAGAAGACTGTGGGCACAAGGCTCCTGTGTGCTAGTGTCTCAAGGCAGAGGAAGCAGAGGGGGGGTGTGTGGCCTTGGAGTGCAGAGCAAGGACTGGCAGGCTGAAGCTACTGGGAGGCAGATTTTTGTCCAATATAAAGAACTTTCTCTGGGTCGGAGTTGCCCCATGTGGACAGGAAGCCCATCCTGAGAGGAGTTTGAGAGGAGACTGAGGAATCCTCCCTCCCCAGCCCCCAGGGGAAGCATGGAGCAGGGACCACAGCTCAAATGCCTGTGGGAGCCAGGTGAGTCATTAGCAGGAGGGGCACAGCTAAAGTCACACAAATAAAAAATTAAAACTAGCAGCAGCAACCATAAACACTGTGTAATCCAAACAAAACCCACGGCACAGGTGGGGTGCAGTTAACGCACAACCTCCGCTGTGGAAGATGGGAGGGGTGGGGGAGTGTATTAGTTTCTGGGGCTGCCGTGACAAAGTACCACATACGGGTGGCTTAAACCACAGGAACTTACGGTCTCGCAGCTCTGGAGGCTAAAAGTCCAAGATCAGAGTGTTGGCAGGGCCGGGCTCCTTTTGACGCCCCTAAGGGAAGATCCTACAGCTTCCAGTAGCCCCAGGCGTTCCTTGGCTTGTGGCAGCACAACTCCTACCTCTGCCTCTGTCTTCTCGTGGCCATCTGCTCTCTGTGTCTACGTCCGCATTTCCCTCTTCTGATGAAGACACTAGTACTACTGAGACAGTATAGGAGGTGGACTTTGGCTACCCGCCTGAGCCTTGAGCCAAAGCTGAGGTCTGCTTACAACACTGAACAGAAGCTTTGAAAATGATTGACACCCAGCTTTAGTAGAAGGTAGTTCTGCTCTCCTTAACAGGCCATGGCGACCACTGGTGCATGGGTCCGCTGGACCAAAAGCCAGCACAAACTGGTTACTGCCACGATGAAGCCCGGAGTTGACCGCTCATAGACCTTTTGCCTCATTTTAATGCTAAAAATCATGCCCAAGGGTGGAGATTTAACACGCTAATGAGACATGTGATGTATGAAGAAGCATGACCACCAGATGGGCAGCTGCCAACAAAACTCTACCTCTACATGCTATGATTTCAATGGTGATGTCAAACTTTCTCCCTCTACCCTTTAGAAGTTCCCCAGCCCTTAACTAGCATGTCTCCCTTTCGTTGGAGCAAACCCCCACAATAAAGCCTTGCCTGTGTAAATTCCTTTTTCAGTCTCGTGCCCATTTCCATTGTCTTGGGGACCAAGAGCTGTTAGGTTGGTAACACTGCTGGATTAAGGGCCCACCCCACTCCAGGATGAACTCCTCTTAATTTAATTAATTACATCTGCAATGACTATTTTCAAATAAGATCACATTCTGAGGTGACCTTATCTTTTGGGAGGACACAATTAAAATCATTACAGAGAGTCTGAGGTCCGTGGAGCTGCAGACTTGTCAACCTAGGAGTAACATCTCTCTCTGGTGAGGCTTTTTGTTTATTTGTCTGTTTTTGCCTATCTTGTCTTCCTGGCTTGAATAATCTTCCTCTTTCCCACCTAACTGGCAAGGCCAGATACCACTCGCATTTACTAACCGACCCACCTTCTCTCTGCAGAAGAGGGATGGGGAGTGTGGGACGCCTTAGAGCTGAGAAGGGGCCTGGAGGACTTCCCTGGGGTCCCTGTGCAGGCACAGGGTCTCTTCTGCTTGGAGTCCCTTGGCTCAGAGGCTAGTTTTCTGCACAGAAGGCCTCTGAAGGCAGAGCCTGCCCACAGCTCCCTCAGAGCTGGGCCTTGCCTAGGTGTTGGTTTGTGGGTAGCTGCTCCCCTCTGCTGGACAGAGTGAAACCTGCTCGCCTTCTATTTCTTAGGGGTTTTGTCTCCCTAAATCATAAGTTCATAAACTCAGAGCAGGAGGGGGCCAGAAGTTCAGCAGGCCCAGCTGCCCTCGTTGTTCAGATGGGGAAACTAAGGCCAGAGAGGGGAAAGGCCTGATTTAAGGTCACGCGGAGAGATGAGGAGCTGGGACTAGAAACGTGCTGCCTTCCCTCCCGCAGCAGAGTCTAGGAAGCATCACTTAGGGTCCTGGCGGTCTGGGCTGGAGGAAAGCCAGGGTTGGGCAGCTGAGGAAGGACTCCCTAATTTTATATCTCTCATGAGGGGAGACTCCACAGGATAAAATCTAGAGGAGGGTGTATGAAAAATTAATGTATGAACCAAAGAACCAAATGAACCAAAGGGAAAAATAAAAAGTGCTACTCATAGTCAGCAAATATGTGTTAAAGAAGGAAAATGACCAAATTAAAGAGTGGGTTCAACTGTTAGAAACTTCTGGAAAGGAGAAAGAGAACAGCAGAGGGAAGTAGAGGCCCATAGGCCCAGCCTCCCTTTTCCCTTCCCTGCAGAAAAGACTATGAGAGAGAAATGCCACCCAGGGCCTCTCACATGCCAGGGCTGAGGAAAGACTGCCTTGAGGAGCAAATGGAAGAGGCACGAGGCCTCCTCAGGCCCCCGAGGCCTGCGCTTCGGCAGTGAAAGGGCAGCTTCTGTTCCGGGATCTGCTGAGGGCACATCCAGAGTTGCAACACATGAGAGCCTGAAGGAGAAATCCTCCCTACAGGCAGGTTCTACAGGCCAAGAGGTTCTAAGCCAGAGGCACCTCAGGGCAGCACGGTGGCAAGGCCTGGAGAGGTCATGCCACTGGGCAGGGCCCACCCTCAAGGCAGCACCCAGGTTCCAGACACCCAGGGCTCAAAGGGGAAATGGGAATGGAGATTTCTGAATATGCTGGAAAGGAAAAACACACACCTCAAATGAGGCTGCGACACAGAGACTGCTCCATGGCAATGGCTATGTGGTGTTGGAAGGCTGGAGGGTCTCAGGGGCAGCCCCAGGAGGAGACGATGTGGAGGGTGGATCATCCCTGAGATGGGGCAGATGGAGCTTACGTTGGGAGTTAGCTGCATGGTGGCAGATTCTGGCCAGTGCAGGTGACTGTCACAGGCTTGGCTTGACAGGTGTCTGGGAAGGCTGAAACCAAAACCATCTTGGTGGCACTTCCTCACTCGGTACTACTGAGTCTCTGATAAACAACTTGTCCTTCTGGTGCCACCTTCTAGCAAAACCTTAGCCCGGGGTTGGGCTCCCAGCCACTGAGCACTGCCAGGGAACATCACAACAGATCAAAGACTTGTGCCCACTGGAAACTCAGGGTCTCTACAGATATATGTACCGATATTATAGAACCATCACTCCTACCTGGTCTTAAGTTAAGGGGAAAAAGCCAGCAAGATGCATTGCAATATGCTTCATACAATAATTCCTGTAGAAATATTATGTGTATGGATACAAAATGGACTTGTATTTGCTTAGAAATAGTACAAGTTGTGGACCTGGCTGATAATAGAGTTTATCTCTAGGGAATTAGATTTTGAAGGACTTTCACTTTTCCTCCATTTAGAAGTATTTTTAAATGTAGAGGTAATTCAGGTTGTAAAACAATGGAAACAGAAGATTAGCATGATCCCTCTATGTAAGGATACATGCAAATTTGTGACATGTTCCATATTTTTAAAAAAGAGAAATTTGTTCTTTCAGAGTCTGGAGGCTAGACGTCTGGAATCAAGGTGTCAGCAGAGCCCTGCTCGCTCTGAGACTCCAGGTGGAATCCGTCCTCGCCTCTTAGCTGCTACTGGTGGCCATCAGGCCTTGGTGTTCCTTGGCTTGCAGCTGCATCGCTCCATCCTCACCTGGCATTCTCTCTGCAGATCTCTGTGTCCACATGTCCCTCTTCTCATAAGGACACCAGTCATATTATATTAAGGACCCACCCTAATGACTTTATTCTGCTTATACCTGCTAAGACCTTATTTCCAAACCAGGTTATAGTCATGAGTAGCAGGGATTGGGATTTGAATGTACCTTTTTGGAGGACACAACTCAACCCGTAACATTCTCCAGCCTTGCTTGGGCCTCCAGGTCTGGCTGCATCGTGTCCACATCACCCGGACAGGGTCCACCTGGCTGTTCTCCACAAGCACTCTCCCGAGCCTTCCCTGTCCTCCTCCGTGCTGCAGCCCTGCAGCCCTCCCCTCACGCCCAACAAGCGACTGTCCCCAGACTTCCCAGATGCCAACATTGGGGAACTCCCTGCACTTCACGCAGCTTCTGCCTCTTGCTTCATCCACTTGCTGTCCTGTTCTCCATCATCATGTTCTTCCACAGCTCGAATCTATACCCAAGTTTTGGATCCCTTCCTGCTGATGCAGGGAGCCTGCTCATCTCCTTGTTTTCTCCATATCAGGAAACGGCACCACGATTCACCCATTTGCTCAGGCTAAAAATACCTACAAGTCAATATTTATTATTTTCTTTTCCTGATTTTCCTCTCTTCCCTGACATATATAGTCCTTCATCATGCCCTATCAAATTTTCCTACTTTATTATTTTTAGAGTTTTACCAGTATCTGGAACTATTTATTAATCAGCTTATTTTTATATTGCCAATCTGGTCCCAAAGACTATAAGCTCCATGAAAATAGGGACTTTGTTTTGTTTGCTGCTGTCCCTCCAGTGCCTAGAACAATGCCTAGCACATGCCTAGCACAATGCCTAGGTGCTTTGGAAATCTTTATTGAATGACTACGTGACAGGTGTCAGGACTCTTATATAGCACAGAAGATTCAGGGAGGACACAACCTCACTCCCGTGACATTCACTGTTCGAATCCTAAGAGGTCCCTTGAAGGCCAACAGTTTGGTCACGTGTGTGCCAAGCGGGAACATGGGAGTCCTTGCAAAGGTTAGGACCCCCATCACTGGGACCTAGCCTCCCTGGGAGTACCACATGACCACTCTCCCTGAGCCCCTGCCACTGTCACTCAGGTGCTATTTAGGAACAGCTTCAGGTCTCCATTTCTTCTGGAATCCACAGACCTTAGTTCTATAGATCCTGGCACTCTGGCTACTTCTGCCTCTCACTCTCTAAGCCCCTGAGTCCCTAATTAAACAGTTTAGAGGATAAACTCCTCCCTTGACTATGCCCTGGGAATCAAGGAGGGAGGGAAGGGAAACATACCCCTTTCCTCCTGCTGCTTCTATCCCAGTGAACTCTAAACAGGAATTAAATCTTATGATAAATTACCCTGCCTCAGCCATTGACATTATCACTCAGGCTTCAAGGGACCTTGTCTCCTCATTTTAGAGGACAGAGGCTGAAACAAATCTTTGCTAAGAGAGGCAGGAGTCAAAATGTTGTTATTGGTTCAGAGCCCAGAAGGAGAGTCAAAGAGAGGATTAATGAAGCCAGATCATCTGGCTCACAAGCCAGGTTCACTCCTCGTGCACTTAGAGCTTTCTTGAGGGCACCTACCTGGTTTGCCTCCTGCTGTGGTTGCCTGAGCCTAAGGAAATAAGACCCATAAAATCAAGCCTTGAGTTCTCTGCTTTTCAAGTAAAGTGGTAGATGTGTATTGAATGACTATATGACAGATGCCAGGGCTCTTATACAGTATAGAAGACTCAGGGAGGACACTACCTCACTGCAAAAGCCCCAAGAGGTCCCTTGAAGGGACCTTACTTCTCAAGGAAAGGGACTGTATACCCAGTACAGGGAAGACCCCTGTATTAGTCATGTATTGTTGTGGAACTAATTACCCCAAAACTTAGCAGCTTGAAAAAGACCAAATCTTTATTATCTCACTGTTTCTGTAGTTCAGAAAGTTGAGAACAGCTTTGCTGGGCGGTTCTAGATCAGGGTCTTTCATAAGGTTAGATTCAAGATGTGGGCTGTGGCTGCAGTCATCCCAAGGCTGGATGGGGGCAGGAGGACCCGCCCCTGGATGGTTTACTCACATGGCTGTTGGCAAAAGGCCCCGGCTCCTCACTGGCCATTAGCAGTAATTATAAAAAATCTGGAGTGGTTATATTAACATTAGGTTAAATAGATTTAAAGATAAGAGGTATAGAGATGAAGAGGAACATTTCACAATAACAAAAGTGTCATTCATCAGGAAGAGATAACAATTATAAATATGTATGTACCTGATAACAAATTCAAAATACATAAGCAAACATTACAGAACTAAAGAGAGACATAAACAAATCTACAGTGATGGTTACAGATTTTAAGATCTTCTCTCAGTCATTACAAAATCAGTAATGATTGTGAAAGTTGGCAGAATCAAAATGGAGTTACTTGTGTCAAACTCTAACAAAAATAAATAAATAAATCCAGGAGGCTAAGAAATGAGGTCCTCACGTACACATGCCTGTGATAAGCACTATTACAAAGACTCTCCAAAGGGCTCTTATGCACATATGCCTGTAACAAGAACTTTTCCTAAGGACTTTTCACACTGCATCTTGCTACATGAATCACAAGGACAATTAGCTGGATGTACAAGAACATTTGCCTGACAACAAACTGTCTCCACTAACGAACTAGCATAAACTCCTGCAATAACTGAGCCCCTGTAACCGATGTTCTCTTTGTTTCAAAAGAAATTATGTGTGCTTTTCCCTTTTGCCTCTAAAAGCTTTTCTTTGCCTCAATCTCTTCGGATATGTTTATGGTCCCTCTGACCTGCATATTCCAGATTTGCAAATCCCCTGCACACTCCTGAATAAATTACACATCTGTGAAGATTCTCTGTTATTTAGGTTGATGTGATACAGATACTGAACAACACTATCAACCACCTTGATCTAATTGACATGTGTACGCTACATACAACAAATGCATAATACATACTCTTAAAGTATACATGGACTGTTCACCAAGATATGCCATATGTTGAGACATAAAACCAGTTAATAAATTTCAAGAGTTTTCTTCAGGTCACATGGGAATTAAATTAGAAAGCAATAGTAAAAATACCAGGATATGTTTTAGAAAGCTCCAAATATTTGAAAATTAAATAACATTCTTCTCAATAATTAACAGGTCAAGGAAGAAATCCTAAAGGAAATTAGAAAGTATTTTGAACTAAATGAAAATGAAAATGCAATGTATCTAAAATTTGGGGGTTCAACTAAAGTAGTACTTAGAGGGAACTCTAAAGTTTTAAATGTTTGTTTTAGGAAATAAGATAGGCTTAACAATAAATTATCAAAGTTTCCACCTTGAGAAGCTAAAAAGAGTAAGAGTGACAGGTACATTAAAAACCCAGACATCACCACTATACGATTTATCCATGCAACCAAAAACTACTTATACCCCTAAACCTATCAAAATATAAATAAAAAAAAGAGAAAGACTTCATTATTTTCCTTTTGTTGCCTTCTATTTTGAAGTGACTTATACCTCTTCTGTCTTACTTTTCCTGAAGAATTTGTCCTCTTTCCAATTGGCTGAAGCTAAACACTGTTTGAAATTCACAGAAGGGCTAAAGTTACACTTTCAGTTTCTGGTACTGAGAGTGTAAATAATTTAAAAATGAAATTACAATACAATACAATACAATAAGAGCAGGCCAGGCGCAGTGGTTCATGCCTATAATCCTGGCACTTTGGGAGGCTGAGGCGGGAGGATCACCTGAGCCCAGGAGTTCGAGACTGGCCTGGGCAACATAGCGAGATCCCGTCTCTACAGAAAATTTAAAAATTAGCCGGGTGTGGTGGTGCACCCCTGTAGTCCTAGCTACTCAGGAGGCTGAGCCAGGAGGATCCCTTGAGAAAGGTGAGCTGGTTTGCCCAAAGAGAAACATCTGAGTCACAGAAATGGCAAGGGTGGAAAAGTGAAAGTAAGGGCGGGAAACCCCAAAACAAGAGCATTATGGAGAAAGGCTTGCATAGAGAGAAATATCCAAGTCACAGAAATGGGGTGGGGGGGTGGCGGATGGAAAAACGAGAGCAAAGGGCCGGAAGATGCAGAGTAAGGCTTGCCTAGAGAGAAACATCAGAGTCATGGCACCAAATATGTCAGGTTTTAGTTTGAAATGTTGGTTCTAAGTGCGCTCATGGCCGAAGAATGACCAGATGCACCCAAGTAAGGCAAGCACGAGGGGAAGTTTACTGAGCGGAAGGGAGAGGATTATAGAGGAACATGAGCTACTGCCTAGAGACCCTTCTTCCTCTAGTCCATGCTGTCAGCCAGGGAACTCAGTGCTCATCAAACAAGTGGAAGGATGGGTCCCCCACATCACAGCTAGCCCCGGTGTGGAAAGGTCCTTATCCAGTCTTACTTTCTACCCCAACTGCTATTAAGGTCCCAGGCTACCTACTTGCATCCATCATTCTCGGGTAAAGCCGTGGAAGGACCAAAATGAAACTCATCCAGCCCCCAGGGACAAAAGGACTCCAACACTGGAGACAAATACTCGTGTACTCCCTTGGAAGATCTCCAGTGCCTGTTCACGTGGACTCCTCCTGCTGTGGCTCCTTCAGAGAAGTAGCAGAACTATCCATGGGCAAGACATCTTTTGCTGTGACGACCCAAACTGCCACTTTCTGCCCTTATGGGAACAGCAGCGGCTGCTGGAGTAGCCACAGGAGGCACATCCCTGGGCCTGCAGCAGTCTGTGGCTGTGGAGACAGCACGGGCCCTGCTAAAAATTAGCCATGCACTCGCCCTCTTACAAGAACAGTTAGATTCGCTGGCAGGGGCTGCCTTGCAAAATGGATGGGCACTCAATATTCTAACTGCAGCAGAAGGGTGCACCTACTTGCTCCTAAAAGAACAGTGCTGTTTCTATGTTAACAGGTCAGGACAGGTTCAGAACAGCATCAATGCCATCCTAGAGTCTGCCTCCAATCTCCAGACACGAGGCAAGACCTCTAGGCCCTGGTGGATGTCCTTAATAATTCCCTTGGTCACCCCGTTACTTTGCATCCTGGAAATTCTTACATTGTGACCAATCCTCATAAATTTTCTAACTAAATTTATTTCATCCTGTCTAGAAGCCATCGAGCAACAAATGGTCCTACCTTCTCTGCCAGCTCTGGCGCCTACCTCCTCACCTACAATTACAATAATCTACCAAGAACATATACCAAAGTCCCCTGGAGAGACCCCGGAGAACTTAAAAGAGGCTACCCTAATAGGGATCATGGCCCCCTACTCAGCATGAAACAGCCAGATGAGTTGACGCCCCTACCCAATGATTTGGGCCTCTAGAATGGAGAATGGGGAATGTTAGGTAGTGAGGAATTCCGGGTCTCCTAGGGATGACAGTGGGTGCCGTTGGCCCCATCTTAGTCCTGCTCAACCCTAATTCTCCATACCTGGGGGAGGAGGGAATACCCTACCAATCTGCCAATCAGAACTTGGCGTGCCAGATGCAAAAGAATGCAGAGGACTCTCTAACCCATGGGCCAACCTACATGGATACCATAAAGTCCAGAAAGGGACCTAGAACCCACAATGCGCAGTAAGACTTAAGTCATGCAGCTCCTCAACTGTCCAATCAAAGTGGTTCTATGGTGATGTTTGAACCATGGGGAGTTCCCTATCTGGACACCATAAAACAAGACCCAGACCATAACCAAGCTCTCTTTTTCTGTTGCAAAAAGGGGTCCAGTTGTCATCTGTGGTGTATGTACCATGCTCTCTAAACCTGTATCTTGCTCTTGCCCTGTAATCCTATCTTTCTCTCCTTAGTAAACCTCATTTTCGTGCTTGCCTGACTTTAGTGTGTCCTGTCATTCTTCGGCCATGGGCGCCCTAGGAACCAACATTTCAGACTGAAATCTGACAGTGTCAGATGCCACAGGGTGAGGGCTCAGTCCCCAAGATTGTCTCTGCCCCAACACCAGTTGCAAATCTGGGCCTCTTGAAGCTTCTGACTGACCAGCTTCAAATTTGGGTTCCCACCACCCTATCCCTCTTTGGGTTCAATTAATTTGCTGGAGCGGCTCACAGAACTCAGAAAAACGCTCACTTACATTTGCTGATCTATTATAACAGATATTACAAAGGTTACAGACGAAGAGGTGAGTATGGGGGAGGGGTGTGGAGCTTCCATGCCCTCCCTGGTGTGCCACCCTCTAGGAACCTTCTTGTGCTCAGCTATCCAGAAGTTCCCCGAGCCCAGTCCTCTTGGGGTTTTATGGAGGCTTCATTACATAGGCATGATTGACAATCATGTAGAAATGTGACAGGACAAAAAGCCCGTGATCTAAACCCAGCAAGGCCTGTCTGTTCTTCTTGGCTTCCCCGTGTAGCATTTCTTCCTCCAGGGTATGGGGCAGGACCCTTTCTGTAATGAGAGTCTTTTGAATCAGACAGATTAGAATCCTGCCTTGGGCAGGTAGAAGGAGGACAGGAGGTCAGAGAGATTCTATCTCCTGAGGCCTAAAGTGCCCCAACTTTATAACAAGGACTATGGGAGTTACGAAATTCCATAGGAACTGTGGATGAAAACCAATATATTAATATATATCATAATACCATGATATCTATGTTTATAACTCAATATTAAAGAACCCAATAAAAATGGACAAAAAATAGGACATTTCACTAAAGAAGATATACAAATGGCCATTTAAGCACATGAAAACCCACTCAACACCATTAATCATCAGGGAAATGTATAAAAACCACAATGAGATACCACTACAACCATTAGAATAGCTAAAATCTGAAGGACAGGCAACGCCAAATGTTGACAATGACGTGGAGCAACTAGAATTCTTACATATTGCTCGTGAGCATGTAAAATGATATAACCACATTGGAAAAAGTTGTGACATCTAATGAAACTAAATACGCATCTACCCTTCAACCCAGCAATTTCACATCTAGGTATTTATTGAGAGAAATGAAAATATATGTCCACAAAAAAAGATGTGTACGAATGTTCACGGAAGCATTATTCATAATAATAAATAGGGAACAACCCAAATGTCTATCAACTAGTCAACAGATTAACAGATTATAGTATATTCATACACTGGAATACTACACAGCAATAGAAAAGATGAATTACTGATACATGAAACAACATAGATTAATCTCTCAGACACTATAATCATTGAAAGAAGTCAGACACAGAGTACATATGACACATGATTCCATTTATATGACAGTGTAGAACAGAAAAAAATCTAAGAGGAAAGAAATCAGAATAGTGATTGCTTGGTTGTAGAGGGTGGGATGACTACGATGACATGCAAGGGAACTTTTGGGGTGAGGGAAATGTTCTTTATCTTGGTCAGGGTGGGGGTTACAAAGAGGGTATTCCTTTGTCGAAACCCATTGAATTGCAAACTTTCGTTCATTTTAATGTGTGCAAAATTTATTTCCCTTAAAGAAAATAACTTCAATAAAGAAAGACGTTCAGGAGTAGTGGCTCACACTTGTAAATAACAGCACTTTGGGAGATCAAGGCAGGAGGATCGCTGGAGGCCGGGAGTTCAAGAACAACCTGGGCAACAAAGCGAGACACCATCTCTAAAAAAAGTAAAAAACAACAAAAAATTAGCCAGGCATGGTAGCACACCTGTAGTGTTGAGGTGGGAGGAGGATCACTGGAGCTTAGGAGTTCAAGGATGCAGTGAGCTATGATTGAGCTACTTGAGCTACTGCACTCTAGCCTAGGAGCAAGAGCAAGATCCCATCTCTAAAGAGAAAAAAATATATACGATCATGTGTGCACAATGCTAGGGCCTCTTGCAGGGTACTGAAAGAGCCCATCCAAGAGAAAGGCTCTGAAGGTCACTTAAAGCTTCATTAGCTACATGGTAAATCTGCCTCTACCCTCAGTTCATATTCTGGCCCCACACTCAGTAGTTGTGTGATTGTGGACAAGTTAATATCTCAGTGCCTTGAATCCCACATCTGTAAAATGGGACTAATTATGAGCCTATCTCATTGTACTTGGTGAGTAAATTTCATGAGATAACTTAAAACACTAGCTGGTACATAGTGAACTCTCAACAAATATAAACTATTATCTTGCAGACACAGTATTCAAAGGAAAGATGTTTGGATAATTCTGCTAAGGGCCATGAAGGGCCTGTGGAAGGGCCCTGAGAAGGGAAGCCAAATGGTCAGATTTGCCTTCTAGAAATAATGACTGAAGCAGCAGTGGAGAGGATGAATAGGTGGAGGGAAGAACGGATTTCTTCCCGTTATTCATTTTAGGACTGTCCTAACATGAAAATGGATGAGACATTATTGATCTAAAGAATTAAAAAATATACATAGTTGTATTCAAAGTATACAGGATTTGAACATTTTAATAAAAATTTAAATAAAAGTAAATACTAAAATGGTTTTTCACATTTAAAAATATTAAAATAGAGCTGGGCAAGGTAGCAAGGTACCCAGCCTGTAATCCCAGCTAGTAGGGAAGCTGAGGCAGGAGAATCCCTTGAGGCCAGGAGTTTGAGGTTACAGTGAGCTATGATTGTACCACTGCACTCCAGCCTGGGAACAGAGCAAGACCCTCGTCTCTAAAAAAAATTAATATAAAATCTTGGAATAAAAGTTTTAAAAATATGAAACAGGAAGAGAAATAACATGGACTTTCATTCTACTGGGAAAGGAGACTTCCTTATGGTGAGCCTGTCTACTCTTGTACACTCCCGGGGTGAAACTGTGGGTCACAAGGAGATGTGTATGGTCGGCTTCGGTAGATACTGTCAGAGTTCTCCAAAGTGGCTGCACCAGTTGACAGTCCCCTTAGCAGTGTAGGGGAGTCCCAGAGCATCATTTAGCACTTTCCATCATTTTCATTTTAGGCATTTTTGTGGGTGTGCGCAGTGCTGTTTTTCTAACCAAGACATTATTTTTCTCTTCCCTTTCTGGAGAGGGAATCCAGCTTTTCCAGCCACCCCACCCTTCAGGCAGGAGGAAGCCATCTCTGGATGGCAGGTCAGCTGAGGCAACTCCAAGCAGAGGGATTTACCGGGCACCTGGATTCTCATCTCCACATCTCTGAGTTAACATGTTTCCCAGCCTTTTCTCATCTCTCCCATTGTTACCTCTCGCTCTTCCTCGTCTCTCTTGGTCCAAATCCTGCTTGCTCCGCAAAGGCAGATCAGAATTTACCTTCTCTAAAAAGCCTCTGGTGACCCTAATCCCCCACTCCTGCTTCCCCTTTCCCGGGCTTTTGTCTTGACATTGGCGAGCCGTGGATGTGTGTGACACTGGGCAAATCGTTCACTTCTCAGGGCCTGTTTCTTCATCTGAAGAACACTTGAGCTTGAGCAACATGAAGTCTAAGGCCCTATCTGATTTGATGTTTCACGACCCTTTTAGGGCTCAGGGCGCGAAACAACAGCCACCCAACTGTGCTCTAGCGGGCCAGCCCGGGTGTCAGCGCCGGCGTACGAGCCTATGCTTTGAAGGTCCTCGTGCGTCTCTGTCTGCAGGTCTCGGATGGGGCTGTGTCCTCGAATGTCCACCCTGCTGGGGTGGCTCGACGCATTTCTGTGCAAATGTGTTCGCTCGCAGCCCTGCCCGGCACCCAAGGTGCAGAAAGCCCTCCGCCCGGTCCTTCCGGGTTTTGTGTCGAATCTGCGGGCGGCGGCCCGGCGCCGCGTCGGGGCGGGGAATGTGCGGCTGCGCGCGCGCCGCGGCGCTGACGCGGCGATTTCATCATGCTCCGGGCCGGGCCGCGCGCGCCGCTTCCGCCGCCGCCCCCTCCGGACCGCCCAGGGCCGCCGCCGGCTCATGCCCTCTCCGCGCCCGGCGCTGCTTAGAGCTGCCCGCGCCGCTCTGCTGCTGTCGCTGCCGCCCCGGCTCCCGGCCCGGCCCTCGCTCCCGCCCCGCCGCTTCCTCGGCGCGCCCTCCCGCGCCCCGACCTCGTACCCCGCCGCCGCCTCCGGGAGCAGCATGGACGGCGCCGGGGCTGAGGAGGTGCTGGCGCCTCTCAGACTAGCCGTGCGCCAGCAGGTACCGGCGTTTTGCGCCCTCCGCTCAGCCTCCGGCTCTCCTCCCCGGACCTTTCCCCTGGTCATCCTTCCTTCCCCCGGGCACCCGTCTGCCTCGTGGGTCACCCCTTTCCCTTTCTACTCTGGAGTCTTCCTCGCCTCCTGGAGTCTTCCTCGCCTCCCCACGTTGGACCCAAGTCCCCCGTGCATCGGCCACCTTCCTTCCCTCGTACTCCCATCCTCCCCTCTTTTTGGATGACTCCCTCGATCCCCTTGGATATTCTGCGTCCCTGCCTTCCCGGTCTGTTCTCTTTCCCCATCCCTGTTGCTGCCCGCGCTCCTTAGGTCTCCAGTGGGGCTGGGATCTGTATCCCTTTGGTTCTCCTCGTGTCCTAACCGAATAACCTTAACTTCAGTCTTCCAGGCAGTGCTGTGCTCTGTGCGCCCTGGGTGCAGAGGTTCCTAATGCTTCCCCTGGTCTGTGATGAGCCGAAGCTGCCCGTTCTTTCCTGTACGCCCAGACTCTCTCATCTTCAGGATGCTTTGAATAGTGTTTCCTCCTTTACATCTTCCTTCATTCAGTGCTTAGTTAGCCGAACGATGGCTGAGAAAATAGAGCTGAAACGTGGATGTGAGGAGGTGTCGAACTTTCTTTTCTAATAATGCGGTGAATTCATCATTCTTCGCGCCTGTCATCTTTTCTGGCTTCTGAAAAGGCCTTTTGGAACGAGTGAGCTCTCAGATCGTAAACCGGGGGAACTGTAAATGTTGCGGAGTTGCTCGGTGAAGTCAGCCATCCTTAGTGTGGAACATCTTGAAATTTGATTTAGCGGAAGGGAGGGAAGGCTGGAGGACTTGGTGACTTAATACAGGCCTCCTTTTCTGAGGGCACTGCATAAAGAATAGAATATAGAGAGGGCAAGGAAAAGATTATCTCAAATGATTCTCATATCCAAATAGTTAGGTAGTGCTAAAAGCTTGCAGTAGGACCCCGGAGATCGATGACCTAGTAGTAAACACCAAACGGGTTTCTCCTGCACGGGTGCCTGATGCAATAATTTGCCTTAGCTACCGAGGGAGGAACCCTCTCTCGGAAATAATTCATTGGCGCACAGCTGCCGCAAATTCAGCAAATTCTGCCACTTTGCAATCTCTGCTTCTTGCTAGTTTGAGCCTGATTTTATAGTCTTATTTTGAAATTTCACTATGGACTTAGTTTTTTTATTATTGGTATCAGAACACTGTATTCGTATTCTCTGTCTCCCTCCACCCACCTTCCACTCCCCAAATAAAATTAGGTGTGGTTACTTTGTCTTTTCTGTAACTCTCAGTTTTTTTCTATATCTTTGCCTTTGGAAGGAAGAATACATCTAATTTGGAAAAAAAAACCCATACACACCCTCAAACCCCTCCCTCTGCCACGTTAGCCTGGAACTGCAGTGCAAACCATCCATCTGTACTAAGACTGGATTTAGCTAACTCAAGTAAACTTTGATCATGGAACAGCCTTCCAGTGTTACTGTTGTCTCATGTATTGTTTATGTTGTCTTGATTAAATTTTTTTGTACTATGTGAATTAGTTTATGTAAGTTAATTTGGGTTCTCCTAATTTTCCAAGAAGATGTTTCAGTTAATTAATTGCTTAGAATGTTGACTCATACTGAGTCCACTGTCAGCTGGAAGGGAATTTAAAGATCATCTAGTTATCTCATTTGCATGTGGGGAAGTGAGATACACTGTTACTTCTATGTATTTTACATATTTCCATTGTGAAGTTTGTCCAGTTGAAGACCTCCCTGGAGTGGGATTTTTAAGGAATTTAACAACTGATCTTGTTAGTGGCATGGTTTTCATATAAATCTGCTCTCCTGGAAAATGAATGAAGTGAGCCTGTCACTTTAAGAAAACAACTAATAGTATTTGTGGCCAATAATAAAATTCAAGCTTTGGGGAAATTTAGGAATTTGGGGAAACTTGTTGTTGTGAGTCTGGCAGCTTTACGGTACTTAAAGACTTTTCTGATGAGATAAGTGGTGATATTAGCAAATGTGGATTTTTTTGATATTGTATAATAAATAGATTAATATTTGGAAAATCTGCATAACTCAGTTAAGCAGTATTTTCTAAATGACTAATGGGTGATGTTATAAAATCAGATATTGGTAAAAGATCCACTCAAAGTCTAAGATACATTAATGAATTTCATGTAACAGTACAGAAAGTTCGTTGCTGTAGTTTCTTAGTTAGAAATGACCCTGAAGAAACTACCACTTGTCAGAGTTTCGAAATAGTATCAAAGAAGAATATATACAGTTATCTGAAAAGGCTTTTACAATTCTCCTCCCTTTTCCATATGATTTTCTTCATATACTTTACCCGATACATCATTTGAAAAGAAGCAGATATGAGAATCTGGCTGTCTTCTATTAAGCTAAAAATTAAGAGATTTGCAAAAATGATAAAACTGTTACTCTTGTCACTATTTTTTATTTTGGAAAATAGTTATTTTCATAAAATTTTTTATGCATGTTAACATATATTGAACTTTTATCATTTTAAATGAATTGATAAATATTTTTAAAATTTCCATTTTAATTTCTAATACAGTAAATACTGATAGAAATAGTCCACATAAACAAAACCTTGGTGGGGGGGTCCTCAGTGATTTTTAACAGTATAGAAGAGTCCTGACACCACAAAGTTTTAGAACTGCTGCTTTAGGGGAATGGAATTATCTGAATTATATGAAGATAGATTTGGACTGCAGTCTGGAACACAACTCCTGTTCCCCAGTTGGTTTTTTCCTTTGCAGCCAAGGGTTTTCTCCTATATTCTCGCTGTCTTCACTTTCTCATTTTCCATTTGTTCTTCTGTCCTCTGCACTCACTCTGCCTTTGGCCTCTACCACTCCCCTTGCCTAGTACCCTAAAGGGCACTTTTCTGTGATCATCACATTTTACCTGTCTTCAGCATGTAGCTGTTGACCACTCTCGCCTGTCCAGAATTGATTTTTCCCCCCTTTGGCTTTGTCTGAAGGTTAAGTGAGATTCAGTAGTTGAAGAAATATATGTCTCAAAGTCTCTTAGTGCAAGTAGGATCTGTTAAAATGATTTTTACCTGATCTGGAGGATTAGAGAAGAACTTGTGTAGAGATTTGGTGAGGTGTTTTCAGTATCATTGTACTTAAGAGGCCGCTCTAAAATGATTTAGGTGGATGTGGCTTGATGGTCTAACAGAGTAATAGTATGTAGAAAAGTTACCAAGGAGGATTTTTTTTTTAGCCTGTAGTGGAACTTAATAATTGTTGTGATAGAAGAGGTTTTGAAGACTTGCTAGATGGACTTTCTTTAGTACTCCTTATTTTTTATGTTGATGAGGATTAAATACTAGTGGCAATATAGCCTAGTAATTCAGAATCTAGGCTCTGAAATTATATTTCCAGAGTTTTGATCCTAACTTTATTGTCTATTAGCTGATGACCTTAAGCAAATGATTTAATCTTTCTGTAGCCAAACTTCTTCATCTGTAACATGGAAATGGAGTTATAAATGTTAAAATGAGACAGTTATGTAAAGTGCTGAGAATACTGCCCACAGTACATAGTAAACTCTTGGTAAAATGTGAGATATTAATCTGAAATGATTGTGGCTTATTGGAATGCTGGTTTTATCAAACCATTGCTGACATGAAGCTCATATATTTTCTTGTGATTGTCAGTTTGATAATATTTGAACCTTTGTAAAAGAATTGACGTCTTCTGAAATTGGTAAGATAAGATGAGAGAAAAGTCTTTTTAAGTGATTTCTTGGGAGGTCTTTAAAGGATTTACTCTCTAAATCACTAATGTTGTGAATAGATGTGTGGGTAATAGAACATTTGTTTCAGCATTTCAGGATTTCTTTTATTGGAATTGGGGGTAACACAGTAAAACTCAGACCCTGGTAATAGTGAGAGGACTTAGCATGAAGAGCCTTGGGTTTTCCTCTGCTTTGATTTTCTGGACAGAGAGTGCCTGTTAAAGCTCTTGCTTAATCTACAAAGGGCAAATGAAAAGTTTATGACATTTGTGTCAATAGTTATAAAACATTTGGAAATCTGAGATCAACTCAATCCTAACAAAAACCTTCTAGCCATGTGTGTAAAACCAAACATCTTACGGAGGTGAGGAGATGTTTTCTTGTTTTTCTTGGCTAACTGAATATGCACCATGAATTTATATGAAAGATCCAAGAGGAAGATCCTTTGGAATAATTTTCTCATCTAATAACTACTCTGCTTTATAATCACAGACTCTTAGTTCTAATATATATCATTATGGTACAAAATTATCCAGGAACTAAACCTCTAGTGGATGTTTCCTAAGAGTGATTTAGAGATGTTGATGGTATTTCATGTCAGTTTCATTCAGTATACACACAAAAAACTCCAAAATAGAGTTGAGTTGTGAAGAAAGAAGAAAAATAATTAGAAATTAGGAATCCTTAAGTACTTTCATTCCATGTCTGGATCACCTCCAATTCTTTTGTTTTCAGAACTGGATCATTATAAATCGTGATTTTAATTATTCCATTATTCAGAATAAAATAACTATTTCCTTTCTTCACTGAGACTTTCAGAGATGATTAACTCAGAGTAGGAATCCTCACTCTCACACTTCTTCTGTGATAGTTAGCCTTAAATATGTGTGTGCCTAATTCTGTACCTGACCCTTAAAAGACAAAGAAGTGATTCCAGACAATGAATTTTAAATTCTTTCTACCTGTTAACTTATGGCCTTGCTTACCAGGGCCTTTTGAGAAGCTCCAAGAGAAACTTAGATGAATTGCGTGGGAGTGCCAGTGCATGACCCGTGGGGGAGACAGTCAGGAGAAAGACTTGCCTACTTCTTTCAGACGTTCAGAAAGAACTACTACCTCTTCAGAACAAAGGCTCCCACAGTCTTCTCATCCCCATCATATAGCACAATTAGTGAAAACTTATGAGGTAGGGGTTCTGACAGGTAGAGGAATGAGTAAAGAATAAGCCAGTGATATTTACCGAATAGTAAGTATAATACTTGGCACAGTGCTAGGTTTAGATTGCGATAGCAGTCAACACATATTTAAGTGCCAGAATTAACATGCCAGAATTCCTGTCCTAAGAGAGCCTACTTTATAGTGACAGGTATAGATAAAATGCATGTAAATGAATTAAATAAGCGGATGCATTCATAGGGCTATTTCGGATTTCGTAATGAAGAAGATTAAGTTAGGTGACTGGAGATGTTGCTTTAGCTAGAGAGGTCAGCATAATAGGATACAAACTGCTTGTATAACAGACCAGATTTGTATATGATAAGAGAATGAGGGGAATAACTATAGGCATACCTCAGAGATATGTGGGTTTGGTTCCAGAACACTTCAATAAAGCAAATATTGTAACAAAGCAAATATTGCAATAAAGCAAGTCACACGAATTTTTTGGTTTCCCAGTGCATGTAAAAGTTATGTTTATACTGCAGTCTCTTTAAGTGTGGAGTAACATTATATCTAAAAAATAATATACATACCTTAATTTAAAAATACTTTATTGCTTAAAAATGCTAATGATCATCTGAGCCCTCAGTGAGTCATAATCTTTTTGCTGGTGGAGGGTCTTGCCTCGATGTGGATGGCTGCTGACTGACTAGGCGTGGTGGTTGCTGAAGGCGAGGGTGGCTGTGGCAATTTCTTAAAATATTATAAGACAACAGTGAAGGTTGCCATGTTGATTGGCTCTTCTTTCACAAAAGATTTTTCTGTGGTGTGTGATGCTGTTAGCATTTTATGCACAGTAGAACTTCTTTCAAAATTGGAGTTAGTCCTCTCAAACCCTGCCACTGCTTTATCAACTAAATTTATGTAATATTCTAAATTCTTTGTTGTCATTTCAACTATGTTCATAGCATCTTCACCAGGAGTAGATTCCATCTCAAATCAGCATTTCCTGTTTCACCTTGCACTTTCATGTCATGGAGACAGTTTCTTTCCTTAATCCTCATGAACCAACCTCTGCTAGCTTCAGACTTTTCTTCTGCAGCTTCCTTACCTTTCTCAGATGTCAAAGAATTGAAGAGAGTTTGCTCTGGATTAGGCTTTGCCTTAAGGGAATGTTGTGGCTGGTTTGATCTTCTTTCCAGATCACTAAACATCTCTCCATATTGGCAATAAGGCTGTTTCTTATCTTTTGTGTGTTCACTGGAGTAGCACTTTAGTTTTCTTCTCTTTTTCTTTGTATAGCCTAGAAAAATGCAAAGAAAAAGCTCCTGTCATCACCCTTGGCTAACTGTTTGGCACAAGAGTCCTAGTTTTCTACCTGTCTTGGCTTTCAACATGCCTTCCTCACTAAGCTTTAAAATCATTTCTAGTTTTTGATGGAAAGTGAGAGACATGCAAACTCTTCCTTTCACTTGAACACCTAGGGGCATTGTAGGGTTATTAATTGGCCTAATTTAAATATTGTTGTGTCTCAGGGAATAGGAAGGCCTGAGGAGAGGGAGAATGACAGTAACTACAGGTCATTGGAACAGTTGGAACACACACATTTATTAAGCTAGTTGTCCCATGTGGGTGTGATTCATGGCACCTCAAAAGAATTATAGTGGTAACATCAAAGAGCACTAATCACAGATCACCATCACAGATATAATAATAATGAAAAAGTTCGAAATATTGCAAGAATTACCAAAATGTGACAGAGACATGACGTGAACACGTACTGTTGGAAAAATGGCACTGATAGACTTGCTTGCCACAGGATTGCCACAGGCCTTCAATTTGTAAAATCCACAATGTCTGTGAAGTGCAATAAAATGAGATATGCCTTTATTTTATTTTATTTTATTTTATTTTATCTCATTTCATTTTTTTGGAGACAGTCTCGCTCTGTCACCTGGGCTAGAGGGCAGTGGCATCAGCATAGCTTACTGCAACCTTAAACTCCTGGTTTCAAGCAATTCTCCTGCCTCAGCCTCCTGAGTAGCTGGGTCTACAGGCGTGTACCACCATGCCTGTCTAATTTTTCTCCCATCCAAGTACTAAACAGGCCCGACCTTGCTTAGCTTCTGAGATCAGACGAGATCGGGTGCTTTCAGGGTGGTATGGCTGTGGCCTAATTTTTCTGTATTTTGTAGAGGTGGGGTCTCGGTCTTGCTCAGGCTAGTCTTGAGCTCCTAAGCTTAAGCGATCCTCCCACCTCGGCCTCCCAAAGTGCTAGGATTACAGGTGTGAACCACTGTGCCTAGCTAAGATATGCATTTAATTCCATGGCTCTTGGCTATATCAGACCCAGTGTTCTCTTTCTATAATACATCAAGTATTAATGAGATTCATACAAAATATCAACCTAGATTTAATTAAAATATATATAATGCTCTAAATGTAACACAAAGAAATAAGAAAGCAATTTATAATACATTTATAATAATGTGTATTTCAATATGTAAATTTTTGGGTATGACTCCACCGGGAAGTTACAATGATGTAAGCAGCTGCTTATACCTATCCATGAATTTACAGTGAATGCAGTTGCTTTAAATGCACACTGATAAAGGTATATTGTGTTGGTTGCTCAGGTACCATAGCAGCATTGTCATTGGTGACATATTTTGCGTTCTCAAAAAAATAAAGAACTTCCTTGAGGAACAACTCTTTGTAAAACTGAACAAAACAAGATCCAGTCTTTTTTTTTTTGACATAAGGTCTCACTCTGTTGCCTAGGATAGAGTGCAGTGGTGTGATCATAGCTCCCTGCAGCCTCAAATTCCTAGGCCTGAGGGATCCTTCTGCCTCAGCCTCCTGAGGAGCTAGGTATCCTCTTTTAAATTGCGTTTTATTACATGTATTCCTGGAAAATTCAGTGTATGTTACAACTGTGGGGAAACACTTCTGATTATGTATAAGCAGAGTCAGGTTCTAGGTTCAAATAATTACATTTGTCTACTCAAGACAACTTTAAGGGGAGAAATGTCCTCAAGGAACAATTGTAAGGTTGGAATATTTGAGAACTGCTTTATAAAGGATATGGTAGAATGTCAGTAAGTGAAATTAAGCACATTTGGGTAAGAGAATAAACATTGAAGGCTTGCCGCAAGAAACAGTCACCAAATTAGGAATGCCGTGTGTTTGTGAAAAGGTGGATTACAAGATGGGTGAGAAATGACATGAATTAGAGTAATTTGGGGCCAGGTCTAATCTTAGTGTAGATACCTTTGTATGGGAAAGAAACTAGTAATTGGTTGTAGCAATCTATTCTATGAGGGGTGAAAAGGAGAGATTAGATTGAAAATTTTGAAGTGAAATTGACCAGGCATTAGAGATAAAGAAGCATAACTTTATGTTTCTTGCTTGGGAAGGGGTAGATTTGTTGCCATTAACAGATGGAAAGCATACACAGGAGAAAGAACAGGTTTGGAGTAGAGCAAATAGTTGAGTTTGCAGTTTCTGTGGCCATACCCAAGTTGAAGTGCTTTGTAGCATAATAACAGCTATCATTTTGTGTATGTCTGCTGTGTGTTAGTACTGTTAAAAATTATTTAAAGTGTTTTATTCTTTATAACAATCCAATGAGATGTAAGTATTATTTTGACTTTATAATTGAGGGAGCTCAGAGTTATTTTTTAAAGAGACAGGGTGTTGCTATGTTGCCAATGCTAGAGTGAGTGGCATGATCATAGCTCATGTAACCATGAACACCTGGGTTCAAGCCATCCTCCAGCCTCAGCCTCCCAAGTAGCTGGGACTACAGGTGTGTGCCATTGTGCCTGGCTAATTTTTAAATTTTTTGTAGAGACAGGGTCTCACTGTGTTGCCCAGGCTGGTCTTGAACTCCTGGCCTCAAGCTGTCCTCCCATTTTGGCCTTCCACCCTCCCAAAGTGCTGGGATTATGGGTACCACACTTGGCCTTTAACCCTTTTTAAGCACTGTATTTTACTACAGCTTGTCTAGATGTGGATTTTTGTTTTGTGTACTGTTTAGATTTCCACATGTTTTCTGTATCTTAGAAATCATGTCTTGAGCAGTTACAGAAAATAGAAAATATTTTAGCCATTATCTTTTCAAATATTGCCTCTTAACACATTTTTTTTTTATTCATCCATATTCTGGCTGGATGAATATTACACTCTCATTCTCTCCTCTATGTCTCTTTACATCTATTTTATATTTTTAATTCCATACTAGTCTGGATAATTTCTTTAGGTCCATCTCCTAGGTCACTAATTCTTTCTTCAGTTGTCTGATCTGCTGTTTAACCTGCCCAGTGAGGTATTTTTCTTTTTTTTCTTTTTATTCAGCTGCTAGAATGGGAGAGTTTTTAATTCTAGTGATTCATTTCCATATGATCTTTATTGTTCTTTTTCAAGCTACATGATTGTTTTTTATAGTTTCTTATTCTTGCTCATATTTTTGATTCCTCCTTTTATTTGTTTTAAACATGTTAAGCATTTAAAAATATTTGATCATTCTTATACTTTTGGAGAATCTAATTTTGTTTTCGTTTCTGCTGAGTCTTACTCATGGTGGCTTGTTTCCGCGTGGGTTTTTGAATTTTGAGTTGAGCACTTACTGTGTGGTAACCTTAACCTGCGAAAATGCTGAAAGGCCTATGTGGAGGGTCTGCTCCTCCAGAAAATAATTGCTCCTTTCGGACATCCAAGGGCTCTATCAATTTGACAACTTTCATTTCTCATATCATGTAGATAGTGTTTTGTTTGTTTTCTCAGATTACCTATTCCACCACATTACTGTAAATGCGGAATCAGTGTACAATAGTAGGTTGTTGGAACTGAATAAAATACCTCAAATTAGCAAGGAAAAAATTCCAACAGTAAGGAAAGGGGGCAAAGGAAGATAGCCAGTAGTAACTGTGAAGAATGGTCAGAGAAGTAGGTGGAAAACTAAAGTAACTTACTGGTTCTTCTGTGTTCCAAGCACAAATCCTGCCCTTTCCTACTTTCTATCAATGCTTTTCTTGCCTGCTTCTCAGCCACCCACCCTGCAATTGAAAAAAAGCATAGTTATTTACTAACTCGTCTGTATGTTCTTCTGGATAATAGATGCTGAGGGCAGAGACCTTCAGTTATTCGTAATGACCTCTCACATTATAAACATTTGAATCGCATCATTCTTACACAGATACTTTTTAAAAGGCATGCTTAGAAACACATTCCTAACATTTCTTGACTTCTGAAATCAATCCTGAATATAAATTCTCTTTGTTGGCTAGGGAGATCTTGTGCGAAAATTGAAAGAAGATAAAGCACCCCAAGTAGATGTAGACAAAGCAGTGGCTGAGCTCAAAGCCCGGAAGAGAGTTCTGGAAGCAAAGGTGAGTTTTGGGATGCTGACAAAAGTTAGCATAAGGACCATAAGTACGTATAGGATTGTTCATCTTAATTTAATCATTTTGGGTGGGAGGGACCTAAAAAAGTTTCAGAATAGCATCATTTGGGTTATCTATTTATCCAGAATGCCTTTTCCTCCCCTTCCCCTAACTGGCAGGGTCCTCATCATTTCAAAGTGTAACTCAAAATGTCACCTTTTCTATAAAGCCTACCTAACCCCTGGCTCCACCCAGCCCCCCCAAATCATGGACTCAGTGGGCTACATGAATTTCCCTGGAAGGCATTGTGCTCTTTATGAATTCTCCTATGCCTGGAAGTAATGGTTTTCTTATTTTAATTTTGTTTTTTCTTTTAAGGAAAAGGTCTATCTATCTGATACCTGCTTCTAAATCTTTCAAACAATAAACCCTCCATCTCCAAACTTAAATAGTTTGCAGTTTTAAAATCACCATTTTGCTATAGTGATCTATTAAATATTCAGATATTATTCATATTGCTTATCAGTATCTACATCTAAGTAAGCTTAATCTTATAATCTTGGAAATGATCATATGCTTTCCTAATAATTAAGTAAAATCATCTTTTGTTACTCAAAGGGGAAGAAATAGCCAAGTCTTCTATTTTTTTAACTTATCGAAATCTTGTCTGTTTGATAAATTTTATATTGAATTTTGCTAAGGAATAAATTAAATTAAGGTATAGAGTTCAAATTCCCACCCACTCCTCCAATTACACACTTTTTATTTTATCCCTCACAGGAGCTGGCATTACAGCCCAAAGATGACATTGTAGACAGAGCAAAAATGGAAGACACCCTGAAGAGGAGGTTTTTCTATGATCAAGCTTTTGCTATTTATGGAGGTAGAGGAATAATGATAGAAAGAACAATTGTGTTGTTAGTGGCTCTAATACTGTTCTGAAATTAAGAAGTTGCCTTGCTAATTGGTATCTAATTGTATCAGGTCACATAAAGCAGATGGTAGATATTTTGTTTTTATTTGTTTAGAGTTGCCATTTGGTGTAATACCTGTTGTTCTTTCTCTACCTTATTTGTTCTTTTTTTTTTTTTTAATTTCAAAGTATTATGATGGTACAAATGTTTTTGGTTACATAGATCACTTTTGTAATGCTCAAGTCAGGGTTAAAAGTGTGCCTTTCACCCAGATAGTGTTCACTGTACCTGTTGGGGTAGGTTTTGCCCATTCTCTCCTTTCCCTTATTTATTCTTGAAGACTGCTTTTTTCCATTAGGATTTAGGGAATTGTTGGAGGCCCAAGTATTAAGCATTTGATATGTCCATGTACTTACATACTCTTTTAAAATACGTGGAAACTTAGAAGTAATAGAGGGCCATTGTAGTACTAGCTAACTGTATTGTGCCCCTTCACACAAGGGCAGTGATAAAACTGAGTCCTTAGATTATTCTTCATAGGTATGTAGATAAATCACATCTTTCTGAATGCTATATGAAGGTATATAGGCAAAAATAATTCATTGATTAAATGTACAACCATTATATTTTTCACAGTCAACAGATTATTACATTAGACTTTTAATATTTGCCAGTGAAACTTGATTCAAATTTGGCTAAGCAAATCTCTAAATGTTTAACTTCTTAATGTTTAAATAGAGGCTCAAATACCCAAGAATAAATTAGAGACTTGAGCACTAAAATTTTAGACCATTATTACCAGCTGCTGTGACAAATTATTTTCTGATTTGTATGGCAGAAACTGTACTCTGCTTTTTCATTCTGTTATATATGGGGGGACTTCTTTTGTTTTAAATTTGGGGCTAATTCTACTTGAAATTATAAATATGGAAATAGTAAGTGGAGTAAGAGCTTATGTACTTCTGTGAGCTAGCTGGAAGTAAGGGTCTTTGGTATTGAGGTATTCGCATCATTGACTTTAATGCATTTTCGGGGGGAGTATGTGAAGTCTTGGAGGTATCAGTTTCTAACCTCTCCTTGCCTTCATTTGTTTAGAGTAACAAGGTAAAATGCACATTTGCCTTTCATATTTTACAGGTGTTAGTGGTCTGTATGACTTTGGGCCAGTTGGATGTGCTTTGAAGAACAATATTATTCAGACCTGGAGGCAGCACTTTATCCAAGAGGAACAGATCTTGGAGATTGATTGCACCATGCTCACCCCTGAGCCAGTTTTAAAGTAAGATTCTACTCTGAGAGGGGAAATTCTTTAATACACATATTTAAATAACTTTCTGATTACAAAAAACTATTAGTGTTCATGTAGAAAATCTGGAAAATATAAAAAAACAAAGAAATGTATACTTACTGCTCACAGATAGCCATGTTAAAATTGTTGTGTATTCTTTTAGTCTTTTTTTCTGTATGTCCCTATACATTTCAGTGTTAGCACACTGCCTATTTTCATGTAATGTAGGTGAGCATTTACTCATGTCATTAAATATTCATTTGAAGCATTTTTAATGACAGCATAGTATTCTGTTTTATGGATGTGCCTGTTTATTTAGTTGATGCCATATTGTAGACATTTAAGGCATTTCTGATTTTTGACTGCACTAAACATCTTGATAGATGGATTTTGTGTATATCCCTGATTATTTCCTTAGTATGCTTTCCTCAATAATTAAGTAAAATCAGAAGTTCTGAGCAAAGGTATGTGTATATATTTTCAATGAAATACTTTAGTATTTGTAAAGAATACATACATTTCAGTGCAGAAACGTAGATTATTCCTACCAACATTGTTGAAAGTAGAGCAGAATTTCCTGAATATAAAACTGTGAAAGAGGAAATATCCATTTTATATCTTTTCACTATTCATTTAATGTTGCCTGGTAAAGTGTTAATTTTTACTACTGACGTCCTTTAGGTTGTCTTAATTTCAGCCAATTAGGACAAGAGGAATTACTGATGAAGGATAAGATCAGGACTACCTATTCTTTTAGCTATTTGTTCCACCAGTAGGAACTGTGTAGAGGTAATACCAGTGTCAGTACGGGTTTCAGTGGCAGAAAACTCTTTCCTTAAGGTTTAGTGTCTATACTGAGCTGTCACAAATTCTTAGCTAGTTAAATTCCTGATGATTTTGGCCTTTGCTTAGATCACTAATAAAAATGGCATAGGCATGGATTAATTGATTCTGTAAATCACCACAGACTTTATGACAACTTGTGAAAACGTATAGCCTTAGTTAATGTCTTTTTTCCTATGGGAAGGAGGGAACGTAAGAGAGGGTAAGAATAGATTCAAGGAACAGTTTTCTCTGGTATACATTACTATCTATCATGGATATATCACTGTAGATATGGGACCTTCTATCTTTGAGATACACAGATATAAACTGTGGATAAACATATTGAAGGGATTGTTTTATAGGGTAATATCTACATATTTGAGAATGACAGATTGGTTTGGCATTTGTTAACTTAGGACCTCTGGCCATGTAGACAAATTTGCTGACTTCATGGTGAAAGATGTAAAAAATGGGGAGTGTTTTCGTGCAGACCATCTATTGAAAGGTATGGTTCTTTATTTCCTTCAAGTAGGATTAATCAAAACAAAGGGTTTAGATTAAATTTTTTTCTCAGAATTTTTCCATTAAAATTTTTATTGAGGCATAACATACAAAGAGTTAATTGCACAGATCTTAAGTATACAGATCAAGTCCTTTATTTTTTTAAAAAAGTTATATACAGATAGTTATATGCAGATGATTTTTCTAATTAACAAAAGAGTCAAGATAATATCATGACTGTCTCTATAAAATCAACCATGGGATTCATATAAATTAAGAACGTCATCCTGGGAATTATTTTTTAACCGTCCAACATGGAAATTCAAAAGTGCATTGTCAGGGTGTGGTGACTCATGCCTGTAATCTGAGCACTATGGGAGGCTAAGGTGGGAGGATTGCTTGAGCCCAGGAGTTCAAGACCAGCCTGGGTAACATGGCAAGACCCCGTCTCTACCAAAAAAAAAAAATTAGCCAGGTGTGCTGGAATGTGCCTGTAGTCCCAGCTATGGGGAGGCTGAGGTGGGAGAATCATTTGAGCCCCGGAGTTAGAGGTTGCAGTGAGCTCTGATCACACCACTGCAGCCTAAGAGATAGACTGAGATCCTGTCTCAAAAAAAAAAAAAAAGTCAATTAAAAAATAATTAAAAAAAGAAATGAAAAGCCACAAGAATCAGGCAAAAGATATGTTTAAAAAAATACATTGTCCTGCTTTTTCCCATTGATTGAAATTGACACATATCAACACTGTTTTCTGTAGCTCATTTACAGAAATTGATGTCTGATAAGAAGTGTTCTGCTGAGAAGAAATCAGAGATGGAAAGTGTCTTAGCCCAGGTGAGTACTTTGGAGATGTTATCAGAGAAACCTAGGTAGTTGTCGTCCTTTCAGCATTTGATAACTGTTGAATTCCATATTATGCTGACACTCCTCACAATTGTAAAGAAGCAGAGTTTACCTTCTGTCCCTGATAGCATCTCTTTTTGCATTTTTATTTTCTTCTTTGTCTTTTGTGGCTAACAGTTTATTTCAACCAAAACTAACAAGTCAGTGTAAATAGGCATTAAAATTGTCTCTCCTTGGAAACCAGTTTTCTGAATTTAGTAGCTAAAGCCAGAGGAATAACTGCTGATAAGTAGTGTTCTGTGTTGGTGTGAAGATTTTGGGGCAGATAACTTTGTGAGCCCTGTCTCACTGGCCACTTGATCTGCCTCTGGTTGGACTGTCCCTGACTGCATACTATTATTCTTAAAACCTGATGAGCAGGTCCCTGCTTTTCTGCCCTTGATTTTTCCCAGTTTGCCTGCAGATGTAAGTTTTATAATTTGTGTTTAAGTTGACAAATTTTAGGGAAGGCAAAAGAGACCATACAGATTAACTTATTCTGACCTTTTACCAAGTGCAGTAATACCTTCTATGTTAGAAGTAATTAATCTTTTTTGGGTCACAGACCATTTTAAGAATATAATCAAAACTGCACATCTCTCCAGGAAGATGCACATGTCTATCTATGTATACGTATTGCTGGTTTCTCACCTCATCTGTCAGCTGTTCTGTTTAGGCAAAGTACATTTCTCCAACACCATGTTTAGTCATGAGGTCCACTAAGGTTCACCTATTGAATAAATTTTATTTATTTTCTTGGATGAAAAACAAACAAAAGACCAGTAATGTGTTTATACCTATTTTCTTGACATAAGATATATCTATATATAGATATCTATATCTATATATAGATAGATATATCTTTATAAGTATCTATCTTTATATGTATCTTTATAAATAGCTGAGGCTGAATATGAATATAAGCTTTCTTAACTTTCTGCTTTTTTCTCTTGGGAGTTGCTGGATTCTTTTCCACTGTTGCCCTCATTTTTTTTTTAACATGCTAATTTTTCTCTGTGGTATGTAGCTTTCCAACATCAGTTGAGATATTTTCTCCTTCATTTAAATTGAAAACTTTCTTAATCTGGCTGTTGAATCATCTGCTAATTTATTTTGATCCTTGAGAAGTATTTAATTCCTTGCTTGAAGCTCATTGTTTTCGTGTTCTTACTCATGGTTTAGAAAATATTTCTTGTCTTTTGACACTGTAATAGCCATACACTCATCTCATTTTCTTTTCCAAAGGCATGACCTTTATTAGAAAGACGAAATGAAAGAATGCCTCTACTTATCCTAAAATTGTTTTGTTTTCCATTCAGAATTTCAGATTTACTAAGTTTTTGTGTGTATATTTCTTAGTAAATTGTCAGAATTGGGAGGTAAGTAGTTGATTTGATAAGTCATAATTTATAGTTGGAGCCCTGGCCTTCCGTTTCATTTTAGAACCATGTTCTAGGAGAGCAATCTATGTTTTGATTTGCCATATCAAATATATATACAGCTGTCAATATAATCCTCAGTGAAAGTAAGAGGCCCATGGAAAATAGTATAGTACTCAGAAATGGCCCTGGTGGCCTGACTGGCTGAAAGCCCATCTGTTGCTTGAGGACATAATAGCATTTTCTGCACCTGTTAGTGCCTGACTCCTTTTCAGCTTTATGAAGCATGATAATTTCTTTAAAAGATACTGATTTACCCTCTGCAGGGGGAAGAGCTTTACTTCTACTATGTAGATTTAATAGCTCAGAATTAATTCTCTTGTTTCTCTTTTCTACCCATTTTTGCTGACCCATATCTGGATGTACCACTTTTTAAAATCATTTTTTAAACTTTTTATTATGAAAAATTCAAAACATATAAAGGTAGAAAATAAAACATAATGAGCACTTGTGTACCCAGCATCCCGCGTGTTATCAGTCATTTCAAACTTTTTTGAATCTATTTCCCACTCATTTCCCTGACTTCTTCCCCTGAATTTTTTTGATACAAATCACAAACCTTTTTCTATTACATCTGTAAACATTTCATTATATATTTCTAGAAGATAAAAATCCTTCAAAAACTGGAGCTTAGTTCTTACCTTGGGAAATATTGATAATTTATAAATGTATCATCAAATATTTAGCCAGTATTCACATTTTCCTGGCTGTCTTAAATGTTTCTAGTTTTTTTATTGAGTTGGGATCCAGATAAAGTCTCTACTTTGTGATTGGTTGATAATGTTTCTTAAATCTTTCAGTCTATATGGTCTTTCTTCATCCCTTTTTTTCCTTACATTCTCACTAAAAAAAAAATTTTTTTTAAGAAGCTGATGCATCTGTTCCTTAATGTTTTCTGCTGTTTGGATTTGGCTAATTGCATTATTGTAGAGATGTTAAACATGTTCATTTGTTTCTGTATTAGATTGAGAGGCTTGACCAGATATTTTTGACAAGACATTTAGTAAGTGGTGTTATGTTCTTTCAGGAGGTACATAGTAGTACCTGGTTAGCTCTTCTGTGAGCTGCGGCCATTGATGTCAGTTGTGTAGATCCTTTACTTGTTTAGGGGCTTCAAATGGCGATTTTGTCATTATGTTATTCCTTTTTTGTTTATTAGCTACAATGTTTCTATATGGAAAAACTTTCCCTTATCAACTCTTTGACTTCTCTGAGAAACTGTTTGTAAGTGCTTGATCGCTCTCCCACTCCCCATCATTTTAAATCTGTTTTCAATGAGTTGCTTTCCTAGCAACCTTCAGAAATGCTTGTTCCTGCCTACCTCTTCCTCCTTTCTACCGTTACAAACTTATAGATTAAAACATTTAATCTTCAGTTAGTTGTAGTCATTATTTTATTGATGGTTAAATTATTCAATCTTTGGCTACCAGGAATTGTCTGCTAAGTCCTTTTGACACAGCCCTTACTAGTCTTTGATAACTTCCTTGCTTTTTAGTATGACAATATATTACCATGTTTCCCCGAAAATAAGATAGGTTCTTATATTTATTTTTCCTTAAGAAGACACCCTAGGGCTTATTTTCAGGGGATGTGTTATTTTCCCCTCAAAGCCTCAGCTTGTAGCACGCACAGGATGGCCGGGACCTGACAGGGGGAGCTGACCTTGTTGGTGGGGCTACCCGCACCTTTCTGGTCACCTCTGGGATAGTAGCTGTCACGGTGGGGCAGATGAGAAGGCCTGCTCGTCTTCTTTACCTCTCCAAGACGAAATGCATGGGTTGTGCAGATATGCTGTGTAGCCACGCCCATCACTAGGTCTTATTTTCGGGGTAGGGCTTATATTGTGCAAATGCTTAGAAATCCTGCTAGGGCTTATTTTATGGGTAGGTCTTATTTTCGGGGAAACATGGTACAGCCTCATCTTGTACATTTCCTATCCTGGATCTAGAATCCGACATTTCTCCAAGGGACACTAGTAGTGAGGATGTTATTGGTCATTAGTTCTAGACCTTCTCAGTGGACTGAGCTAGGAAATTGGTACTTTTTTTAAAGATAAAATCATCATGAGTTAATCGATACTTAAGATTAAGTTTATGGGATTTTTACTTTATTAATCTTATATCTCTGTCTCCTTTATCTATACCATAAATCCCAGTTCTCAGCAACACCAACATAATTATTGATATGCCTTATCTCCCACTGTGTACATTAGCAGTCTCAGAATAACAATACCAATACCACCATCAACAATATGAATATTGAAAATAGTTAAAAAAAATTTTTTTTGTTCTTTTCTTCTTTAGATATACATCAGCAATAGTAGTCTTGCAGTCTAATAACTATGTTTAAAGTCACTTGGAGTCATTATCTCTGGGTAGTTAGGTCACCAGCTAGATGCACTTAATCCATGTATTTTGTTTTAGTTGCAATATTTAGAGTTTTAATTTTTTCAATTTGTTTTATAATTATGTCAAAAAGTTTCATTGCTCCAAAATCAAATCTAAAAAACAAGGTATATTCAAGTAGATCTAGTGTCTCTTCCCTCCATCTTATTCCCTTCCTATCTCATAGATAAGCAGTTTTTAGCTTAAAACAATTTCCTTTTTTTAAAAAAACAGTATAAACAAAGACATGGAGATATTTGTATGCTCCCCTTTCTAGGTAAGTGGTAGCATTCCATACATACTTTTCTCTGCCAGTTTTTTCATGTAACAAATATCCCAGAGATTGCTCCATAGTAGTATGTAGAGATATACCTTATTTCGTTTTATAACTAAATAAGTCTGCATTCTGTGGATGTAGTTTACATAACCAGTTCTCCATTGATGGATATTTGCGTTATTTCCCATCTTTACCATTACAAATAGTGCTACATTGAATAACCTTGTGTTTGTATCTTTTCATATTTTTGCTGTTGTATCTTTGGGATAGATTCCTGGAAATGGGATTACTGGGCCAAAAGGTGAATGCAGGCCGGGTGCAATTGCCCATGCCTATAATCCTTGCACTCTGGGAGGCTGAGATGGGAGGATTGATTCAGGTCAAGAGTTCGAGACTAGCCTGAGCAGGAGCGAGACCCTTTTTCTACAAAAAAATAGAAAAATTAACTGGACGAAGCACCTGTGGTCTCAGCTACTTGGAAGGCTAAGCCAGGAGGATTGCTTGAGCCCAGGAATTTGAGGTTGCTGTGAACTAGGTTGACATCACGGCACTCTAGCCTGGGCAACAGAGGGAGACTCTGTCTTTAAAAAAAAAAAAAAAAGTAAACATAAATGTAATTTTGTTAGACATTGCCAAATTCCCCTCCATAGGGTTTTTGATTCCTATCTGTATTGTCAGAATCTTTTTCTTCCTTATTTCTTTTTTTATTATATCTTTTATTGAAAAGCATCATATATTGAATTACCTGGGAAATAGAGATGTTCCCCAGGCTTTTTGACTTTTTCTTCAAGTAGGTAGACAAGCTTGTGTTGATGGTATTCATATCTTGAAGGTCACTAGAACAATTTCCTCATTGATCCAGCCTCCTGGGCAATGGTATAAAGTATGGTATTTTGTGAATTCCCTCTAGAAAGTCTGTAGAAATAGAGCCTAGAAGGTTTAATATTTTAAACTGCTCATTCAAATCTGGAACATATGGTTAGTGTGAGGCAGTTGCCTTTTTGTGGATGGAGATGCCACTGTATTTATGAGGGGAGCAAATATAAATTGTAATAGTCATCCCTTATTGAGTAGGTGCTATGGAGCAATCTCTGGGGTATTTTGTTACATGAAAAAAACTGGCAGAGAAAAGTGTATATGGAATGTTACCATTTACCTAGAAAGAGGGGCATACAAATATCTGTATGTCTTTGTTTATATTGTTCTTCTTAAAAAAGGAAGTTGTTTTAAGCTAAAAACTGCTTACCTATGAGATAGGAAGGGAATAAGATGGAGGGAAGAGACACTAGATCTACTTTATTGAGTAGGTACTATGCTCCAGGTCTTGTGCTAAGTACTTTATATATCTTGTATAATCTTCCTAGTAGCCCTTTAAGTGAGATAGATTCTTTTCTCCCCATGTTACAGATAAGCGAGCCTCGGAGAGGTTAGTTAAGAACTTCATCTTTAGTGACACAACCCATAATTGGTAGAGTTGGGGAGATACAGACCTGGGTCTTTCTGACCTCGGAAATATTGCTTACTATTAGATGGTTTGTCATAGTCATTTAAAATTCTTGAATTAGAAGTCATTTTACAGGATTTGGCGTTAATCATCAATGTATGGAATGTGCAATATGCTGAAAAATGCAGAGATGAATAAAACATAGCTTCTACCTTCAAGGAGCTTAATATCTTGTGGAAAAGAAAAGTTATATGCACATACAATTATTAAACAAGGAAATGCACCTGACTCTTAAATTTGTTCAGAGTAATAAAATTCAACTTTGAAAACTTCTTTATATAATTTCAGTTTCTTGCCTACCAATAACTATTAAAATTGAAAACAAGGTATTTTGTTTTATCTTTCATTGTAAAATGGTGAATGTGTGAGTTTTAGGTCAGTCCCAGAAAGGTGCTACTCCATTTCTGTTAGTAAATGGAAAGTGTGTAAACTGGCTATGGTTTTACAGTGGATATCCTGAAGTTTGGATTAATTCTGATGTTCTTGAATTTTGTGTGAGTTGTAACGTTGGATGAAAGGGGTTATATATAATACTTAATGCCTTGTTTTCTCTCAGTCTTTTACACTAATTATTTTCATGATGTATCCTGTAGCTTGATAACTATGGACAACAAGAACTTGGGGATCTTTTTGTGAACTATAATGTAAAATCTCCCGTTACTGGAAATGAGCTGTCCCCTCCAGTACCTTTTAACTTAATGTTTAAGACGTTCATTGGGCCTGGAGGAAACATGCCTGGGTATGTATCATTTGTTGTTTATTTATGTAATGAAGTTGTTAAAATTGCTTGTAACAAAAGGTAAATATCAATGCTGTGAAGGAAAAATTGTGAAAAGTGATACACAGAAAGTACAGATGAATATATTAAGGAGAAATAATGACAGGAATATTCTTAAATTTTATTTTATTTCTTCCTGAATATAATCTTTTTTAGTGTCTATCATTTTGTTTGCCATAAAATGAATATAAAAGTCTGTTATCATTATATCTTCTAGTTATAGCTGCATAGGGTAGAAGGGACAGTTAAAGAATGATTTTGAAAGTCACTGAACTTTTTGCTAATGGATAGTTTAGAAACCATTTAGTTTAGCACAGTACTGTCTGATAGAACTTTCTTCAGTGATGGACGTGTTCCGTGTTCTCTGCTGTCCACTATGGTTAGCCACCAGCCACATGTGGCTGTTGAGTGCTCAAAATGGGGCTAGTGCTTCTGAGGAACTCTGCATTTTAAAATTTATTTCATTTTAATTAGTATAAATTTGAATAGATATGTGACTAGCGGCCTACCATCTTGGCTAGCATAGGTGTACGCTGTTGATTTGAAATATGTGGTTTTCACAGGTAAAACCTGGATGGTTTACAGTATGATCCAGAATTGGAATCTCTATCTCCAGATACCTTGTCCACTGTTAACGGATTAGCCAGTGTTCCATTTTACAGCTTTAGATATTTTTCTTACGGTCTCATTTTACAGCAAGAGAGTAGGTTTTTGCTAGATGAAGCCAGATAGATCATGTTTCCTGGAGTAGAAACTAAAGAATAATGAAAATTGTGACAAAATGTGTCACAATTAATTATTTTAATAAGACACTAGGTTGATTTGGAATATTTTGTGGAAAGGGGCCAATGACAAGCCTTTCATTTTGGCAGTGCATGCAGAGAGTCATAAAATGGGACATAGCCTGTGACTCAGACATTCCATTCCTGGAAATTTGTCTAACCAAATAATTCAAAAGGAAAGGAAACTATACATATAAAAAGTATATAAATTAAAAGTAGGAATAGGCTGCGTGCAGTGGCTCACACTTGTAATCCTAATACTCTGAGAGGCTAAGCCAGGAGGATTGCTTGAGTTTAGAAGTTTGAGACCAGCCTGAGCAAGAGTGAGACCCTGTCTCTACAAAAAATAGAAAAATTAGCTGGGCATGGTGGATCACGCCTGTAGTCCCAGCTACTCTGGAGGCCGAGGCAAGAGAATCACTTGAGACCAGGAGTTTGAGGTTGCAGTGAGCTTTCATGACACCACTGCACTCTAGCCCAGGTTATAGAGCAAGACTTCATCTCAAAAAATAAAAAACAAAAGGTAGGAATAACCTACTCATCCAATACTTTGAGGGTGGTTAAACAAATCATGGTAAAATGGAATAGTTCAGTCTAATAATGTGCCACTGTTAAATACGAGAAATTTTTACAGTTACTTAGAAAATGGAAAAGTATATAATAAGTGAAAGAAATAGTATGTAATTTTATACATGCTACATATAAATATGCATATTAACTATAGCTATGCTTATATTTGGGTGAAATCTGGAAAGGACCACAAAAATGAAAAGAATTGGTCTGTGTTAGTGAGAAAAGGGTAAAAATTTAGGGTTTTTTTCCCCTCTTGGTTTTAAAGTTATTTTAGTAAAATATTTATTTTGAACTAGGCCATTGGGAACACTTTCTTAATGGATGTTTTGCACGGAATATTTTCTTTGAAATTGAGGAGAAAACAATGGTTATAATAATGTATTTGCTTGACTATATCTGTAAAATACAGAGAAATGCAGAAGCCTTTGGCTAAAAATACAAAATACTGCAGAGAATGAGATGATATGAAAAACCTTTAAAATTACCTGGCTTGGTGGGGTGAGTGTTAGTGATAAGTGAGCACTAATATTAGATGTTAGCTCATACTGACTTCTTAGCCCCACAGTTATGTTTTGAAAAGTGGGTTAAATGAGGGATACTTGGGCATGAATCTTATTTTCAGGAGGATCTAAAATTGTCTTCTGCCTTTATATATATGATTACTGAAGAAGACATCAGAGGTTTTAGGTGCACTGTAAGAGAGGTGGTGTTTTTTTAATTTATTTTTATTTCTACTTTTTGAGAGAGGGTGTTTTGACCCACCAGAGTAATTAAATGAAATGGCATTGCTAACAGTAGTATTGCCATACCAATTATTATTATACTTAATGCGTTTTCTAATACTTGCTATGAAAATGTTTGCTACCAAGGAAAATATTTCTAAAACTTCATTTTAAGGCCTATCCAGCTTTGATGTGAAAATGGTATATTTAAGACTTAGAGGATTTGTATCTAGAATTTTAAGATTGTTGGAAAAAGTAATTAATTTCTTTGTAACAAACTGATTTACTTAAATTTATAGGTACTTGAGACCAGAAACTGCACAGGGGATTTTCCTGAATTTCAAACGACTTTTGGAATTCAACCAAGGAAAGTTGCCTTTTGCTGCTGCCCAGATTGGAAATTCTTTTAGAAATGAGATCTCCCCTCGATCTGGGCTGATCAGAGTCAGGTACTACTCATGTTACTCTCACAAATTAGCCAACGACCCTGATGCTGAAATGGAAGTGAGCGCTTGCTATTTTGAAACAGTACTGCTTCGTAATCCTGATTATGGATTGATTTTTGTCCTCTCCAAAAAGCGTGTTTTACATTTGTAATCTCTAAATGTACTCTCTGGGATGACAGGCAGTTTTGAGTGATGAAAGTGAACTTGAAGGTAAAGGAAGGAGGGTGGAAAATAGCTTAAGTTTCTCGCTTGCTCCAAAATTATCTTTCCCTTGTTCATCATACGTTTTGAGGATAGTACAATCCTGATTGTCTAAACCAAGGCAGTTCTGACAGTGGTGATATATGTGAGTATAGGGTGGGGTGGGGATGAGGAGATGGCTTTAACAGGAGGATCGTACTAGGTGTCCAGGGAAGACAGCATTGCTAGCGTGGGGGTGAGGATGTTTCAGTAACCAGCTCTGCTACCCTGGACACAACCACCAGTATGACAGGAAGGCCAGCTAGCAAGCTTACCTCCATCTACTCTATGATCTAGTTCAGACACTCACCTGCCTCTGTTCTAATAGCCTGCTTTTGTCCAGTGTATCCAGGAATGTGTGGGAAGGCATACTGATGCTGTTTAGTTCCACTTTTTTTTTTTTTAGAAACTCATTATGACTAGCTGCTTATGACTTAAGCTTTTTGTGATTTGTTTATATTTTCTTCCTAATAACATCTCTTAGAGTAATGCATTCCATTTAAAAATAGGATGTGTAATTAAACTGAACTTTCTTAGGCTCCAAAAGTGTTCTCCCAGGCCCAGCGCCTCACCCATTTATTCTCTTCTCTTCTTACTCGCTGTAATTACAGACTTCAGTCATAGCATATCCCAGCCACTGACTCTGGATCAAAGTACCTGCCTAGTCTTGTTAGTCCCCATCATGTCCTCTGTGAGCAGATGCCTGCGCAATCTGACCAAAGTGTATCTTCAGGCCTGTAGTCCTTTCAGGTTTATGGGCTAGGAAGGGAAGACTTCATGGAGGAAAGAATGTGCACAACTTAGGGAAAGGGGGTGAGGAGGACACCTCTGGGCTTTCATGTAGGAAGAGAAGGTAATCAGAAACTTTAACCAGGTATTACAATAATGAAAAACCTGTCGGATTTGAGTTTGTTTTATTTCCTGGTGCCTGGTTTTTTTTGTTTTTGTTTTTTGGTCTCCTCTTTGCTAATAGCGTCTAGCAAGCATGCTTTCCCAACATGGAGGAAGCTGAGTAAGACTGATCTTGTCTAAAGCTAGCATTTCAGAGAGGATTTATATAAAGTACAGTAGCTATGGGAAAATTATAAAGGACTGAGAAGTAAGGCAGCATCTAGGGCCTGTGAAATGAAAAGTGATGAGTAGGAAAGCCAGCTCAGAACTGAGGAGTGATCCCAGGGCTTAACTGGTAGAAAGGCCCTGGGGCTTCTTGATGGTTTGTTCCCTGGTCATTTTCACTTCAAAGTGTCCTGTCTGGGTTTTGGCTAGTTTTGTTACGTACTTCTGCAAGTTGCTGACCAGAAGTCCACTCATTCTTCACGAGTCAGCATCCTCATGGTGAGACTGGGATTGTTCGTTTAGTGTTATGATTCTTCCTGATGACAGTTACCAGGTGATTAGTCTCTCTATAGTTGTATTTCCTTTTGTTTAGAAATATTAGATTATTTATGTGAAGTTTTTTTTTTTTTTTAAATTTTTCTTTATTTTGATTGGCTGGTTCTGTCTTTC
>VBSM01002217.1:21064209-21082920 GCA_008086735.1 Cheirogaleus medius | reverse complement strand
GTGTATTTAATAAAAACTCAGAGAAGATCTCCAGGTACCCTCCTAGCCTCCACCCCCACAGCATGAACATTAGTACTGAAGTCCAGGAATGAAAGGCATTTGGATATAGGAAGTGCTTTCTCTATTAGTGGCAGTGGTAAAGGTGGCGTCTAAAACAAGGGGGTTGGGAGCCTTTTGGCATTTCCCTTACTGAGTATTAGAGAGGCCTCCTAACCCACAGAGAAAAGGCTTTACTTTAGCCCAGGGTCATTGGTTTCCATATACCCTTGGTTTTAGTTTTTACTTTGTAAAGTGGTTTTCTTTTTATGGATTCATTTTTTTTAATTAAAAATTAGTCATATTAAAAAAGTAATGATTACTTTTTGTAAAACAAAAAGGATAAAATATTTCTGAAGAATATTTTGTAGAAAGTAAAACTTCTAATTGCGTGCCTCTCCCTTAAAGTGCTTATGTCTCTTCTCTATATTGAGGATGGGCAAATATTTTCTATAAAGGGCCAAATGGTAAATATTTTCAGCTGTGGGTCACGTAGGGTCTCATATCCTCTTTTTTGTTGTCTTTTACGACTCTTTAAAAAATGTAAAAAACAACCTTAGTCCTGTGGTCCTTGGTGTATCTGCCCACTGTAAATTATTTTTCTGTACATTATAAACGTATACACGTACATAAATGCATAATGATATGCATATGTCTGTAAGTAACTATTAATAATATTTTTAATATATTCTTTTTCCTTTGTGGAATTGAGAAAGAATTACTATAATCTGTTGAGTTTTTCTTATCACTAAATTTTCTTAGCAGACTTGCTTGATATATGTCAAAATAACTGTAATTATTTTAGAATTATGGGTGATCATTAATTTTTTTACACTTTTTGGATTTTCTGAAATTTCTTTTTATTTTCAGATCAAACCAATAAAATGTTTTTCCTTTGTATGAGAGAAGTTTATTTCTTTTTTTTTCATTCTATGCCAGTTCCATCTTTTAGTTTGCTCTCCCCCTAATTTTGGGTTAAGCCAGGTATTCTTGCTATCTCAGTTTAGATTCTGAATCTGACCTGTCTTACCTTTCATTTATTTCATTTGTTTGTTCATTCTGCATTTGTCATTGTTACGGGCCAGGTCCCATCTTAAGTGTTTCACATGTATTATCTTGTGAGGTCTTCACAGTAGTTCTGTTTGTAAGTACTATTTCTGAGGAAACTGAAGTGCCAAGTGGTTACGTGATTTGCTCAAGTCTCACACCCAGTAAGTGGTGAAGCTGAGATCTGAACCCAGCCATCTGCCTCCGGGCCCTTATGCTGTGCTGCTTTATAAACCCTGCTCTGTGCCTGCCAGTCTTTAACTGGGTGCCACTGTGAGGGCTGAGGGTCAGGAAACGTGGGCCTAACATTGAGATTAGGGTATACTACTTGTGTAAGGTCATTGGAAAACAGGGCTGAACAAAACCAGAAGTTCCAAAGTAACAGAAACTTTTGAAGAGAGGGGAAAACTTAGTTACAAACTTTAGTACTTTGTGTTTGTGTACTTCATATTTTATTAATAAAACAAGTTACTGTTGCAGTTAATGCCATACCAATTCCTTCTCCTTCCAGAGAAGTAACCACTGTCCCCAGTTTGTTATCATTCTCAGGCATGCTTTTGTAATTTTACCCTTTAGTACATAAATTATGTTAGTTGACATGTTTAGTGAATGTCAGATTACCAAATTAGATGTTTTCAGTCTTTCTTATTTTCTCTAATTCCTTTTTTGTTTTGGGTTGAGAATTCTGAGCTTATCACAGAAGTTTTAATATTTGTTAGCTTTGTTACTGTGTCCCATGTGATAACATGTGCTGGGAAAGCTTAGTAGTTTTTTTTTTTTTTTTTTTTTGAGACAGAGTCTTGCTCTGTCACCCTGGGTAGAGTGCAGTGATGTCATTGTAGCTCACTGCAACCTCAAACTCCCGGCATTTGGAACTCAAGCTATGATATACAAACTCAAGCAATCCTCTTGCCTCAGCCTCCCAAGTAGCTGGGACTATAGGTGTGCGCCATGAGGCCCTGCTAATTTTTCTGTTTTTGGTAGAGACAGGGTCTCACTCTTGTTCAGGCTGGTCTCGGACTTCTGAGCTCAAGCAGTCCTCCCTCCTCGGCCTCCCAGAGTGCTAGGATTACAGGTGTGAGCCACGCCCAGCCAGCTTAGTAGTTTTGATGGTTAAATTTTCCCAAGCTTTGGATCAAAAGCATACAAATAAATATTCATGAGAAGGACTAACTAGATATCTACTAAAATAAACCTTTAACAAACTCTTTTGTTCTTATTAAGAAATGGGTTTTTAAGGGGTTACAATAATAGAGTACCACATACTGGGTGGCCTATAAACAACAGACATTTATTTCTCCCAGTTCTGGAAGCTGGAAGTCATAGGTCAGGGTGCCAGCATGGCCTGGCTCTGGCGAGGGCTCTCTTTCTGGTTGTGTGTTGTCATCTTCTTGTGTCCTCACATGGTGAAAGAGGGCACTCTGGTGTCCCTTTTATGAGGGCTCATATTAAGCCTCCACCTTTAAGCTACAATGACCTAATCACCTCCCAAAAGCCCCTCCTCCTAAGACCCTCACATTGGGGGTTAGGATTTCAACATATGAATTTTGGAAGGGACACATGTTTTCAGTTCATTGCCAGTTCTTTGAAAATAATTTAAAATTTTGCTTTTTAAGAGTATTTTATGTGTGTATTAACAAGAAATGGAACCTGGCAGTGATGTGATTCTAATGCTGTTATTTAATTTTACTCTGTGACCTAAACTTTACCTGTTCTTTACTGAGTCTTGTTTTGTTCGTAAAGAAAGTGAATTGAGTACGAATGCCCACATCAGGGCCAGCTGAAGTGTGTTTAGTCAGCCATCTGATAGCAAGTTGTGAGAATAGTACCAAAGAGAGTAGTGGTTTCTGCCAAATTCACTTTGAATCTTTGTTGTAAATTTGAACAAAATCTACAGGCTTTGTCTAGGTTCATGTTTAATTTCCATAATTAAATTCTAGAATATATTCATTTACCCCACAGTTATAATGTGGCAGTATAAATCCATCCAGAAAATAAGACTGCTACTTTGTGTACAGTATGAAATGTATTTTATAAGCTTGTTAGCTGCCTGACATATGGAACTATTACCATATCAAATATTTATAGGCTTGAATATATGAAAGGGTTTGTGATAATCTGCATGCATTTGTGAACAAACCCAATGTAAATAATAATGTTTTTATTGATCATGTCTTCTTAGGGCTGGATTGAGATTGTTGGATGTGCTGATCGTTCCTGTTATGACCTCTCTTGTCATGCACGAGCCACCAAAGTCCCACTTGTAGCTGAGAAACCTCTGAAAGAGCCCATATCCTTTCTGGTCACTCCAAACCTCAGGACTAAAGTGTAAACGTCTTGCTGATGCATAAGTTCAAGTCTATACTTTGTGGATAAATTGAGATGTTTTGGATACTGTGGTAACACTTGTTTACACCTATTATTTTACCCATCTCATTGCTTCTTTCCTATTGCTTATGCTTATAGTGTGACATGTGCCCGCTCAGTGTTTGGCCCTTAAAAGAAGCATATTCAGAAAAATGCTTTGAATGTCTTTCAGAGGGTTGACCAGTTTTTCTCAGCTGCTTCCAAAAATGTGTATCTCCACACCTGCACCTACCTACATGCTCTTTACATCAGGGTAGCTGGTGAATAGTTTTTGTTTAAAAACGAGTGCCATTTTATGGTAGATGAAATAATAGCTCACTTGATCTGAAAATCAGCAAAGTAGAAATTTTCTTTCTTTACTGGTGAGGTCGTGAGCTGACTTCTTAGGGGCAGACCAGTGACAAGAAATAGATCTTGTTGGACATTTTAGAAATAAATAGTTATCAGAAGTTTTTGTGCTGTGAATGGAGTCATATTGCTGATGAGGTGATACCAGTTTTATCTCATTATAACTGAAAAGGTCTCTATTGATGGAGTTGACTTACTTGTGAGTGAGGTTTATCAGAATGATTTTGTGGATAGTTGTTTCATCTTGCACTTGAAATCAGCATGAACAGGATTTGGGGTACTAATGGAGAACTGGGGTTGTTTTAAGTTGATTGTTCTCAAGATCGGTTTCTGAAATACTGAGACAGTCCTGTATTTTTGGATTCCTTGACTATTTCCTACAAAACAGTCAATGTTGTTCAGTTTGAACCCAATAAGGGAGCAATTGGTAAGGCATATAAGAAAGATGCAAAACTGGTGATGGAGTATCTCACCATTTGTGATGAGTGCTACGTTACAGAAATGGAGACGCTACTGAATGAGAAAGGGTAAGATTTAAAATGTTTGCTTTTGCATGGGCTCCAGTCAGATATGTCTTCTCTGCCAGGTTCTAAAAGTTGGGTAAGATTAGTTTCTTCAGAAATTTTTTGCAGGTAAGTACTGTTTCTTGGCTACATTTAAAGGACCGTCTTTGCTGGTGTTAATAGAAAAAAGCCCAAACTCTCTAAAATAATTTAACGAGGTTTATTCTGAGCTGAGTATGTACTACTACGGCCCAGGAAGCAGTCTTAAGAGGTCCTGAGAAAATGCATCAGGGCAGCTGGATTAAGTTTGGAGTGTGTATGTATTTTATCCATATATATAAAATCCTGAAGACAGGAATTGCAGGTCAAATCATAAACATACCTGGAAGGTGTACATTCGTTTGGCCTCAAAAGGTGGGACAGCTTCAAGCAGGGGGCTTACAGGTTGGTGGTTTCAAAGATTCTTTGATTTTTAAATTGGTTAAAGAAATAAAACTTTGTCTAGAGTCTTGGAATGTTTTAAGATAAGGAGGTCTATTAATCAGAGACAAGCTACACCATCCAAACGCAAGTCATCTGTTAAGTGAATTGTTAGCCTACAGGTGTGATTTAACCTTTGCCTTGCATGGCCTTAGGTCCTATTAATAATTTAGTATCTTTTTGTCACCAAGAGTCTGTTTTGTCTTACTGATCTCTTTTTTATTAATAACATTAATGCTGGTCAGTTGTCTCTGAACTATAAAAGGGAGGAGGTATAACAAGATGTGTCTAACCTCCCTTCCCCTCATGGCCAGGACCTCAGTTTTAAGGTTTTTGTGGGGTCCCCTTGGCCAAGAGGGGGTCCGGTCCGTTCAGTTGACAGGGGGCTTAGGATTTTATTTTTCGGTTACATTGGAATTTTGGCATTGTGTCCTAGAAATAGATTTGAAATGGACCATAAAGATCATTTTTATTTTTCTAATAACTTTGTTAGAGGAGACTTGTCCCAGGTAGTGGCTGAGGAAGGATTAGAAACTGTATCTGCTACTTCGCAAGTCATTTCTCCTTTTTGGAGGTTTGGAGTGCCCTCTGTAATTGTTTTTCAAGCATAAATAAAAAACAATAGACAAGTGTCTTTAAAGGAATACAACAACATCCAGTACTAAGCAGTGTAAAATTTACATCATCTGGCAAGCAATAAAAAAATTACATATGAAAAAGCAGGAAAATGTGACTCATAATGAGAAGAAAAGTTAGTCAAAAGAAACATCCAGAAATAACAAACATGATGGAGTAAATACATAAGAATGTTCAAAGTTATTATAAATGTGCTTCACGTGCTCAAGGTTGTAAAGTAAAATATGAACATATGAGGTGAGAAATGGAGATATATGTTAAAAAAAAAACAAAATGGAACATCTAGAGGTAATATCTCAAACAGAAATTTCACCTGATAGAATAACAGTAGATGAATCTGTCTACTATTGATCTTTACTGAAGATCTAATGATCTTTAACATTACAGAAGAAAGATCATTGAGCTGAAAGACATAGCAATAGAAACTATCCAAAATGAAGCTTAGAAAAAAAAGAGACTGGGGGGAAAATGTGAGACAGTATCAGGCAACCTAACATATGTGTAACTGGGAGTCAAAGATAGGGTGTAAAGAAGAAATACCTGATGATAATAGTAGCTGAAAAGTTTCCAAATTTGATGAAAACTATGAAACTACAGATTTAAGAAGTTTAACCCCAAGCAGCATAACCACAGAGAAAACCACAAGGGCACATCAGAATTGGATTGCTAAAAACCGGGGATGAAAAGAAAAATCTTTAAAGCAGCTGGTGGGGAAAAGACTCATTACATAAAAACAAAAATAAGAATGATTAGAGTTCTCTTTAAAAACTATGCAAGTCACAGTGCAGTGGGATGAAATCTTTTAAAGTACTCAAAGACAAATCCTATATCCACCAAAAATATCTTTCAAAAATAAAGAGAAAATAATTTTAGACAAACAAAAGCTCCAAGAATGCATTGCCAGCAGATTTTCACTGTAAGAATTGTTAAAGGAAGTTCTTCAGGCAGAAATATGGAAATTTACATCTACTCAAAGAACTTAGGAGCTCTATAAATGATAAATATGTGGGTGAATATAAATGACATTTTCTTTCTCATCTCCTAATCTCTTTAAAAGATAACAGACTGTTTAAAGCAAAAATGATAATGTGGAATTTATAATATGTGGAAGTAAAATGTATACCTTCAGTAGCACAAAGGATGGGAGCAAAGAATTGGGAATATATGTCATAAGGCACATACATTATATGTCAGGTGGTGTAGTGTTATTAGGTAGACAATGATAAGTTAAAAAATGTATATAGTAAACTCTAAATTAGTCACCTGGAAAAAAACACACAAAAACCAAAGGGGTATAACTAATAAACCAATAATGGACTTACTCCAGGAGAAGAGGAAAAGGAACAAAAAACAGACGGAACAAATAGGAAATAACTAGTGAGATGTAGATTTAAACTGAACAATATCAATAATAACATTAAAATGTAATCTAAACACCAGAATTAATAGCCAGTGATTGTCAGACTGGTTAAAAATTTCAAAACCCAATTAAATGCTATTTATAGGAATCTCACTGTAATTGTAATACACAAATAGGTTTAAAAGTAAAAGGATCAAAAAATATTTCCCATACAAATATTAACCAAAAGTTAGAGTGACTGTATTAATATCAGACAAAGTAAGCCATAGAACAGGAAAATTATCGGGGACAAAAAGGGGCAATTCATAATAATAAAGAGGTCAGTTCATCAAGAAGGCATATTGCTCTTAAATGTGTATACAACTCATAACAACTCAAAATATACAAAGCAAACTTGACAGGACTGAAGGAAAAAATAGATCAATCCACAGTTATAGTTTGGGATTTCTACACCCCTCTCTCAGTAATTGGTAGAGGAAGTAGACAAAATCAATAGGAATTAGACAATATAAACTTAAAATATAAACTATGAACCCAATTGCCATTTATAGAACACTCCATGTAGTAGCTGGAGTGCACATTTTTTAAAGTATACTTAAAACATCATCATACTTTTTTGGTACAGCCCTCTAAGAATGGTTTTTCCATTTTCGAATATCGTTCAAAAAAAAAAAACAAAGACTACGAAAGACCACACATGGCCTACAAATCCTGAAATATTTTATATCTGCATTTACAGAAAAAATTTGCCAGCCCCTGTCATAGACATTAGGCCAAGTGATAGAAGCCTTACACAAAAGATTATGTGCTAGTAAATGTGCAGCTCTAGGAAAGACAAATCTAGTTTATAATGGTGGAAAGCAGATCAGTAGTTGACTAGGAGTTGGGGAGATAGTCAAGAAAGGGACCCAAGGAAATCTTTGGGGCCATGCTGGTTGCATATGTGTATACATTTGTCGGAAAAACTATCATAAGAGAAACTCTTGCACTTTGAAGATATAATTATCCATTTCATTAGGAAAATTTAAATACATTTCTGGTCTTCTAGAACTACCATCTGTTTATGCATTAGCTCCCACTAAAATGGACAAAGTTATATCACTACTTAGGTATTATTATCCACAAACACATACCAACACAATTTGCTTTATTAATTATTCTCAAATAAGGTCTGTCTCCTTGCTAATTGCAGCTTTTTTTTAACTATCACCTCTGCTACACTTAGACTGTGCTCACAGAGAGGATACATGAGACACTATGTAATGGAGCCTTTAATGCATGCACGCATAAACTTCAGACAGAATAGTGAAAAGTGGAAGAAATCAGTGAAAACCATCCAGTTGAGGCATGAAATTATCACAGGTAGAAACTAGCAAAATACCATTATAACACATGCCAGCTATACAGCTTCAAAAACAACCACATGAGGGCTCTCTTTCCCAGCACTGAGCTGTTTGTGAGGCAAGAGAAATCCAAATTGATCTCCCTGAGGTGAGGAAATATCTCCTAAGCGGAAATATAGGTGTTACATGAAGCTTTTTGTAAAGGTGAATTCTTATAACCTAAAACTGAATGGGTATATCTCAGGACACAAGCATTTGGCAGCCAGTGATTTGGGGGGCTAATATTTTATATTGACATATCAAACAGAATCATTAAACTTCTTTTAAACTGGTCTTTATCAACATAAGGGTCAAAGTTTATTTTGGAAATAGTGTGGGAGTTTTAAAATTACTTCTGTAAAAGGACAAGCTGGTTCATTTTTATATTTGTTGGGACAGTAATGAGAACAATTGTCTTTTTACCTGCAGAGCTACTTCTGACTAACTTGTTATTCTACAGCTGAAATTTTAAAAAGTTGTTTTTGGTTTTACCTTAATCTGAAAACCAAAATAATTTGTCATGAGGTCATTTGTGGAATTTTATAAAACTAGTCAAATTTTGGGGTGCCTACCCAGAGTAAGTTAGAATAACACTTAATTTGGTATTCCTTATGAAATAATTTAAATGTGACTTCAGCTATTATATCTGGAGAGTTGACCAAGCTGTAAACTCCTTTAAATTAAGGCACAGGGATGCATGTTTTAACTAATATAAAATGTGTTTTGTTTCTTTGTAGGGAATTCACTATTGAAACCGAAGGGAAAACATTTCAGTTAACAAAAGACATGGTCAGTGTGAAGAGATTCCAGAAAACACTGCATGGTAAATTTGTAAAAATAATTAAAATTCATTATTCATTATAGCTTTTTAAAAATGTTTTTATAACATAACCATTTTACAGAAACGTTGAAGAGAAAAAAAAATCCTTAATGCCACCATAAATTTAGTGAATATGTTTAAGGCATTCACTTGGGCCTTTTTTTCTTCTTAACACATCATTGTACTGAAAAATAATTTGTACTACCACCTTTACATTTTCTGTGGCCTGAGGTGCATATGAAGAATATTTCTTTGATTAAAATCTTTTTATTTTGTTTGTTCGTTATAAGGAAAAGTCCTTTTGTTTCTTAAGCAAAAGAGGAAACTCACCCCCTTATCTTTTTTGGCAAAATAACTTATTAAAAAGTCATTTAGAGCTGGGTATGTGGCCCTCATGCCAGCTTCCAGCCCTGCTTAAAAAAAAAAAAAATCATTTAGATCAGTGATCTTTCATGCTTTTTTAAAAGCTAAAGAGATTATTTTTTGTAGAACAAATTATATGGATTGAGCAATGAGTATTTTGGAACATATATGAAGTGTGCTGATGGTTACTTGTGGCTGAATTGAAGGTCCTGGAAACAGAGTAGTGGGTGTTTGAGAAGCTGCTGTCAGTGGAGAGAGTAGACCTGCCTTTCCATTTTCCTTGGCCTGCCTCGTAGCCAGGCTTCAGTGAGCAGTGGTAGGAGTGAGCAGGGGCTGCTTCTGCATGCTTCAGGGCTTTGTGGTCATCCTCCTGGCAGCTGGTTCAGAGCTATGCTTCACCATTACTCGGAGGCCCTGGAAGGATGGGTGGAAAATGCCTCGATAATATTACTAAAATATTCTTACTCTTTATCCCAGATGAAAGAAACAGCCTCTCTTTTCCCCCACATATGTGAGTTTGGTTCTAATTATCTCATTTCCCATAAAACAGAAACTCTCCAAGGTTATGGTCAGACCTGGACGGTGCTTAGCTGTGCTTCCTTTTCAAATAATAGGAAATAATTATCAGTACATTTTCTGTGTGTACCACAGGTATTGCCTCATCCATGGGGCCCCTGGTAAAGATGTCTTTGATGTCCCTGAGCAAACTCTTTCCTGAGGGCCTCCTCACTCCTGAACCTTGGGGACACAGTGCCAGTAACTTGGCTCTGAACAAGTTCTCATCAAGATAACAAGCTCAAAAAGTAAAACAAACAGAAGCCATGTGATACTTTTTGCATGTAGGAATAGTTTTTGTTAATTTTTCCAGCTATGGTAGATTTTTAATTATAACAAAGTCTTACTAAAAGCTTTAAAATTTTTATGCTTTCTAGATAGGCAAGGCAGCTAATAGGGTGTAGCTAATGTTTGTAGCTTACCAACTGGGAAAGGAATTCTCTAGTAACTCATTTCATTTTTATACTCTAGAAACAAAGAATTAAATTTGGTGAAAATTTCTTTCACTCTTTTTCTTCAGAAGGTGCGTTTCCTATCAGCAAATAGCTTTTATGTATGTTCTGATTTTCTTGTCCTGATGTACAGAGATCAGAATCCATCTAGGGCCAGGTACAGTGGCTCACATCTGTAATTCCAGCACTTTGGGAGGCTGAGGCAGGAGGATTGCTTGAGCCCAGAAGTTCGAGGCTGCAGCGAGCTATGATCAAGCCACTGCACTCCAGCCAGGTTAACAGAGCAAGACCCCAAAAGATCCATTTGGAATAGAGATATTTTTAGGGCTAAGAATTGTTTAGAAAGGATCTGAAATGCGTTATGTGGTATTTGAGAGAATGGTATTGAATTTCTCTTTGTTTGCAGTGGAAGAAGTTGTTCCAAATGTAATTGAACCCTCCTTTGGCCTGGGCAGGATCATGTATACAGTATTTGAACATACATTCCATGTACGAGAAGGAGATGAACAGAGAACGGTAGGTTGTCCTGTATGGTGTGCTATTCTTTCGTGTCAGAAAATAAAATTTACCAAAGTACATTAATAAGATTCTGGAATGATTGATTAGTTATTATTTACTGTAACATATTAGTGATGTTACTCATCTTTGCTTATTTGAGCTTTAGGATGTATAGGTTATTCTAGAAGCTATTGTTTCAGTTGCCTGGTGCTATTTTGAGACTAAATGTATAACTTTGGGTCACAATCTATATTGCATCAGTGGAAGAAATGGTACTTTCTGTGTATACGCTTGTTTTCAGAAAATTGGGATTCATGAGATGGCTCATAGACTTTGGCTAAACCACCAAGCTGCAGCTATACTCTGGTAAAGCATTAAAGGGAAGCCTCTCAAACTGCATAAAATTGTCTGGCGTACTTTTGGGGTAAAAATGTAAATTCCTAGTTCTATTCCAGGGATGGTGATTCATTAGGTCTGAGATTTGGAGAGGGCTGTGTGTGTGTTTAAATAAGAACCACAAGTGATTCCAGTGTGGGAGCTTGACAGATCATAAATTGGGAAGTAGTATCTGGGGTATAGCCTTTCCTAGCACTCAAGCATTGCTGAAGATAGACGTTTATAAGAAGTCTTCATCAACTCCCATGTGTTTTCTTTGGCACTGCTACCTCTGAATCATTGCTCCTTGCCTTCCACTTTATCTCCGTAGTCTGCCTTATTTCACCAACTCACCTCACCTCTGCCTGCAGAAATTTTACTCCTTTAATTTCTAGGCACAGATTTCTAGGAAAACCAATCAGAAAAGTAGATATAAAGGAGAGGTTATATATGTCAACTTAATTGAAAGAAACAGTCTTGGGCTGGGTGTGGTGACTCACACCTATAATCATAGTGCTTTGGTAGGGCAAGGTGGGAGGATCACTTGAGGCCAGGAGTTCGAGATCAGCCTGAGCAACATAGCAAGACCCCGTCTTTATAAAAAAATAGAAAAAATAGCCAGATATGGTGGTGGGATGCCTGTAGTCTCAGTTACGTGGGAGGCTGAGGCAGGAGAATCACTTGCGCGCAGGAGTTTGAGGTCGCAGTGAGCTATGATGATGCTACTGCACTCCAGCCCAGGCAACAGAGCAAGACTGTCTCAAAACAAAAACAAAACAAAACAAAAAAACCAAAACCAGAAACGGTCTAATCTGCTTGTTCTAAAGCTTGAGTGTACATAATGTTGGACATCAATCCTGTGGTTCTTTCTAGGACATTTAATCTTGAAAAATGAACTGGTGAGCTCTTGGCGCCAGTATTTTAAGAGATCTGACACATTATTGTAATATATAGCTAATAAGGTTAGCATTTAATCCTGCGCCTTTACGTTGCATCTTCATTTCCTGATGTTGAAGGAACAGCTCTTCATTCATTCAACAGATAGTAAGAACCTGGGGCAGGCCCCACCTAGGCTATCATAAGGCTCGATTTTTCCTGGAGAATGATAATGTACATGACTGCACATATTCTTTTTAGATGTCAAGTTTGCTTCAAGCCTTCTCTGCTTATTTTTCTAATAAAAATATATATATTTTTTGTTTAGCTGTTCCTTTGAGTCTAACAATATTGATATAACTAGAGCTTTTTTTTTTTTTTTTTTTTTTTTTTTTTTTTTTTTTTTTTTTTTTTTTTTTTTTTTTAGAGACAGGGTCTCGCTCTTGGTCAGGCTGGTTTCGAACTCCTGACCTTGAGCTATCCACCCGCCTCGGCCTCCCAGAGTGCTAGGATTACAGGCGTGAGCCACCGCGCCCGGCCATAACTAGAGCTTTAATAGAAATTCCGTAAGGGCTAAACAAGAATGAATTAGTCATCACAGTGTTTTATGAATTCCCATCATGAAGAGAAATTTGATTAGGCTGTGGGAAGCCAAAAATGTTTCTAATTTATTAGCACCTAGTCCTTCAATCCATTTGCCTATAAATTCGGTATAAAAACATTGCTTGTGAAATTTGTAAAAAGTATTTTCGTATAAAGGCAAGTCCCTACTCTCTCTCTCATGTTAAATAAAATTATCACAGAATGGAGGAGGGGAGTAGAATTCTGAACTTTCTGTGATGTGGGCAGCTATATTGATGGAGTATGGAGTTTACTTATAATGGGATTTTTTTCATTGCTTGGCATTAAAGGTTAATTAAGCTTTGAGTGGGGGGCTAAATTCGAATCTGTGTCATTTGTTATATTTATGGGACAAATTTTTGCCATATTTTTGCCTTCAAGTGAACCTTTTATACAAGTATTATTTAAGAACCGCCTTCAGCTCTCATTTCCAACCCCAAATGGTAGGTTGGTTTGCCTTCCACAAAATATCTTTGCTTTCTTTGATTCTGAGTTACTCAGCAACCTATCTGAGGAGCAGTTCAGGAAGGCTATACTTTTTTAGCGTAGGTATACAGAACATCTTTCTTGGTTTTGTACTGTTTCTTGGACGTATGTTTATGAGCTAATTAAACTTCTTTGTTTCACTTGGTCACTAAGGCTCATAGAGTCTTCTTTTAAAAGACAGAATGAGATTTAGTTTTTTCGCACTACAACTTGTTATTTGATGATTTCTGGGAAGATTCTTCAGGTGGTCTCCACAGAAATAAGTGAGGCTTTTATGTGGAACCCAAACATTACCATCTTCTATTAATATATGTGTAGCTTTCAGAATGCTTTCACATTATTGGGCTTTTTAATAACAGACTTAAAGAGTAAGCAGAGCAGGTGGTAGAGACCTGCTTTTTAGGTGAAGAAACTGAGGTTCAGAGAGAATTCTCTGAGTTGGTCCAAATTCAGATAAAAAACTGGGTGTTTCTGGCTGGGCGCAGTGGCTCACACCTGTAATCCTAGCACCCTGGGAGGCCAAGGCGGGCAGATCTTTTGAGCTTAGGAGTTCAAGACCAACCTGAGCAAGAGTGAGACCCTGTGTCTACTAAAAATAGAAAAAATTAGCCGGGCATGGTGGCATGTGCCTGTAGTCCTAGCTACTCGGGAGGCTGAGGCAGAAGGATCTCTTGAGCCCAGGAATTGGAGGTTGCTGTGAGCTAGGCTGACGCCACAGCACTCTAGCCAGGGCAGCAGAATGAAACTCTGTCTCAGAACATAAAAGAAACTGGGTGTTTCTGATTCTGGTTCTCCTGTTTCTGTTTTGTCATACTGCTTTTCATATCATGTTTTCTGGCATTTTGAGAGTGAAGTTATGCTTGGACACACACTGAACATTAATCTCTTAGTTTGAGACATTAGCATTTCAGTATTTATAAATTAATATATTTGGGTTTCTTTCTTTTTAAACCATCTAGTTCTTCAGTTTCCCTGCTGTAGTTGCTCCATTCAAATGTTCCGTCCTCCCACTGAGCCAAAACCAGGAGTTCGTGCCATTTGTCAAGGAATTATGTAAGCAAATCCAATTGGGTAATCTCCATGGGAACACCATCAAGTAGACTGAATTTTAGGAAATGTATCATTGATTTCAACAAAAATATAGACTGAATGAAGAGTAAATCTAAGTGATTTTAGCCTGTGCTCTTATTTGTGAGAGAGAGAGAGAGAGAGAGAGAGTATGCTTGCTCAGGATTTTTTATCCTAGCATTTGAATGAGTCAAAGTAGGACCCAAGAGTCAGATTTAAAAATTACTGGCCTCTTATTTTGACCTTGGTGCTTATTTCATCAAGGGAACCCGAGTGGAGTGTAACAAGTCTGGTGGATCTACAGCCACTGGATCTGCAGTGTCGAAAGGGATCCTCTTGGTCATCTGTGCGACCCACTTATTTCAGAGTCAGGAAATGGGAAGAGTCCATTGAGCTGCTCAGGGCCAAACAAACAGCGGTGGTGGAGTCAGAACTGGCCTCCTGGCCTTGGCTTAGTCCAGCTTTCATTCCCCTGAAGCTGTATCAGATGTGGGCACGAGGGAAGGTTTGGGCTTCAGCAAGGGATTTATTAAAAATTTGGGAGCTTTTTCTTTCTCTTTCAAGTGCAGCCTCTGCTGCTCTCTTGTGTTGGTCCCTTTTATAAGTTTCCTGAGCTTGTAAGACAGCATTTAGATAACATTAGACTTACTCCATTATTTTATTTTTAATTTACTTCATTTATTTTGGATAGCGGAAGCTCTGACCAGGAACGGCGTGTCTCACAAAGTAGACGATTCCTCTGGGTCGATTGGAAGACGCTACGCCAGGACTGATGAGATCGGTGTGGCTTTTGGCATCACCATTGACTTCGATACAGTGAACAAGACCCCTCACACTGCAACGCTGAGGGACAGAGACTCGATGCGGCAGATAAGAGCGGAGGTATCTGGCATTCTCTTTGGCGTTTTTTAGTCTTAGAAATGTTACTGCTTCTTACTGATTTGAATTGGATTTTGATGTATTTATGCTCTCTTTGCTCCTTTTTGTTTTTTTCATTTTAATTTTAATTGTCTGATAGGCTTGTATCAGACAGAGTCCAGATTCCCAAGTCCCATCGGTTTAATTATGGAAATACCCATTAGCACTTCTCTAATATTTTCTAGCCATTTGGACTGCTCTGAGCCCATTCTCCAGCAGCTGCTTTTAGTGCTTGTTTGTTTATTGGGCAGGAGAAATAGGATCCCAAGAGGTTGTTGCCATAGTTTTATTGGCAGGCTTTTGGAGGCTTAGACATTTTTATCTTTATACTTCTATAGAAACGTGTGTGTGTGTGTGTATGTATACACTTCTCTGTGTTAACCTATTCAAAACAGTGAGTAATGTTTCAGTAATTTCACTCCATAGGAAGGGAATGATGGGGACGAGACAAGCACAGCAGGGGGAGGAATGGATGGGAAAAGAAAGAGTGGCCACTTCAGTTGACAACTGCCTGACCCTTGTATTAACTTTGAACAAGTATTATGTTTCTTTAGAGTGCCTATTATGTGCTCGGCTTGATACAGGTAGTAATAGTGAAAACAGAAGACCAAGGCTGCTTTTTTCCAAAGGAGTTTGTAGTCTAATCCAGAAGTCATGGATTTCTGGCTTATCTTTCTACAAACCAGATCTGGCCACTCTGGACCTATGTCCCTATCTGGTGTTGTTCTCAAAGTTTCCAGCAGTGTCAGCATCACCCGGACACTTGTTAGATGGGCAGAAGCTCCACCCTAGACCTACCAAGTCATAAACGGGGGGTTGGAGAGGGAGAGGGGGCAGGCAGATCTCCAGGTGATTCTGAGAACCACTGCCCTGTGGCAGCCAGCATTGGCTATGGCTGAGGAACAGTCGGCCCTTATAGCAGGAGCTTTCCAGTTTGCTGATCTCACCTGACTCCCTTCACACATGTTACTTGACTGACTCCTGTTTTAAGAGTTGAATTTAACACACGTGAAGTAACTCCAAGTGACCCAGAGAATTAGGAAAGTTAGGAAAGGCCTTGTGGCAGAATCGAGTTATCCAGGGGAGCTGGTGGGCATTCTGGGTGGGAAGAAGAGCATGAACACAGGCCTGGAATGACACTGTTTGGCTCTGCGTAAGGTTTCCTGAGTTCAGGGTGAATCCTCTTTTTGAAAATCTAAACAAGTTCGTTGATACTTAGTCTTCTCTTTTACTCCAGGTTTCTGAACTTCCCGGTGTAGTCCGAGATCTGGCCAGTGGCAGCATCACGTGGGCCGATGTGGAGGCCAGGTATCCTCTCTTTGAAGGGCAAGAGACTGGAAAAAAAGAGACAATCGAGGAATGAGGACAATTTTGGCAACTTTTGACCACTTGCAGTAATAAAAAAATAACTCTTATCATGTCCACTTTGCAAAAGAAAACAGCATTGTGATTTTTCCCAGGGACTGCATTTTCTCCTCAGTGGCTGCCTGATTTTACTCAAACAATTAAAGTTGAAGAAATTCTGGACAAACTCGTAATCCATTGGCTCATGTTTTCGCGTTCTCAGCAAAGCTGTTTCTCCCACCTTTGGGTAGACACGCTCACAGCTTAATGTTAAACACAATACTTTTTTTTAATTAACAGCCTCTATTGGAATATAATTTACGTACTGTAAAATTAGCCTGTTTTAAGTGTACAATTCAATGATGTTACAATTCCTTGATGTTCAGTATATTTACAGAGTTGTGCAACCACCACCACAGTCCGATTTTAAGCATGTCCTTCAATCCCCATTCCAACCTCAGCCCCACGCAGCCACTCATCTGCTTTCTGTCCGTAGATTTGCCTTTTCTGTTCTTTCTCTTTTTCTGGGAAAATGATGCATTGTGCTAAACAGACAACAGTCACTGAGTAGGTGGAATCGCTTCTGAGAAGGCCAAGGCGAGGATGGGGCGGCAGGCGTGGTGGGGGGGGGGAGGTGATGCGTTGGCATCGGGGTACAGGGCTGCTGACCCCACTGTTCTGCGTAGTCTCCAGGAGGGCCTGCGTCAACAGAAGCACCCTTTAATTTAAGTCATGCTTGTACTTGGCTTCACTGGTAGCCTTGAAAATCACTGAGCTCCGGCTGCTAAAGGAACTCCATCTGTCTTGTCTCACTTAGCAATTTTCGACCCTCCCAGTGTCTTGATTCTAGCCTAGTATTTTTTGGCTCAGCTTTTAAGGTACTTCTATTATGGTTTTGTTAGAACTCTCAGAAGATGTATGCTTGCTTGTTTGTAAGGAAAAAATTCAAGGATGTGTGAATTTGAACAGCTCCTTATTTGCAGAGTTAGGACCTTGTCTAGGTCTGATACAGTATTGGGTGGGAGAGTTGTGATCTCCAAAATATTTCCCTTTGTCTTGGGTATGAAGAACAATTGAAGTTGTCATTTCTTAAATGCAAAATAAGAATCCCCCAGGGATTCTCCCATTTGTATCGTATCTCCGATGATGACTGCTGCAGTCCTGGACGTAGTAGGTGATAAGTCTTAAAGTTTTGAACAAACCTCTTTGGGAAAAAAGTCTTATATTAAGCTCATTTCTCTTCTGACTGGTACTTTTGAAGCATTTGTTATTAAATTAGAAGGAACTAGATTTTAAATAAACTGAATTTTCATTTTCTAGGGATTCCTCTCACTTCTAATTCCTTATGATAGCTCATAACTGGGCATATGTTCTAGCAGTGTCACCTTGGGGGGGGGGTTGTCTTCTTCCCATTTATTTACTTCCTTTTACAGCATGACTACCTCCGTAGTCAAATGGCCACCACCACCTCAGACACTGTTGTGCTTATTAGGGAAAGAGATATTAAATACATAGTGGAATTACCTACTTTGGATCATAAAGGGATTGAAGCCAAAGCTCTCTTCGGTTTTCATTGGCAGATATGTTTGTTATGAGCTAGAGGCTGGGGATTGAACCTGTAAGCCCTCCCTTTCTCTGTTCCTCTTTCTAGGTGGCAATACATGATTGCTTCCCAGAGAACACCTGCTCTAAAGTAGGTTTCTAAAATATCGATTACCTGAGTGAGGAAGACAGGCCAGTAGCCTGGCTCTGTTTGTGTTATGTTTGCCTGATTTTAAACACATGCAGGCGAAGAGCTGTTTTTTAAATGAAGAGGCTCTTTAGACACGAGAGTTTGCATGTGCGTATACACACACCTCTTCTGTGCAAGCCCAATGTCTGTTTAAAGCCGGGGTCTTTCTGGCTTGATGCTCTGTGAGGCCTTTTTTGTTATTTTTGTATTTGTATGTGTGGACCTGTGGGCTAGCTAAACAAGAGCTAGATAAATAGAATTGCTTCTCAGAGAAGTTACTCCTGTTCATTACTTCCCCCAAAAATAGTGATAGGGAAGGATCAGATTCTAACTAATTTCCACGGACTATATGTAAGAACACAGTAGTTAGATTCTTTAAAACTTAGGTTGGGGCCGGGCGCGGTGGCTCACGCCTGTAATCCTAGCTCTCTGGGAGGCAGAGGC
>VBSM01002217.1:21052966-21064109 GCA_008086735.1 Cheirogaleus medius | reverse complement strand
AAAGTAGCACCTGCATCATCTACATACATACCCCCTGCCACCTGGCCAACCATGCTCACTCTGGCCCTGTCCCCATGGCCCCAGCGTGCCCGGGGCGGGACCTGGGCACCCGCTACTCTGTGTATAGTGCTCCCCCCACAGAGTGGCTCCTAGCAACCTGTCACCTCCTTTGGACTTTATTCCACAGTCACCTCAGTGAGGCCTTCCTCGGCCATGTCACCTAAACTTTCAACATGGGGCTGCAGCCCCCTTCAGACACATACACCTCATGTCTCCTTTGTTTTCTTCTCCTCTTTAGCACTAAACACTTTATAACCTATTTTATTTTTGTTTAATTTTCAGTCTCTTCATTAGAATGTAAGTTCCATGGGGACAAAGATTTGGATCTGTTTTGTTCTCATTGCCTAGAGAAGTGCCTTGCACTTAGTAGATGCTCAGTAAATAATTGAAAGACTTAGTGAATGAATGAATCCTCTCCTGCAGGGCAGCTCCCGCATTCTGTATTTCGATGTGAACATTGCCTTGCTTCTAAATGACTACTCCGCAACATACATACGTACTAACGTGCAATTCAAGCCTTGGCTGAAACCCAGGTCTGCACTCTGCAGAAGGCCTGAGCCGCTGAGTGCTCGGTACCCAGCAGGTTCCACGGACTCAGTACAGTGGTGCCCTTTTTGAAGGAAACAATCCCAAAGCCCCTGGAATACACCAGGAATGCCCCTTTTGAGGAACATCAACTAATGTTGTGTACTTACTGTAAAACCGTCTTTCCCTTGACACCATGAAAAAGATGTTTTGTAACTGGTGAGATGTTTTAAGATTATCGCTAAAATGAAAGTAGTGAATTTAAAAATCTTTTCCAAACCTGTAGGCTCTGAGAAGAGGTTCCAGGCAGAGAAACTGTAAGGCTTCAAGGTCTTTTAGGGACAAGAGTTCTGGGGCTGGGTGAGGCCCCCTGAAGGGAACAGTGACACTGGCTTCCTGGTGTCTGTGATTCTGACCTGGACCGGGCACGGCCCTGCCCACAAGCCCCCCACGACCTCACAGTGGAGGCCTAAGCTTGCGTACAGTGAGCGTGGCCACCGAGGAGCGCTGGGCCTGGGCGAGACAGTGGAGTGGCCCATGCAGAGGGGAGGTGGGCACACGGCGAGTGAAGGGCCTTGAGAACCGCTCCTCTAGCCTGTTTAGAGTGCGTGTTTCAGGAGGTCTGGGGTGGGGCTCAGAAGCCCGTGTGGCCTGAAGTTCTCCGGTGCTTCTAATACACAGCCAGGCCCGAGCACCCCAGCTTAAGGAATTATTAGCTAAATTAGAGCGTCATAATTTTCCCTTGAGGTCAGAGGCTTGTAAGCTTGGGTCCCTGGTTTCTTCAAGGATCTCTGTAGAAATGTCATGCGTTATTTTATACAAATTTGCATTTTTCTAGGGAAGTGGATCTATGACATTTCTGAGGGGCCAGCTACCCAAATGAACCCGGCTCTGGCTGCAGGCCATGGGAGGGCCTCTTTCCCCTGATGGAGCTCCTTTATGGGGAACCCCCCAGCGTCAACACCTCATTCCTTCAGATGGGAAGACCTTCATGTTCAAGTCTGCCATGAAGGGATGGCCCAGAATTTATTCCAAGCTGAGGGATGAGATGGAGACACCATGGCTAAGGGTGGCGATTTGCTTGGGAACCAGGCTGCGGCCGCCACAGAGCACACTTTGGGAAGCTCTGAATGGGCAGGTGGGAACGTGGCCTCTCCTTGCAAGTTGAAGGTGCAGTGTTTGGGCAGACCGGGAAGAACAGGGAAAGGACGCAGCTGCAGGGTTGCTCCTGGGCCCCCCACTGGCTTTCCCCAGGGAACACTGGGACCGGAACTGGAGTTGGAAGGAGAAATGATGTCTCTGGGCCTCTGTGGGGATCCACGATGCTGTATTGTTTATCATAGTTGTGCCTCGGGGAGCCAGAAGGGGCCTTACTCGGTGCCCTGCAGAGCTAATTAAGAGGCACAATTAATTACTTTGTTATATTCACAGCAGAGGCTGAGGGACACTTTTCTTCCAGAGCTATAATCTTGAGCTCCTACCTGCCTCTGTTCACTCCTTAGCCCAACAAGCAGATATTGAGATGGAACCTGGGACTTAGCCTCCAAAAGTCCCTTCAGGTTCTCTTTCCCAAGTGCAGTAGCCAACACTGAGAATGTTCTGCGGGTCTGGCTTTCGTCGTTCATTCAAGCGGCATTTGTGTCTCCCACTGTGTAGTCAGACAAATGTGGGGTTTAAGTAGGGTGATCAAACAATTTATTGTCCAAACCGAGGCTCTTGTGAGAGTGAAAGGCATGCTGCTAATGACACCAGGACAGCAGGAGTAACCTGGACTAGCTGGGCCAAACCTTTCGTCCCACACTAAGGGCTGGTGAAGGACAGGCTGCGTCGGCTGCCAGAGGGAAGCCGAGACCCGTTGAGGCCTGGGGCCCCTTGGAGTGGGGTAATCTGGGGACCCCTGCAGGAGGGTCCGCAGGAAGTGGCGAGGGCTCTCCTCCTCCCATCTGCTGTCATATGCCTGAAGGTGGGGGCTCAGTCTGGGCTGGCCTCCGGGCTCAGGTCCGGTGGGGTGGGGTACGGAGGCCGAGAATGGACTCTCCCTCTCGTGCCTGGGTGGCGCAGCCCCCTCAGGAAAACTTGTGGTAGCTTCGGGGCAGTGCCCGAAACCACACTGGGCATACTGATGAGTAAATTCACATGTTTCGAATGCGTCTCCTCCTCTCCTGCCATAGCTGCCTTCCCAGAGAGGTTTCCAGAAAGGCAAGTCACTCACCTTTACTTTCCGCAGCTCACTCTCCACCCTGTACGTGCGGGAAGAAGAGACGAGGGATGTCTGCTTGCTCACTGGGCCCTCGCCACAGCAGTACGAGTCCCCGGGTACGGGGGCTTGTTAGAAGTGCAGACTCCTGGATCTCACCTAGCCTGACGCCCGAAGCCTGCCTTCCAGCACCTTCCAGCACCACCCAGTTGGTCCCGATGAGAGCCCAGGTGTGCTCTCAGCAGTGGCCCCCAGCCAGACTCCCTGCTAGAGCGCACTGCCACCCCAGCCACCAGTTCCACTGAGGGATAGCTCTTAACCACCAAACCCACCCCCACCTCCAGTGGCTGAAATGTCACTCTAGAAAGGGTCTCACAGGCCCAGGCCTGGTCCCCCAGCCCTGTGACATGTGCGTGGGACGCCTTGTTCCCCTGAGTGTGCCCTTTTCCCTCCTAGGACAGCCCAGCCCCCTTCCCATCCGGCTGCCTCCCTGCACGTGCCCCCACCTGCCATGGGCCCGGGAAGATGCCCAGGGAAGCAAGAGCGGCATAGCCGGGCTTCTCCCCACCTTCTCCCTCTGCCGCCATGTGGGAGGCCCAGACCTGGATGATGGGATGGAGGAAAGAAATGGGGAGGGCAGCTGAGGTCCTTGTGCCCAGCGCCTTGTCTGGCTTGGGGCCACCATGGGCGAGGGCTGGAGATGGACAGAGCAGGGGCCTGAGGACAGGTGCAGGCCGCTGGGCCCACCTGCTCCTCCCCACTGTGACGTGCAGAGAGGAACGCAGACAGGCCCAGCCAAGTGGAGACGCAGAGGCACCAATCTCGTGCTGCATGTACCTCGCGCTGTTCTCAGGGCCCTTAATTCTCAACTAGATTCTGAGTTTCTTGGAGCAAGAACGCTGTCATAGTCCTGCTATTTCCACACCTGGCGCAGCGTGGTGCCCTGTAAACGGGGAATGAATGACAGAGGGATGTGTGTGTGTTTCTGTCTCTGGGTCTACGCGCGTGTTCCTAGGGGCCTCTCCGTGTTCACACACATGTCATGTCCATCTGGGCCTTCCTCCCTGTGGCCCCAGGGTGTGCCTGCATCTCTGCGGATGTCTGTGTGCTGGTGGCTTCTGTGAGTGTCTCAGCTGCACGCAAGGCCACTGCTGGCTAGCCACCTCCCTCGGGAAGCACCTGCACGTGGCCCCGCAGAGGGAAATGCCATCCTCGACTTTCGCTTCCTGCCCCACAGATGCTCCATCACCTGCCACTCCTGCTGCCGTGTCTGTCGTGTACCGGCCTGCAGCCCAGCAAGCACTTTCTTGCCCCGCTCTGATGATGGCGCAGGGCTCGGGGCGTGCTGGGGGCAGGGCCCTGCCGTGGTCTCTCCCTGGGAGTGGGCCCGGGAGGCTGGTGTGCAGGATCCCCCAGTGGGCCCACATCTTCAGCTTTGTAAATCAGGGTGGGTGACAGGGTTCAACACGAGGGTCTGAGTGCCCGCGGGGTCTGGGTGCTGGGACTTGCCTGCTGCAGAGAAGGACAGTCTGCTAATGAGGCCACTTTCCAGGAAGGCCAGCTCAGGGAAGGGCTGCCAATGCTGAGGCCAATGCTAATGAGGACTGGCTTGGTGGCAAGGAACAAGTACCTGACGAGGTTAACGAGTACGGACCCAGAGCGATGGCCTAATGGCTCCGGTGGCATTTCAAGGGCAGAGCTCGGCCGGGGCCATGACCGGGAGCCCGGGGAGTGAGGGGATCCGGGGTGGGACCAAGGAGGAGCCTTCTGGGAACCGGAGCTGGAGCATGTCATACCACCTGCTGCACAAAGGTTAGCCATTCTGACCCCTGGGCAGGCCCTAGGCCCGCCAGGGAGCAGAGGACAGGACGGATAATGAGCCGAGGGCTGCATCTGAGAAGCAGCGATGAGTGGCTGGGGATGTGACATCAAGGCTCTGTGGCGTCTGCTCTGATGAGCGCCCACTCAGTCTCTCCTGACAGCTCTCCGAGTGGCCTCTCAGGACCAAGCCATTTGCAGCTCCTTGCTCTGTTCGAGCCCCCATGATGCTCGTGGATGCGCCAATCCTCAGCCACTGTGTGCGCAGGAAGACTTTCTAAGACACGCCTGCGTCCTGCCTCTTGAGAAAACCATATCAGGGGGCCCCGCCCCCCAAAAGCAAGGCTCCCACGCAGCCCGCCGCGCTCTGGCTGGGACCAGTGGGGAGAAATGGGGTGAGCTGAAGTCAAGGGCAGCAAAGCCTACTGCGAGTCTGATGATTTTCAATTCACTTTTTTTCAGCCAAATTTAAAGAAGACTTAATCAAATGGCCAGCTGACAGATCATTTTTGAGGACAGATCACTGCAATTTGGGTCATACCTCTCAGAAGGAGCGTAGAGAATTGAGTGACATTGCTGGGCCATCTACTTATTTATTTGAAAAGGCTTCTCAGCACGCACACCCATAAACAATGAAAAAAGGAAAAGAGTTGATGCTGAGTCCTGATTCATTCTAGCAATAAATATTCACCCGTAGGTTCATGAGCAATTGAATGCCTATCCGTTTCATTAAAATGTGTTTCCAAGAAATTTTCCTTTTCAGGTTTAACGGTTAATTACTTACAAAAACGTTCAGTATCTTTGTTTCAATCAATTGTTCATTACATTTTTATATTAAAAAAGTAGGTTTAATAACTCAGTCCAGAAGACTCTTTTAAAAAACTCTTAGAACCTCTAGTCACAGGAAGTGAAATCTTTTAATTCCAATTTGTAAATATATTTTGTGGCAGAGAAGTATGATAGGTTAGCAGTAAAAGATTTTCAACCGTAAAAATACTGCATTAGCATAAAATTCTACAGGGGCAATGGGATAAAGACACAATAAAGAGAAAGGGAAGAATGTAAAATTTCCAATCGTCAAAGAAGAGCTGGGTCACGTGTTTTTAAAACAGATGAGGTGGGTGTTCAATCGCTGTGTTTAGATTCCATTTGTTAGAGTTTAAAGTGTTGTGGCGGTTTTGTTTCAAAATGTAAATATCTACCAAATGCCAGAAATCACATCCTTTGCACCTTTTAAAACTTAAGTAAAAAACATCAGATGTCATCTTAAAAATGTACAAGATGTGGTACATCATTTTTCAAAATTTATTTTTGTAGGGGTACCTAGAGCAGAAGCCCCCTTGGAAACTTGGTGGCATCTCCCCAGCTCACCTCCTGCCTCTCGTCTGGGAAACGGGGAGGGAAGCCAGGCCCGGAAGCTGCCCTGTTGGTTGTTGCTCACGGAGACGGAGGGGCTCATCTGCCCTTCCCACCAGATTCCAGCACCTTGGCCTTGGGGACAGGCACTGGCACCAGGTGAGCTGCACACCTGCTCTATGTGCAATTTAACTGCCCTGGGCTGGGGGCTGGGGCCACATGTTAGCCTGGGGGAGTGATAAGGACAGACCTGCCTGCAGGCACTTTGCCCATAAAGACCCAACCCTACCAGGCCAGAGAGAGAGAACAGGCCCCAGGCCAGGACAGAGTCTCTGCTAAGCAGGAAGGATGTGGCCCGCAGACCCAGGGCGGTCCTGGGCCTGCACTTTCCGATGCCTAGCTGACTTGACCTGCCGGGAGGCCACTTCCAAGAGGCGTGGCTTATTTCACAGAGAGCTGAGATGTTTCTGGAGGGGAGGCTGAAGCCAGTCTGGGGGAGGGGGCGCTGGGGCATTGGTTCCAATCTCCAAAGATATACTGTGGGTTCTGCTGTGCCCACCTCATTCCTTTCTCCCACCGGCCCCCCAAGCTTCTGTTCATTTTGTCCTGCACTCTGTGTTCTGCTGGCCTAAGCATGTGGCTGCCCTGATCTACCATGTCTTCCTCCTTACCCGCCCCTCCCTATGCCTCAGTGGGTGGACCAGGCAGAGAGATCGCCCAGGCCCAGAAGCCAGCGTCCTTCACGGAGCCCCCCAGGGGCAGGAAGATGGCTGGGGAGGGGATGGAGGGACAGCCTGGTTGGGGTGGAGTACACGTGAGGCTTCTTTAGGGGACAGCCCCGGGAGGAGGCCAGCCTTTGCGCCTGTGGGTGCGCCTCCACCCAACTGCAGAGGGCCGGGAGCAGGGCCAAACCCCGCCCGGCTGCCGGCAGTCTGTCCTTCTGCGCTCTGGGCCTCAGTTTCCTCTCTGTGGATGGGCTATGGGAGGCTCTGGCGAGAGGGGCTGGGATAGGCAACGCCTGAAGACATGGACTCGCTCTGCTCAGGGGCTCCTGTGACTCCCCTGCTCCTGTCGCACGGAGCCTGTGGCCCCTGCTGGCCCTGGTCCCACGGAGTCCCCTTTTGCCCCCGCACCGCCTCTTCCCTGCCAGGCTGGAGCCCTGGCGGCTGCCCTCCCTGCCTCTGCCCCACCAGAGCCTGCACAGCGAGGACAGCACAGAGGGTGGGGGAGGATGGGGAGCAGGGATGGGGCAGGTGGCCAAGGAGTCACACGGCGGCCATCTGCTTGATGCTATGGAAGCTGATCCTCGTGGGCGACGTGGGGATGGACATGGCCCGTGCCACGGGGACTCGGAGGGAGTGATGGTCCTGCCAGCGGTGCCACCTCTTCCTAATGGCCGATCGTACCTGCGGGAGGGAGAGGCTCAGTGGCTGTGGGAGCCAACCCTGGGCTTCTGGGACTGTCCCCTCTCCTGCTCCCTGCCCTCTGCCTTCACACCAAGGAGCTGATGGGCTCCAAAACCGAGGTCCTTTCCCCTGGCCTGCTGCCTCTCTCCGGGGCTCCCCTTCCTCACCCCTCTCCTGGAAGAGGCTGGCCCCGGGCTTCCTTTGCTCCCGCTGTCCCCTGAATTATCCAGTGTCCTCCCTTCCCTGACTCACTCTGCCACCTCACATTTAGCACCTTGGGACCAGAATCAGTGCCTTCAGCTCACATAGCTGTGGCCTCTCTCTTCCCCATCCCACAGACCGTCCTGTCCCCTCCGTACCCTCTGAGAGGCCCACCTGCCCCGCTCGGCACTCAGTGCCTGAGAGGGAAAGCTCACAGGTCTGTCATTTCTAAACCTGATTCTACCTGGTACCACCTTGTTACCATTTGTACTGTAATTGAAGGATTTTTCTGGAGAACGGATGCTGTCCCCCGCATCCTAGCCTAGCACGTGTTTTGGACAGAGTAAACGTGCCATAAACATAGGTTGTGGGGTTGTTTTAGTGGCTCCTCCTCTTCCTATCTCCAGCTACAGAGCCAGTCTCCACCGACGGGCTTAGCATCTGGGGCCAGCTTCCATTGACAGGGACCCAGGCCTGTGTAGACGCCTCGACACTGTCCTGTGCAGACGCAGGCAGGGTGGCCTGGGGGCATCCGCACTCCTCTGGAGTGTTTGGAAGCTCCCAGGCCCCGGGGGCAGTGTCTGCTCCTTGCCCCGTGTCCTCACCGGCGTGCACATCTCTCCTGAGTCAGCCTCGCTGGGATCCTGGGCCCTAACCAGGCTTCACCGGTGGCCTCGTTCCCCAGAGCCCACCCTGGGCCTGTCGTCTTTTCTGTGGTGGGTGGAGGAACATGCTGGTCTCGTTTCTGCTCCCTGAGTCCATAAAGACCTGATTGCATGGCACACACCTCACCTCTTTCTGGAAGCTTCCTTCCTCCTGTCACCACCTCTGTTCTGGCTTTTCCCTTCCATGAAGACCTACAGCCTGGACTCCCTGCTCACCCAGCTCTCTGGGTGCATGTGGGGTGCTGGCATGTTATCTCGGGCCTGCACCGTTTACCTTCCTACCTGGCTCCAGCCCCTGCAAGGAGGATTCCTGGTCCCCTAAGCTGGGGTGCTTTCTCAGGCCTTCCCCCTCCCTCCTCCAGGGCAAAGCTGGGCAGAGCCAGGGACCCTGGCACTCCTGAAAGGCTGGGAGCTTCACCAGAACCACCCTGGAGTGGGGCCTGAGGGCCCGGCTCATACCTCTCCATTGAAGAAGCAGTAGAAGACAGACACAAAGAAACCCTGGAAAGGAAGGGGGAGCAGTCAGGGGTCTGCCTGGGGAGCCGCTGTGCCTGGAGGGCTGGAGCTGGGGACAGGGTGGTGGGGACGCTCTGACTCAGAGCTGGTGGGGCCCCAGCCCTCATGGTGCAGATATTCCAGGGTCCGCTCAAGTGGGAAGGGGTCTCAGGCCTAGGACTGGGACCCCAGCCTCCTCAACGCTGTGTGGCCTGGCCCAGGGCACTCAGGGCCGGGGCTCCTTGAATCCTCAGAACAGGGGCCAAGATAGCAGTAGGTGCAGGCCAGAGGGACCCAGGCCAGTCGGGGTGGGGGTGACAGGGCCAGGCGAAGCCCAGGGCAGCTCAGTGGTGACGGGGCCAGGCTCAAGTTCTATCTCATGTGCACCACACTTAGCCATGGGTGCACCACGCCCATGTGGCCGTCTTAGTAAGGTCAGGACAGCTCACTAAGGCGGGGGCCCCACCTGGAACGACTGCAGGAAGGAGTTGAAGTAGATGAACACGATCTGCGACAGGTCATCCTCCCCAGGATTGACGAAGAACAGCATGTAGGTGACTCCCAGGAGGGGCAGGAGGACCAGGGTGGCCTTCACCGCCTTCCTGGGGGAAGAGGTGACCACACAGGTCTGAGCCCACGCTGCAGGCAACCTCGCTCAGGTGGGACCGTCAGCAGGTGATTTGGTGGGGTTTCTTCTGGGGACTTGAGGCAGCTCCCTGGTGAGGACTGGGGCAGCAGGCTCCGCCCAGAGGCAGGGAGACAGCCCAAATGGCTTCCTCATTTCTCCCTGGCCGGGGGTCAAGGCACCCACCCACGCACCTGTACTGGATCGTCTCAGATGTGCTGGATGCTCGTAATTTTGTCATTAGTATCCTGACGATGTTGAACAGAAATACAAAGTTGATCTGGCAGGAGGGGGAGGATGGAAAAGGAGTGGCCATGAGTGGGGACGAGCCCAGAGGCAGCCGCCTCCCCTGGAGCCCTGAAAGCCTGCCCCATGCACACACCCCTCCCACCTGTCCCCCCGCTGCTCTTCCCTCGCCAGGATGGGGAGCACCCTCACTCCTCCAGGGCCTGCCTCCCGCCCAGGCCAGAGGGAAAAGCAGCCTCCAAAGATGGTGACCGAGAGCACAAGGGCTGCTCTTCTTGAGGCACAGTCCTCAGGAGGTCCCCTGCCCTCTTCCCCGTCCAGGGACCCTACGGGAGCCCCTTCCTCTCTCGGCTGCAGGGTCCCCACTTGTTGATTGAGGGTCTCTCTGAGGCCCTTGCACTGTCACTGGCTCTAGGAGCCTGAGGTCCTTTTGCTTGAGGACAGCCCAGCGCAGGGGGCAGACTAGGCCAGATGGAGCGATTGATAACTCAGTTCCCGACTAGTAATTAATCTCTCCTGGCCCTGCCCGTGCCCAGGAACTCCAGAGCCGTGGCCGACACCCCCGAGGCAGGGAAGACAAATGGGGCTGCTGCGGGGCTCTGCGCTGGGGAAGGGCCTTGTTTATCTTCATTCGGAGTCTTCCCCTGGCCTCAGAGCCGCCCCTCCCACCCCAGCCCTGGAACCGGCCTGTGCGGGCTCCCGAGCAGCTTCCTGCTGCGTGTGGGTCCCCGTGGACCTGCGACTGGGTGCTGTCCCTCTGTGGCTCTGCGGTGGCCTGTGCTCTGTGCACTTGTGCGAGTGTGAGTGTGCATCTGGGGACACGGCGTGCCTGTGTTTCTCCTCAGCTGCCTCCAGCGTGAGCAGGCAGGAATGGAGCGTGCTGGCCTCACCCGCCGGGACTGCTTCCTAAGGAAGGGCTCACGGGCCGGGCGGAGACACATAGAAGCCCAGGGATGTCTGTGGGCTCACATGTGTGTGCACAGACACACACACCCCTCTGAGTCTCTATCTAGAAAATCCATTGCTTCTTAGGCTTGAGCTGGGCCCTCCTAAATTCTAAATCCCAGGCTGGGAGTGGGCGGACACAGGCAAACAGCACAGGATTTTCACGGAGGGCTCAGACCCTCCTGAGCCACAGCCCCTGCTCTCACTGCATGGTGGTGTGGCCTGGGGCCCAGGGAAGGGCTGGGGGTGGGCAGCCTTTGGTGGGGCTGCCATGACCTGCCACCCACTGCCTTCTCTTACGGCTCACCTAATTTCTAGCTCCTGCACGTCTGGCATATTCCCTTGGATCATGGGACACAGTTCACCTTAACATATAGGTCAGTCCTAATTTTTTCATGTAAGTAATACAAAGGACTTGACCTTTTCTTGTTCTTTCTGACTTCTCTGAGAGTAGAGACTGTTAGAATAAAAATATATTCTCATTTCTGCCACATTTCCTTGCATTAAATATTATTCACCTAGCATCTATCAACCCCCTAACCAATTCATGAAATTATCCACCCACTTTTATTCATCCATCCAACCATATATCCATCTATCAATT
>VBSM01002217.1:20836660-21017780 GCA_008086735.1 Cheirogaleus medius | reverse complement strand
CACAGGGTCCTCCCTGTCCCATCCTAGCAGCCTGAGTTTCATATCCCCTTCACCCGCCCCCTCATCCAGGCATGAGATCTTCACCCCGTCATGGGACATAAGAGTCCCCAATTCCAGCCGGCCGAGCCCAAGCCCTGAGACCCTCCACCACCAGCAGCTGTGAGTGCACAGAGCTCCGAGCTCCAGGCTCCCCCAACCCCCCAGCCAACTCCCACTGCCTGCACTTACTTGGAGCAGCGGCGTGAGGAGGCAGAGCAGGCAGAGGCAGAGGTGTGGGACGTAGAGCAGGCCTGGGGGCCCCGAGGGACCCCCCATAGCAGCGCTGAGGCTAGGGGCTAGGGACAGGAGCTTGTGCCCAGCCCAGCACAGTGGCCCCTTTCCGCCTGTCCCTCCCCTCCTGCACAGGAGGGGAGGCCTAGGTGAGGCCCCAGGCCGGGGGTATTCTCCTCACGCCTCCCCCAGGGCAGTGGCACCGCCCCATAGCCGGCCTCCCGGTTATTTATAGCTGTGCTGGGCAGCTGCCTCTGCCCGGGCAGTCAAGGGGCCAAGCTCTGTCTCCAGCCTGCAGCGAAGGGGTTAATACCTTCTATCTGCGTCAGCTTGGCTGTGGCTCCCCAGGTCCGGGAGGAGGAGTAGAGGAAGGGAGAGGGGGCCTCAGGCTGTGGTCCTTGCCTGAGCACAGAGGGGGGCTGCCAGGGTCTCAGCCCAACTCTGATCTGGGCAGCTTCTAACCGGCAGGACTCATGCAGATGCGGATGCGGTTAGATAACAGCACTGTATCAATGCTAAACTCACCAATTTGGGTACTGGACTGTGGGTAGGTGAGAGTGTTCTTGCTCTTAGAAAACACGCATTTAGGGTTAAAGGAGCACCATGTTTCTTACTTTCAAAGGGTTCAGAAATACACTCACGTGGACAGATACATAGAACAATAGAGCAGACGGGGCAAACGTACATTGCTGGTAAATGGAGAAAAGGGGATATGGATGTGCTTTGGACCATTCTTCCAACTTTCCTGCACATTTGAAAATATATCAAATAAAATGCTAAAACGAAACAAAAAAACACACGAACCTGAAAACTGGCAACAGATACAGCGCTGCCAGGGCCGCCCAGAGATTCTGGTCACCTAGACTGGGATGGGGCCAGGGTGTCTGTACATTTCAGTAAACAGCCCAGAGGCCCCGACATCAGGCAGGGCAGAACACTACTGCTCTTGGGGGGACAGGTCCAACCTGGGGCCAGGTCAGGGAGCCCCAGGAGCAGCCCCAGGAACTGTTCTGACAGGCGGGACTGGAGCAGAGTTGACAAGCTTAAGCAGCAGTTACGGCTTGGTGGTTGTTAGGATCTGGGGGGAAAGCATGTGAGGAATGTGATTAGCTGGGGCACTGGGATTTTCCTGGAGGAGCAGACAGGGTGTGTGGAGACCTTGGAGAACTCAGTCTGAATTCAAGAAACTCAGACACTCTGTGCTCTCTCTGGTCTTCCTGCCTGGGACACTTTCCTGACCTTCAGGGCTCCCGCCCCCAACCCCTTCTTCCAGGCAGCCTCTCTGGCTGCTCCAGCTCCCACTTCCCTCTCCTCTGAAATCTCCCAGGCCTGAACTGAAGTCCCGAGTGGACTGTTCTCTACCTGTTCTGCATGGATGAGTGTGGATGTGCCCCAGTCTTCCCCTCCTTGTTTCTCCTTCCCCTTCTCTCCTCCTTCATGCAGAGCGTAGTCTCAGTGGTGCAGGGGAATGTTTATGGGGAAAGCTGCGAAAGAATTGACCGGATCTCCACGTTCATTTGAAGATGGCCAGTCCTGGGAAAGATGGCTTTCCCGGACCCGGCCAGATAGGTTTGGCCAGAGAAGGCTCCTTGTAGGGGGCATGAGCTCAGCACGGCCTTGAGGGGTGGGCAGGCTCTGAACGGGCTGCTGGGACAGTTCTCTGCGGCACCCCTGCAGCTGGAGTGTCTCCAAGGGCCAGGCCCACAGTGGGCACCAAAAGTGGAGGCTGTGCCCTGAGGCCAGCCTCAGAACCTGCAGAGGCCTGGGAAGGGGAGGGATGGGGACCCAAGAGAGCCAGGCCTGGTGACTGTTGGGAGGTGCGACCTAGCACAGGAGAGGAGGGGAACTTCCTGCAGAAGGTGCTCCGGAAGCATCTTGAAGGATTTAAATAGACAGAGGAGAGAGACGTTTACTCCAGGTGGAAATTACCAGATTGAGCTTGAAGGAGGGCTAGGATCTGGGCTCCAGAAAGGAGGAAGAGTGAGAAGAGAGGACAAGGACTGTGGGCATAGGCCGGGTCTGAGGAGGGATGGATTGGAAGAGCTTCCCTGCGGTGGTGAACGGTCAATGCATGTTAACTAATGGCTGTCTACGCCACACAACAGCCTGGGTCAGTGGTGTTTGGGGATGAGAAGGAGGCCCTGTGCACATGTGTGCAGGAGGCGGGAGGCTGGACTGGACATTCCTTGGTTTTGTCCCTGGATGGTACTGTCTGTCTGAGAAATCTGTCCTCTACTCCGGTGCTGCTCAAGCTTTGCTATTCATCACTGCCACCAGGAGCCTTCTTAGATACTCGTTTTCCTAATTGTCTTCCCTTCCGCCAGGAAATTTCAATACCACAGATAAACTGTATATCTGTTTTGTACCTGGTTCTTTGGAGGGCCACAGAGCATTGTCATATCTAAGACTGTCCTGCTTCCCAGGAACTGGTTTCTCCCCCTTGGGAGTGCATGCTCAGCCCCGGCCACCAGCTCCGGTCAGCAGCTGGCCACTGGGGATCAGCCCAGTGCAATTGACAAGGCCAGACAAATGAGAGGGGCTTGGTACAAGAATGGACAGCTGATCTGAAATCAATCATTTTTAAACTTTGCTCCAAAGAGAGAGCCTCTTCCTCTCTCATGGAGAACAGAGAGACCAAGTGCTGCTGCTTCATGGAGAGCAGAACCGAGGGCACGAGCCTCCATGCTGAAGGGTGCCAGGAAGGGAGGAGGAGAGGCAGCCTGGTGGCCTTTGAGGCTCTGGTTCCGGTGGACCTGAAGCCAGCCCTGCCTCTGCCTCCAGCAAGGGAGCTTTCCAATAATTCTACCCTATGCCCAAGCTGGTTTAAAGTCTGTTTCTGTTGCTCCCTATGCAAGGAATTCTGACCAACACAGAAGGGATCAGAAGTTGAACAGGAATAGAAGTCAGAGTAAAAAGGTGCCCAGGAAAATGGAAGACACTCCATCCCCTTGTCTGGGAGCCTGCACTACTGGGGACAGCCCAGACTTTCTGGGAGTCTAATGGAACAGGGGTGGTTGGGTCATTGTATATGGCTCTGAAAGGAAAGGGTGACTTTGGAGGGGTGGAGGACATAGGGATACGTGTGTCTCTGAGCAGAGGAGGGTCTCTAGGAGGCTTGCTTGGGCAGCAGGGCAGTTTGGGTTGGAGGTGGCAAGTCTGGGGTTAGGGAGGCAGGAGATGGGATGGTCCTCTCAGTCCAGGGAGGAGTCTAAGGGAAAGCAGGCCTGCACGAAGAAGGGACGTCAGCCAGACGCCTGCCCCCATGCAGGGCTGTCACACGGACCCTATCTCTGCTGGGAACCGACACTGCTCAGACCCAGTGCCGCAGCAGTTGCGGCATCTGTAGTCATGCAGAGTGAGCTCCTCTCTCACAACCCCCCCGACACACACACACCTTGTGTCGAGGTGACGTCCCCCAGGTCTGTGCAGCTATCTCCTTATTTTAGCTGTGGTCACACCAATTTAGCCTCAGATGGCAGACTCTGCTTTCACCATATAATTTTAGCACATGACTTTACAGCATTGTTGAAAGAACAGGCATTGATTTTGCTCGTTTCTTTTTATTTTTCTTTTCCCCATGGCCATGGGGTATTACTTTGATCTTTCTCTCTCTCTCTTTCCTCCAAAATCCTTGTTCAGGAAGGCCAGGTCTGAGCATGAGCTATAATCAGTTGTGTTGTCACTGGTCTCTAAAGAAAAGCAAGTCATGTTTGATTAATAGAGATTAAGTCAGCTCTGGCAGAGTTTTTACCTGCTTATGAAGGAGCCTTGAGCTCTGTGCCTGAGAACAGCTGTGGGGCTTGTATTATATTTTCCGGAATAGTCCAGGCTCGCGTGCCGAGTGGCGCTCAGACCTGGCTCTGGTTGTCATGTCTGTGGTTTCACAAGCTGTCCCCCGTGTCCGTGTGCAGGCTCCTCCTGGGAGCAGGTGCCATGGCTGGACTGAAACCCACCCTCACTGGCCTTGGGATCCAGTGGTCTGTGCTGGCCTCTGGGATCTGCCCTGTGGGGGCTGCCTCTGCCAGCCCCACCCTACCCCTCCCTGTCCTGCCCCGCCCTACCCCTGCCCCAGTAGCTGCTGTGGACCCTATGATGAATATCTTCCTCCCTCTACCCTTTTCCCCTCGGTTCTCCTACCTGTAAAACAAAAATAGCACCTGCCGTGGACGGCCACTGTGAGGATCAAGTGAGAATGTGTGTGGACAATCACTGCAAAGCAATGCCGTGAATGCCATTATTATTTTGTTTCTTCCATTTCAAAATCAGCAAACACTGAAGACCTACTATGTGCAAGACTCTATGCAAGGTATGACTGTGGATGCCTGGAACAGAGTAGGTTCTTAAATGTCGAGTGAACAGATGAACAGGGAGGACCTCCGGAGCCTCAGGGCAAGGGGTGTGTTGTGGTTGGGGACAGAGGGATTGGAGGTCCCCACCTGCCGCCACACAGTGGGCAGACTCTGGATGCTTCTTCCACCCAGCCAGACTTTCTTTGACTACTTTCTATAAGTGCACTGGGCTGGAAGGCAAAAGACTGTCTTTAGTTTGAATTTAACACTCTCTTATTTATTGAGCAACTGTTAAGTACAGGGTGCAGGGAGAGAAGACACAGTGGTTGTCCCAGTGTGGTGGGGGAACAAGAAGCAAACAGGCAAGGACCATAAGGAGGAGTGAGCAGGGCAGCCCCAACCCCACCCACGCAGCAAGTGGGGGCAGGAAAGGTGGGGTGAGGGATGATCAGAGCTCGGCGGGGTGAAGGGGAGGTGTGGAGGCAAGTGAGAGAGAACAAGGCTGGTTCCTGTTCTCCTGCAGAGGGTTGGCATGGGTGGGGTCTATCATAGGTGGGTGGGCTGCTAAAACAGAATACCAGAGACTGGGCAGCTTTAACAACAAACAGTTCTGGAGGCTGGGAAGTCCAAGATCAAGGTGGCAGCAGATCCTGTATCTGATGAGGACCCACTTCTTGGTTTGCAAGTGGCTGTTTTCTCCTCGTATCCTCACAATGTGGAGGAGAGCAAGCTCCCCTGTTTCTTCCTAGCAGGGCACTAATCCCACCCTCCCCCCAAAAGGCCACATTGCCTAATATCATCACACTGGGGGTTAGGATTTCAACATATGGATTCGGGGGGACACAAACATTCAGTTATTAACAGGGACACTACTAGGTGAGACAGAACAGTGGGCAGAGCTCAGGCCTGGAGTTATGTGGCTGGGCAAGGCAGCCAGTGGAGGTTTTAGTCGTGGAGTGACAAGGTCAGACTGGGCAACGGGAAGAACAGCGTGGAGGGTGGCTTGGCTGGGGCACACCCAGAGGCAGAGCGACCAATCAGAAGGCTCTGCAGAGAAGAAGGGGTGGTAGTCTGAGTCCTGGGCCTGAAACTGGAAAGGACTTCAGAGCTGGAAAAGATCTCAATAGTCATTCAATTCCCATTCCCATTTTACAGGTGGCGAAACCAAGGCCCAGTGAGGCCTGGCACCTGGTGCTTGCAGAAAGGCCACCCCTTGGAAGGCTTCTTCCCTGGGTGCTCGGCCAGCTCTCTCCTCTGCCCCTTTCTACCTGCAGAGTAAGATGAACCAAGAACACATATCCCTTCATCCTCCTCTGGGCCAGACTGTCTCTGTTGCAGGGTGACCTGTGAGACCTCAAGCTTGGGGTTCCCCAGAGGGCAGGAGCCTGAGACAGCAGGTCAGCAAACAGTGAGTGGCCAGTGTGGCTGGCAGGGCCTGGCTCAGCCCTTCACTGGGCATAGGTCAGGCCCAGGAGCTAGGCAACTTGGGTCACATCTGGCTGAATGTGGGGACAAGGCCATGGGCCAGCAGTGCCAGCCTGGCAAGGCAGCGAGGTGGCCTTTTCTAATGGAGTCACCTGTGTCCAGAACAGCTGCCCTCCCCTTGGGCCTTGGGAGGACAGAGGAGTGAGCCAGAGGAAACCAGAGTGAGATGCCGCAGAGACTTCAGAGTGCTTTCTTGGCGGCTGGGGAAGTACGGGAGTAGGGCCAGCGGCCTGTGAGGTTTGTCCTCTGCCTGGTTCCCTTGGCCCTAAGCCTGGACTGGGCAGGAGGATTCTAGTCCTCCTGCACGACTTACCAGCTGGGAGCCCTTGGATAAAAGGGCTTCACCCTCTGGGCCTCAAGCTTCTCGTCTGTCAAGTGGGGATAAGAGTCATGTCCGTGGCTGAGCTGCCTTACGTCACCCGGGTCATGGAACAGGCTGGAGGAGTTGGATTCTCAGGGATCTGGCCCCGCCCCACTCTGATCGTCCCCACGGCCCACTATGGGGGCAGCTCTGCTCTGCTCCCTTGGCCCGAGCCAGCCCATCAGTGATGAGGGGTGGGATCCACTTCCTTGCGCTGATCTCCTCTTCTCCATGGCCCTTGGCTGCTCCTGGGATAAGACAGTCCCTGAAAAACACAAATTAGGGGACGTACAAGTATGGCAGCCGCATCCCGTTCACTGCCCCCACCTTCCCCGGATGTACAAACGCCATCAGCAGTGCTGCAGGCTAGAAGTAAGCCAGAAACAAGGAGACACTGAACTGATGGAGGCTCCAAGCAAGGCCGGAAGCAGGACGCGGTGCCCGCTCCATGTCCTGTGGACGGGAGGGAAGTGTGTTCCTGTCGCGTGAGTGCTGCGTCCTCATCAGCCTCCCTCATCCGTGTCTCTTACCATGTGGTGACAGCTGTCCTTTGAGATTTAACTCCAGTTGCTGTGAGCACGCTATCCTGCCTCTCAGGGGAGGTTCAGTGACCTCCTCCGGCGCGTGTGTGTTCCGGGGAGCTAGTGTTCTCATGCCCCCCCTCTCCCCAGTCGGAGGCCAGCGTCCTCATCCCTGCATGTCTCTTCTCTGTGGCTTGCACTGACCCGAACATGGGCTCCCCCAAGCCCCCAGCCATGGGGCAGGGGTGCCGCCACTCCTGCTCTGTGGAAGCGTCATCTCCCTGGGTCAAAGCCCTGCTGCTCCTCGATGGCCGCTCCCTCCTCCCGGTCTGCCACCTCTGGCTTTGCCTCTGCCGGGCTCAGCTCCACTTGCTCCCGCCTGGGGGAACGGAGACTGGCGGGGCCAGCTCACTGCCACTATACAGGCCACTGAAGCCCCTGCCGTCTACTGGGAGGTAGAGAGGGACAGGAGGCTCCTTCTCGTCAGCTTTCCTCTGTTAGGGGCTCCACGGCAGGGTTGCTCAGGTGCAGAGTGCTACGGGGGTGTGTTTGGTGGGACAGTTCTTGCAATGGATAAGTGTGCCCACAGGCCACCAGAGAGGCGGGGGTGAGATGGACCAAATAATAGCCACCATGGCACATTCAGGCCATGCTTTTCTTCCGAACTGTGGCCTGCTGTGGGTCTCAGAACAGCCCTGCCCTGTTGCTTTTGCCCGACTGTGTTATTCAGGGCTCTCCAGGGAAACAGAACCAGTAGGATATGTATCTACTTCTGTATCTACATCTATAGATAGATTGATAGATTTATTTTAAGGAACTGGTTCACACGATTGCAGGAGCTGTTAAGTCCAAAATGTACAAGGTAAGCCAGCAGGCTAGGAAGTCAGGTAAGTTGATGTTACCGTCTTGAGTTGGAAATCTGCAGGGCATGCCAGACAGGTGGGAATCACAGACAGGCTTCCATGTGGTAGTCTTGAGGCTGAATTCCTTCTTGGGAAAACCTGTCTTTGCTTCTAAGGCCTTCAACTGATTGGACAAAGCCCACCCACATTATGGAGGGCAAGCTACTTTACTCAAAGTCTACTGATTTAAATCTTAATCACATCTTAATACTACCTTCACAGCAACATCTCAATGGGTGTTTGACTAAACAATGGCTCACTATAGCCTTGCCACATTGACACATGACATTAACCCTGACACAGCACCATGCCTGTTTATGTCATAGGCCTGTGTGTCTGAACCCAGGTATGGGCTTGGCTTGCATTTTCCTGGGAATCTCCTTGGGGGCATGTAAACACTCATCGCTACCAGTTAGGGGTAGGGGCAGGTGTCCAGCTCCTTCCACACGGGGTGTATCTGAAGCTCATGCATCTCCTGTGTCTATCAGACAGGATAAAACCACATTGGTAGAAATGGTTAACTCTGAGTCATGGGAGTATCAGTGATTTCTTCCTTTGTTTTTTGTGCTTTTTAGTATTTTCCAAAATTTTGCAAGGATATATATTACCTTTTAATAGTTAGAAAAAGTTTATTTAAAAATGTAGGAATTGGCTCTTAGCAGGGGGAGGTTGGCTGTGGCTTGTTCTGTGGAAGTTTCTCTTCCCCCAAAGTAGGGGAACAGGCTGGGGGCCTTCTCTTAGCCCCCCAGGTTGGGTGTGACAGGTTGGCATCAGGGAGGAGACCAGAGGCCTCCCGAGCCAAGCCTGGGCCTTCCCTGACCCCACTGCATAGCCTCGGGGTCTCTAGTCTCCAGGTGGGGCTCAGAGGCTGAGGGCTGCAGGGTCAGTGAGGCCTCTGAGTTAATTCAGAGCCTGGAGCCTGGAGTCCCGCACCCCTCCACACATGCAAGCCCCCAGGGGTGGTGGGAGAGGGGACACTGGGAGATCTGCTTCAGGGTCAGAGCAGAACAAAGCGCAGCTTCTGCGGAGTCAGCCCTGCTCTGCAGACTGCTCTGTGGATGAGCTGTGGCCAGCACCTCCCCGAAGCCTGTCTTCCCAGCAGTTCGGTTGATAAGGAGTTAGCCCTTCCTCTGATCCCTTCTGTGGGTGCAGCCCTGTGCCCAGCTCTGCCCATGGAAGCTGGGAAGAGGTGACTCAGGCCGACCCAGGTGGATGAGATAAGGGTGGGAGGAGGAAACATCTAGCCCCATGCTCGGGGGGCTGACTCACCCACAGTCAGGGAACAGCCTAGGCTGGGGTGAGAGTGTGCAGGGGGCCTGGGAGGGGGGACGGGAGGTCACAGGGCTGGAACGGTCAGCAAAGGATCTGGCGGGGGGAACCAAAGGGTGGATACACTTGGGTGGTGAGAGAAGGGAAGGAAAGTCACTCCTGTAGTTTTGTGCCCTGGGAAGGCCATCACGATGCTGTTCTTAGAAGGAAGCCCACACCATACCCTTGACTTCCGCGTTTTCAAATACCAAGCTTTGTGAGTTACCTGAAACTGTCATAATAACCGCTAATGCATATGCAGCCTTGGTCCCAGTGAATTGTGATTCTAACCCCTTTAGGAATACTGCATGGACTTACACATCCAATAAAACCTCACTATTGTCTGTGTTTTTGGGAGGACGAAACTGCAGCCTAGAGAGCCGAGGTAATGGGCCCAGGGTCATAGAGCTGTAATAAGCAGTGTACCAGGACATTGACCCAGAAGTCTGGGTCAGGAGTTCATTCTCTTTTATTTTTTTGAGACAGAATCTCATTCTATTGCCCTGAGTAGAGTGCCGTGGCATAAGCCTAGCTCACAGCAACCTCAAACTCCCAGGCTCAGGTGATCCTCCTGCCTCAACCTCCTGAGTAGCAGGGACTATGGGCATACACCACTATGCCAAGCTAATTTTTATAGTTTTAGTAGAGATGAGGTCTCGCTTATTGCTCAGGCTGATCTCGAACTCCTGAGCTCAAGCGATCCTCCCACTTTGGCCTCCCAGAGTGCTAGAATTACAGGCATGAGCCACCACACCCAGCCGAGTTCATGCTCTTAACTCCACGCAATGGTGCCCTGCTGTGGGAAGGGCCACCCAAGGCCTGCAGCTCCTTAGAAATAGCACTCTTGTTTCCCCAGGGCGTGCTATGAAATGAGAACATCAACCCTCCCTCCATCCCCAGCCCTCCTGCTAAATTTCAGAGCCTATCTGGGCATCAACCACCCACCTCTCCAGCTGCTTTTATTGGGAAGCTGTTTGTGAAAGGGGAATTGGAATTTCACTCAAAAGCTTTTTCTTTCTTTAGGAAATATAATTCTCTCAAACTGAGCACCGGAGCCATTGATTGAGCAATAATAGGAGGTATTTGTGCGGAGAACTGTGTCTCCTTGCACGCTCTGCTAATGTTCTCTTTGGCAAGTGTATCGAATATTGACAAAGGAAATTCACATTGTCCTGCATTTCCCCAGCTTCTCAGGAAGAAGGGAAAATTAGTTTTTGAACAGAACATAAATACCATCACAGGTGCCCCCAAATATTGATTCTGCGCAGTGTCTTACATCATATGCACATAGTAGGGGCTCAATAGAAATTGATTAAAGCCAGATTACCTGGTGAGAATTACGTCTGCCGCATTCTAGCTGTGTGACCTTGGGCAAGTGAATTCCCTTCTCTGGATCATAATTCCCTTTCTAAAGTGTCAGATCGCTGGGGACGGCATGCATTAATCGGGGCCCAGCGGCCAGATCAGTGCCTGGCCCATCATACACCCCCAACCCAAAGACTAATTGCTGCCAGGAGGCTGAGTGAGAGAGTGTGGCTGGGATGGAGTAAGTCACCCAGGCCACCCTGCTCGTGATGGTCAGGACCAGAAGAGATACTGACTTTTTATAGATGTTTGCATTGTGATAAACGTCCAGCAATAGTGGGAAAATTAATGCCGTATGCAAGTTACTTTAGAGAACATCTAGTTTAATTCTCCTCATTTTAGAGGTGGAAACTGAGGCCTAGAGAGGGGAAGGGCTTGCTCAGGCTCCTACGGTGAGTCTCTTTCAGAGCTGGGACTCAAGTCTCGCTAGTGGGGAGGCCACACTGCTTCTCCAGGTTCATTCTCTAGCCATGGCTGTGACCTAATCATAGACTTGAAGGGGAAAGAATCAACAGACTGCCTTTGGAAAAAGAAACCACAACTTAAGTTGGTGAGTTTGGCACTGAGGCACCAGGATTCACTGCTAGGGAGGGACAGCAGCCATCAGTTTAATACTCAGACCTCTGAGCCATGTGACTAGTGAACCAGGGGATTCTTTCTGAGACGTTCCCACCAGGATTTCTGCCCCGACCATTGTTGACTGAGCTCATGGGCCCTATGCATTTCTAGATCATTAGAATCATGGTGATGACATTGCAGAAATCAGAGACTCCTTTCTGCCCAGGTTCCAGGGAGGGAAAGTGACACCCAGGGAAATAGTAGTTGCGTCTTTGCTAGTTAGTGATAGATGTAAAACCAGAACCGAGAACTGGAGACTTCCCAACTAGGAATCTAACTGCAAGGAAATAGTACCTCTCTCAGCAAGACTCCTTCTAGTAATTTCCTCATGGTAGTGTTTTTTAAATGTTTCAGAAAATCCCCCTGCTCTGGACCTTACAAAGACAAACATCATAGACGCAGAAAAGAGGATTTTATACCCATCCAGATTTGAGGACTATGGGTATTCAGAGAGGAGCAAGAGATTACTTCCTGGGGGAAGGGAGGATTAGGCTGTGGTCATTTTTGACAGTCAGAGGGTCTAGCCTTAGGCTACTCAAACAGGGTGTCCATGGATGCTGCTAGTAAAATTTTGGTCGCATGCCTGCAATAAGTACAGAAATGGGAAGTAAATGTTTAGAAACTTCTATGGCAAGTGACAGAGTAGCTTTATGCTTGCTGAATATAACAAGAAAAATGTGAACCTATATTTGGTAGATCTTTATGGTTTATTTCATTTTTTCTAGAAATCTATTTTTATTATATTTCTCGTAAGTATTGGCCCATAATTGATCAAAAATAATAATAATAAAACAGAATACTGGTCCTTCACCTTCGATGAAATTTGAGAAGCTCTTCTGCCTGGTCTCTTCTCCAGAGATTCGGGTGCAATTGGTCAAGGATGCAGCCTGGGCACCGGGTGCAGCCTGGGTGGAAAAGCCCTGCTGCCCCAGGACAGCAGCAGCGCCATCACCTGGCAACCTGGTGGAAATGCAAGCTCTTGAGCCAACCCCAGAGTCACACTGAATCAGAAACTCTGGGGGTGAGCACAGCAATCCGTGTCGTTGAAAGTCCTCTAGGTTATTTTGATGCATGCTTGAGTCTGAGATCTAGTGCCCTCCACTAGCTCCTTAGGTCAGAGTCTGTCTCCTCTCCCAGCACTGCTCAGGGCCTGGCCCGGCAGGCACAGTCGTGCACATGCTGACCAGTGGACATCTCGCACTGATGCACAAACACACCCTCAGCTGCCCAAGCCCTTTCCCCTCCCTGTGTAGGCGCACCGCCAAAGCCTCAGCCTGAAGAGCAGGGGCAGAAATCTCCTCTTTATAACCCTGGAGATTTCTTTCTTTTCTTTCTTCTCCCTTCTCTCCAATGAAAAATCCAGCATTGCCTATATTTTTACTCACTCGTCACGCATTCATTCATGTATTATCATTTGTTGAACCAAAGTTTTTTGAGCTCTCTCTGCATGCAGGTGTGGCTTGGGGCTGGGATGTGGAGTGGAAGGGAAAGTTCGGATAGACGAGGGCTAGGTGCTGGAGGAAGGGGCATGGCTCCTTCCTAGACCTGGCTATGGCTCTGCCTTCTGTGGGGCTCTGGGCAGGTCATGGTCCTGCTCTAATCCAAAAAATGGGTGCAGTGTGGACTGGATAAACTCTTAGGGTCCTTCCATCTGTAGTGACCTGGGCTTCTACAGGAGGGCTGGTGGCTGAGGCAGTGTGCTAGGCCTATGGGCATACAGTGAGTTCAGTCATTATGGGATGAGTGAATGGATGGGTGGAAAATGGCTGGATGCCATGAGGAGCATGGGAATGAACAGATGAGCCAGTGAGGGAACATGAGGATGAGTGTGAAATCTTTCTGGGTGTGTGTGTGTGTGTGTGTGGTCCTGAGGCTTGAGCAATGGAGACCCATCAAATCCTACGCATATTTACTATTCTGTGTTCTAGCCTCATATGCAGAGCAAGCAGGACATCCCAGCAACCCAAGCAATCAGAGCATGGGCGAGCAGGGGCCAGGACAAGCTCTCCAAGATTACCCAGTCCCATTTCCTGTCTGGGCTGGAAGCTCCCTCTGCAGCTCCCCAGCAGCTGGGCACCCCGTGTGGGCTTGGACAGCCACCCAGGTCCCACCAGCATTTGGGTGGGTGGGGGTGATCCCTCCTGCAGGCTACCTTTCCTGACCATTCCAGCCCTCGATAATCTCCCCCCACCGTGCCCACAGGCCCCCAGGTCTGAGCCTCACACTCCAGCCTTTGCTCTCCCCCTAGCCTAACTCTTCCAACTTAGAAGCTCCATGGACGCTCATAAATATTTATTTTAAAAATTATTTTTAATAACATAAGAAATACACCAATACATTATCATTATTAAAAAATAAAAACAAGGGAGACAAACATTCCCCCGGCCTTCCCGATACTATCCACCTCCCTGGGGAACACGTTTTATCAGTTCCCTGAGTTTTTTTCCACACCTTAAATTTTGCATTTATATTTGAATTTTTGTGTTTCCATTTTTTTGCGAGGTTGTTTACATAAATATCATACTATACAGATGCTCTTTTCACTTAACAATGTGTCTTAGAGACCTTTCAGTGCCAGTGCTTTTGTGCTATGCATCATTTATGTGTGTCATCTATGTTGTGACATAAATATGGCATAAAATATCGTGTATGTTCATGGCTTCCTTGCATACCAGGGCAGGGATACATGTCCTTATTAAGGGAGGTGTGGTACATTTCCAGACTTTCACAATTGTAAACTCTGCTACAGAGATCATTTTTTGCACATGCCTCTGTGTAACATGTGTAAATATTTCTCCAGGGATAAACTCAAACGTGGAATTGCTGAATTGAAGGCTAGGCATACTTTGTATTTCAATAGATGCTGCTAAATTGCCCTGCAAATTGCTTGCTTCCTGGCACCTGAGACCCCCAATACGTCCTACCTGTCTACAGCAGTTATTAATCAACATTCATTGTGCCAATCTGATAAGCAGGAAGGCGAATCTCATTCTTGCTTTAACTTGCATTTTCCTGATTATTCATAAGGTTGGGCATATTTTCATATGGCTATTGGCCACTTGTAGAGGAAATTCTCATCAAACGAATTGGTCGTTTAGTAAAGACACTGATACGGAAGGAGAAGAGTAACCCTGGCTCTGGGCATTTTGCTCTGTGAGGTTCTGGATCACTGAGCTAGTTCACTGGGAGTGTTCACGGGACCCAGCTGGGCTGCAGGTGAGGAAGGCATTTTTGTCTTGTAGAACGAAAGAGTCACACGGCCAATCAGAAGCCAGGCTGGGACCCTCACCTCATGGGGTCTCACCCTAACTGGATACCCCTCAGTATTGGAACTGTTGCTGTCTGAACTCAGGAACCCAACAGATGTGCATAGCGAAGGTTATAGCTCTTTTGACTATAATCTGTATGTTATTTATTGCTACATAATAAACTACCCCAAAACACAGTGGTAGCAACAGCAATTATTTATTTGCCCCTGCTTCTGCAATTTGTGGAGGGCTCGATGAGAGCAGCTCAGCTGTGAATGGATAGCTCCATGGATTGTCTGCTGGGGCTGGAACATTCAAGAAGGCTTCTTCATTCACTTGCCTGGAGCCAGGGCTGGGATCGCTGGACCAGCTGGGGCTCGTTGGGCATCTGTCTTTGTGGCCTCTCCGAGTGACTGAGCTTGGGCTTCCTCACAGTATGGCAGTTTTAGGGACATGACATTTTTTACATGGCAGCTGGTCCCCGCCCCCCCAAGAATGCAAAAGTGGAAGCTGCCAGGACTTCTAACCACCTGGACCTGGGACCCCCGGAATGTCATTGGTGCCTCATTCCATTGCCTGATCAGTCACAGGGCCAGGGGAGGAGTGGCAAGGCCCTTTGTAAAACAGCATATGGGCTGGAAATGCAACCTACACAACTGACGTCCTTTTCAAGCAGATTGAGGGGAAAAAGGAGAATGTATTAATGACAATGTGGGGTGTCGCAGGAACCCCAGGGCAGGAAATGCAGCTGTGGCAAGGTCTGGATTGGGAAGAGCCATCAATAACCCAGAGTGCCCCCCCTCACCTTGCTGGTCTCCCTTGGGCTTCCTTCTTTTCTCCCTGCAAATCCACTTTCTCTGCTTTTCCATGTCCGTGGACTCTTATGAGATTGCCCCAGAATAGCATCCTGAGTCCCCAAGTCCTCAACTACCACAACTTTTTCTGAATCCTAATTCCAAACCCCAGATTGGCTCAGCCTCGGCCAGTTGTTCTCCCAGATGAGGGAAGTGAGGCTCAGAGACCTTCAAGGCATTGCCCAGCACAGCTAAGCGGCGGAGCTAGGTTCTGAACTTGGGGGCCTCCAGAGTCAAGGCTCAGTGCAGGCCACCCCATCCCGCGGCTCCTGTCAAGCTCAGATCAGTGGGGGCAGGGTGGGGCTGGACCTCCAGGCCAGGACTTCCATGCCAGCAGCCTCCTTTGTGCCTTGCCTGGAAGGGGCAGCATCCTGCAAATGGGTGGTGGGCCTGCCTAGAGGTGTAATTCATCTAGGCTTCACCCACCCCAGCACACTTTCTGCCTCACTCTAGCTCCAGTGTGGGCTGAGAACCTGGAGTTTCTAAGGCTCGGGCAGGCAGGAAAGCTGGCTTTTGAGCCTCAGGTGCAGGCCTGGTGTCTTGCTGGCAGCTTTCTGGGTCTGCCTGCCTGTCTGGGATAAGACCCTCCAGGGCTGCCTCTGACCTGGCACCCTTCCCTACATTCTATGCAAAGACTTCGCTTGTTGCTCTGCTGTCACCTGCACCGCTTTCCTACCCTTTCCCCAAAATAGGAGCTGGCCTGTTTCGGGGGACTCCTGTGCTACAGGTCCTTACTCCTTCCCTTCTCTGCAGGACCTTGGCTGATGTCAACTACAGCCTACAATGTGTCCCTCCCCCAGCTCTACCTAAGGATATCCCCCCACCCTCCCAGGCTCAGGGCAAAGGCCACCTCCTGCACGATGTCCTCTTAGGTTTCCATGAGAACTGTTTCTACCTCTGTTTGGACACCTGTCTCCTTTCAACTTCAATCACTGGGATTTTGGACACAGGCAGCAAGGCCTGGGACATCCTCATAATATATCATTTGTTCTCTCAACAACTGTTTATTGAGTGCCTACTCTATGTAGGGAACAGGAGAGATGTCAGTCACTGCTCTCATGGGACTGAGATTCTGCTGTGGGAATCGGGTAAGAAAGAAGATGACGAAGTCACATGCATGGTGAGTCACATGGAGGCAGGTGCTATGGGGAAGTAGAGCAGGGAAGGGCTATTAGAGAGCCAGGGATGGGGCAGATGGTGCAACTAAGAGGGGCGAGGGAAGAGTTCACCAAGACGGGGACATCTGAACAAAGGCTCAAAGGAGGTGAGGGAGTAAGCCCCAAGGCTGGCTGGGGGCAGAGCCTGGCAGGGAGCAGGTGCCCAGGGAAGGAGCAGGCCTAGCATGTTTGAAGCATAGTGTGGCAAGAGCATAGGGGACAAGAGGGAGAGAGTTAGAAGAGGGGGTGAGGTCATGACACATGGCCCTGGGGATCATGGCAAGGCTATTGGCCTTTACGCTGAGTGAGATGTGGCTACTGGGGCATCATCGCTGTTATCTTACCATTGTTGATAAAGAAAAGTATGTGATAAGCAACCATGAAATTAATAGGTATTTGTAATCATAACTAACACTTAGTTCCTTCTATCCACCAAGCACCGTGTTAAGCACTTTACATAAATAATCTCATTTAATCCTCACAACCACCCGTGAGTTGGTACTCTCATTAGTCCCATTTTACAAATGAGGAAATTGAGACTCCCCAGGGAGGTTTAGTAACTTTCCCAAGGTCACACAGCTAGGAGGTCTTGGAATAGGAATTTGAATTCAGGCAGCCTGACTTCTGAGGACCACCACTTACTCTGCCTTGAATTAATGAATGGGTATTCATGGAATCCTTCCCAACGGTCACACTGGTATATTTAGCTCCAAGATGAGACAATGTAGTGTGTGCCTCAACTCTACTCAGAATCTTTTAGATGAGTGCCCATTCGCCCATCCATCCATCAATCCATCCATCCACTCTTCCTTTTCTCCTTTCCTCCCTTCCTCCCTCCCTGTGTCTATTCACCCATCCACTCACCCAACCACTCAGTGTTCATTGAGGCTTCCTGTGTGCCCAGACCACGCTGGACCAGGGGTACTCAGCTGTTTCCTGTTGTTATTTTGTTATTTCATGGAAAAGGGCTGCAGGAACCAAAGAGGAGCCTCAGATTCCACCCTGGCTATACCCTACCCAGCCTGTGACCTCTCTGGGCCTCAGTCTCCCTGTGTGTCTCCAGGGGGTGTAGCCTGTGGTTGTCCGTCCACCCTGGTGCTTCCTGGCTGTGGGGTGTGCTGATCCGAGGCAGGTGAGCTCTGCCTCACGCTGTTTCTTCTGCCTGCGGCGGGCTCTGGGGGGGACCTCAGTTGCAGATGTGATTCAGCCTCCTTCTGGTGGCCCAGGTAGGAGGTGGCCCATTGTCGTGCTCAACAAAGAACTTGTTCTGCCCTTTGTGTGGGGAAGCATGAGCCTGTTCCCTGCCACTTTCTTTCTGTGTGAGCCCTGGGCGGGGGCACTGAGCCCAGTGCCATAGAAACCAGGCCTGCTGCGGGGAGGAGTTTCCTCTTCACCCGACTCCATCCCTGACGGAGCGCTCGGCCCTGCCCAGAGCCCGTGTGGGTATGCAGCCACTTACCTGGGCAGAGACAGGACCTGGGTGAGTGGGGCCTGCCTCCAGCCAAAGTAGGGGTCCTGCTTACTAGGGACAGAGTGATGGAGCTCAGCTCACTGCCCTGCCCTTCAAATCCCTGCTCACATTTCCCCTTGGAAAGTCAGCTATGAAATAATTAGGAGGGTAAGGAAGGATTGCACGTGCACGGACACACACTGCCCCATACATGTGTATGTATGTGCACACACACCACACACACAGACAGGACACACAGCAAACACGCCCACACTTCCCAGGCAGGGCACCCACTCGGCCAGTATCTCTGAACCAGGCCCAGCTGTTTGTCCTTCCCCACCCGTCCTCTTCATCCCTCTCCTCTAGGCTTGTCTGGGTTCCGTCATCTCTTCTCTGCTCAAAAACAACCTCTCAGGCCTCTGGCTGCCCGTGGTGGCAAGCAGAAGAATGGCTCCCAATGAGGTCCACATCCTAATCTCAGAACCTGTGAACATTAGGTCACATGGCACAAGGAAATTGAGGTTCAGATGGAATTAAGATTTCTGTCTTAGCCCTTTTGTGCTGCTATAACAAAATACCTGAGACTGGGTAATTTACAAGGAACAGAAATTTATTTCTCACAATTCTGGAGGCCGAAGGTCCAAGATGACAGCACCGGCAGTTTCACTGTCTGGTGAGGGCCTGGTCTTTGCTTCCAAGATGTCACCTTATTGCTGCACCCTCCAGAGGGGACAAATGCGGTGTCCCCCCGTGGCAGTAGAGCAGCAGGGCAAAAAGGGCCTAAGCTGGTTCCCTGCGGTCCTTTTATAAGGCACTAACCCTCATGACTTAATCACTCCCCAAATGGTCCTATCTCCCAACACCACCACAGTGGGGAATCCGCTTCAGCGTGTGACATTTGGAAAGGACATATTCAAGCCAGAGCAGTTGCTAACCAGCTGACCTGCCATGGGGAGACTGTCCTAGATTATCAGGATGGATCCACTCTAAGCACAAGAATCCTTACAAGTGGCAGAAGGGGCAGGAGAGCCAGAACCAGGGAGATGGCAGTGTGAGAAAGATTTGGCCCGATGTTGTGGGCTTTGAAGATGTGGGAGGGACCACCAGCCAAGGACTGCGGGCGGCCTCAGCAAGCTGGAAAGAGGGAACAGATCCTCCCCAAGACTCTCCAGAAAGAGCATAGCCCTGCTGACACCTTGACTTTTAACCCAGTGAGACCCATTTTGGACTTCTGACTTCTAGAATGGTAAGAGAATAAATGTGTGGTTTTAAGCCATCAAGTTCATGGTAATTTGTTGCATCAGCAATCAGGTACTAATACATTCATGCCACTTAGTTGGTTCCTCTCTCACCTGACATGCTGATTTGAGTCACAGTTCCATCATGAATGGCTGCAAGGACATTGTTGTCCAGTTAGTTGGCAGCCTGCAAAACCATAGCAACAGCTTCAACTAGCTGTGAGACCCTTCAAATCCCTCTTCCGCTGTCTTATCCTCCATTCCTGCATCTCTGCAGCTGCGGGCTGGGAGAAGGGCCCTTCAACTGCAACCTCCTGGGTCCTGGAGTTCCCTAGAAGCAGGGTATGAGCTCCTCTGGCATGCTGGAGGAAGGGAGCCAGGTGCCACCAGAACAACAGGTCACCCTGGGGTCTGCCTCCCCAGCCTCGAGCTCAGGACCAGCCTGTGTCACAACAGCTGCATTCTTGCGGAACCGTCATTCCAGGGTCAGAAGCCATCAGCACTGCACCTCTCCTGCTGCAGACAGACTCCCTTGAGGCTGGGCTGGGTGACAGACTGTCTGCTGGATGTGAGCTGGGATGATGCCGTCGCCTAACTTGGGCAAACTGGAGGGCGTAACTCTCATGGTCAGAAATCCGTTAGAAGACCAGAAATGCGCTGGACCATTTTCCATTCATCTCCATATATCCCTTTCCCTGTGGTGCTGCAAATACTTGCACCTCTTTGCCTGGGGACTTTCTCTGACAGCCAGAGCCTCCTCCCCACAAACATGCCAAGCCAAGGCCCAGAGAGTTAAAGATTTCTGGAGCCAACCTATGACCAGCAGGTGACAATGTATCACCACCCCCAGTCCTCGCTCACAGGTGGGATGACTGGGAGGCACGTGTCCTACCTTACCTACCCCGCTAGTGTCCCCAGCATGGTTAAGCTCTACTTACTCAGAGGCAGCACTATCTATTGCTGAGATCACCTCCAAAATATGAACTTGTATTCGGTCTTGGGGTCTTCTTTTGAGGAAATCCAAACCAAGATGTCCCCTTCTCCTGCCTGCCCCTCTTCCTCTGGCTCCCACTCCGGCTCCTCTCCTTGCTGCTGTGGGGCTCTGAGCAGGGACGCCCTGTGCAATGGGGTGTGGGCTGCCCGGTGCTTGGCTGCCTGCACAGCCTTCCCTGGCACCCACCACCCTAGAGCAGCTCCAGTCTGGAACCAAGAGGTGGTCGTCCCCACCTCTGTGGGAGTGACCGAGGATGGGCCAAGTGGGCATCAAGGGTCAGCTTTCTCTGCTTGCAATGACTCAGTTTTGGTGGCCCAGACTGACCGGCCACTCACCTCTGAAGTGGTGACTGAGCTCACCTGATCAGTGCAGCCTCCTGGGAGGGTGACGGGAGAGAAGGGAGGGAAGGGAGGGAGAGGAGGGAGGGGAGGGATGCAGGTGGAAAGAAATGATCTGGCCTCAAGCCTAGGGCCAGACAGGGCAGGGAGGGCTGAGACACTACGAAGGGCCAAGACCTGTGTGGCTGTGGGCAGGGAGACCCTCACTCCCCCTAGAAGCCAAGACCATCAACCATGGTCCTCCCTGTGTCAGGGTAATGTTTAAGCCCCTCTAGACCCGTTGCTCTCATCTGGCCCCATCTTCCATCCTGCCCCAGTCCCCTCCCTTCTCACTGACTCTCCCCAGACACGTTCCATCCCATATGTCCCATCTCTGGGCTCAGGGGCAGAGAGGAGTTCTAGGCTGAGGGGACAGTACAAAAGCCCAGAGATGGGGACCTGGGTGAATACAGAGACCACCAGGCTGCAAGGCTTGACCCACCCGCTGGGGAGTTTGGAGCTGCAAAAGCGATAGGGGGCTTTACTGGGGAGGACAGAGTGGCTCAACTCCTTGTTCCACCAACTTGGGTCGGATCCATCTGTTAGGGACTGTGGTGGGCTCTCCGTAGGCTGGGGGGACCCAGTGGAGGGAAGAACATCCAGATTGTTCTGAGCTCCCGGCCTTGAGCCCACCTGGCCTGGGCGTGAGGGCACAGGAGTACGGCAAGGTAGCGCCTGTCTCGGGCCTCAGGTGGGCACCCATGCTGCGCAAAGACCAGAGCCTGTCTGTACTGCCTGCTCCAAAATGGGAGCTGGGCTGAACATTGGTGCCTCAGGACCCAGCCCCAGCCTCGGGTTGGGGGTCTGTGAGCCACCAAGCCTAGATGGGAGGTCCTGTTGCAAGGTCCCTACAAACATGAGCTCTGGTGTCAGAGAATGGGAAATCATATCCCCACCCTATGGCTTACTAGTTGTGTGACCTTGGGAAAGTTACTTAACATCTCTGTGTTATTTTCTTATCTATAAAATAGGAATCTAATCACACCTACTCATAGCACTACGGTGATTACATGAGATACACACAGAGTGTCCTCAGAACAGGACTGAACACGAAATCAGCCCCCAGCAAAGTTACTGAGTTTATTTTCCATTGGGCAAGCTTCATCATGGGGTTTTTCCTTGGAAAGGCTTTCCTGGTGAAGTTTATTGACTCAGAGCCCACACTACAGCACAGACCAGGATGGGCTGTGTGTTTTTCACCAAAGCTCCTCTTTCCAAAAGCCACCGGCAAACGCAGTGAGCCACAGTCAGCTGGGAGCTCCCCTTCACCCACGGTGATCCAGGATTGTCAATGGCTCCCAACTGCAGGGGGACTAAGTCCAGACAAACTCCTCCTCTGTGCATGCAAGCGGGATCAGGAAATCAGTCCGGCAGGGAGGGAAATCACCCTTGGCAGAAGGCACGGCGTGTGCAAAGGCATGGCGGTGTGATCTGGTGTGACTAACTGTTGTTACTATGTGTCTCCAGGGCTGACATTGTGTGAGGGTGGGAGAACAAATCTTCCCAGGTAATTGGGGACTTTCTGTGCCTCTTGTCTTGGCTACTAAATACCACTAGCACTCTCTTGGCATTTTGATAATAAAAAATCACCCCCTGCAGGGGGCGGTACCCTCCCGAGGAGAGGACCACTGATGGGGAACCTAGGCGCTACCCTGGGTGGTGGCCGCATGCACGGAGCATCAGTGAGAGCAGGGGCTTGGGGGGTGGGTGGGAAGGACCCAGAACTGGGGCTGGGGAGCCAGGTAAGGGGCTGCCTCCTGTCTCCTGTGTGCGCGCCCCTCCCATGTGCACCTGCCTCCCACCTGCACCTGCCTCCCAGAACAAAAGCAGCAGCCTCAGCAGCCGCCCTTGGGGCTGGGCACAAACCTTTCCCTCTTCCCTCCAAGAGCTGCTCCCGCCACCCCCGCTCCCCTCCTTCTCCTGCTGCTGCGAGACTGGGTGTCGACAGGTAAGGAAAGGGTGCAAGGACACCCAAGAGGCTGGCAGCAGTGGTCGCCTTTGGGAGCCTGGGGATGCTTTCTACTGCTTGAATTTTGTTACATGTTCATGTGTGATCTATTTAAATTTAATATCATTTTTAAAAAAGCAATTTCAAATTACATAAGAGTTATAAGAAAAACACAAAGAACTTTTATACCCACCACTCAGATTCATTAATTGTTAGCATTTTGCCACCTTTGCATTATCATTCATCCCCTCTTTGTGTGCGCACGCACACACGTATATGTAATATACACAGTAATTATGCCCTAAGTACTACATTATGCATTTCTTAACAAAAAAGACATTCTTTTACATAACCAGAGTACAATGTTTAAAATCAAGAGCTATAATGTTGACAGAATATGATTAGCTAATCCATATGTCCCATTTTAAAATTTTGCCAATTGTCTCAAAATGTCCTTTCTGCTACTTTTTCCCTACCCAGGACCCCACCTGGGATTGTGTGTTGCATTTACTGGTTGTGCCTCTTTGCTCCTCTTTAATCTGGGGCAGTTCCTCAGCCTCCCCTAGTCTTTCATGACCTTGCCACTTTTGTAGAGCCCATTTCAATTATTTTGTAGGATGTCCCTCCATTTGGAATTGTCTGGTGTTTCCTCATGATTAGATTCAGAAAATCAGCAGTTTTTAAAGGTAAAGATGATGAGTGGTTGAAGGCTAGGAATCTAAGAAATTGAGGGAGTCTCACATAAGAGGTTTTGGAGGCTGGCTGACCAGGTTTGGAATCTCAGTTTTGTCACTGTTTATTCATACATTTATTCATCCATTCACAAACTATTTATTTAACATCTATCAGGAGTTGGGCACTGTTCTAATTTCCTGGAATATATCAGTGAACAAAGGCAAAATCCTTGCCCTTGTAGAGTGCAGTGGTGTGAACAGTGATGGGCCTTCCCCTGGAACCTCAGAAGGGGACCTTGCTGCAATAGGGTCTTTGTAGATGTAATTAAGGCACAGATCTTGAGAGGAGGCCATCCTGGACTCCCAGAGGGGTCCTGAATCCAGTGATGAGTGTCCTTACCAGAGACAGAACAGAGGAGAAGGCCACGTGGAGACAGAGGCAGAGGGTGGCATTACGCTGCCATCAGCAAGGAACCCAGGAGCCACCAGAGCTGGATCCTTCCCTGGAGCCCGTGGAGGGAGTGTGGCTCTGCGGACACTTCTGGCCTCCACCACGGCAAGAGAACACATTTCTGTTGTTGGAGCCACCTATTGTTGATACTTGTTACCGCAGCCCCAGGAGGCTCATACCGATAGCTGTTACTGCCAGGGCCCACCAGGACCCCCAGCAAGGACTCGAAAGCAAAGTTTGCCCAGATAGTCCTCCCCTGGGCAGGTGGCTGGGAGCAACTCCATCTGGTCAGATTCCAGCTCCCTGTGGGCCGGCAGGGGGCACAGGATTCTAGAGGGTTCTGTCCCTCTAAGCAGATGTGAAAGGGGATAAATCTGCCTCTGCAGTCCCCCAGCTCAGCACACCTAAACCCAACACCTATGCTTCCAGCCAGGCCTGGCTCCGCCCGAGTCCACTGTCTCCTAAAGGGTCGACTCACTGGGAGGGGTGTAGTCGGTTTTGGCTTCCGGACTGGGGAGATCACACCTCTGGGGAGTGGAGTGCTCCATGTGTGGGGACACATGCAGCAAGGTGGCTGAAGCCCTGAGCTGGGAGGGAAGACTAGGACCTCTTTCCTGTGTGTGTGGGGGGAGCACCCACTCCTCCTCTCTGAGTCATCTCTATCAGGATAATATGGGCTGCAATGATCCTTAGCAAGGTGAGGCCACAGGCCCTAGAGCAAGTTATTCTGCCAACCTGGAGAGCCTGCAGGTGGGACCAGGACACCTCTCCCTTGGTCTTCTAGGCCCAAACTGGCTTCTTTCACGTGGGAGGTGTCCTGGCTGGGGGGTAGGCAGAGATTGGGCCAGCGCCACCGTCACCAGCAGGCCTGGGGCAGAGGCCACTGGGTCCTGCTCTATGATAGAGGTCAAGAGACCCCAAGGCCTCTCGAAGGCTCTTCTGGAGCCAGGACTCCTGCCAGTGTTCACCGAAATGGCCCCTTCGCCCAGGGAAGAATGGCTGCTGGGGGGTGACAAATGTGGGACTTCAGATGGTTCACCCAGAAGCAGCAGCCTGTTGCCTGTTGATATTTTTAGGTTGCATAATGCAATTCCACCTTAAATTTGCATAGCCACATATTTTTGTTGTTGAAGCCTTGTCACATCAACCCGTTCCATCCTGGCACCTCTTCCTACAGTGTAGATCAGCCCAAACCTCTTCCCGTTCCCCAGGTGGTAGACCGAGGCCCCACGAGGTGAAGGACTTGCCCCATGCCACTCAGCGAGTGAGAGGAGCTAGAGAACCACGGAGTGGTCCCTATAGACAGCCCCCGACTCCCAACAGAGATCCGACTCTTAGTAATGAAAGGGAACTTAATTATCCAGATAATTCCCTTTGCCTCATCTACATGGATGACACTCCCATGCTTCCGGCTCAGAGCGCGTGAGCACAGAACAGAGAGAAGAGAGCCGCTGTGGCCAGGAGACAGAAGACACCACACAGGTTGCACCTCTGAGCATCGCATTAGCATAACCACAGACGGTCCACCGGCTTCTTCTGCAAGGAGCTTGCCAGCTCACACCATAGCTCGAGTCATGCAAATTGCTAGATTTGGTTTTAATTTATTTGCAGATGAATATTCCTCCCCAGCGGCAGGAGGAGCGGGAGCACACAATCTCTTTTTAATTATTTAGGGCCTTACTTCCAAAGCCCTCTGAGCTGAGGCCCTGGACCAACGGTGATTCTGATTCCCCAGCGAGTCCGTCCTTTCCTGACTGCTCGTCCACAATAACATGCCTGATCAATCATCCGGGACCCAGACGGACCACCACCCTACTGTGGCCTCAACCCTCCTCTTCTCTTCTCATCCCCCTGCCTCTTGCCCCTGCCAACAGAGCTTTGGTAAGCACCGCTGTGCACAGTCCTAGGCGTGGGTGGGGCGGCGGACAGCAGCCAGAGGCCCAAGCAGAGGAGCTGGGTCCCCTGGGGGAGCTTTTTCCACACTTGCCCCCTTCAGCCAACCTTGAAGGATAAGTCAGATCAGGTCACTCCTCTGCTCCAGCCCCTTCAACGCTCCCACCTCGCTCAGAGTAAGAGCCATGGGCCTTACAGTGGCCCTCAAGGCTCTCCACACACGTGGGATGCATTTGCGTCCATGCACACACGCGTGCGCACAGACACACTCCCGCACCCTCTTCCTCTTTCACCCTGCTCCGTGGCACTGGCGCTTCACGAGATACCTGCTTGGCTCACTCCCTCAGCTCCTGCCTCAAATGCCACATCACTGAGGCCCTCCCTAGCCACCCTGCAGTGGACGCTGGTGTGCCCCACCCAGGGCCCCTTTCTTTAGGCTGGGGCACCTCCCCTCACCAGCTTCCCCTCACGCCAGACACTGTCCTTGTGGAATGACAGCTGCCCTGCCTGGGAGATTCCTCTACCTCCCACCTTCCACTGCTGGGTGTACCCCACAGCCACTGGCTCACAGACAAGGGGTGCAAAGCTGCAAGGGTGGACTGTGCGCTCCATGCCTCGGAGCTGCGCAGAGCCTGTCTCAGCCTCCGCTTCTAGGGAACTGGATGCAAGACTCATGATACTTTAAATCGCAAACCCCATCCTTCACTCACATCCCCTCCACCCGCTGCTTTATTTTTCCTAATGTATCACCGTCTAATATACACCTTTACTTATTTCTTTGCTTTTCATCTTTTGGCCTATTTCTCCCAACATAGAAGTCCTATTTAGAAGGCAGGAGTTTTATCTTTGTTCCCTTTGTTCACTGCCTGCCTGCAAACAGCAGGTGCTCAATATGTAGCTCTTACATGAATGGGTGTATGGAGCAAGTATCGCTGTGGCTGTGAGTGCCGCGGGCAGCCAAGTGCTGGGCTCAGGGAGGGATCCTGGAATGGACAGGACAGGGGCTGGTGATGAGGGACTGGCGGGACCAGCTCTGGGAGGACGAGGAGGAGGGACATCTGAGGAGGGCAGTGATAAGAGAGGAGGCCTCAAGGTGGGACTGTGTGCGGGGCATTCAGGGACGAGGTAGCGCTCTGTAGGGCACGGGAGGGAAGAGCTGCAGGGGTGCACTAGGCCTCCGGCTTCTGTCCTGCAGCAAAGTCCTCTATGCTAACACCACGCAGGATGCTTTTCCGAAAGGTCACCTCTCCTTACCATGGCAGCAGCAGGGGCCAATTCTCAGAATCGGGAGGAAATTTTCCTAGAAGGAAGAAGCCCTTTTGCCAGCAGCACTTCTGCCCCTTGAGTCCTTCCCAGAGCTAGGACGATCCCAGGACCAAGACCCTTGCAGGCCAGGGCCCAGGCCACGCTCTTCTCCTTAGTCTCCCATTTATTCCTCTGATGGTCACCCAGCTTACAGATGCACAACCTGAGAGCTCAGTCATGACGCCTGCACAGCAGAGCTGGGACTCAAGCCCAGGTCATCTGTCCGTCTGTCTGTCTATCGATTTATGCAGACTCTGGGAGCCGCTCCATGGTCCCTCCACCCTGGTGTACAGAGCCCATCTGGGCACCTAGCATGTGAGCTGACTGCACTCACCCACTCACCTATCCTGCCCCTTACTTACCGTGTGGCCCTAGGCAGGTTCCTTAACTTCTCTGAGCCTCAGCGCCCACATCTGTAAAATGGGGATAATTTTTAATCACCCAGAAATTACCAGAGCACCTCACAGCCTCGTTTTATGAATCACGTAGCTTAGGGGAGACGTGAGCCCGTCTCAGCGGAGGGCCCTCAGTGCGGGTTAGGCACCTCTCCCTTGCACATCTGCCCCTTGAAACACAGTGGAGCTAAGATGCAAGCCAAGGACAGAGCAGAGACCTGTTCCCGGAGCAGGACCCAAAAGCAGCAAATACCAGAGCCAGCCCAGCTGGAAGTGGCTAAACAAGTTGCCTCCAACTCAGCACCTGGTTTCTGACTGAGCCCAGATGCCTTCTTTTCTGGCTTCCTATTTTGTTTTCTTGGTGTGGTTGGGGAAACTGAGGCAAGAATGCCTGACCACATCTCTGCAGCCCTCAGTATGTGGCCCTCCTGCCAACCTTTGCCCCGCCATGGTGGCGCCACACCACTGACGGCTTGTCCACCCTCCTACCCAGAGCCTGGAGATGAGGGCGAGGACTTCTCGTGAGAGGCGCTGAGTGGGGAGGAGAAGCTGAGAGGCCTGGAATCGTCCGAGGCAACCCAACACAACACCTGTTTTACCGCTTACCAAGGGGGGCGCGCCAGCTCACCCAAGGCCACAGCTTGCCCGAGACCAGGTGCAGCTGGTCTAGAATCCAGGCTGGCTAAGACTCTGCCGCACCTGGTTACCCGCTAGCCACGCCCTCTCTCTCCGAGCCTCAGTTTACCCACCCATGAATGGGGGCTGACCCCATGATCCTCAAGAGCCCATCTGCTCTGGGACCCCCCTTCCCAGGAGCTGTTGGGAAGGGTGGGGCAGTGGGCGGGCCCTTCCTCCCAGCACCTGGCAGTGCAGGGGTGAGGGGCTCATCTGGCTGTCTGAAAGCCAAGTGGCGGGGCTCTCTTGCTGCATTTTCAAAAGCTTTCTGCCTTTGCTGCTGCGGGAGAAGAGACTGCCTCCCCTGCGGTACTGAAGGGAAAACAAGCAGTTGCGCCTGGCGAGGTCTAACATGGGCACTATGACTCCCGGGGGGAGGCGGAGCAGGTATTGTGCTGGCCGGCAGAGCTGACAGCCGGCATCTTTCCCAGATCTGGAAGTAATCATTACAAAGAAAAAAAAAACTCGCACTGCTTTCTTCTCGCATCGAGTAGTCAGGCCGCAGGCTGACAACAGCGGGAAAGGGATGTCTTGTTTAATGACAGGATGTGCGCTCGCTCTGTCTACGGCCATGTGGCCCCAGTGGGACCGGCAGCACCTGCCACCATAAGTATGTCGAGGTGATGTCCACCCCCCCCAGGCATGCCCCCAGCCCCCTTTCCCGCTGCTGCTTGCATCTCGCCTGCCCACCCGCGATGGGCCCATTGCTGCAGCCTCCGGCGGGACACCTTCCCCCTTCCCGAGAACGCACCTGGCCTCCGCCACAGCTGCAAAGAGGCATGTCACCCTTCTTTGCTTCTGGGCCTCCCCTGCGCATGGAAGAGGCACCGAGAGTCCTGGCAGACGAGGCCCTGTTCACTCTGACCCTGTGCGCCACCAGCCCTCACCACTGCACCTCCCCTCTCAGCCACCTGGCCTTCCCAGAGCCGTGCGCCACTCCGCCCACCCCCTGTCTCTGAGCACTGCAGCGCCCACCGCCCTCTTCCCCAGCCCTCAACTCCCTGCCTGGCACCTCCCTGCCTGTGAAGACCCCCAAGCCCACATCAGTCTCCGTAGGAAGCCCCAGGACTCTCCCCATGGGCTGTGCACCTGCCAGAGCGACCAGACACAGCCACGTCACACCTGAACCCTCGACAAGGGTGTCCTGGTCCTCAGGCCTAAAGGGGAGCCCAGAAGTGATCTCTAGCCCAATGTCTCCCTGTGTGCTGGCCTGCAGGAGCCCTTCTTCACCATACTAGCAGGAGCCCACTGGGACTTTGCTTGCACACCCCAAAGTGGTGGGGAGCTCACTCCCTGCACATGCTCATCAGCTTCCCCAGGCACCCTGCAGCTGCAGGACAGCCCTGTGCTGTCCTTCCTTGTGTTCAGCCCTCATCACCCTGCCCAGAGAACTCCTGAGCCAGGGCCCCCTCCTGCGCCCTCAGATATCCCCACACTGGCTACGGCTGGGGACGGTTCCCACCTGCTGGGGAACAAGCTGGGCAGGAGGTCATGGCCTTCACAGCCACACCAGGCAGGGTCTGGGCGCATCTTCACCACCCCTGTCCTGTGCTGGGACCCTCCAATGGTGCATCTGGTCGCAGCCGCAGGGATCCCGGGGCCTCCCCGACTGTTCCCCTGAGCTGGAGCTCGGAACAGGCCAACAGAGGGAGGGGTCCCTCCACACCTCATCCAACCAGCATCCAGGGGCCTTGCTCAGGTTCCTGCTTTCCTCAGGAGAACCTGAAAACCAGATCACTTTCCGGTCTTTTGCAGATCAGGTTCCTACCACCCAGGCCGAATCTGGGAGAATTAGGTCAGCCTTGAACATCTGTCCTCACTGGGATGTGGACATGGGAGGAGGAGTGGGTCTGGGGGAGGGGAGATGGGGGTTTTGCCTTTGGACCTGCTCAGTTTGAGGGGCTGTGTGTGGGCCAGGTGAGTGGAGCCGGCTGGACATTGGGTGGGGGGATAGGAGAGGTGAGTCCAGGCTTCATCGAGGTCCTGTCTGTCCATGGGTTTCCAGGCTCCTCGGGATAAGCCAGCTCATGGATTCTCTGTTTGGTGACACGTGGCAGAACCTCAGTGCGTCAAAAGGTGACCTGAACGTGGACCTCTGTCTCCTAAGGAGTCCTCCTGACACCAGCATCTCTTTCGCGGCACCTCTGCCTGGGCTTCCTGCCCTGCACTGCCCTCTGGTGGCCATGGGGAGCCATTGCCGCCTCACATTGCCTGATCTGGGCAGCAGGATGGGGCTGCAGGGATGAAACAGTCTGCTGCAGCGGGGGCAAGGAGGAGGGCTCGCCTGTCACTGCCCTTTGATATAAGGTCAGGGACCCCCAAGAACTCTGGGCTTTCGCAGCAGGATGGCAAATGGAGGCTGCCCTTTCCCTGGGCCAGGGGTGCTGGTTCAACCCTTCTCCTCATCACTGCTCTTTCCTGCACACCTTGTTGGTAGCTGTCAGAGTCTCGTCCTGGGCTGCAAAGGAAGGAGCGGGGTCCTGTGGAGCAAGTCCACGCAGGCAGGAGGCTGCTGGACTGGTGCCGGGAGCCCCGACAGTAGGTTCAGGCCATGAGGCAGCAGCCGGGTCGTGGAGCGCCTTGTGGGCTGTTGCTTTGCTGGAACCCTGTCTCGCAGGCCAAGGTTCCAAGCAGGGTGGAGACATGTCTGCACTGGCTTTGGGAGGCTGCCCTGTGGCGCACAAACTGGGGTTGGGAACACCGGAAGTTGAAAGACCAGTGGAGGCCGTGCCACAGTTCAGAGAGTGGTAGGGGCTGCCTGTGGCCAGGCCTGGGTGGAGAAATGGTGACGCCCTCCCATATCCCAGAGAGGAGAGCTGAGCCCGGTGCTGGGAGCGGCTCCAGTGGAGCTGGCTGTTTGAATAAGGAGGGTGACCAGAGACACATGACCTTGTGAAGGTCCTTGTAGGGATGTGAGCCAGGCCTCCCCAGAGGTCAGAGAGCCTGTGTCCTTGACCATGTGGATGGATCAGCCTGACCCCTGCCATTCCCACTAGTGGCTTCGACTGGACACTCCCTGAGACTCCATCACTGCCAGGTCCCTCATAACCTGGACAGACCCCAGGCTCCAGTGCTGGCTCCACCACCAACCCTCTGCACCCTCTGCAGGGAGCCAGTCCCCTCCCTTCCCAGACCTCCGCTTCCCCACAGGAGAGGAACAGGGACTTGGCCTAGAAGTCACCTAGTTCTCCCAGGTGCCTTCCCACTCTGAGAACCTGATGTCCCGTTGCTCCAGTGGAAGAATCAGTCCCACACTCCAGCCAATGGGACATTGTGTGTCTGTTGCAATGTTCTTGGTGCCTCTTCCCTGTCCCCTCAGTGTGCTGCCCAGCTTCCAACAGCCAGCACCTGCAGTCTGCCTGAGAATTCTCTCTTGGGCTATGCTGCCTGGGTGCAGGCAGGCTGAGAACCCCGGGGAATTCACACTCCCTGGAGCAGCCCTCAGCAGGAAGATGCCAGGTGGACAAATGGTCTGGCTCCCTCAGGCAGAGGGGCTCCAAGGAGTGTGCTCTATGCTGGCTCCAGAGGCCCTGGCATGACGGAGCTGCAGCTGCCCACCGTGGGCAGGGCAGGGTGCTGCACCCTGTGTTGGCTGCCTTCTCCTCTGCCCGCTTCCCTACATCCCAACTGCTGTTTCCTGGGATCCCCCTCAAATAAACTGTCTGCACTCAAACCCTTGTCTCAGGCTCTGCTTCTGGGGGATCCAAACCAAGACGGTATCCAGCTAAGCCACTTTTATTTTCATGATCTTTGGTACAGGTGGCAAGAAAGGGGCATGCGGGACAGATCCCTGTGCTGGGCACAGGACCATATTTTTCACCTTGGACCTTGAGACCAGGTAATGGAGTGAAGGGGTAGAGCTGAGGCTCGACCTGCTTTCAGGGGGGCTGTGGAACAAGATTCTAGAAACACTGGTCATGACTTCCCCTTGGGGGCAGGCCCTCTGCTGCCAGGCTGGCCTCAGACACTGGGGCCCCTTTGGGTTGACCACAAAGCAGATGTGCTTGTTGATGGAGCAGGCCTCGGAGCAGTGGATGGGGTGGTAGTCACACCTCAGCTCCCAACAGCCAGCCTCCTGTACAGCCTTCTGCACTGTCCCCTTCTCCGGGTGGAGCCTAAAGAACTTCCTGGAGCCCACCGTGCAGTGCAGGGCAGGCACAGTGACCAGGTGCCCACCCGGCTTCAGCAGGCTGGCCAGGCCTGGCAGGGCTGCCCTGTATGTGTCCACATCAGGACAGGGGTCTCCAGGGCCAGCAGGGAGAGCACAGTCAGCCAGAGGCACCTGGGCCAGTGGGTGTGGCTTAGACACATTGCACTTCAGCAACCTGTGACTTTCCTTCAAAGCCGGGCCTCCTTGTCCTGCCACCTGCTCCTGTGGGGGAGGGTCACAGAGGTGATGTGATGATTGTGACAACCCCAACCCCCACCACCATCGTCTGGGCAAAGTCCCTGATTCAACCTGTTCAGCAACTCTTTGAGGGAGATATTATTTCCCCCATTACACAGATGAGGAAACTGAGGCACAGCCTTGCTCAGGTGTACACAGCTGTAGGTGACAGTGGATTGGATATTTGACTCCTCCCTCCTCCTTTTCCTCTGCCTCCTTTTAAACAATTCCATAGTTTTCGGTATATTACATTATTAATTTTTTAACAAAATTTGCCATTTTGATCATTTTTAAGTGTACCATTAGGTGACATTAATTGCACCCATCACCACTGCCTATTTCCAAAACTTTTGTACCACCCACACATTAATAGAAACCCAGGACTTATTAAGTATAACTCCCCATTCCCCTCCCCACAGCCCCTGGTAACCTCTAATCTACTTTCTGTCTCTATGAATTTGCCTGTTCTAGATATTTCATATACGTGGAGCCACACAGTATTTGGGGCTCATTTCACTTAGCACAATGTCTTCCAGGTTCACCCATGTTGGCACTCCCCGCATCTTGAAACATGTTCTTTGCTTGGCTTCCTGGGGTGCACGTGCTTGTGGTTGAGCCTTGTCCTCTCCCTGACTGTAAAACATGGCGTCTCCTCCCCTCCCCACCGACACTCAGCCACCCAGTGGTCTCAGCTGCCCACGGAAGACTCCTAGAGTTAGGTCTCCAGCCCTGGGGTCTCCTCAGTGTCCCCCACACACATCCAGTTGCTCCACTGGCATCTCCACCTCGACCACATCGCCCCAACTGAGACATCTTCATCTGCTCCCCTAAACCTACTCCTCCCATGGCTCTTTCTCCTAGAATTGGCACCGCCATCCTTCCTGTGGCTTCAGCCAAAACCGTGGAGTCACCCTTGCCTCTTTACTCTCCTTCACATCCAAACCCAGCAAATCCTGTTGGCTCCACCTGCAAGGTGACCTGAGACCCCAGTCACTCTGGCCCCTCATGGCTCCCCCGGGTTTGGAGCCCCTGTTGGCTCTGCCCTGGAGGACAGCCACCCCCTGCTGCTCTTCCCAGTGCTGCCCGCCCTCCAGAGGCTCTCCTGGTGTGATGAGCAGTTCTTTAAAAAATGTAGACGGGGCGCGGTGGCTCACGCCTATAATCCCAGGACTTTGGGAGGCCAAGGCAGGAGGATCACTCAAGGTCAGGAGTTTGAAACTAGCCTGAGCAAGAGCAAGACCCCATCTCTACTAAAAATAGAAAGAAATTAATTGGCCAACTAAAAATTTATAGAAAAAATTAGCCGGGCATGGTGGCGCATGCCTGTAGTCCCAGCTACTCAGGAGGCTAAGGCAGGAGGATCGCTTGAGCCCAGGAGTTTGAGGTTGCTGTGAGCTAGGCTGACGCCACATCACTCTAGCCAGGGCAACAGAGTGAGACTCTGTCTCAAAAGAAAAAAAAAATGTACATTTATGGGCCAGGTGTGTGGCTCACATTGGTAATCCCAGCACTTTGGGAGGCTGAGGCTGGAGGATCGTTTGAGCTCAGGAGTTTGAGGGTACAGTGAGCTATGAATATGCCACTGCACTGCAGCCTGGACAACAGAGCATGACCCTGTCTCAAAAGAAAAAAAAAACTAAATTAAATTAAAAATAAGAAGTCTCAGGAATGTTAGTTTTTTATGTCTGTTCAAGTAAGGTTCATTTAATGGCTTCCCTAGTGGTTAGCAAGTAAAAGCCTTGCAGTTTTCCATGGTTGTAAATACTGTTGTAATCAATACCCTTGTGCATTAGCTTTTTCTGTATTTTATTTTGGACTCTGGCTTTGTGGGATTACTGGGTCAAGGTTTAAAAACTTTTAGTACAAATCATTTAGCATAAATAATTTAGGCAAATGATTGCCAAATTATTTTTCCAAAAGGAAAACAATTTTTTGCCTTCTCATTTTTTTAAGGACAAATGTTTAATTTTCTCTAACAAAATGTGATATATAATAATGAAATAAAATAAACTTGTTAATTTTTTTTCTTTGGGCTTTCTTCTAAGTTTAGAAAATCTTCTCCCTCCCAGAGATTTAATAACTCTTCAATTGTGATAGTTTCTTGATTGATTTTCAAAAAGATATTTAGCCTTTATTTTGATGTTTGGTGCAAGGTGAGGCTCGGAGCAGCTGCTTGCAACTCACCCGAGAAAACAGAGTCTTGTTTGCACTTGTACGTTCCCTCTTGTGGACTCCTTCTTCTCTCCCCAGAGTCAGGCAGGAGGAGAGATTAACAGAGGCATCAGGAAGCATGGAATGCTGAAATGGTAGTTCTCCTAATCTCGAAAAGGAGATTGGTCCTTTTCTTATCTGTCTGACTTTTCAAGTGGTTTATTTTCTTCATAGGTAGATTGAAATTTGTTCATCTGATTAAAATTAAGTTAGAAGTTCTCTTGAATGGAAATTTCCTTGAGCTATTAAAAAGTCACTATATAGAAAGATGCCTAAAATGATGCACACATTCGCAAAAGGAACTGAAACTGCCTCGTCATGAAAAAAATGTTGTCAGATTGATGGAGGCAAACCTTAGGACAGTGGTTCTCAGCCTTGCATGATTTTGCCTCCCAGGGAACATTCAGCAATGTCTGGAGACATTTTGGTTGTCATAACTTGGGAGTGTACTGACATCCAGTGGGTAGAGGCCAAGGGTGCTGCTAAAACTCCCACAAGGCACAGTTCAGCACCCCCACTCCCACAAAGAATTAGCAATCCTGGAAAGCCAATGGTACTACGGCTGAGAAACCCTTTCTTAGAATGTATCCATAGGAGACTTGACTTTGAGCAGATCACCCTAGTGCTGTTAGGACACCGGCCAGGCTGGAGTCAGGAATCGTGTTGGGACAGAGGAGGTGAAAGGGGTGGAGAAGCAGGTTGAAGCCAGAGGGTGGAGGCTCTGGAAGGCCCAGCGGGAGTTTGTACTCATTCCTCCAGGCAGCAGGAAGCACTGGAGCCCTTGATCGAGGGGTGAATCCTCTGCCCACTCAAGGGCATCCAGTTGCAGCAGGGTGTATAGTTCTGGGAAGGATGGTGTCTCCTGGTCCTGCGCAGACCCCTAGATGCCCACATCCCACTGCAGGGGCTCTGAGTATCCCCAGGATAGTACACGCACATCCATAGTTCAATTCTGGAAATGCAAATGCTGGGCATCTTCCACGTGCCTCTCCATATCTGCTCTCCATCCTTCTCCAGGCTGCTGTGAGCCCTGGAGGCTCCCTTCCCTTCTGGGTTTCAGCTGGATTTGGCAGGATATTGGAAGGAGGTGGGACAGGGAGGTCAGAGTATTTAATGGGTATTTATTCCTTAGCCCTTTTGCTGATGGCTGCTGCAAGAGGCCCTCCCTACACAGCTCTGTCTCTAGTCTCAGGGAATAATGGGTCCTTTCCACGGCCAGCCCCAAGGTACTGTGATGGTGTATTTTATGTGTCATCTTGGCTGGGACATGGTGCCAAAATGCTTGGTCAAACATTGTTCTTGATGTTTCTGTGAGGGTGTTTTTGGATGAGGTTAACATTTAAATCAGTGGACCTGGAGTAGGGCAGATCACTCTCCCTAACGTGGATGGGCCTCATCCAATCACTTGAAGGTCTGAGTAGAACAAAAGACTGATCTCCCCTGAGCAAGAGGGAATCCAGGCAGCAGATGAACCTTCAGGTTCAAACTGCAGCATTGGCCTTTCGTGGTTCTCCAGCCTGCACACCCATCCTGTGGATTTTGGACTTGCCAGCCTCCACAATCACGGGGGTCAATTCCCTGAAATAAATCTCTTTCTTGCCTGTCCACATCCTGTTCGTTGTTTTTTTTTTTTTTTTTTTTTTTTTTGAGACAGAGTCTCACTCTGTTGCCCGGGCTAGAGTGAGTGCCGTGGTGTCAGCCTCGCTCACAGCAACCTCAAACTCCTGGGCTTGAGCAATCCTCCTGCCTCAGCCTCCCGAGTAGCTGGGACTACAGGCATGCGCCACCATGCCTGGCTCATTTTTTCTATATATTTTTAGTTGACCAATTAATTGCTTTCTATTTATAGTAGAGATGGGGTCTCGCTCTTGCTCAGGCTGGTTTCAAACTCCTGAGCTCCAGCGATCCGCCCGCCTCGGCCTCCCAGAAAGCTCACATCCTGTTCGTTTTGTTCCTCTGGAGAGCCCTGAATAATAGAGGTACCTTGTGGCTGCCTTCAACCCTGCTCATACCTTGGTTAGTTGACATCATTCTTTTATTAAACACTCCTCAAATTACGTACCGTGAGCCCTGCAGTTTTCTGCCCTGAGTACCTTCTGCCAGCCGGCACCAGGGTCTCGGGCCTCCCTGGAGGATGCCCAGGTGCCCACCCCGCAGAAGCCAGGCCCTGAATGACTGCTGGGTGTCCCTGCCTTCGTGGAGGCCTCCGTCTGCCAGACCCTGTGGAGTCATAAATGTTTGCTTATGTTTGTTTACTTAAAGCTGGAACAAGACATTCTGGGTCAGCGGCGTGAACCTCCAGTGTAGCAGATTCATTTCCATCTGGTTTGTGGCCAAGAGAGAGCCGGTTCCCAGTGCCGGAAGGAGGCTGAGCTTTTCTCTGTCTGTGGGAGGTTTTACAATGCACTCCCATTTTAAAGGTAAGAACACTGAAGCCTGAGGGTGACTTATCTGGGGCCACGTGGCGAGTCAGCAGCCAAGAAGCCAGGACTCCAGGGCTACTCTGACGGGCTATGCTTTATGACTGGGCTTCCTGGTTCTCATTCATGGAGCATGAGGGATAATTTCCGACCTCCTTACGGTGGCTTGCACAGCAGTGCTGGGTTAGCCATTCTGCTCTGCCTTCTGGAATCCGAACCCTGTTTTCCAGCAAGGCTGGGCGATGTACGGAGCTGAGCCCACTGCCTGGCCTGGAGAGAATCACTGGGCCCCACTGGCCACCAGGGGACCAGATGGGGACCTTACCATGTACTCAGGCCACAACAGCTGTGACCCGGGGGAAGTGACTTTGGTCTTCACAGCCAGTGAAGTGGGCACACAGATGGGGAAATCGACACCTGCCCAGGGTCACATAGCAGCATGTGGCTGGGGGAGTTGAGAGCTGCACCCAGGGCTCACCTGCCCCTGGTGGATGTGGATTGGTCCCTAGAGGAAGCAGGGCCAGGTGGCTGCAGCCTTAGCTGCCCTGGCTTTGGGTTTGGAGGAATTTTAGTTAAGGCGAGTCAGTGTGGCAGGAGGGGCCTGGCAATGAGTACCAGGAGCACATTCTGCCCCAGGATTACTTGGCCACCTACATCGACTTCCATGGTGGCCTTTCACCCGAGATCGGGGTGCTCAAGCTGAGCCTGGAGCGTCTCCACAAGACCTTTGATCCCGGTGGGTAGGGGGTGGCCCTTTCCCTGAGCCTCTCTCAAAGAACCCTGCATGAGCACGGGGAGGTGTCCAGGGTGCAGCCTGGTCTCCTCTCGGGGCTTCTGGGGGCAGCCGGGGGGCGGGGCCTGCCCCTCTCTTTGGGGGCTGTGATGGTGGAGGTCAGGTCTGTCTCCCTGTCGTTCCAGAGATATGTGCCAGCTCAGGGATCAGGACACGCAGGAGAGGGGACAGCCCCCTGCAGTTTCCACACTGCTCTCCGTCAGCACCGAGGTCCTTGGGGTGGGGCAGAGAAGCTCTCCAGGTCCTCAAGTCCAGCCCTGCCCTTGCCAGCCAGGCCTCTGGGGCCCTGAGAAGGCCAAGGGCAAATGGTGGGATTGTGGCCAGTCGGGATCTCCCCATGTCTGGAGTGTGTAGCCCAGATGTGGCTGTGACAGGGTCCTAGAGAAGCCCTGCACTGGGATCAGGAGTGCTGGGTGGGGCATCAGTCTCCAAGGGCCTCAACTGAGCCATCTGTGCAATGGATCATGGCTTCTGTCTGCCTCCGGATGATCACCCCACGGTGACTCTGTGATTTGGTTGTGTTTCCTGGCTCCAGCAACTATGTCCTCGCTTTGGGTACCTGACAAGGGAACAGTGAGGGCAAGCATCCTGGTGGCCTGGGATAAGAGAGGGCTGAGAGCCTGCTGAGCCTGGTGGAGCCGGCAGGTGGGGCAGGCAGAAGCCAGAAAATGGCCTGGCTGGGTACGAGCCCCTCGGGCTGAGAGATGGCTCCAGACAGACAGGTGGAAGTCATGCTTCACTCCAGCTTCCAAGTGACTCTGGACATTTCCTTCTCAGGCCCCTGCTTCCCTCCGGCCTCCCAGAGAGGAATTCATCCGGGCAGGCCTAGGCATCCAGGGAGGCCCCCAGCTGAGAGTCAGCCTGGAACTTAAAGGGCCACTGCCCAAGGCCGGTATTCTCTGAGCGCTCCAGCACCAATGTCTCCAGAGCAGGGCCTGGGGCTTCTGTTCTCTGTCCTGGGGGCTTGGTGCATATGCTCTCGGCTGAAAGGCATTGGCCTAGGTGTTTAACCTTTCTCAGACTCAGGTTTCTAACTGTAAAATGGAAATAATAATAGTAGTCACTACACAGGGTGGTTCTGAGGTATAAATGGAAATGAATGTATATAAAATATTTAGCAAGGGGCTTGGCCTACAGGAAGGAACCAAGCATGTCCATGATAACTGGCATGCTTGGCGCTGCACCCCCCTTGGGAAGACCAGAGTGTGTGTCCTCCTCACCTCTCTGTCTGTCTTGGGTCTCATTTCTTCTAGCTGCCTGCCCCTCACCAGTCTCAGCAATCTCTTTCCCTCCCACAGGAGGGAAAGGCCTTCAGGGGGACACGCTGGTTGATATTTGCTCAGGTCCCACCATCTACCAAGCCCTTGCCACCTGCGAGTCATTCAGAGACTTCACTCTCTCCGACTTCACTGACCGCAACTGTGAGGAGCTGTGGAAGTGGCTGAGGAAGGAACTGGGGGCCCAGGACTGGACCCCGGCAGTGAAATTCGCCTGTGAGCTGGAAGGGAACAGGTAGGGGCGCAGGGGTTGGGACTAGGGATCCCTGGGGGCTGGACATCACCCCCTTTCTCAGAGGGCCCTCTGGCCTCTTGGTTGTCCTTAACATTTTCAGGAGAGCAGGCTCCTCAAGAATAGGATCAGATGCTCTGTGGTAGGGATCCCCAAGTTTTAGAATTGGATGGACCCCAATTTAGAGTAGATGGACCCAATTTAGAATAGATCGACTCCCAAGTTTTAGAATTACAGCAGTTTTAGGAGCAAGTTTCTGATCATCACAGGACTGTGTTGAGATGTGATATAGATAAGTATGACCACTGAAGACCAGATGATAAGACCCTTCTTCCTTCCTTCCTTCCTTCCTTCCTTCCTTCCTTCCTTCCTTCCCTCCCTCCACATAGCTATTTATCATCTATGTATCCATCCATCCATCTTTCCCTCTTCCCTCTATTGTCTGTACCTGGTGTGACCATATGACATATACTGACATGGACCCACCCCCCCACCTGAGTAGTCAGAGACAGCAAAGACTTACCTGTGCTTCTCCCCTATCCCTTGCCCCCTGCCTTCCCCACCTGAGGTCATCACTAATATTCATTTTATATTTATCATTCCCTTGCTTTTTAAAAATAATTTAATTTATTTATGTATGTCTGAACAATCTGCTTTTTAGTTTTAGTCACCTGTGAACTTTATAACAGTAATTCACTGTGTGTTATCGTCTAGGATTTGCTTTTCATTACTCGACATTATATTTTTAAGATTGCTATATTCATACATTATCTGTAGCAAATTCATTAATTCACCCATCCATCCATCCATCCATCCAATAATGTTTGTTGAATGCTTGGGGTTCTTTGTCCTTCCTGTGGATTAAGGGATGGGGCTCATATGGAATCAGAGAGAGGAAGATTCCTATAATGGTTCTGGTCCACTCTTTCTGACCACTTTCCTGATGGGGAAACTGAGGCTCAGATTGAGGAAGAGCCTGCTGTCAGGCCACACAGGGACTCAGAGACAGCAATCCTTTGGAGAGCCAGAGATCACCTCCATCTGCTGGTCACAGTGGACTGAGAGTTCCCTTTGGGACCTTGAAGTGCCTTCCCTGAATTCTGCCCTCTCTCTGCAGCGGCTGGTGTCAGGAGAAGGAGGAGAAGCTGAGGACCATGGTGAAGCAGATGCTCAGGTGCGGTGTCCACCTGTGTAACCTGCTGGCCCTTGCTGTGTTGCCTCTCGCCCCCCACTGACTGGCTCACCCTGATGGCCTTGGAGTGCCCCTGCTGTAGCCTCAGTGCCTACCGCGCTGCATTGTGCAACCTCACCTTGCTGCTCAAGCCTGGTGGCCACCTGGTGACCACAGTCATGCTTGGGATCGCTCTCTCCTGTATGGTGGGGAAGCCTGAGTTCTCCTGCATGGTCCTGGAGAAGGAGGAGGTAGAGCGGACTGTGACACCGGCTTTGACATCGAGCAGCTCCTGCACAGTTCCCAGAGCTACTCAGCCACCAGCACTGCCAACAGGAGGGTCTGCTTCATTGTGGCCTGAAAGAGGCTTGGGCCCTAAGCCAGGAGGGCCAGCCAGAGGTCTGAGGCCTCGGCCATCTATATGTTAGAGAAGGGTTAGGAATGGATAATGTCTAACAGCATTTGCTTTCAACATTAGCATTCCATCTTCTGAAATTCTGAGATTCTAAAATCCCTGTTTTAGAATCCTAAGTTTACAACATATCTTGCTCTAGGATTCTAGGAGTGGAACATTCCATTTTCTAACATACTAAGCCTTATAGCTACCTTATAGCTTAGTGTCTTCTAGCTTAGTCACTGACTCCTGTGCAACTGTGGAGCACGAAGGGCAGGTTTCAGAGTCTAGTCAGGACGTTAAAGACAATGAAGCCATCGGACAGTGGTGTGTTGGGCGATGTTTCACAACCAGCTCTATAAAAGGAAAAGCACTGATGTGTGGCAGGTGCCAGTTTCTGTGGTGTAAACATTCCTACCATGGTTGATTTCAAGCTACCAGTGGCTTCTTAACCAGCTCATAAAACTCCTAAAAATTTTACAATTGGCTCTCATGAGCTGATATGAGTCAGCTTGAATATACCGTTGCCTCTAGACCAAGGTTGGCAGATTTAGCAAATAAAAATACAGGATGTCCAGTGAATTGAATTTTAGATAACCAAAATAAATTCTTTCAAAAGTATGTGGAAGATACCTGTGTTGTTTCCACCTTTGGCTATTGGGAATAATGCCACTGTGAGGCCAGCCACATTTAAAACATGTAACACTCATTTAATTCTCACAGCAGCCCCATGTGAATGGTATTGTTTTGAATCTCCATTTTATAGGTGAGAAAACTGAGGCACAGACTTTCTCAAAGACACACAGCTATTAAGCAGCGGAACCAGTCTTATGGACCCGAGCAGTGTAGCTCCAGAGCCCAGGAGATTGACCTCTACCCCAGGCTGTCATCTTTCAGGGTGTCAGGGGACTGGGGGGTGTCCAAGAAGGCTTCACTGGAGCTGGGTCTTCAGAGTGAGTAGTTCACTGATGGCTGAGGGAGAGAAGGAGGGCTAGCCATTTCTGGCAGAGGAGAACCTTGTGTGTTGTGGCTAAATACACAGGGACCCGTCTCCACTTCACAGTCTAGGCCCCTGAGGTCCTGAAGTGACAGGAATAAGAAAACAGAAGATGCAGGCTGTTGGCTAAAATCTCAAAAAATTTTATTATGTGCATGGCACCCCCCAGTCCCTTCCCATCTCCACCACAATATAGGAATCATGTAGTGAGGCTAAGCCAGCCTTGGAGTGGGAAAATCAGAAAGATTTTAGAGACTCGAAAGGATAGAAACTTCCCAGTCTCTTCCCAACTCACGACTGTAACTCCCACATCCTCACGGAGGTGGAGCTGGGGGTGGGGAGGGCACAGAAGAGGAGGATGAGGCACTTGGCCTGCAAGGGCAGCCTATCGCATCCCAATGCCTTCTTGGCAAGTGCTGTCTGTCCCTCAGGCTCCTCACTGAGAAGTGTTACGTATTTTGCTACTCTGTGCCAATCTAAAAAGCCCCAAGTTTATTCTTTTCCCTAGAGCTCTGAAAAAGCCCAAGGTCAGGAAACACAGCTGTTCACCAGAGGCATTTTAACTTGCTTATCTAGAAAGGAAAGGAACAAAAGTTGGCCATTCCAGTCATCTCAGATTAGGAAGCATAGAGACGGTGGTGTTTCCACGGGCAACTGCCCCTCCTCATGGGAAATTCTGTAAAGACTTACAGCTGTGCACAAGCACAGAAGTCAGACACACCCAGGCCTGTGTGGGGATCAAGGACTGCAGGATACAGCTCTGGGCTCCCGCACACGTGGGCGTGTTGGGTGTACAGTAAGTGTGTGGAGTGTCAGGATTTTAGAGCCTAATAAAAAGAACTGGACATGTAGAAATAGGTCATCTTGAAACAAAAGAACGCCCGTGTTCCAGAAGATGTTAGTTGTCTTCCTGTGCCCATTATACCCATTAATTCCTTCAGAGTAACAGATTTTTTAGCTGGGCACATGGCTGCCCTAAACAAAGACTACATTTCCCAGCTTCCTTTGCAGCTAGGTGCGGCCGGGTGAGTGAGTTGGTCGAAGGGATGTGAGCAGAAGGGGTGCACACAGACGCTGCTTTTTCTCCTTCATCCTTTATTCCATCCTGGGACCTGGAACATGAATGCTGCTGTCTTGGGCTTGGAGGTCAAGGCCACAGATGGTGGAGAAGGAAGACAGAAGGAACCTGGGAACCTGGCAACGTGGAGCACCACAGGGGACCTGGACTTTTTTATGTGAGAGACAAATAAACATCCCTCTTGTTTAAGCCACTGATGCTGTTGTTGCCCTGATTGTTATTTTAATTATTATTCTTGTCATTACTTTGGCAGGAATACCACAGAATTGTGTGTGTCTCTTTCTGAGAATAAGGAGGTACACGACGTTGATTGCTCTGTTGTTGGGATGGTAACTCTGATCACTTGTTTAATGTTGTGTCAGCCAACTTTATCCACTGTAAAGTGGCCATCCTCCAACCCGGTAATTCAAAAGTATCTCACGGAGAGATACTTTGAGACTATGCAAATATTCTGCATCCACCAGCTTTAGCATACATTGATGATTCTTGCCTGAATGAACGATTATTATTATTCTAGTTGCTAAATGATGATTTGCTAATTCCATCATTCTTTTTACATTTATTAGTTGACATTCAAATGTAAGGAGAGGCTTTTCTTTCTCCTTTATTTATTTCTATAAACATGGAGTCATGGATTCTTCTTAGTTTATTGTATAAATAATCTATTTATAATCTATTACTGTCATTACTTGCTCTGATGCTCAGATTTGGCCAGTAGGAGCCCTTATAAATTGGGTAGTATGTTCTTTTGACAGGTCCCCATCATTTTTTGAGCACTTCCTTATTAAGTTACTCTTATTTGTGGTTGTATTTTTTTTTTTTTTTTTGTCACTGTCAACTGAACCTAATGCTAACCAGTATAATCAGGAAGGAGAGTAAAAGAAAGGACAAGGGCTCTAGGCTGCTCTTCTTCAGCTCTGGCCCCAGGGGCCCACCACTTTGCTTGCCAGGGGCATGAAGTGGTCCATGAAACACCCACCCCTAAGCCAGAGTTGAACTGGGAAGGCACAGGTTATTGCCCACTCCAAAAAGCCTTGTCTTTGCAAAGGCCTCAGGCCAGGAAACCTGGGAGAAAAGAAATCCTATGACTGTTCTCAAGCACTGGCTTAAGCCTGAGGGTACACAATGGTCTCTTTAGGGGGACTGAAACAGAAGAGAAAATCTCTAGGACAGCTCACGCGCATGGAGTTCGAACATTCACACAGCCAACCTGGAGAAAGGCGCCCAAATCAAGCCACTGGAGCAAAGGACCCAGGTTTGTTTGTCCAAGGCTATGGTCTAAGAGATCAGAGAACAAGGGGAGAGGAAGAGCAAGAGGCAAAAGATTGAAAATTGTGAGCAGTAGGAGGCCTCCTGGGGAGCACATAGGAAACGAGAGTATTTGTGCAGCAGGTTGGGGTGGATGGAGAAGACTGCCCATGGCAATGATGGCCTGTGGTCTCTGGCCCGACAGGCTCCAGCCCAAGGCTTGGGATCCCACCATCAATTTTCAAGACATCAGTGTGGACTCTCCTGCTGGGAATCTCTGGCCTAGCAAACCCTGGAGGGAGAGACCACTGTCCCACAGTTGGACTTTCACTCACTTTTAGAGGTTTGTATAATTTAGTTTGAAAAGATAAGCTGCTTTAACAAAAGACCCCCACATCCCCATTTCCAAAAATAGTAGAAAACTTTATAAGTAAATAAAACACAAAGTTCAAACCGGATGAAAGTTTATTTCTCACTTGTAACCATCTGAATTCCAGGTCACCCAGTGACTTTGTTCCATGCAGTCATTTCAGGGAACCAGGTTCCTTCCATCTTATTTCTGTCATTCACCAGGCTAGCACACTCAAACTTGAGTGAGCATCAGCAGTATCCAGAGGCCTTATAAACAGCTTGCTGGGCCTCCACGCAGAGTTTCTGATTCAGCAGATCTGATATAGCGGCTGAGAATTTGCATTTCTAACAAGTTCTCAAGTGGTGCTGATGCTGGTGTTTTGGGGGCCACACTTTGCTCTTGGGTGTTGCTTTTGTCTTTAGGGTTATAACACGTGCTCATGGTTGAGGCTGTGCTCTGGCTTACAGGAAAGAAAAGAGGATGGAAGAGATGGAGCCTAGTTTTAAGGTGTTGGCCCTCTCATTCCATTGATGACAACTTAGTTCCATGGCCACCTCCAACTGCAAGGGAGGCTGGGAAATACTGTGTGGCTGGGTAATTATAAATGAAGGAAGGAATGGATTCTGTTGGGCAACCAGTGGACTTTACCACAGCACTTTGCCACTTTGGGAGCAGTTTAGATTCATTTACTTGGACCAGAATTTTCATGCAGAAGGTTTTCTTGGAAGATACTATGTTATGATTCCAAAGGATGTCCTCATATTGTTTCAACAGGAATTTTTCACATGGAGGCACTGACAGCTATGTCTGAGCATCTGGGATCTGCACTTGATGGTGAAAACACCAGGGTGACAAAGGTCTCAGCTTGCCCCAGAGAAGGCACTTTTACCTGGGTGGTCCCTAAGGAACTTTACTCAAGAATTTCCCAGGGCTATTCCAGGGCGAGTGTGCAGCAAGGTGGGTTGGGGTTTGTATTATTAAAAGGAGTGTATTAGTTAGTGTTCTTCAGAGAAGCAGAATCAATAAGGTGTGTGTGTGTGTCTGTGTGTGTTTATCCTATTGGTTCTGTTTTTCTGGTGATTTCTCTCCACCTCTTGATTTATTTTAAGGAATTGGCTCAAATGATTGCCAGGGCTGGAAAGTCCGAAATCTGCAGAGGAGGCTGGCAGGCTGGAGACTCAAGAAAGAGATGATGTTGCTAATCAAGTCTGAAGGCAGTCTGGAGACAGAACGCCCTCTTCCTTGGGAGACCTCAGTTTTTTCCTCTTAAATTCCTCAACTGATTGGATGAGGCCCACCCACATTATCAGGGGTAATCTACTTTATTCAAAGTCTGCTGATTTAAATATTAATCTCATCTAAAAAGTACCTTCAAAGTAACATATAGGTTTGTATTTAACAAAATAGCTAAGTATCATGGCCTAGCCAAGTTGACACATGAAATTAACAATCACATTGGTGGAGACTTATATATAATTTTTGGTTAAAGTAGATGCATTCTCAAAACCCCATGGGATACCTCTGCTTCCTCCTTACCTCAGCCTGAACAGTCCCTGAGCACAGACCTGAACAGACAGCCAGGCCCATCACTCCTGACAGTGAGCCAGTCTGGGATGCTCTGGGCTGAGTGAAAGACCAAGAGTTTCAGCAGGGTTGTGGCTGTTTCATCTCAGCCTGCAAGAGCCTGGCTGGGGCTGGGATCCTTCCACCATCTGCAGTCTCATGTTGGTGGCCATGGAGGAGCTGAGGTTGGGAGGTGGCTGATGAGATAAAGGAATGTGTGGTTGAGCTGTTCCTCACATTGCCAAGGACAGTGGCCTGGGCCGTACCCCGTGTCCTGACCTCTGGGGGTGGTGGCCAGACAGCTGAGACAGTTGAAGATCACATCATTAGAAGGACTTTCACAATGTGCTTCCATCCCAGATGGTCCAGACGAGTTGCACCTGGTCAGATCTGTGTTCCTATCCAAAACCCTCGACGGCCAGTCCCTAGTAGGACATAATTATAGGGACAAGTGTGTGTGCTTCTATTCTCTGGAAACTCCTTGAGCCAGCTACATGTCCAGTCCTGCCTACTCTCCAGGAGCACCAGGTTGGAGGGGAATCCATTTAGTCAGTCCCCTCCCTGGAGCGTCCTGGAGGAGGCAATGCTTGATCCTCATACTCTTGCAAAACACCTGGCCCTCAGGCAGCATGCTCACTTCCCTGTTCCAAGCCTCTTAACACACCTGATACATCCTGCTGCCAGAACCAACAGGGCATCAGATAGAATTCAGGAGGACCACAAATTCCTGTGGTCCTCATACATGCAGGCACTCATTGACTCATAGATGCCTAGACCCACAGCTGTGTAGCCATGTACACGATTTTGCACAAACACACACACACACAGTTTTCTCTATGTGAAAGGCGTGTTATGAGTCAAGGCCATCTGAATTGTCCTTCCAATGTAAAGTCCACTGAATTTCTCCCCCTTTTCCTCCCTCCCTTCCTTCTGTACATCAGGGACACAAAATTAATAATATTAATAACACACCTTGATTAATGACACCTTGCCATCATTGGTCCCTGAGAGGCCATCTTTTATTAACTGATGAATCAATAGAAATGATACAACAAACACTTATTAAATAAATACCCTAATGACCCTCAGAACATTGACAATTACATATACTTCCCTATGTGGTTCTCCCCTGCCCTGTCCTCAGCCTCCCCCTCCCCAGGTAACTGCTATCCTGAACCATGTCATCTTCATTCCCTTGCTTTTATTTTTATAAAGCTTTACCAAAACTACATTTTCCTATAAACTATGATTTCTTGGTTTAAATTGTTTTTAAGTTTTCACAAATATATGATGCTGTCTGTAATTTTTTGGGAGTTATCTTCGTCACTTATAATCCCATCACTAAAATTCAGTGTGTAGTCCATTGCATTCTGAGAAGGCAAATGAAATGACTGCTAATCACTAGAGAGGCTCACATTTGTCTTGGCTAAATCTGGTTTTAAGTTAATGTATGACATGGAGAAATGGTATTTGCAGAGTACTGGGCAAGCAGCTTTATAGTTCTTATTTATTTAGCAGACTCTATGAGTTTATTCTTGTCTTATGAAACTTGGAAAAGCATTTCTTTTTAAATGATTGTCAATATTTATTAGGTTATTAAGGATGGAATGTCCAATTTCCTTATGTACTAAGTTTGATAGTTGATATCTCTGACATTTCACTTTGACACTTCTTGTGTTTTTTATTTATTTATTTATTGTGAAGGTACATCTTCATTCTTTCAAATGCATGTTTTGGCTTGTGATTATCTTTCAAATTTTTTTTTAGAGCAATTTTTGTGAAACCATGGATAAGTCAGAAATTTGTGTTATTTTTGAATATAAATTCCATTGTGGAACTAATGCAGCGCAGATAGCTCAAAATATCAATGAAATGTTTGAGAAGGATGTGGCTAATGAATTCACAGTACGTTGATGGTTTGAGAAGTTCCATTCTGGTGATTTTAATCTTGAAAATGAGCCATGTGGTTGAAACCAAGGTGGATAATGATGAGCCAAAAGCTGTAGTGAATCCATCTCAACCTACGTGTGAATTAGCAGCAAGGTTTGATGTTACTATTCCAACAATATTGGACCATTTGAGACAAATCAGCAAGGTAAAGAAGCTGGATAGATGGGTTCCACATGAATTAAAAGAGCATCAGAAGAGAAATCTTCTCGAAGCTTGCCTTTCTTTGCTGTCAAGACATAAAGGCGAACCATTTTTACACCGTATTGTTATGGGTGATGAAAAATGGATTATTTTCAACAATTGCAAGCATTCGGCACAATGGTTGGATAAGGATGAAGTGCCCAAACACAGTCCAAAACCGAATATTCATCAAAAAAAGCTAATGGTGTCTGTTTGGTGGTCCAGCGCTGGTATTATCCACGACAGCATCATGAAACTTGGTCAGTTGATTACAGAAGATGTCTACTGCAACCAGTTGGATGAAATGATGAGGATGCTTGTGATTAAGCAGCTGAGATTGATCAATAGAGACAGGCCAATCCTCTTGCAAGATCACATGTCGCAAAAAACAACGCTGCTCAAACTACAGAGGCTGGACTTAGAAACTCTCTGTCATCCACCATATTCACCAGACCTTGCACCAACTGGCTACCACTTCTTCCAGGCTTTCGACCACTTCTTGCCAGGAAAAACAGTTAATTCTCAACAAGCTGTGGAAAACACCTCTTGTGATTTCATCACCACTAGCTCTCTAGGCTTCTTCACTGCTGGCATAAGCAAACTACCATTAAGATGGCAAAACTGTGTTGATAGTTTAGGCATATACCTTGATTAATTGTACTGCTTCTTGTTTGAGATATAACTTTTGATTCAAAATTGGACATTTCATATTTAATGACCTAATATAATGATTGGGTTCTTTTTTTGATGATATTGTTATTTGCATCTCCAGCATGTTTTTTTTGTTTTTTATTAGAAGTCCTTTTATAAGGACTTCAACCACCATTCACATCCAGGCAAGAGAGCAGGGCTCCCTTACAATGCTCTGTGAGAATGTTCCAGTTCACAGGAACATGATGTTGAGACCAGGATAACTTGAAGAGGACCTGTGGAAAAGAATGGGGCATATGATGTAATCTAGTCACTCCCCAGATTTCTGGCAGGGCATTCTTTGCCCTTTCCTGACCAGATTGCCTCTTTTACTTGACATCTTAAGGTTATCTGCAGGTTATTGTATTCCCAGGAGCCAGCTATGTGTCTAGAAAAAAGAATGCATTCCAGCACTTCTCTTGCTTAACTCCTCTGTTCCAAAGTGATAAAAAAAGTTTCAGATCCAGGAAAACATCACACTCACACACACAATATGTCTGGACTAAACTTTACGGAGACCACTAATTGTTGCAATTGTCTCCTAACTGTCTCCCTGCTTCCATGCCTGTCTTCACTTAGCATGGTCAACAGCTTCTTAGAAAAAGCTGTGACTTTAAGTGAAACAATGTATTAAATAATGAAACCAATGTTACCATTAGGCTAATTGACATAAACAAGAATTAAATTCCTACAGTTTATTTCTGGTCACAGAAACATCACAAAACTTCTAAATAAAGACCAAACCACTTCTAACATTAGATACTGAAAAAAATGTGAGCTGTACATACATTTAAGAAAGATTCATAAAAACAAGTAAGATAGCTATTTATCCGATTTTTCTAATTCAGGGTCACAGGTGGCTGGAGCCTCTCCCACCAGCTCAGGACACAAGGCGAGAACCAGCCCTGGAAAGGACGCCATCCCCTCGCAGGGCACACTCGTACACACACCCACACTCCCTCAGGCTGCCTGCCTATTTTGCAAGCCCTCAGGCAAGAGGCCCTCTCAGGGCCTTTGCACTTGCTGTTTCTTCTGCCTGGAAACTTGGAGTGCTCTTCCTCCAAGTCTCTGCATAGCTCACACCCTCTTTTCCTTCAGGTTTTTGCTGAAATACTATTAATACTATCTAAGTGGTCTTACCCGATCATCTTGAAAAAAATTGTAATCTCTGCTCCCCAGCAAAAGTCATCCTAGACTCCTGTGCTTTTTTCTGTTTAAATCTGATATTTAAAAAATCATTTGCTATGCTCAGTGTGCTTTCCTTATTTGTTTTCTATCTTTCCCCATCTCCCCATCTTTCCCCACTCTTCTTTCTCTAAGAAGGCATATATTTTACAGTGTTAAATCTGCAGTGCCTGTTCATCTGGCACGTGGTAAGGGCTCAATAAATATTTATTAATGAATAAATGAATAGATGAATGGGTGAATTTTTTCTCTTTGCTCCATTTCACCCTGATCTGCCTCCACAGATGGGAATCTTTCCTTCCTCTGACTTACTACATAACACCTACTCTCTGTGGTACGCAATCTCTTACCAAGCATACATCTGTCTTGAGTTATTCTTTCATTATTACATATGATCCATCACAGTTGGCACATGAGGGCCCCTGGACCGGGGAGCATGCTATCTCCTGCGACTCTACCCTCCTTGCTCTACACGTATTCACTGTCTCACGCGGCACTAAGGGCCCAAGAGAGGTTTCTCAAAGAAACACTAGGGATTAGAGAGGGAAATGCCTAGAGATTATGATGCAATCTGCCACGTTACACAGATGTCCTAAGGAGACCGTATGATGTGGCACAATAGCTTCCCAAATGTGATACTTGTGTTACTGCTGGTTGTAAGATGATTTTAGATGAATGCATGCCTTTCAGGTTTGTGTTTGTTTTAATGCGTATTAGAGATTTAATAAGCACATCAACCCCAAGATTTTGTGGATGTTACTGCTTGGGAATACTTTCCTTTTAAAATAAATTTTAAAACATGTATGTCTGCTTAAAAAAAACAGTACATAAGGAATAGTATAGGTGTTTGGGCTGAATTGTGTCCCCCTAAATTCCTATGTCGCATTCCTAATACCAAGTGCTTCAAAATGTGATTGTATTGGAGGAAGGTTCTTCAAAAAGGTAATAAAGTTAAAATGAGGTCATTAGGGTGGGCCCTAATCCAATGTGACTGGTGTCCTTATAAGAAGAAGAGACTAGGACACAAATACGGAAGGAAGGCCTTGTGAAGACACAGGGAGACATAGGCCATCTTTAAGACAGGGAGAAAGGCCTAAGAAGAAACAACCCTGCTGACACCTTGATCTTGGACTTCTAGCCTCCAGAACTGCGAGACAATACATTTATTGTTTAAGTCACCCAGGCTGTGGTACTTTGTATGGCAGCCTTAGAAAACTAAGCGATGCGTGCAGATGAGGCATATTGTGAAGGCACCACCCAGGCGACTGAGTTTGGGAAAAGTGGTACTGGGCAAAGACTGGGCCTGGCTAGAACCCCAGCGTTCCCGGTTCCTGGCTGTGTGGGCTTCAGCAACATCTTAGCCTTTCTGAATCTCAATGTCTTGTTTTAAAGGATGGGGCCAATAGTAACGGCCTTGCCAGAAAGTTGTAAGGATTAAAGGTGTGATAATGCGTGTAAAGCTCTTGGTGCTCAATAAATGGTAGTCTCATTATGGGGAAGCAGGCACCAGGGGCACTTGTCCTTGAATTTCAGCACTTAGGAAGCCGTCCTGGGCTTCCCTGCCCACCAAGTCCAGGCCAGCCAAGGTCAGCCGGCCTTGGTGAGCTCAGAGGGGCTGGGGTGGTGCTAAGGGTGGACCCGCAGGGGCCACTTCACCGTGAGTTTAGTCCTCTCCAAACAGAAGCATGCTTCCCATTTTATGTCTAGGGAAACGGAGACTTGGATTGCAGCAGGGACTAGTCCTAAGCCACCGCCCAGATGGCCAGGCCCAGGGGCTGTGCCGGCCCCTCGGCGCCGCCCCCCGCTGGGAGGAGTCTGCAGCTGGCTCCGCCTCGCTCCCGCCGCCGCGCAGCTCCCGGGAAGGGGCGGAGCTCCCTCAGCAGAGCGCCGTCGCCACGGCAACGCGGCCATACTGGGCCAACCGACCGCGGGGCCTGGGGCCGCGTCCCAGCGTGGCCTCGCGGCAGAGCTGGCGGCATGGACAACCTCTACGTGGAGGAGGTGGCCGCCTCCCTGGTCAGGGAGTTCCTCAGCAGAAAGGTAACCGCTCGCCCCTTCCGAAGCCCGGCAGTCGCTGTAATTTTGGGGTTCCCTCTAGGGGGGGTCCCCTTGGAATCTTGGCACCTTCGGGGAGGGAGTCCTTCCCCGGCCTGCTCCAGAGGTGCTCCAGAAGAGCGCCCCTTTCCCAGGACAGGGGACTACGTTTCCCAGGAGCCATTTCTGTCCTCGTCATCGGCGCTTCCTCAGAGCGGGCCGCGGCGCGGGGCCCGCCCCCCAGGACGCCTCTCCCGGGCGGGAGGGCGCGGGCCGGCCGGCCGGGCTGTCCCCGCGCGGGCGCACGGCGGGCGGGCCTCAGCCCAGCAACCCGAGACGGACGTCCCTCTAGGAAAGAACTGCCCCCAGGGGGAACCCACAAGGCCCAGAGAAGTTTCTGACAGTCAGTCCCTTCAGTCATTTTAATCAAGTGGGGGTTCCAGTTGCATTAATCTTTGTTAGTGAGTTCTCCTGTTGTCTTGTCCCAGGAGACTTTTCAAAGTGTTCACAAGTTGGGGAGGTCCTCAGCTGTCATCTGGGGACTGGGTGAGAGAGGAGCTGGCCGGAGGTCCTGGGCATGATAGTTCAGGGGGAGTAGCCATTTAGTCATTCGGCACGTAGTGACTGAGGGCTGTGCTCCATGGGTTTTGTGTTTCCTTGCCTTGTCATACTGGGCTGGGACGATGGGCACTTGGATGAAAACAGACACAATTTTTTGAATGGAGGAGAAGGGAAGGACTTTAAAGTTAGATGGAGGGGGTTCAAATATTTGCTCTGTGTTTGCATGTGAGCTTGTGTATGTTACCCACTGCCTCAATTTCCTTATCTGTAAAACAGGAAAAGTAAGACATACCCTTTGCGGAGTTATAATGAGGGTTAATAATATTTGGGCAGCTCCCAAGCATTGTATCTGGCAGATAGATACAATGTGCACATAGGTGTTCGACTTGATACTGTTTTGAAAGTGTCTTTGTGTGCTTTTTATAATTTATTTTTATTTAAATTTTTTTTTAATGCATTTGGCTTTGTCCTCTCTGCTTTATTTTTATGACTAATTGACACTCCATCACCAAGTTCTGGCTGCATGTTGAATATCAGTGACACACCTTGGGAGGCTGACCAATGCTATTGTTTCTTTTAAGTCTGGGCCACTGAGGATGAGAGTTTCCTCATGTCCCTCCTCTCTTGAGTACAAATGAAATCCGAAGTCCTCATTGACATCCAAGGCTGCTCTATAGCTTGACCCCAGCTTACTATCCCAATCTCCTTTCTAGCTTCTTCTACCTTTGCCCTGATTTATCCAGGCTTACCCCAAGTCTGTTTTCTTTTCTTTTTTCTTTTCTTTTTTTTTTATTGTGACAGAGTCTCACTCTGTTGCCCTGGCTAGAGTGAGTGCCGTGGTGTCAGCCTAACTCACAGCAACCTCAAATTCCTGGGCTCAAGCAATCCTAGTGCCTCAGCCTCCCAAGTAGCTGGGACTACAGGCATGCGCCACCATGCCTGGATAATTTTTTCTATATATTTTTAGTTGGCCAATTAATTTCTTTCTATTTTTTAGTAGAGATGGGGCCTTGCTCTTGCTTAGGCTGGTTTCGAACTCCTGACCTTGAGCGATCTGCCTGCCTCGGCCTCCCAGAGTGCTAGGATTACAGGCGTGAGCCACCGCACCCGGCCCCAAGTCCGTTTTCTACAAGAGATCTTCTCAGATAACTCCAGTTGGAGTGATTGACTCCTCTTGTCTGTAGTTCACTCATTGGAGCTTATGTTATAGTTTATACATCCGTGTGTCTCACCTGCTAGACAAGGCCACAGAGCTGACCCCTAAACTGGGTAGCACCTTAGAGATGGCCTAGTTGCCCTGGCCACCTCTCCCTCCCATGTTTTATCTGGGCACACTAAGTCCCTGAGAGTAGAAAAGAGAGTTGCCCACAATTACTGAGAAAGTCATGAAGAGCTGGGACTGTAGCCCAGGGTTACTGCTTTTCTCCTCACCATCTGTTCCAGGGCAGAGGCCATGTGCTCCCCACAGAGCTTTGCACAGACAAGTACCCAGCAGTCATAAGCAAGAGAGTTCTCACTGTGGTGCTAGGAACCTTCTAGGTGCCTGTTTATTGTCTCAGATCCTCATAACAGTCTCAAAAGATAGGTATAAGTATTCCCTTTCACATAAGACTACTGCGAGACCAGGAGGCCAAGAAACTTGCCCAGGGTGAGCATGTCACTCCCCTGCTCAAAACCCTCCACTGGCCTCCCATAATTAGACTACCAGGCTCTCTCTGACTGGCTCCTGGCATCCCCTTGGACCTTATCTTCCCCAACTGCCTCCACCCTCTTCCCTCTGGCCACATTGACCTGCTTGAATTCACCAAGGATGATCTGCCCTCAGGGAGGGTCAAGAACCTCTCCTGAATCCACTGAGATGACTCTTCTGGTGCCCTAGCCTCTGGAGTCCATGGCCCCTTTCCTGCAGTGACCATGCCATCCTCCCCCCACCACTCTTCCCCATGGTCATGAGCTAGGCTTGTTGTTGCCATACTGTGCCCTTTCCATAATCTCAATTCCAAGCGTCCCACCTGTCCTCATTTCCAGCTCATCCTCCTTTGTAGCCCCACATAAACTATTCTTCAGCCTCACTGTACCATTCCTTTGTTCCTGCCAACTTGTCACAGTCCTTCGGGCCTACCGTAACCCCTGCCCATTTCTTCCTGTGCATCCTTATAATCATACCCCCATAACATGCTTGACTCTCTTGCCATCCTCTCCTTTCAATCATACTCCCCTAACTTGGGTAAAATTCAGCTCAGCCTGTTCTATGCCTGCGCCTGCAGAACTGAATGAGATTGGAAAAACACCTACCACATGTTGGTGGAGTCACTCTAAATCCAGGGCCATCTTCCCTGTGATGCTTAGGGGTGACTGCCCACCGGGTTATACCTCTCTCCAGCTTGTTCACCCTCTCAAATCCTGGATGACCATTTTATACTCCTCAAACCCCAAAGCTCCTTCCCAAGCTAATTTCACTGAGAAAATATTATAGAAGAAGTCATGAGAGAGTCCGAGAGGCTCCCACCACCACTCTTACCTACCTTCCTGGGCCTGAACCATTCACTGCGTTATTCCTCTCAGTATGTATATGTGCTCCTACAGAATCCCATCTTGACCCCTAAGCCCCTCCAGCTACTGGTCTATTTTTCTTCCTTTTCTAGAGAACCCTGCAAAAAGAGGTGTGTATACTCCAATTCTCCCCACTTTCTCAAACCATTCTAATCAGGCATTTGTCTCCACCAGTCCTCGACAGTTCTTGCCAAGGTCATCATTGACTTCTGATTTTCAGTCCTCACCCTTCTTGATCGAATAACACAAACAGAACAAACAACAAACACAAAAACTGTTTGTTGATTGCGTCCTTCAACTTGGCTCTGAGGAGACCACCCCTCTCTGGGTCTTTGCTGATCTCCCCTCATTTCCCTGTCCTGTGGGCTGGTGGGCTCAAGGACTCAGTCTATGGCCCTCTTCTCTTCTCCCCTCTATTCACTCTGGAGGCATCTCAGCCAGTCTTAGGAATTCTGAAACCATCTATATGCTAACAATTCCCAAATGTCTATCTCTAGCTGAGACCTCTCCCTGAACTCTTGAATTTTTCTCAACTGCCTATTCTACATTTCCACTGGGATGCCTAATAAGCATCTCAACATGTCTCTGGTAGTGTTTCTGCTTACAACACTTCAGACACCAAATGTGTTGGGTTTTTTCCCCCACACCAACCAAATTCTCCAACTTTCCAGACACCAACTGGTTGTCCTATAATTCGGTTCAATTCTGACACTAACTACCTAGACTTAATGAAGACTCCACAGGTCAAGGGCTCAGTTTCATGACTTCCCCCACTTCAAATGCCAGTCTCAAGTCACAGGTTGCCACCTGTACTTCTGACCAACTGGCTATAAATTGAGGGTACCAATGACCACCTCCTCAGTTTTAATAATTTTCTTGAATGGCTTACAGAACTCAGGGAAACACTTTGCTTACATTTACTGGTTTATTATAAAGGACATAATGTAGGATGAGCCAGATGGAAGCAAGGCATAGGGTAAGGTATGGGTGGAGGGGCTCAGAGCTTCCATGCTGTCTCCAGCATGCCACCCTCCTAACATCTGATACATTCAGCAACCTGGGAGCTCCCTGAACCCCTTGTTCAGGAGTTTTAATGGAGATCCCATTACATAGACATGCTTGATTAAATCATTGGCCATTGATGATTGACTCAATCTCTAGCTCCTCTTCCTTCCCTAGAGGTTGAGAGATAAGGACTGAAAGTTCCAATCCTCTAATCAAGGCTTGGTCTTTCTGGTGACTAGGGGTTCCCAGCCACTAGTCTTCTCATTGGCATACAAAAGCCATTCTTGTCACTGTGGAGATTCCAAGAGTTTTAGGGTCTCTTTGTCAGGAACCTGAGACAAAGACCAAATATATGTATTTATCACAATGTCTGAAACTCAATTTCTGGTTTCCTCTTCTTCCTACAACTTTCCCTACCTCAGTAAGAGGCATGTCCATTCTAATTGCTTGGGCCAAAAACTTTGGATTCATTCTTGGCTTTTTTCCTTCTAGTGTACCCCATATCCAGTCCATCAGCAAATCTGTTGGTTTTACCATCAGAACACATAGAGAATGTAGCCACTTCTTACCACTTATGTTGCAAGCATCCTGGTCCAAGCCAACACTATTTTCATGTGAATTGTGAATTATTCAATAGTCTCCTAAATGGTTTCCAGGTGATCCTATAAAAATATGGCAGTTCAAGATGTTCCTCTTTTCAAATCCTCCAGTAGCCTCCCTCCCTCATTCCACTTTCCTTATCAGGCTCTGTGTGACTTCTCTGACCTCCTCTTCTGCTACTTTCCCCTGGCCATGTGGCTCTAGATGCACTGTCATCTTGCAGCTGCCACAGGACTTTTGCACTTTCTATTCCTTGCCTAGAATAGTTTTCCCCCAAGTGTCTGCAGGGCCTATTCCTTCGATTCCCTCATGTCTCTGCTCCAGTGTCACTTAGTCAATGAAACCTCTTCTGACCACCTTTTATAAAGTAGCAGCCCTTCCCTGCACCCCTCCTGGCTCTCTCTGTCTCCTTACCCTACTATGTATATTTTTTCCTGATAACATGTTATACTTGTTGTCTTTTCCCCTGTAGAATGTAAGCTCCACAGTGACTGGGACTTTGATCTCTTCATTCCTCTGCCTCTAGCAGATGGGCTAATGGACTAGTGGTTCTGTCCCTTCATTTCACAGATGGGGAAACCAGAAGACAGGAACAAGCACATGGATGATGCTCAACAAATAGCTGACTATCCAAAATAGTGCCCTTCCTCTTTGTTGTCGCTCTCCCCATTTTGTCTCCATAGTAGTGCTTATTAGCAGCTGCCATACTATGTGCTTACAGATTCATTTATGATCTGCTTCCCCAACAAAATGTGAGCTTTTATTCCTTCTGTGTCTCCTGCATCTAGAACAGAGCCTGGTGCATAAGAAATGCATGACAAATGTTTGTTGAGTGAATGAAGTTTGAGTGGGCTGCATGGGGCTGAGGCCTGGCTGACTTGTTCTCTACGCAAGTGGTTTTCAAATGCTGGTGTGCCATTACACTCTTGGGGGGACATTGTTAAATGCACCAAGGCTTGCTGATTTGAACTATTGAGAGACATAAAGAGTTACCCATCAGAGAGGGACCCTCATTATACAGTGTTCCACATCACTTTGATTTGGAGAAGGCTTGGTTAAGCCCAGATGAAATGCAGGTGGTTGCTTTTGAGCCCCTCTTCTCCTTCCAGTCTATGTTCCCTAATGTACCTAGTCCACCTTTTCTCCAGCACATATGTGCATTTCTTTCTGTTCCTCTTTCCTAAGGCCTCCTTTTCCTCTCTTTGGTTCAAGGCTGTGTTTATACTTTTTGTTTCCTAAATTGACTTTTTTACCTAAATTCAAACCCATAGGCAGCAGGTTTGTCTTGTTTCCCCAGCAGTTGGAGCCTCCATAAAATTCTGAACACAGGGTTAGTGGAGAAGTTGAGGCCTGTCAAGGACTGGGGTTCTGGAATCCATCAAGAGCAAGGGACTCCCCACACCAAGCTGAGCTGTTTGTGAGGCATCATCTCATCCTCCAGCCATTTGATGATCACAGTGGCCTGGAGAGGTGGGCAGGCAGCAACTGCTGTGGTTATTTTTCAAAGGAAGAAGCAGGCTGTTGGAAATAGGAGCCTCCCCGCCCCACTCTATGCTCAATTGCCAGAGCATGTCTCAGCTGGGCCTTGAACCTCAGTCTTTTGGAAGTTCAGGGTGGGATGATGGAAAGTGGCTTTGCTAGCAACTCAGCAAACATTTACCAAGAGCTTCCTGTGGGCCTGGGTTCTAGAATCATGTACTCACAGGCTGGGATGGTCGAACCCCTGCCCACTATGATTCCACTGTGTTACCTTGGGCAAGTCAACCCTCTCTCCTGGTTTCCCCATCTTAGAAATGAGAGGAATGAATATTGCCCTTTAGTTTACATTTTTTCTTTTATTTATTTTTAAAACTTCCTATTCTGTGGCCAAACCCAGGGCTTTGTGTTGGCCTTGGGTGAGTCAGTTACCTGAATTTACTCCTTATCTATGAAATGGGCTGACAACTGTAGCTTAGCTCACAGGGTCATTGTTAGAATCATAATAATAGTTGTGAAGGTGATGTCAAGTGTAAAGATTATATAAAAATGAATTTTTAAGTGAGATTTTAATCCTTGAAATATCCTAGTGAGAAAGACAGGATAAGAATGATCATAATGAACGTCAGTAACTTTTGTTTGTACTCTGCGTCAGAGAACAGAAGGTTTTGATTTAAACTGGTAAACAATGAGTCAGATTTCTCCCCTCAGGGCTTAAAGAAGACATGTGTGACCATGGACCAGGAACACCCACGCTCTGATCTCAGCATAAACAGCAGAAATGATCTTCGCAAGGTTTTGCATCTTGAATTTCTATACAGGGAGAACAAGGTATGTGCTTTTTCTGGTGTGGTGTGGAGTCCTGGATCTGAGTTTGGTGATGCCAGAGCAGTCATGGACTCTACCAGTGGTGGTAAGAGGCTTGGGGAGCGCCTGTGGTCAGAGAAAAGCAGACCCAGCCAAGTGCTGACAGATCCCAAGTGTGAGTTGGTTTTCAGCCTCAGTCAGACGGTGCCACCCATTGGCGTATTGCGTGTGTGTGGTTGTTAGGCTTGTTTCGATCCAGAGCGTGTGGCTGTGCTCAGCCTCTGATGGTTCTTCCCTGTGCTCCCTCCTCCCTACACAAGGCTATTTTTAGTAAGACCGTGCTTAGGAATATAGTATTCAGTTATAGCAAAATTTTCCATTCCCTGCCTGCATAAGATTTTCCTTCTTCAGTTCTGAGTAATACCTTAGTCTTAAGTCTACTGTGACATATAATTCAAGCAGAAGTAGGAATTGGGTTGCGTTGAAGTTGAGAAAACAATGGAACAACACTTCCTCAAGTGGGAAAGGGGACTTCTGTGATCCCCCAGACCTGGTCACTCCTTACCTGCTCTTACAGGCTTTTGTGACACTACAGTTTTCCTTTTTTTGTCTTTATCACATTGGCAATAGGATATTTGTGTGATTGTTTAATTATTATAGTATCTGCCTCCCCCACTACTTCGGATGTACAGAAAGCCAGGAATGGAGTCTTTTTTGTTCACTATTATATCCCCATACCTAATGTGTTGTCTGATGATATAGTGAGTAGTCAATATGTATTTGTGGAATAAATGAATGTATGACAGAATGAATGAATATATGAATGAATGAAGCTACAATTCCGACTTAATTGCTCTTGCCTTTATGAAAACAGAATCCTCTGATTTGACTAAAGAATGAGTTCTCCAGCAAATGTTGGTTTGTGGTTGGGCACAGTGTCAGAGCCAAAAAGAAAATGATTGATCATGTAGTTCAGCACTTATCACAATTTTAAAAAGTTAATGAAATGATATCTCATGCAGAAGTTCAAAAATATGCAAAGCAGAGAAGGGAAGTCTCCCTGTTTGAAGCGGGGAAGAGGCGGTCCTGCCTCAATGCCCAGTTAAGCAGTTTTGATACTACTGATCTATCCCCCCTACCCCCGCACACTGGGGAGCAGGAAGCTGTGAGCCAGAGAAAATTGGGTACCCAAGGTCTCACACACAGTTACAGGGTAAGGATGAGGCTAGAACCAGGTGCTTCGATTCCCAATCCTATTGCAGGAACAGTGGTCAAGCATATTTTAGGTGTAACCCATTTTCAATATGCGATCTTTGAAGATTGAGTTGGTATCGGGGTGGGACCAAGGCTATTTTTGAGGCATTGGGAGGAACCTCATGGAAAACCATGCAAATATGTGTCATAGGCTAGGTAGGAACTCAGGCTAGGCTTCTCTCAATGAAGTAAGGGATGGACTTTCTGGCAAACCTATAAACTTAAACCACCTGGCACCTGCAGGAGTGCTCAGGTTGCCAGAAATTCTTGTGCTCCCCTTTGAGGAGAAGCAGGCAGTAGCAGCCAGGTTAAATCCAATTAGAGGCTCAGTAAAGACATCAAATAGATGACCTTTGTCCTCTGGGTCTTGGGGTGACAGTCAGACACCTCCCTCTCCTGTGTGCACTCAGCTGAAGTCCTGTAGGAAGAAGACTCTTGACCCAAGCAGCAGATATTCTGTAATCCTCCATTTACTGTATTTTAAGGCAGAAGAGTGGCCTGTACATTTTAGGAAGATTTTGTGCAGAAAATAAGACAGCTACCCAGAAAATTCAATCAACTATTCTGCATATATTGGGATTTTTATGGAAATTGTACCATACCCAATTTCCCAGAAGTATCTTTGCCATTCACGTTATTTTTATTCCCTCATTATAATATAGTCTAAGGTAACTGTTATCTTAAGATACTTAAGATATTTTCATTTTAATATGAAAATATAATTTGATTTATACAGTAGTTATTAGCTGTTATACAATGAATTGGAGCCTATATTTTACAGAAAAATGTACTTATTAGTCTATCGTTGCATAGTAATTTTATCATTCACTCAGTACAAGGCTAGCGTGATTCTAGGAACGCCCTGCAATGTAATGTTAATATTTCTAGTAACTTATTTTTCCCTCTTAGGTACATAATAGATTAAAATTTCTATGTAAAATTGAAGCTTTGAAAAATGATATCTAGATTCAAATAAAGGCTGTGTCTATTGTGAGCCAAGTGATATGAAAAGCACAAAGTATAAATCAGGCAACCCTGGGCCCTGAATCTCTCTTATTGAGAGAAAAAGCAAGAAGGCTGAAATAAATCATATTAATTATGTAATATTTTCCCCCACCTCTTCTTCATTATAAATTTCACTTAGTCATAGACAAAATAGTTTTTGTTTTTGTCTCATCTAAAAAAATAGTAAAATTGTCCCTGATTTTGACTGTCTGATAAATCTGTTGAATTTGGTCATAGCCCATTGGCTGTGGGTCTTAGTCTTAGAGTTCTATTGTAGATGAGAGGACTTGTCATGTCCTGAGGGCCCCCTCTGCCAGGCTTCTTGTCAGATGCTTTGCTACTTTGATTGCAGAAGCACTGAATGCCTAGCTAGCCATAGTGCAGCAGAACCTAGGTGTTTCCAGGTGAGTCGGTTGGGGACTAACAGGTGGCTTGGTTCCTGAGGACTGCATGTGGTTCACTGCTTGGATAGCTGTGTTGGTCCAAATTACTTAGGGGAATTTTAAAAGAAATCAGGGCTCCGATCTTTGCTATTTTGGCTTAGTAAGTCTCATGGAGCGTGGGAATCCATATTTTAAAAAACCTCTAAAGGGAATATTTGGTGCAAGCAAGGTTGGAAAATACTGATATCATTTATTTCCAAAATGTGCTACTGAAGAATTCCACTTACCTTTTTTTAAAGGTTGGGCTATAAGCTGAGTCATTCCTGACTGCCTCTCTATGCTTACATTAACCTCCTGCCTCAGTTGTTTCTATAATTGCTGGTGTCCAGTGTTGAATGCAGAGTCCTCAAACTACAAACATATTCAGGCCCCAAATACTTATGAATCTATAGAGTTAGTGTTCCCTACAAACTTAATTTTATTTTTAATGAAGGGATAGGTATTTTATAAAGTTATTTCTAGGATCAAAAAACCAGGAGGAAATTTGCTTGGGCATTCCTCTAGTCATATCACTTTTATTTTATTTTATTATTTCATTTTATTGAGGCAGGGTCTTGCTCTGTTGTTTGGGCTAGAGTGCCATGACATCATCGTAGCTCACTGCAACCTCAAACTCCTGGGCTCAAGCAATCCTCCTGCCTCAGCCTCCCCAGTAGGTGGGACTACAGGCATGTTCCACCATGCCTGGCTAATTTTTATTTTTTGTAGAGTCAGGGTCTTGCTATGTTGCTCAGGCTGCATATAGCATTTTATAATAATTGGTTTTTGAATAACCTGACTCATGCATTGGATGCTAATTCTTTTAGGGTAGAGTTTTTTTCTGATCTCTCTGTCCCTACTCAGGATAGTACCTGACATATAACAGGCAGCCAGTGAACATTTGCTGAAAGCAGGCGTGAATGAGTAAGAAGTTGATAAGCTTATGCCAAAGATGTGGGGTAGCTGTCTTTTCTGCCTTTCTCCTAAAGCTGTATATAAGTTAATGATTTTGTTTTTCTTTCCTAATGATAGGCAAAGGAAAATCCTCTAAAAACAAACCTTGAACTCATTACCAGATATTTTCTGGATCACTTTGGAAATACAGCTAACAAATTTACTCCAGAAACCCCAATCCCTGCACTCTCAGTTCCAAAAAAAAATAACAAATTACCATTGAGATGTTCAGAGACCACGCTGGTAAATATATATGACCTTTCAGATGAAGATGCAGGATGGAGAACGTCATTGTCAGAAGCAAACAAAGCCAGGTATTTCTTCCCATTTACTCTGTGTATTAGTTTCCTTTGCTGATGTAACAAATTACTATAAATGTAGAGGCTTATCTGTCAGTGTTCTCTATGTGTGTGTGTGTATGTATATGTATATGTATCTGTATGTGTATATAAAGAAGTTTATTTTAAGGAGTTGGCTCATGTGATTTTGAGGGTTTGCAAGTCTAAAATCTGTAGGGCAGGCTGGGAACTCAGATAAGATTTTAATGTTACAATTTTTGAAGAAGAATTCTTTGAGGAGCCTCTTAAGGCCTTTAACTGATAAGAGGAGGCCCACCCACATCATTGAGGATAATCTGCCTTAGTTAAAATCAACCAATTGTAAATGTTAATCACATTAACAAAATACCTTTACAGCAACATCTAGACTGATATTTGACTAAGCAACTGGGCACCATAGCCTAGCCAGGTTGACATGTAAAATTTAACCATCACAGTGGCTTAAAGCAACACGAATTTATTCTCTTACAGTTTTAGAGGTCATAAGTCTAAAATCAGTCTCAGTGGGCTAAAGGCAAGATGTCAGCAGCACCACTTCTGAGGGGAGGGTCTACTTCCTTTCCTTTTTTAGCTTCTAGAGACCACCTATGTTCCCTGTCCGATAGCCCTTTCTTCTATCCTAAAGCACATCACTTGAGCTCTGCTTGTGTCCTTACATCTCCTAACTACCACTAACTTTGATCCTCACATCTCCTTCTATTATAATAAGGACCCTTGTGATTACATTTGGCCCATCAGAGAATCCAGGATGATCTCCTCAATCTCAAGATTCTTATTTAATCACATCTACAAAATCCCTTTTACCATGTAAGGTAACATATTCACAGATCCTAGGTATCAGGGTGTGGACAACTTTGGGGCAGTCATTATTCGGCTTCCCATACTCTGTGTTTTCAAAATCTCTGTCGTGGAGCACTGTTACTTTACTGTAGGGGCCATGAGAAGGGACTACTTTAGTGATGGAGAATAATTATGATTAAAAATGTTTATTTTATTTATTTATTTTTTTTATTTCAGCATATTATGGGGATACAAACATTACAATTACGTACATTGCCCATGTCCCTCCTCCCCCCTCGAGGCAGAGCCCCAAGCATGACCATCCTCCAAAACGTTGCACATCTCACTCATTATGTTTGTATTTACCCATCCCCTCCTCGCCCCTCCCACCTGCCCGACACCTGACAAATGTTATTCCTATATGTCCACTTAGGTGTTGATCCGTTAATACCAATTTGCTGGTGAGTACATGTGGTGCTTGTTTTTCCATTCTTGAGATACTTCACTTAGTAGAATGGGTTCCAGCTGTATCTAGGAATATACAAGGGGTGCTATATCACCGTTGTTTCTTAAAGCTGAATAGTACTCCATGGTAAAAATGTTTATTTTAAATTCCATGATTTATAAGGTTCAGGGGCTTACTTTATTTGATTTTCTTTAAAAAAGAGGTATAGTAATCTAAAAGGCAACAAAACACTATAGAGATGGGAAAAATCGGAAAAATAAGGTCTGTTGAAATCTCAGGAAGAAAATGAATTGGCATTCTTGATTGAACCTCTGTTATCTGGAGAACATTAAATTACAACTTTAATACACTGCATGTAGTCAGCAATAGTGTGTTTAACTTCCTGGGAATGGGTATTTTCTCTGGGTTCTGTTAAAAAGCATTTCCTTTTCTGAGGGTAGCTGAAGTTCAGAGCAAGGGTGTCAAGCTGCCCCAAAAGGTGGGACCATTACAAACAGTTAGCTCAAGGCTTAAGCTGTGAAAGGTCTTGATGGTGGTATGAAGAAGTTCCTCTTCCAAAGGCGCTTACTGCCTGGCTGGGAAATTAAATAATTCTGATACAATTAAAAAAGCAGCAAGGAAGCACTAGAAGCTCCTGAGTCCCACCCAGTTACTCCAGCCAAAAACCTGGGGGTTCTCCTTGACTCCTCCTCACCTGTCATTTTCTGTGTTTGTAAGTCCTGTGAGCTCTTCATCCCTAGTGATGCTATACTCTTTCCCTCTTTCCCCCTTTCCCTGCCCTAATGGCAAGGGCCTCAGTTCACACCTCATCTTGTTTTCCTGGATAACTCCCATGGGCTCTTCCTTGGTCCTCAGTCCTCTGGTGATCTTCTCCTAGAATCCACCCTCGACCTAAGATAGTGTAAGCTTTCCACAAAACAAATCTGGCCATGCCACTCTCCTGCTGAAAGGCCTTCAGATGCTCCCTGTAGCTTTCAGGATAAAATCCAAACTCCTTAGGATAACCTGCAGACCCCCATATGTGACCAGCCCTTGCTATTCACCTGAGCATGTCCTGCCTTGCAGGCCTGTATGCTGGTGCCTGGGCCCTCACCTGGGTACCTCCTGCTTACCGATTCTCTCAGGCTCAAGTGCTGTCTTCACTGGGAGCCCTTCCAGATTTTCCCAGGCTGGTTCCAGCCCCTTCCTTGACATGCCCCAATCACAGCATGCAGACTTCCTTCCCACATGTGACCTAGTGCTTGGTGAGCAGCTTGGCATAGAGTAGGTGTTAGTTCCCATTTATGCCAGAGCCAAGTGGTAGCAAATAGCTGAGCCTGTGTCAGAGGTGTGCTGGCTTCTGAGTAATCACAGGTAAGATTCCCCTTCACCTGGATCTCTCACTTTGTCTCCTGTGCTCTCTTTTTCTTTCTCACTCTTTGCTCACTGCTTGCTCTCACTATTTCTCACCTTCGTTTGCTCTTTCTTGCTCTCTTCCTCTCTTTTTCTCTCTCTCATACACACATGCATCCCCCTCCCTCTCCAGGAAAAAAAGCCATTGGCATACCTGACGCCAGCTTTACCCAAACAGTCAGGGAATGCCAAGCTTGCCATGAGTTTTATCCACCTCTCTCAGTGGTATGCAGTAAGGCTGGACTTAACGTATCCCATGATGGTACTGAGGGGTTATAGTTTTCCTTAATTGCTCTGGTCTGGATGCTCTTTAGACTTAAGGACTTGGATCCTCTGATTTTGTTTGCTTGTTTACTGGTATTATTTTGTAGGCTGGACTTACTCTGATACCAAATTATTATTTTCCTTTCATGATGAAGCACTGGCTGATTAGAAATCATCTTATATGTATTAATGAGCTTGCTATGAATGCCTGTTGAAGGAGGAATTTATTGTTGTGACTGATTCCTTTTGGGGAGTTATTTTAATGGAAATATTCATTTTTTGCAGACATGACAGTCTTGATGGGGATGTACTTGGTAATTTTGTATCATCCAAAAAACCCTCACACAAAAGTAAGCCCACGCAGACAGCCCCAGGTGGAAGCCCCACCGTGGCTTCTGCATGGGAGAAGATGGAAAGGCCTCACTTGTCGGAGCCTTCTTTGGATGTAAAGAGGATTGGAGAGAAGACCAGGCCGAAGTCTGGCCTGATTGTGCGAGGCATGATGGCCGGGCCCACCGCCAGCTCTCCGCAGGTGGGGCTGATTCTCTTTCTGCTGTTTTGAGACTGGAGGGTGAGGACTGGGCCAGGCTTCAGGCATGGCTGGATTTATTTGGGGTGCCCCATAGCACAGCCCAAGAAGGGGGTTTGTGTGGGGGATGGGACACCTGCCTCTGTCTTCTCCCTGGCTCTACTACAGTCAGTGAACCGTGGGGCCTTAAGCAGGCCCCATCTCCCTGCCCTCCGTTTACCCATCTTGTCTATGAATTGGATGTCACGGTTTTATATTCTTTTGTTGAGTGAGAACTCACCTATTTAGCTTTGTCTTTGCAGTTCAGGAGTAAAAGACCTGTCCAAGTTTAGAGAATAATTTTTTTTAAAATTAAAATTATGATAGTTAAAAGAAAAGAGAAACCCCAATCCTTATAGTTTTATTTGTTCTGCCTTTATTTTTTCTCTTTAAAAATATAGCCTTCTAAAAATTTAACATTGTTGTTTTATGGTTTCTCATAAACAAGGATTATGGTAGGGTTCCATTAGGCAGGAGGACTAAACCAAATGAGAGGAAAAATGAAAAGGAATTTGCAAAACAACAAACATGCAGAAGAACAAAGCAAAATGTAACACCAGACTTAAAGTGTATTATCAGTAAAATCAAGGAGCCTAAGCAAACCAAAAATAAGTTGTCTGTGTACACGGCCAGCCACCTGCGCTCTCACTTACCTGCCATATGTTTACATGTGGGTGTAGATGCTGGCACTGTTCTCTCAATTCATTCAGAATTAGGACAGAAATAAGTGGATTCTCTCCCTGCCTCTGTCTCCATCTTGTGGGACCTTTGGTCAAGGTTTTTATTTCTCTTGGCTGTGGTCTCTTGTTAGACCAGCTGTGGAAGCCCCCTTGGGGCTCTGGGATCTCACTGTTCTTATGATCATAGAGTCTTGGTGTCCAGATCAAGGAAGAGTTGGCTTGCCTCTGTGTGGTTTAGGCCACACCTTGATGTCATATCCCATCCCAGGTGTCTTGTTGAAAGGGGACATTCGTAAACAGTACTCTGTCCAGAAGAAAGGGCTAGAAAAGTGAAGAGTTTGGAGGAGATTAAAAGATTGGAGATGTTTAATCTTGATGGAGGTTGGCAGAATGTAAGAGATCTTTTCACATATGCAGGTAAGAATAGCCTACTTCCATGTGAGATGAACCCTGTTAGCAATCTTGAGCTTAGTCTGTAAGTCCCCTGAGAACAGGGACTCTGTTGTGTTTGTGTGTAGCACATGGGTTGTGCTTTCTGGCCCTTCGCTGGATTGAGTGGTGTAGACTTGGCTCCAGAGAGCACAACTGGCACCAGTGGGGGGAGGTTGGTATAGCAGCCGCTCTCAGTTAGAGCTGCCCCAGCAGTGGAACAGGTTGTTTTGGAAGGGACTAGGCTAGTTGTATTAAGGAGAAGCTAGTACCCTATCTGCTGGGGACACTCTCAAGGGGCCCCTGTCTGGTTGAGAGACTATATCAGCAGTTCTCAGACTTTTCAGTCTGAAGATCTCTTTATACTCTTAAAATTATTGAAGAGCCCAAAGAATTTTTGTTTATGTGCTTTATATATCTATTGATATTTACTGTATTAGAAATTAAAACTGAGAAATTAAAAGATATTTATTTACTTACTAAATAACTAAAAACAATAGTAGTCAACTCATTACATTTAACACAACATTGATATTTTTATTTTTTATTTTTTTAGAGATGAGGTCTTGCTATATCTCCCCAGCTGGCCTCAAACTTCTGGGCTCAAGCAATCTTCCTGCCTCAGCCTTCTGAGTACCTAGGACTACAGGCATGCACCACTATACCCGGCCTTACCACAATATATTTTTAATTAAAAATTGACTGTATTTTCCAAAACAAAAAATTAGCGGGATGAGTAGCAAATCGTTTTATATATATCTTGCAAATCTCTTTAATGTCTGGCTTAGTAGAACACAGTTCAAGCGTCATATTTGCTTCTGCATTCAGTCTGTTACAATGTGGTGTTTTGGTTGAAGTGTATAAAGAAAATCTACCTCACACAGATAAGCAGGTAGAAAAGGGAAAAATATTTTAATAGCCTTTTCAGAACACTAAGGTGTTCTTTTTGATCCTAAGCTGGCACTAGACAAGTTGTAGTTTCTTAATGTAGAATCTTAAAACCATATTAGTGAACTTTCTGTATTTTGCCAATGTCCATTGGTCTGTATTGCACTCTGAATTTTTTACGCTGTGTGATTTAGTAACATGATACATGGTCATTTGGAAAATATTGGTTGCTGAGTTATATATTAATAGATCTTCCCAATGTGGACACATTTTAGTATATATATAAAAAAATCACACCAAAAAATTGCACTCATTGATGTTACCACCCAACTCATCAGAACAGTTTTTCAGTATTGCAGAGCCCTCTGGCTCATGGTAGGAGATACAAGTTTTCCAAAACTCTAAATTTACCTGACAGCTTGTATTTGATCACTGCAACTATACATCATCTGTTTCGCTTGAAGTGACAGGCTCGGTCAGTTTTTAAGAAAATGCCTGCCAAATGCTCAAGCCTGAATAACCATAGTTTGTCTGTCAGTGGTTCCATGGAGAACCCAGCGAGTTCACTCACAGCTGAGATGGTCACATGCTGCCAGCCACATCCTCTGCACTCAGCACATGCTTATGTGTGCCCTCCATTTGGGCACACAGAGTATTGAAAGATGTGTGCTGTGGAGTTTAGATTGAATAAAATCAATAATTTTTGTGCTTTAGTATGGACATTGTTCAGTGAAATTAGCACTTTATTCATTTATTTTTATTGCAAGTGCTTGGTGGTGAAGAATACCCTGAGTACTACTAAAGTTCGGTACTACTGCCTTGATTCATGCCAAGGGCCAGCAGTTTTTCCCACTATTGCTTTGCATGCAAAGTCAACACAATGAAAAAAGGCAAATCATGTCATTTTTATTACTATGAAAATAGCTTCAAGTTCCCTAAAAGGGCCTGGAAATTCCTAGGGGTCAGTGGATCATCTTTTGAGAAGTGGTGGACCAGATGATGCCAGGGTCCTGCCCTACCATGACATCCTAATCATCAAGTGCATGCAATTGAGACCTCCTTTGTAATTGTGGTATGAGGGAGGTGACTTAAACCTGTTTTACTGCCAAGGGCATTGCTGTGAACTGCTCCTTTTGGGTAATTGTTTGGGGAGGTGGGGTTTTCCCCGGGAGTATCTGAATCCTGTGAAAGATATTGAAGGATGAGGTGCTGTAGAATTTTGCTGTATTTTCTGGAAAGCATTTTGTTGGCCTTTGAGTATCTTGGCCATACTTATTGGTTCCTCAAGAGAAAAGTGCCAAGGATTGCTGGGTAGTTCATCATTTTTATTGCTAGATCAGCTCTGTACTTAAGGATGACTTAAGAGGCTGGGCTCCCTGCAGCAGTTCTAGCTCCCCTAGGCCAGAAGTTTGAGTCTCCTTGGGAATGGTGACTAATGCCTTCCTCATTCTGTGTAGGGGATGCCCTGGGTGGCCTTTGGAGGAGGTTTAGAGTGCCCAGTAATTTCCCCTAGGCCGGAACACTACAAAATTAGCTTTCCTTATTTTAGACCAGGCTTTACTATTTGGTCCCGAATTACTTCTGAAAAAGTTGAGAGGTCCAGAATTTTAAACCAAGGAAAAGCCCAGTTAGGTCTATTTTTGTTCCTCTTCCCACCCTCCACCCACCACTGATTAGTAACCATATGAGTTTCCATTTCATCAACTAATCATTGAGCATAAGAGGATATTCCCATTGCTGGAATTACTTTATTTAACAAACTAAGCAAATCTTGAGTGCTCACTAGGCATAGGCCACTGGGCTGGGAGTTATGTGGACACCAGATAGGAGTGAAGAATGGCTTCTGCCATTCCTGGTCTACTGTTAGGAGGGGCTTAAGACCATATGTAAGTGGGGACAGGGCAGACAAGTGCAGGAGTAGTGAGTGTTTGTTGACTGCTGTGATATGCCTGGCTCTGTGCTAGTGCCTTACTAGTGTCTAGTAAGGTGCTAGTGTCTCATTTAACCCTTACACGGTCTTGTGGGAGATAAGTACCACAGGTGCCCCATTCTTCATCTGAAACCTTTGGGACAGATGTGTTTTGGAATTTAGAATTCTTTTTTTTTTTGAGAAAGGAAGTACAGTGCATGAACCACACACCACATGAGGCCTGTAGTAGGGTTTGTGGTAGCACCCCATAAGCAAAAGAGGGCTAAACATATGAATACTCACACTTTAAAGGGACTATAAGTAACCTTACAATAGTTAAAAAGAATGCCACAGGATTTCAAAATATACCTTCATTTTTAGAGGTTTTGGGATTTAGAAATGATAGGTATCAGACTGTGGACTGGTTATATTGCAGGTGAGGAAGTGAGGGATAGAGAAGTTAAATCATTTGCTGCAGGTGACACAGCTGGTGGGGGTGCTGCAGGAATTAGAAACTGGAGTGTCAGCTTTACCTGCCATGTGAACCTGCTGTCTGTGAGGGGTGTGAGGGAAAGGCCGAGGCCCATTCTGGGGTTCATGCAGGGGGGTTGCTATCAGCTAAAGCTTCACAGAAGAGGGAACATTTGAGTAGCACTTCAAAGAATAGGTAGCATTTTAAGGTAAGGAGTGAGAGATGGGAAAAGCCATTCCTGGAGAAGGGAACATCATGGACAAATGCTTGAAGTGGGAACAAGTATTTTCCAGCTCCCCTAGAAGGGGGCCTCACTGCCTTTGTCCTCACCCTTTTAGGATTCTTTCCGCAAACGCTCTCTGAGGAGGTCCCACGCCTTGAGCAGTGCCATGAAACCCAAGGAGAAGGAGAGCCAGAAGGTGCCTGAGCTTGCCGCCTGCACCTCAGCCTGTCCAGCCCCCCAGGACGTCCCAGCTTCGAGCAACGGCTCCCCCTCCAAGAGCTTCCTGGGTCAGCTAAGTGAACTGATCATAGAAAAGCAGAAAACCCCTCCCAGCAGCCCTCCCCACCTGCCCAGCAAAGGGCTGCCCCAGGGGGAGAGGGCCAGGTGGAAAGATCTTTCAGAGGACAGCCCAGCAGTGGACAGCACCACAGACACAGACAGGACGCCCTTGAAATTCTACTTGCCTGGCGGGAGTTCCAGGATGACCCAGGAGAGGCTGGAGAGAGCCTTCAAGCGGCAGGGCAATCAGGCCCCACCTGTCAGGTGAGCATACTTTGCAAAGCTGATGGCTTTTCAAAAAGAAGTGCCACCTGTCACATGTTGACCAGTTGCTAATAGCTTCCCCAGGGACTTCTTAGGTGCCGTGGTCTCTCATAGCAGAAAATAATAACAATGTAGGGTTGATTATGGCCAACTGGGAAGAAAACTACCCAGGAAGAGCTGCAGGGGAGGTTTCCTTGCCCTTTCTCACTTCTTCCCAAAGCCAAGGAAAGCTTTAGCAGACAGTCTGAAACAAACCTGCAGGGACATGACCAGGCAGACGTGAATAAGAGATGTTCCCGACGGGGGGCCAGGGATACAGTGATGAATCAGCTCCCACAAGGCTCCTTTTGGTCATTATTTTTATTTTTTTTACCTTATCCTTACTTTTATTCCTTCACAATAGGCATTGATGATTCCTATGTTGATTGATTTTTGAATGTTAAACCAACCTTATATTCCCAGAATAAACCCAACTTTGTTATGATATGTTATGTTTTTATATATCATTGTATTTGATTTATTAATATTTCATGTATGATTTCTGTGTAAAAGTTCATGAAGGAGATTGGCTGGTATATTTCCTTTCTTGCAACACACAGCCTTGTCAGATTCTGGTACCTAGGTTATAACAAAAGTGGTCCCTCTTTTTCTATTCTCTTGAAGAGTTAGTGTAAGATTGGTATTATTTCTTCCTTAAGTATTTGGAAGAATTTGCTGGAGAAAACTTCTGAGCATTGAGCTGAAAGATTTCAAATTATATATTATAATTAAAAAATTGTTTTAATTCAAATTTTCTATTCTTGTATCAGTTTTATTTGGAGTTTGACCATTTTATTTATATTTTAAGTTTGTCAGTATAAAATTGTATAATTACATTATCCTTTTATCACTTTAAAGTTTATGAGCTCTGCAGTGCTCTGTTTCATTCCTGGTGTTGGTAATTTGTGTTCTTTCTCTCTCTTGACTAATCTTGCTAGGAGTATATCAGTTGTATAATATTTTCAAAGAGCCAGTTTTTGGCTTTATGTATTTCCTATTTCATTGATTCTGCTCTTATTTTTATTGTTTTCATTCTTTCTTTGAGTTTAATTTGTTATTATTTTCTGGTTTATTGATATGGATCTTAACTTATTCTCAACTTTCCTTTTTTGTAACATGTTTTAAAACTACAGATTTCCTTCTAAGTAATGTTTTATCTGTATTCCACAGGTTAATATGTTATATATTCATATAATTTAGTTAAAATATTTTCTAATTCCCATTGTGGTTTTTATTTGACCCATGAGTTATTTAGCCATATATTGACTAATTCAAAACATTTGGAGTATATTTCTGATTACCTTTTTTTTATTTCTAGCTTATTTCTACTCTGGTGATATATATGCTCTTTGTGATTTCAATCCTTTGATATGTGTTGAAATTTCCTTATGGCCCAGTATATACTTAAAGCTTATCTCTTATAGTCAGCATGTATTTGGAGTTTTTAATCTTATCTGACAATTTTTTATTTTAGTTGCAGTAATTTTGGTATTCACATTTTTCTTTTACTTGAAGAACTCCCTTTAGTATTTCTTTAGTAGGTGTGTTGAATTTTTTTTTCTAGTGTTTGTTTGGAAATGTCTTTATTTTGCAGTTATTTTTGAAGATATTTTTAATACCTTCAAAATAGAATAGAATTCTAGATAGGTGGCTTATATTTCAGCACTTTAGACATGTCATTCCATTGCCTTAGGCTTTCAGCATCTTTGTTGGTAAGTCAGCTGACAGTTTTATTGTTATTCTTTTGAAGATAATGTATGTTTCTTTTTTTTTTTTTTTTAATCTCTGGCTACTTCCCTCTCACTCCCTAAACCTGCTTGCTTTTTAAAAGATTTTTTTTTTCTTCTTTGATTTCTAATGGTTTGACGATGATGTGCTTAAGTGTGGTTTTCTTTGATGATTCTGCTTGGGATATGTAGAACTTCCTCTGGTTGTAGATTGGTATCTTTTATCAGTTTTGAATATTATTGTCTATTATCTTTTTAAATATTGCTTTTGTCCCAACCTCTTTTTTATCTCCTGGGACTCCAGTTACACATATTAATATAACAGATTTTTCACTATTATTTGTGTTCTGTAGCTTTTTCTGTTTTTTTTTTCTATTTTTTCCATTTTTCTCTTTCTCTGCTTCTATTTAGATATTTTCTTTTGTTCTATCTTCCAGTTCATGTTTCTTCTCTTCTATCATGACTAATGTGCTATTAAACCTATCTAATAAATTCTTAATTTCACTTATTTTGTTTTACCATTTTAGAATTTCTATTCCTTTTTTCAAATAGATTTTTTTAAATTCTTTATCTTTTTCTTTATTTTCTATCTAATAACTCCGACATCTGCATCAACTGTGAGTCTGTTGCTACTGTCTATTTTTCTTTTGAATTTTGATAATTTCGTCCTATTTTTTTGTTTTTCTGGTAATTTTGATTGAATCCCAGACATTGTATAATATGTAAATAATTGAATAGGTTATGATTAATGTTACCTTCTTCAAAAGAGGATTCAATTTTCTTTTGGTCGATATTAATCTCTTATTAATTTTAGACTATATAAATATCTTCTCTCATTCTGTTATTTATGTATCTAATAACTTTGTTCATTATCATCTTTGTTAAACTGAAGTGCTTAATTTGGGCATAATCAAGCTCTTGGTTGGCACATGATTTATATTTTTACAGTTCTCTTTATTCTTTCTTGCTTTTGTTTCAATGATATTCTCCTATGTTTTTTCTATTAACTTCATAGGCTTAGGTTTCATATTTAGGTATTTAATCTTTTGTATTTTTTGGGATGAAAGATCTACTTTTGTTTTTTTGTGTATGGAAAGATAGTTTTCCCAGCACCATCTACTTTACAATCTGTTTTTTCCCCATTGATTTGTGAAGCTACCTTTGCTTTCTGTTAAGTTCTCATATAGACATGGGTCTGTCTCTGAGTTCTCTATTGTGTTTCATTGGTATTTTTTTCTATTTATTTAATTAGTTTTTCCCCTCTAAAACCACACCACATGACTACACTTTTGATTATTATGGCCATGTAGTTCTAGCTTAGTGTCTTGATAGTGCCAGTCCTCCTTCTTCCCTGTTCTTTTAGGGTTGGCATAGCTACATACAGGTCTTTATTCTTTCTACAGGCCTTTCTCCTTATTTACCCAACATGTCTAGCTTATTTCTGCATGAAGGAGAATTGGCTTGTCCCCTTGCTGTAAAGGCACTGCTCCCAAATAATCTTAGGACTGTCTTTCTTGTCAGTCAGATGTTCTGTACTCAGAGTGGTTTTCTTTGACTGACTTTACCTCTGCTCCCTCATCTCCATCCTGTTTTGTTATTTTCACTGCATTTATCATTACCTGAAATTCTCTTATTTATTCACTTATGTATTATTTGTCTTCCACAATAGATTATAAATCTCATGAGAGCAATAACTTTATAATCCCTGTAGCTAGAATAGTACTGGTATACAGAAGACACTCAATGAATATTTGCTTAGTACTACTATTACTATTAATAACAACAACAATAGCAGTAGGAAGATCAATACGCTTTTGATATTATTATTCTTTTGTGCAAAACATTATTGTAAGTATTTTAGGTAAGAGTTTGAATCGGGAAGTACTATTATAACTCCCATTTTACAGGTGAGGAAACTCAGAGAAGTTATTTACTCAAGTTTATGCATCTAGTAGGAGGCTGGGTAGGGATTTGAACCAAGGAAACTACCTGCAGAGTCTAGTGATGGTGCTTACCCTTCTAGTGGGAAGAGGCAGCCCCCAACAACAAAACAAGTAAATATATAACATTTCTGAGGGTTATAAGTGCTACAAGGAAAAATAAATCATGGAAGGGTGAAATGGAGCTCTGTGGACAGGGCTGCTATTTTATAAAGGGATAGCCAGAGAAAATCTTTTAGAGAAGATGACATTTGAGAGGAGACAGGGAACAAGCTCTTTGATCCATGGGAACAAATGCAAAGAGAGAGCAGCCGTGGATAGGCCCTGCAGAGGGAGCATGTTGCTGGCTGAGGCTGGAATTGGATGAGGGAGAAGAGGGAGTGAGAGAGGAAGAAAGGGCTCAGTCATGTAGGGCCTGGGAGGCTGCTGAATGCACTAGCTTTTACTCTAGAGATATGGGAGCCTTTGGAGGTTGAGCAGAGCTATACCGTGATCTCAGTTATGTTTTAATGGGATCCCTCTAGCTGCTGTTTTGAGAATAGATTCAGGGAAGCAAGTGTGGAAGCAGGGAGACCAGTTAAGAAGTGACTGCAATAGTCTAGAAGAGAGCTGATAGTGGCTTGAATCATGGGCAGTGAAGGTGGTGAGACATGATTTAGAATATATGTGTATGTAAATATATACAAACACACATATACAGTCATGAGTCACTTAACAGTGGGGATATGTTCTGAGAAATGCATCATTAGGTGATTGCATCATTGTGGGAACATTGTAGAGTATACTTACACAAACCTGGATGGTACAGCCTACTGCACACGTAGGCTATATGGTATAGCCTATTGCTCCTAGTATACACACCTGTGCAGCATGTTACTGTACAGCATACTGTGGGTAATTGTAACAATAGTAAGTATTTGTGTATATAAACACATCTAAATGTAGAAAAGGTACAGTAAAAATATGGTATTATGGTATTATAATCTTAGGGGACCCCCCACCATTGTATATGTGGTTCATCATTGACCAAAACTGTATGATTGTATCTCAGTGGGATTCACCCGTGGATTAGTTATACTGTATTAGAGAAAGAAAGGAGGCAAGGATAACTCCAAAGTTTTTTGGCTGAACAACTATTAGAAGGGGGCTGCCTGTCCCTGAAATGAGGGAGACTGTGAGAGGAGGTTTAGGCTGTCGTCATTGGGCCACAGTTCATACCTCTGGTCTTCCATAGTACTTTCCTTCAGGCTGTTGGTGTTACTTTGTCGACTGGCCTCCCTGTGGCCTATGGTCAGGGACCATGTGCTTGGAGTCTACACATGTGAGCACTGAGCTGTCCTATTGCTGTTGTTGTGATAGGACAATTCTTTTCAGGCCTTGGGGTCTTATTGAAGCTGTTAAGGGACTGTCTTTCACAGGGCTATTACTAGAGTTCAAGTTAGTAGGATTGCTCACAGCTACTGTTTGATGATAATAAAAGCAAGTCCCTGTCTTGCCTTTAAGTCGAACACTTATATGTCCTGTGCTTGCAGGTTGAATTGTCTTGATCAGATCTCATGGCCTCTATGCTCCTGTCTGTAAGTGAAAGGGTTGGGTGGGCTGCTCTATAGGGGCTCCCCAGCCCTCCCTTCTACACATGGACTCAGACATGCCTAGACCAGACTTCTGACTTTGTGATCCAAGAATCACAGTCAATGCAGCTGACCTCTGAGGCTCATTTTGTCTACATGATGAACATATGAACCAGAGCCCTGTGACTTTGGTGTCTGTCCTAGACTGTGGGCTCCTTTGAGCTCCTACAGAGCATAGTAAAAGGATTTAGCAATCTGGAATCACCCCCAGCCCAGAGTACAAAGGTCTGTCGTTAGAGGCCTGATGTCTGCTGTTCTTGGCTACAGGGTTTTGAGCTGGAAGGTAGGCTGGCTGGGGCAAGGTTAAATCCTGCCCCAGGTTAAACCCTTTTGCCTATTACTTGTTGAATAGTTTCTATCTTAAGTTAGGTTCTCAAGAACAGTGGTTCTCAATCTGTGATCACTGGACCAGCAACATCTGCATCACCTGGGAACTTGTTAGAAACATAACTTGTCTGACCTACTGAGTCAGAACTTTGGGGATGAAGCCCAGAAATCTATATTTTAACAAGCCCTCCAGGTGATGTGATGCATGCTAGGGTTTGGGAGCCACTGCCCTAGAAGCCAAGCCTAAGAGAGAGATTCAGGGGTATGTAATTTATTGGGGCATGCTGTCAGGAGAAGGGGAGTGAGGAAAGTAGAGGTGGACAGGGGAAGGAGCTGAAGGACGCGGGGTCTCAGCCTGATCCCATGGGGAGATGTGGAGCATGAATTAACTCAGAGTTAGTCTTAAGCAAGGGAGTGGGCTTTTTATACCTCCCTGTCAGTCACAGGCTATGAACTGCCCATTATGGAGTGGAGCTGGTAGTGTGCAACCTCCTAGGTGAGTCTGGTGTAGGGCATTTCTCCAGAAAAGGGTGTAGCTGTGAGCCCTTAGACATGGGTGCAACTGTCCAGGGTATCTGGAAGGGAGAACAGTGGCTTCCCTGCCAGTTCTCGTGGCTCCTTCACACTCACCCAGCCCCTAGGTATTACAATAAAAATAAACAAGCTGCAAAGCCTGTCCATGGACATCACCTTTAGTGCCTAGGACCACTGGTAAGGCAGGCCAAACAGGGATCTTTTACAGGTGGGGGCTGGAACAAAACTGTCTTCAGGCTCACAGCCAGCCTCCGCATCAGGACACCTGCAGCTCTGTTGGCAGGGGCACCACATTGACCAATCATTGGCTTCGCAGCTGGGTCATGTTCCATCATATCAATCAGATAGGACGTGTCTCTTGGTACCCCCTTGGTGTCCCAGCCCTGCCAGGTAGGCACTGGGGATGCCCATGAATGAGACAGCTCCCTGCTTCTGGAAGCCCAGGGCTTCTTGGGAGGGCCTGTGTAGTTGGCTGCTAGGTTGTAGCCCTAACAGAGGAATGGAAATTAAGGGAGAAGTTAAGGGATGCTGTTGAGAGGGCAGGAGGGCCCTGGGCTAGAAGAGGCAATGTTTAATGGGAAAGACTTCATGGTGAACCAGTGACACTGGGTGGAGGGGGGATGGTTGTGATTCTTAGATCCAGGGGAAGATTAACCTACCTTGCTCTGCAGTGGGTCTCTGCAGCCTCAAGACAGCTATGGCTCCAAAGCCTCAGTGACTCTGCCTTTGTGTTGACACCAGTAGTCAATTCTAGGGTTTTAGCTCCTCTGACATTGGAGCTGCCTGACAGATTTTTTCGGGTTTTATAGAAGAATGAACAGTAGGTGGCAGCAGATCACAACTGTGTTGTCAGTGCTCACAACTCTAGATAATCTCTTTGGTTGCCCTTTTTGCATATTCAGGCACTCACCAGGCACTTACTGACAGTGTTTCATAAGCACTCTAGGGGAGAGAGACGAGTGCATCTTAAACCCTCCTGAGGGGTCCAATTCCTTTGGGGGCCCCCACCTCAGAAGCAGAGGCCACCAGCACACAGATGCCTGTCTGTATCCTGAGAGGGAATGAATAAGGCCAGCTGGGGCCGTGGAGGCTTAGCGGAGGATGTGGCATTTGCGGTTTATTGACTGTTCCACATATCTGAGCATCCTGAGTCTGACGACATCTGCATTTCAGGTGACGAGTAATGGGTAGAATTTTCATTTTAACTTGACTCTGCACATTATTTGGACTTTACATCAGACAATCGAGGTTCAAAATTGGCTGACTCTTGAGACATACACGTACCCAGTTGCTTTCCAGCATGCCGATTGTCTTGCACTAATAGGTGGCCTGCCTAGGGCTCTTGCACTGGTTCGACCTCACATTCATAACCTATTCTGGGGACTTCTCTTCTGTGGTGGGTGTGGCTGCCCTCCTCACCTGTCAGTGATGCCCTGTGCTCAGCCAGTTCTCTTCTCCAACTCTCAGCCTGGTGGTCAAATTTTACCCTATATGTGTTCCCACAGTCCACAGCAGAACACCATTTCTCTTTCCTTCTGAATGCTGGCCTCTCTATAGTAGGCGCAGGAGATCACACATGAGAAACAGCTCCAGTGCATCTTACATTACAGTATCATGAACAATCCTCGCTATAGAATGATTTCATAACTCATCTTTACTTCTGTGAACTCCTTGGGGACTGGAATGGGGCCTTGCTTCTTTGTCTTTACCCAGCTATATCCCTGACCCTGGCAGTAATAAATGCTGAGCAAATGAGAGAATGCACTCAGCAAGGAGAATGGAAGGGAAAATTATGCTAATCTGTATGGGACAGTATCATGAAACTTAAACTGATAATCTTTAATAGAACTGGAACAATTCAAACTTTATCTTCAATTTGCTTGTTGGCATTCATTTACTCACTCAGTAATTTTTTTTGTTCATACATTAATTTAACCAACTAATCAACTGACCAATCATCTATCTAGCTAGCCAACCAACCAACCAACCAGTCAACTAACCAACCAACCAACCAGCCATCCAACTGACTGACCAACCAACCAACTAACCCAACAATCAACTGACTGACTAATTGATCGACCAACCAACCATCCAACCAACCCAACCAACCAACTAGCCATCTGACTAATTGACCAACCAACCAACTAACCAGTCAGCTAACCAACCAACTAAATCAAGCAACTTACCCACCCAACTATGTTGCCCCATGTTTAAGTCATCTAGAATATTGCCTTCCTCAGGAAGTCTTTCCTGATCTCTTCCCTGTACTTATACTTGGACTTGATATGTCTTCTCATATGTCTCATGTGTATGTCACACTGGAGAGAGTGAGAGACAGGCTACCTTGTTCCTCCTGCTGGACTGTCAGAAGCCTAAGTATGGGGGTGAGTTGTCTGTGACCCTACTTCCTTCAATTTTGTTCAGAATTATTCCAATAAATAGTAATGGAGGTGAATTATTGGCTTTATTGGGAGTTGGGTATGGGGGGAGAGTAAAGTCTGAAGTCTTTCCCTCACTCAAGGAATTCATAGAAGAGCAGAATTAGTGATTTAGCAAATAGGAAAAGTCACCTAAAAATGTCAGGCCGTATTTGCCCCAGGGCCAGATGGATGGTGCTAAATGAGATCCATAGCATCTTAGGGGAGAGGAAGGGGCTTCTGGATGAGGCTGAGCTGAGCTAAGCCTTGACAGCTAAGTGGATTTGAATAGCCCAATGGGAGGCCATTCTTATTCTTCAGATCTTATTGCTGTGCTTGGAACATACTCATCACTCTTCTCTACCTTCTTCCAAGCCTGATATTTTTTTGGGAAAAGTTTGCTGGTGTCCTTTGGGTGTCTCTCATTCCTAAAGATTGAAGCAGCTCTTTTGTTTTTCCTCAGCCTTTTTTTTCTAAGGCCTGCATTGGGTTCTGCTGCCTCTGCAGACATTTTTAGATGATAATGCACTTATGGTGGGTCATAGAGAAAGAGCCTAAGTGCATAGCTCCCCTAAGGATTGGAGAAGGGCATTGATTTAGGGAAAAGAGGGACATCCTTGTTCCTACCCAGAGTCTGACTGATAGGCTGGATGCCTTGGGGCCTGAGGTAGAGAGAGCTGAAGTTTGAAGTGGATGGACACCTACCCTCATGATTCTCTAGCTGGTTTTTTCAGATGGTGGCTGTGGGATGGAATTCTGTGTGACTTTCAGAGCTGATGTCTCTACCTTGGAAAGATGACCTTTGATGCTGAGTTCTGTTAGGGGTATTTTAGGCAGAATTCTTCAAATCACAAAGATGACCTGCCAGTGCAGCTTCCTGTAAAGCTAGATTCCATGTGTGTGCCTCATTCCAGAAAATTCTACTTTGTTTTCTCTGTTCATTCCACAAGAAGTTACTAAAGCCATGGGATTTCTTTCATTTCCTGTTGAGGCCGGTTTTGCGATCATAGGTCCCTCAGAAGTGGTGCCTTTTCCCTATAGAGTAAACAGTTTTTGATCTCAGTTGAAATACGTGGTATTTAGTTTTATTCAATTCAACAAAGCATTTATAGAGTGTTTCTTGCTTGCTTGAATGCTATTGGGGAGAGAGATGCTAAAGATGAGGTTCTTGCCCCCAAGAGGCTGAAACATCCCTACACGAGTGTACTACAGGATTAAAAAGAAAAAAAGACAAACGTGACAAGGGGACCTGGCAGAGTGCCATAGAGATGGAGCCTATTGTTTCAGCTGTTGATATTTATTGAGTGCTCACTATCTGATAGGCCCTGTTGTAGAAGCTTTAGATGTAGTACCTCATTTAATCCTGATGACAACACCAGGAGAGTTATTGGATCCATTTATAGGTGGGGAAACTGAGGTACAGAATGACCAACTGGTCTAAGTTCATGTAGGCCATCTGCCTCTAGGAGCCTAAGCATTATCCTTGGCCTCTGTTGGGGGAAGAGAGAAAACAAGGCAAATGTTAACAATTTGAGGAGCTGGCATTAGCAAGGACTTAGCAGTTTGATTTGATAATCCAGGGAGTGGAAGAATCCAAGCCAAGGAACTGTGAGCAATGGCAAAGAGGCAGGCAAATTGGTGTAGCTGGAATGCAGGGAATGTGTGAGGGCCAGGAGGAGAGGGACTGAAGGCCCAGACAGGTGCCTTGAGAGCCAAACTTTCTTCTCTGGGCAATAGAGAGGTATGGAAAGTTCTCTTGTATTTTTGGCTATGTGGTTGTTTTTTAACCAGGTGGAGCTATGTTTCAGGAAGATTAGTCCAGAGGCCCAGCAGGACTGAGCAGGGTGACTGGCAGCAGCCCTGGCCTAGGAGGCAGTGGGCTCTGGCCTGAGTGTGCCAGAGGGGCAAGGAGCCAGGGGTTTGAGGAGGAGGATCCACAGGACATGGCGTGCAAAGAGGGCTGGGGACTTTAGGGCTAGGGGACTAGAGGTGGAGGAGGCTGGGCATGCAGTTAGCAGGGATGGGGCCACATGAAGGGCGAGGTGCTAGCTGGGTCAGGAAGCAGATGAGCAGTCTGTTTCAGGACACATCCCATGGCGCTCTGGTTTCCACAGTCAAGAGTGGGGCAGAAATGCAGGCTCTGGGAATGTGCGCCAAGAGATTGGGAGGAAGGGTGTTTGGGAGGGGCTGGCATGGGCCAAAAGCTGAAGTCCTTGGAGGGGTGGACACTGCCAAGAGAGGCTGGAAAGGCACCAAGGTCTGAATCCTGCAGTGAGAGACCCATGTGTGTGGTATGGGGTGGGGCAAGGGAAGGGAGTGGTCAGAGCAGAAGGAGGCCTGGGGAGCCCAGCCCCACCCAGGTGAAGGAGAAGACTGTCTCTAGGAGGCAGGAGGGTGGCAGCTTTGGACCCTTAGGAGAGGCTGGGAAGGTGACTGGGCCTGGTGAGGGGGCTTCCCCAGGGGGCTTTGTAGAGAGCACCCTGCACAGAGTGCTTGGGGCAGAAGATCGACTGTAACGTGTTGAGGAGTGGAAGGGGTGAGGACACACGTGGACCATGGAGCCTTTTGAAAGAAATTTAGAGGTGAAGGGTGCATAGGGACAGGGTGGCAGCTTAGGAGGGTAGAGTGTTAAGGAATAGGGTCCTTTTTTTCAGGATGCCCGAGATGCGAGCATGTTTGCAAGCCAAGGGCTGGGTGCCAGCGGCAGAGAGGAAGAATTTATCATTCATGGAGCCTTGGCGGTGGGGGGCGGGGTGTGCTTGGGTGGGGCCGGGGCGGGGGTGCGGGGGCAGCTCCAACAATGACCAGAGTCATTTTCTGCCATACTCCATGACAAGAACTGATGTCTGTAATGATGAGCCTGGGGCATTACAAGTTCCCAACGTGCCTTTTAAATCTCCAGTGAAAGAGTCAATTCTGCTCAGCAGAGTTTGTGAGTAACTTGAAATTTATTCCAATTAAGCAAAGCTTTGTTAAGTTACTGAGAACTGCTATTTGGGAAACATTGCATTTTATTGTATTCTGAGACTTTGAAACTTGGCTCACCATCTTTAACATATTTAGTAACTGTTGGCATGGTGAGGTTGAAAGTGCCTCAGATTTAGAATTGAACAGATTTGGGTTCAAATCACAACTTTGCCATATACTAACAGGGTTACCTTGAGCAAAAAAATTTCTTAACCTCTTTGCAGCTTAGTTTCTTCATCTAAAACAAGGGATGATAATACTACCTTTACAGGGTTGTTATGAGGAAAAAATAATATATATAAAATATTTGGTCTACAATGGTTACTTTAAACAATATTAGCTTTTCTCTTCTGCTATTTGGTTAGCCAAAACACTTGTTTTTTAAAAAATAGATGGATATATTCCTAAATAGATAGGAATTTTGTGAGATGGATGGGAAGTCAGGTTAGAGTCAGATTGTGGAAGATTGTGACAAAGAGAAATGTTCAGGTTCATTGTAAGGTCTGTGGCCTCGGGAAGTAAAGAGAGTGTGCCCTGAGTCGCTGGGCTCCTCTGACCCTGGGCGAGTCTTTCCCGTGGAGCCAGGCATATACTAGACCCTCAGGAACATCTGTGGATTGAATGAATTTCAAGCATTCAGTGTGAAGCATTTCCTCCTTTTTGCAGGAGTCTGAGTCCATTTGAAAGCTCTGGTGCTTAATGCAGATGTACCCTTTCACCCTCTTCTCTTTCAGAAGTTCTTTCCAGGCCAGGCTTGGACAGTGGGCTGGCACAATGGGCTGTTCTTGCCTGGGCCCATGTGGCTGTGGTCCTCCATCTCACTACTTCAGCCTTGGGCCCAGGATTTTATTAGATTCTGTGAAGGGTAAAGACAAATAGAAAGTTTAAGAGAAGAGGATGGCATTCCTTTCAGTGATGATGTTGCTTCCTTTGGTCCCAGTGTCACTTTGTTTATCCTTTCTCCCTTTGAATAAAATTTCTATTGAATGAGAAGAAAAGAAAAGTAAGCAAACTGTAAAAGTCACGGGTAGAAACCAAGACCAACTACTTTGCCACCTTCTGAGGACTGGTGGTTGTTATGTGAGGCTTAGAGCCAAGTTTATCATTTCATGTCCACCTCCTCCTAACAGAGCAGTGACACATTGAGTGATCATTTTCCAGAAGCTGCTATAGGAAGGGCATTTTGACAGTTGTCTAGGAGAAACCCCTGGAGCTGCTTAGGAAATTCATTCACACCACAGACTTGTACCACCCAGTGTCTCCCCAACACCCTCCAGCTCCGTAACAAATCTCAAGTCACTTTCTAGTCTAGATGTGAATGATCAGATATCCTTAAATTCACTACATTCTTAGGAGTGTATTAAGGGAAGAAAAGAGAAGTTGAAAGTATTCATTTTTGATTAAAAACAAAAGCAGATCTGGCCTATTTAATATTTAATAAAGATATTACAACTGATTTCTTCTTCTTCTTCTTCTCCTTTTTTTTACAGAAAATAACTCCAAAAGGGCACATGTACCAGATGTGAGGATCTGGGAGAGCTTAGACAAAGATCCTGGTTTTAAAAAGTGTTGTCATACAAATAAACCCCATATGGATTAGGCAGGATAACATCCTTGTTCTTAGGAGATGCAGGCTGAAGCATTTAGGGGTGGTGTGTCATGATGTTTACAACTTGCTTTCGAATGGTTCAGCAAAAAGAAAAAAAAAGTGTGTGTGTTTATGTGTATATGTATTAGAGAGAAAACAAGGCAAATGTTAACAATTTGTCACTATAAGTGAAGGGTATACACTGGTGTGCATTCTATTCTTTCATTTTTCCTATTGGTTTAATATTTTTCAAAATTAAAAGGGAAAGTGCAAGCACACAGAATGGATAGGAAAAATGAATAGAATCCCTCTGTTATCTCTAGGTAAGGATCATAAAGAAGTATAACCAGATCACAGTGTGTCATTAAATGCTGGAATATGGGCGAGGTGATTGTGTAAAACACAAGGCTAGCCCAAGAAGTGCCTAGGGAACAACCCAACATGATTGATGAATTCCTTGTTATGTATGGGCATCCTTAAGCCCTTTGAACTTCAGAGGACCAGTGGTTATAGAAACAACAGCTTGCACTTATTTTCCAGATGCACAGAAAGGAGGCTCTTTCCATGTTATCCTGGTGGGCACTGGGAAGCTGATTGTGCCCTCCTTTACCATCATATTCCCTTCCACCCTGCCAGGACTGGACTCTTCTCTCAACCTTATGGCTGTTCTTTTGAAACCCCTGATCCTTTGGTTACACCCACAGCCATGAGGCTCAACACGACATTTCCAACGGGAGACTGCCCAACGTGGGTCCAGCTGTTTCCGATGGTTTTATATTTGTTCTGGAAAAAGCTCCAGATACCTTTGGTCAGAGCTCTTCCTGTCGGCTGCATCGCTGGGGCGGTTTCTTGCCCACATGATCCAGAAGGGGCTGCAGTCTGTAGGTCCCTGCACATCTGTCCCACCAGGGACAGAGATGATGGCAGGAGGGTGCAGACTGGAGAAGCAAAGACTTGAGAGGATTTTAGAGGGGGTATTCTTTCAGCCTCATGTCTGTGTTAGATTCAGATCCTTAAAAACCAGAGAAACCAGAGTCTTGCCAAAGGGCTTCATTCTGCCTTTGTAGAAGTTTCACTATTAAGGAGAAAAGGGATTGTACTGCTTTGATATTTTTTTTCCCACTCTTAAAAACTCAGGTGAAATATCGTTACTTCTTAAGGATCTGGGAGGGAAACTTACCCTGTGTTAAAATTTTTAATCCCCATATCCTGACTTCTGTGTGAGGTGGGCGTTGTGCTCATGTGCTTTGGGGCACATGGAAAGTTTCAACACAGATTTTCCACCCTTGAGTGGCTGGATTCTCAGCCACAATGCAGCTTCTTAGTGAATACCTCCACCTACTGGGTTTCCCACCCACGAGGCACCTGTGCTGAATGGGAACCCTCATTAGAGGCAGGGGCTGGTAACCCCAGGGGAGCAGGGAGGAATGGGACCCATAGTCTCTACCCAGGGGGCCTCACAACCTATTTCCAGGGAAAATGCCTGCCAGGAGAGGTACAGGGGGCTGCCTGGCTGGCTCAGGAACACAGCTAATTTTAGCTCAGGGCATGCTTGTCCTGATTTGGGGCTGGCTCATTCACGGAAATTCCACAGCTCTCTGGTTTTATGTGTATGAGTGGTGTAATGCTCAAAGTTTGCAAAGCTAACTTGGTTTAAAGCAATGTGTTTTTTTCTTTCTTCTAAGAAATGCCCAGAAAACAGTCATTCCTCTGTGCTTTTGGAGTAGGTCAAAATTTCCTGGAGATTTCTTTGTCGTGATGTGGCAGTGTGGGGTGGAAGGAAGTGTAGCTTTAGGAGCCAGTCTTGACTTGGCCTTTCTCTGTCCAAACTAGAGCAGGACAGAGAATCACAGGGTCTGTGCGTACAAGGAAACATTGGGTCATCCATTTGGTGCAGTGGGTCATAGACACTAAAGATTCAGGGATCAGTAAAAGAAATTAATTAAAAAAACACTGGAGGACTAACCTCGGGTTTAGAGGCAGATCCGGATGTTGTGGGCCTGAAACTTACATGATCCGAGTGGCCTCTTTAAGAGAAAGCATATAAAAGTATCTCATTTTTGCAAGTTTTCTGAAAATACAAGATCCATGTAAATACATTTCTAGGGACTCTTGGAAGGGATGGTCCCTGAAGCTTAAGCTCCATTAACTTCATGGTAAATCAGACACTAGGTTATTATTATTATTGTCTCCTAAGTAAGGATATTAAAACAATTTTGTGAAATTTCAAAAAATTGAGATAAATATAATATTGAAATAAAAGGCCAATCTTTAAAATGAACAAATTAAGCTTTGCTAAACATTTCACTGTGTTGTTTTTTGTTTTCCTCATGTCACCACAGATCTGTGTGTCAAAGACTAGTTTGTGGTAGACAAGTGACAATTTCTGAGCCTCAGTGTCCTCATTTGTAAACATAGGGCTAAAACGTCCTTATGCTGCTTTCTACACAGGACTTTTGCAAGAATTAAATTTTGGGGGATGTAGAAGGTGCTGCCCAGATAAATAATTATTATTTTAAGGACAAAACTGTGGAGCATTTAGAACTCTTAGAGCATCACAGAAAGGGAAATCAAAACCCAGGGAAGGTGAATATTTGCCCAAGGCCTTTTGGAGAAAGGCATAACCTCCAAAAATAAATGTTAAGTGTCAAGTGTAAGCCTCCTTACCTTTCTAAAAGTAAACAAACCCACATTTCTTTCTTTTCAAATGGCTATGAAATTAGACTTGGACGCAGACAGTGCTGTTTCAGACATGCTGCTCATGGCTCTTTTATGAATGCTTATGTAGGGGAATATTTTATGAGTTCAAAATGAAAATATTTTATCCTAGAAGTTGTTTTAAGCCACCCTTTGGTATATTTAACCAAACAGAGCCTAAGTGGATTTAATATTTGATGGGACTCGGAGAAAGTCGACCTCTCTCATTGGTGCAGCGCTCCTCCCTGGGCTTGTTTATTGGCCTTCATTAGGCCAGTAACGGGCAGGATTGGTGCCCTAAAGTGGCATCTCCCAGCAGCTAATTAACATCTCCACACAGCTTTCTAATCCACTGTGGAAACTGGTGGCAACTCCTTTAGGCAGCCTGTCAGGACCTTCCCTTTTACAACCCAAGGATGACTGTATACTCCCTGAGACTGTTAAGGCAATCCTTTCCATTCTGGGCTCTCACACCAGCCTTGGGGAGGCAGGGCTGGGATCTTTGCGTCTGGTAGAACCATCCCCATGGGTCCTCAGTCCACCGGGGAGGGAGACTGGGCTGTCAGGGAGCCCTAATCAGAGGCAGCCTTAGTGACCCTGCCTGCTAGGTGTGCTCCTTGGGGCCCTGCTCGCACCTGGGACGTCATGGTGTGGGCCAGGCGCCCCATCACATCTCCAGCACTGGCCCTGGTCACTGGGCTCATCCAGTGTCTTGTGGTGGGTAGGTTTGGTCTACTAGTGAGTGCGGGGTGGAGGTGAGACCAAGATGAAGGGAGATCATGTGTGAGCCACATTTTGCTTGGTGAACTGTATATCTGAGGTGAAAGTGGTTGCTCAATGAATTTGGCCATGTTGCAGAGACGTGCTCCATAGAGATCACACTTCCTTCAAGAAGATATTTTATTTTCCTGGAGTAACATTATCTCTACCCACCCTTTCATTGCTTGGAGAGCAACACCTGCCTTTTGGCACCAGTTACCTTTTGGAGCTGAGCTCAGCCATGTCCAGGGAATGTCAGCCTGAGAGGGCAGGGGGATGCGAACTGGGAGGGCCACAAAGTCCTTCTGGTGTGTGTTCCCCTGAGGAAAGGCAATCTGTCCTAATGGGTTTTGGGTCTTAAGACAATGCAGTCAGTGCCTCTAATTCCAACATGGGATAGATGAAAATCAACAGAGATGAGAGTCTGGAGCCTCAAATTCTGTTTATGCCTTTGCCTACTATCCAGGAAAGCTCTGTCTCCAACTGCCACTCATAGGGCTGCTGGATTAGACTACATGGTCTGGATTAAGCTTTTCAGCCCTTCTAGCTGGATGAACTGTATCTAGGTGAACTCTGAGTACTCCTTAGCTTCCAGAGGGAACCTCCATTTAATACCAGTTGTATGCCAAGGTCTAATGTCAAATTGGAAAAGAATCTGAGGGAAGGTCATATCTAGTACAGTTTTGTTTTGCAAACTGTGTGCCCTTGAAGGAAACTTCTGAGGCTGAAACCAGGGTAAATTTCTTCTGTTCCTGGAATGTTCCAGAATCCAGCCTGACTCAGGGAATAGATATACAGGAAGGAGAAATGTTAGACTTGATTTAGGATCTTGCTCTGGCTCTGCATACGTCTTGTCAAAGGAGTGTGCCAAGGCCTGTCCGGAGGGACGCATACGGAAAGAGAGTTAAGCTGAGAAATCATCACCCCCAAAGAACAATGGCTCTGGAGGCTGGAGTACAGCATGTGTTCTCTCCAGCCACACAGCCTGCGCCCGATGGCTTCTTCAGGAGGATGTAGGGCCATCAGTGCCCCCCTCATCTGTCCTCACTGGGGACAATCTTTGTCCAATCTTCGTCATCATGGACCCGGATGAGAGAGACTTGGGTAAGCAGCCCAATTCCCAATTAAGGATTTCACTGGTTTCAGGAAGATAATTTATTTGGGTTGAATTGTTAAGACAGATTGTTTTCACAGTATTCCAAGTAGAGGGCTTTCTCACAGGAAATGTTATCCCAGCAATTCTAGTCAGGTTTTCCACATCCTTAAGAGGAAAGAAAAGACACAGAGAGGAAAAAAAAATATTCCTTTTATATGTTAAAGGTCAACCATTTGAGAACTGGCAACTGCAGGGTATAAAACTGAGATCTGTTAAAGTTGCTACACATTGTGATGGTTAGTGCACATGATGACTTCTTGATAACCCAACCTTTCATGAGACCTCATGTTCTTTATAGCTTAATTTTAAAAACTCCTGTCGATCCGGTGGCCAAGAGAGGTGGAGCAAGCCCCTGCAGAGGCTTGGACACCTCCTGTCCAACTGAGCACTTCGGAGGTAAAGACACAGGAGGAACTCCCTTCCTCTCCCCAGAGCTCGGTTACCTCGTCTGTAACAACAAAGGTTATGCAAGGCCACGTCCAAGCGCCGTCCAAGTCTAACCGCAATTCTGTACCACGTCTTTACTAGGGGAGCTTGGCTGAGGCTCTGTAGGAAGCCAAAGAGGAACAGAGAGCAGGAAAGTGAAAAGAAAAAATGTTTTCTTCTATGGAAAGCCTAGGGTTTTTAAAAAATTTTTTTAAAAAAGTATTTTTATATCAGTTTGTCCTCAAGGATCTGACTCACGAAGACTTAAGGCTTCTCCAGCCAGTTCAGTCTTTAATGAGAGCCACTTAAGTGCAGAGTCACTGCTGGAAAAGCAGAGAAAGAGCACTTCACAGCTGCTCATAGAAGGTGCCTCCAAAGTGTCTGCTACACACACATACACACACATACATGCGCACACGCATGCACACAGGCACGCAGCCAAGAAGCACCTGGGGGTGGGGATAGGCTGGGTCAGAAGAGCCAAAGCCCAGAATTGCTAGATATCATGGTCCTTATAGCCTCTCAAAGATGATTCTGGCAAAATGGAAGTTGAGACTAGAGGCAATTAGTCTATTACCAGGTGATGCCAATCTTCCCTGGCATGATCTTGTCTGTCCAATTTCTAAATGTCCAGCTACATCTGAGCAACTCTGCGTCATGATCATCTAACCCTCTTGTTCATTCCAAAGTGATGTTATGTTTCAAGAGGGATAGTGGCAAGAGTGCTGAATCCTGAGTCAGGAAAGGACTCTGGCTCCGGGGTTGTTGGTTTCACTTGTCTCGTTGCACTGCCTCTAGTGTATCTCCAGTATAGTATTGAGTACTTGTGGGATGCTGGACATCCTCATCTTGTTACTGACTCTAGCAGGAGTACTTCCAATGCCTCAGGGTTAGGTAGGATGTTCTGTTAGGATTCAAATATATGTATATTAAGTAAAGGAAAACCTTTCCCCTCCCTTGGACTTGCTAAGAGTTTTGTTTTTTCTTTCTTAGAAACATATATCAGTACTTATTTTTATCAAGTGCTTTTTCTTCATGTATTTAGATTATTTTACATTTTTTATCTTTAACCTGTTGATGTGAATGACACTATCAGATTTCCTACTTTAAAAATATTCTTGCATTTTTACTTGGTCATAATTTTCCTAAAAGTCATGGTTAATGCAGTTGTCTATTTCATATTTTTGTACTTTATGTTTGTAAGTGTTAGGTTTTTGGAATTAAGGTTATACCAGCCTCATTAATTTTACCATCATCTCAGCTAACACATAGCAATTACTGTGTGTAGGGTACTATTCCCAGTACTTGATATATTAACTCATTTAATTCTTACAGCACTCTTCTGAGGGAGAACTATTATCAACTCCATTTCATAGATGAAGAATCTGAAGCACAAAGAAGCTGGAAACTTGCCTCCCCTGCACACAGTTTTAGTGGTGCCCTGGGATTCATAGGCAGGATGGGTGGTTCCAGAGTCTGAGTACATTATATTTGGGAATCTAAATTGGGGAGATTTTCCTATATTTGGTGGAACACATCAGTATTCGTGTATATGTGTATGTTGGAGTGGGAAATGGGGGTGAATTTTAAATTAATGATTTTTAAAAATGGTAATAGTTTTAGATTTTCTGTTCATTCTTGAGTCAATTTTATGACTTTTCTAGAAAATGATCCACTCTGTCAGTTCATACTCTTTTCTTCTTACTGAAAAAATTCTGTTTACAATGTTTAGTTTTATCCTTCCTTTTGACTCTTAGTATTGTTTATTTATACTTTATCAATTTTGCCAAAGGTTTGCCTTTTTATTAATCTTTTCAAAGAACCAGTTTTGAGGATTGTTGAATCTATTTATTGTTTTTAATTTCATTAACTTTTTAGTCTTACATTTATTTTCCCTCCTTTTTATTTTCTGTTGGTTTACTTTGCTGTTCTCTTTTGCAGTTGGATGCTTAGCTCTTTGGTTTTCATTGTTCCACAATAAAAGGTGCCTTTATACTATACATTTTCTTCTATGTACCACTTTAACTGCTTCCTAGAAGACTTTATAAGTTGTTAACTACTTTAAAATGTTTTCTAATTTCTATAATTATTTCTTTAAAATTTACTAATGCATGAGTTCTTTTCTTAGAGTGTAAGGAGCTATCTCTTTATCATTGAATTCTTTAATTTATTTCTTAGTGATCAAAAACATAGTTTGGAATCTTTTAAGACATTATTTGTGGCCTGCTATTTCATCAATTCTTACAAATATGCCACTGTGTGTGCTTGACAAAAATATATATTATTTAATAATTGTTTTAGATCAAGCATGTTATTTTGATCTTCAAATCTTCTATTCTTATTAATTTTTTTTCTGCTTGATCTATTAGTTGCTGAGAGAGGTGTGTTAAAATTTTCTGTTATGCTCATGCATTGAATAATTTCTCCTTACAGTTCTGTCAAATTTTTGGTGATATATTTTGAAGCTCTGCTGTTAGGGGCATAGAGAGATTCATGATGGCTAAATTTTCCTGTTGAATTTTTCCTTTTGTTATTCCATAATTAGTAGGTTTATCACTAATAATGCTTTTTATTAAAAAGTCTATTTTTATCTGATAGTATTTATTTAGCTATATCAGCTTTTAAATGGCAGGTTTACAAGTGGTATATTTTTCCCATGTTTTACTGTTAAGATTTTGTGTTACATGTCTTTTGAAACAATATATAGCTAATTTAAAAAATTCAGTCTTTGTCTTTTAACTGGCAAGTTTATTTGCATTTAATATAATTTCTGATTTACTTGAATTTATTTGTCTTGTTATATTTTATACTTTTGTTTTGGCATACTTTATTTCCTTTTTTTCTTTTTAAATTAACCATTTAGGGTGAAAAATTTAGTGGCATTTAGTTCATTCACAGTGTTGTATAACCACCATCTCTATCTAGTTCTAAAACATTTTCATCTCACCAAAATAAAAATCCCTTACTCATTAAGCAGTTTCTGTCCAACCCCTCAGCCCCTGGCAATTACCAATCTGTGATATTTCACATAAATGGAATCATATATTCATATAATCATGTGTCAGGCTTCTTTAACTTAACATAAAGGCTCGTCCACATTGTAGCATGTATCTCTACTTCATTCCTTTTTATGACAGAATATTATTCCATTGTATGGATTTATAACATTTTATTTATCTACTCATTTGTTGATGGACCTTCTGGCTATTGTGAATAATGCTGCTGTGACTATTTGTGTACATTTATTTGTTTGAGCCCTGTTTTCAATCTTCAGGGTCATTATACCTAAGAGTGGAATTGCAACATCATTTGCTAATTCTTTTTTTTAACATTTGGAGGAACTGTGAGACTATTTTCCACAGTGGCACTTCTTGAGAATTAACTGAAATGTATTTTTTCTTTTTCTCTTTTCTGATGTAGAAATTATATGTTATGTTTTTATTATTTTAGTGGTTACTTAAATTTTTAATCATAATTTAAGTCGAATCAATCTACCCTCTCAAAAGTGTGAGATTTTAGAATCTTTAACTCTGATGATCATTTCCCCTTCCCATGTTCCCGGCTTATTATTGTCTAGCATTTTAGTTTCACTTTGTTTTAACTACTTCCAAATTATTTGCTACTTACTGAAAGTAAAATTCAGTTATTATTTTTATTGTTTTCTTTGCCAATTCTCATTTAGGTTTATCTAATGTTTACCGGTTTCTTTTTTTCCTGAAATGAGTCCTTTAGTAGTTCATTCAGTGAAGGTCTGTGATAGTAAACTTTTTTAGTCTTTGTCTGAAAATGTGTTCATTTTGTTCTTACTTTTAATAATATTTTAGCTGGGAATTTTAAAGTTGACAGTTATTTTCCTTTAGCACTTTGAACATGTTATTTCATTGTCTTCTGCCCTTAATGATTGCTATTGAGAAGTCTGCTGTTAAAGTAATTGTTTATAGATAATCTACCTTTTCTCTAAGATTTTTCCTATCGTCTTTGATATTCTGGTAGTTTTAATATGACATGTCTAGGTGTGCATTTATTTTTACATGTCCCATTTGAAGGTCATTATGTTTCTGTGAGGATTCACATCTGGAAAGTTCTTGGCAATTATCTTTTTAGTTATTTTCTTTCCCACATTCTCTTTATCCTTTCTTTCTGGAACTGCTTTTAGAGGTATATTAGACTTTAACATTTTTTCCTCCATGTCTCTTCTTTGCTCTTTCATGTATTTTATCTCTCCTGATTGAATTGCATTCTGGGTAATATCATCTGATAGCTCTTAGTAATTAATTATCTCTTCATTATATCTAATCTACTGTTTAAGCTTACCAAAAGTTTTTTCCCAACTTTAAAGAAGTTCAAACCTGTGGAAAAGTTGAAAGAATAGTTTAGTGACCATCTATATACCCTTCACCTAGATTCAGCAATTGGTATGATTTTGTCACATTTGTTTGCTCTCCTCTCCCCTTGCCCAATACAGATTATATGTGTGTATATATACACATATTTTTTGATGATCTCTTTGAAAGTAAAATTCAGATACCCTGGCATTTCACTCCTATGTATTTCAGCTTATATCACCTAAGAACAAGAACATTCTTCTACACAACCACAGCACCATTATCACACCCAAGAAATTTCACATTGATTCAATGACACCATCTAACATATAGCCCATAATCAAATTTCTCCCAAATGTCCCCTAAATGTTCTTTTAGACTTTATTTTTTTTTCAATCCAGGATCCATTCAAGGCTCACTCATTGTATTGGCTGACATGCTTCTCTAGACTATTTTAATCTCAAATAGTTTTAGTTTTTTCATTTTTCATGAAGAGCATATGCTTGTTGTCTTAAGAATGCCCACATTCTAGATTTGTTGGTTTGTTTCATTACTGGGTTTACCTTAAGCATTTTTTTTCTGGCAAAGACAATATATAGATGATATTGTGTGTTTCCCATTACGTCACATCCGGGGCACATAATGTTGGTTTGTTTTCTTTTTGGTGATGCTAAGTTGGATCACTCTGTTAAGGTGGTGTATGTCAATCCATCATCGTAAATATAACTTTCTCTTTTGCAATTAATAAGTAATCTGTGACTTTCAGACCATATGAATATCCTGTTCCTCAAAAACTTATCATCCAGGGGTATTATCATCCCTTGATAATCGTTTCACATATAAATGATTAAATTGGAGTGTGTAAAATGATGATTTTCCAAATTTATCATTCCTTCTACACTTATTTGTTGGCAGTGTTCTGTAAAGAACTTTTCCATTTTCTCTCTCTCTCACTCTCCCTGCCTTCTTCCTTCTTTTTCCCCTTCCTCCTTCAGTTGCAAACTTATAGATTTTTTTCAGTTTAATCCATCACCATCATGTGCCCATAAGTTTCTTATTTCAGTGATTGGATTTACTCTTCAAAACTGCCCATAGTTTTTTCATAGTGTTTTGTTCTTCTGATTTTCATTCCTTTAAAAAAAAGTTTCACTAATCTCTCTAATTTATAGTCTTTTTTAGATTGTTGTTCTGTTATCTCAAGTTCTTGGGAGTCCTATTTGCTGTGTCTGGTCGTTTTCATTCATGGCGAATCATTTTCTCATTTGTGTTTAAGAGTTTTTTATTTTGAGCGTATGTTCAGTGGGACTTAAAAAAAAAATCTCTCTCTTCCAGGGACTTTTGTGTGAACTGGTTCATAGAAGTGTTCTACCAGATAATTTTACATTGCTTCGGTTAGGTGTGCTGGAGTGTGGTTGCCATGGGAAAAATGTATGTAAATTTTAATAATCTAGATTCTTGTGCCATATGAGTATAGTCAATTTGAACTCCATTGACACTGGGTTCTGATGTTTCATCAAATATATAGTAAGTATCTTTGTCTGTTTTCTGTTGCTTATGACGGAATACCCAAAACTGGGTAATTTATAAAGAAACAAAATTTATTTCCTACAGTTCTAGAGTTGGGGAGCCCAAAGTCATGGGGCCACTTCTGGTGAAGGCCTTCTTGAGTCCTGAGGTGGCGTAGGGCATCACATAGTGAGAGGGTTGAGTGTGCTAGTTCAGGTCTCTCTTTCTTTTCTTATAAAGCCACCAGTCCCACTCCCATGACAAACTATTAATCCATTAACCCATTAACCCATGAATAGACTGATCCATTCATGAGGCCCATCTGACCCAATCACCTCTTAAAGGCCCCACCTCTCAATACTGCCACATTGGGAATTAAATTTTAATATGAGCTATAGAGGCGACAAATACCCAAATCATAGCAGTAAGTGATTAGTATCTTTATTCTCATGAGGGAACTCATAACTAATTTAGCCAAGTATCCAGTACCAAACATAAAGAATGAGCATCTCTTCTTCTCTGTTTTGATGTGAGAGCTGGTGAACTATTTCTAAGAGTGTTGGGATGCATAAGCAATAAAGTATCTTCAAGAATACATGACAGGGCACTTTGGTCCTCTCAGAGCCCCTGTACCTAGTCATGTCCCACAGAGAGTAGAAACGCTCGGACTCCCCCCATGGTACAGAGGAGGGACCTGATGCCACAGAGGGTAAGTGACTTTCTCAAGATCACATAGAGGAGGGGAGAACAGAGACAAGAACCCAGGTCTTTGAGTGGCTTTTTCCATGAAGACAAGGATTCAGTTATTCAGAGATTGAGTCCTGGTCCCTTGGAGCCCTGGATACCAGCAGTGCCCTGGCCTTTGCCTCTCTCCGTGGGGTACGAGAGGAGCTGCAGTGGGAGGTGGAGGCCTCAGACCGAGCAGGCAAGCTGGGGGTCTGCCACCTGGCCCCCACGGATTTATTAGTTGCACACTTTGACACATGTCTCTGTGTTATCTGCACAATCACACTTTGAAAAAGTGTTTTGAATCTCTTGATTTATCTTTTTGTCATTGTTGTTCATAATAGTTTTCACTCAAAGGCAAGAACATGCTTTTAAACTGACCTTTTAAACTTTTTAATGCCACAAAGGGACACATGAAAGGAACAATAAGCACATTCTCTATGTGTAGCATATTTGAAGTCTCCTGTGGTGATGAGATCTATGAGAAACAGGCACAAAGCATCTGAGCTGGGCTCTTGCAGCTGATGGGTGGCCCTCTGTGTGGCTGTCTCATGATTGAGGAAAGAGGCTCAGCTGTACCCTACCCAGCGGAGAAAATCATCCCCACCCTCTCACCATGGCTTGTGGCCACCTGCCGGCCTTCAGGAGCCAAAGGTGCAACTTGGGAGGTTTAGACTTTGTGCCGTGGTTTGCAGGAAGCCATGGAGGTTTCTGAGTAGGGGAAGGATGCATGAGATAGAAGAAAGACTAGAGTATAGCATTTGAAGCCAGTGGCCTGGGTTTGAGTCCTGGCTCAGGTATTTTTAAGTCGTGTGACCTTGTGAAAGTCACCTAGCTTCTGTGAGAGTCCTCTGGCATTCAGCACCCACTTATGGAACACTGGCTAAATGCTAGACACCAGGATACAGAAGAGATGAAGAAAATCTTGCAGTTCTTTCTTCCTCCTTGGTTATCACTCTTACAATATATTAGTTTATCATTGCTGCTATAAAAGATTACCACAAATTTAGTGGCTTAAAACAACATGAATTTATTACCTCGCAGTTTTAGGGGGCTGAAATCCAAAATCAGTTATGCTGGGCTAAAGTCACAGTGTTGGCAGGGCTAGTTCTTTTTGGAGGATCTAGGAGAGAATATGTTTCTTTGCCTTTTTCACCTTCTGGTCCCCACCAATATTCCTCCATCTGCAAAGTGTATCACTCCATTCTCTGCCTCTGTTATCACATTGCCTTCTCTTCTTCTGTGTCATATTTCCTTCTGCCTCCCTCTTATGAGGGCCTGTGTGATTACATTGATCCTATTTGAATAATCCAGGATAATTTTCCCATCTAAAGGTCCTTCACGTAATCCCATTTGAAAAATCCCTTTTGCCATATAAAGTAACATTACAATTTCCAGGACTTAGGATATTGATATCTTTGGGGGCCATTATTCAGCCTGCCATACCATGTCATGTTATAATTTATGTCTGGTCTCTTCTGGGCAAGGAAATAGGTTTGCCAGATAGCCCCACATGTATGCTGGGTGAGTGAGTGCATAAGGAAATGAATGAATGCATTCTTTGGAGTTGAGAAGAAGGTAACCTTCTGATTGGGCTTTATAGGATTAGTATGAGTTTGCCAAAGGGTATTCCAGACGGATTGAGCAGCTTATAAAAAGATATAGAGGCATGGCTGAGACATTCAGCATGGAGGAAATGCTGGTGGAGTCTGATGCCCAGGATGAGATGAGACTGGGCAGTAGGTGGCCAGGTCATGGGAAGCCTTGCAGAATATCCTAATGGGCCTGGATTTTACTTGTATAAGGAAACAGCATATGTGGTAGTTATTGTCATTGTCTTTGGAGTCTTTGCTTGCGTTTAAATTCCTATGCTGTGTAACCTTGGGAAAATTACTAAACCTCTTTGAGACTCAGTGAAATAACTGCTTCATAAAGCTTTTCTGAGAAGCAGGTGACTTTTGAGGCTTGCAGAGCACTTTGCATAGTGCCTGAAACAGTCAAAGGAGCCAGAAAGAGTTTATTGTTATTATTGCTGTTAACTTTATAAATGTGATTATTATTATTATTGATGGTGATGAGGGGGAAGATTTGAAGGATTTCAGCCAAGCAGCAGTGTCATGGTCAGACTTGTTTTCTAGGAAGATGACTTTGATAGCCATGTGAAGATGTGGGGGCTGAGGGATAGCTCACACTCTGGGGGTCAGGAAACCAGTTAGGAGGCTTTAAAATAATCTAGGTGAGAGAGAAAGAGGCAGAAAGCAGGGGTGGGTTCAGAAGAGACTCAGAGACTCAGAATGTTGGAGAGATGTTTCTGCTTCTGCTGTTCCCTTCTTGAATTGTTCAAGGGGATTTTAGAGGACATCTAGTACCAGTATCTTGGTCCTTGCTTTTTAGACAGGGACACTGAGACACAGCAAGGGGAAGCTGCCTTGTCTTAGTCTCCAGATGTAGCAGTGACAGAAGGGGTTGCAGAGTACAGCTCAGGTCCTCAGCCTTTTGTTGCAGAGCAGGGGTGAGGGGGTGAAGGTAGGGTGGGAGAAGTAAGGCTAGGAAAGGCTTCTGATGAAAAGGTGGGGGGTTGTGCTCTGACACAGCCCTGATGTTGACTGCCCCTTCCATATGCCTCTAACCACCCCTCTGTGCCTTCACTCCTCTTTGCAGCTCATTCTTCACCAAGCCCCCAGAGAATGCATATAGAATCCTGATAGTGTCAGGGCCGAGGGATTTTGTGGTTTTGAATTGAGGAAAATGGCTTGACTGAGTAGGGAGGATGTGTGGAGGGGAGGGCTGCCTGGGAGTGGGGGATGGAGCTCTGTGTTCTAGCATTAGCAGAGGAGACCCAGTGTCTGCAGAAGTACGTGCTCACCGGCTTGGGACTGTGTGTCCTCCTCAGTCTTCCATTCATGCCCCTTCATACATCTTCAGGAGGAAACCAATTCAATAGAGCACATCATGGCAAGATTACGATTGTTACTTCAATCATATCTTAGCCTGCAAGGATGTTGGAGGAAAAGATATTTCAATGCCACGTTCAAAAGAGCTGTCATTTTTTAACATAGTAAAAGGGTTTTCAGAGAGTGATGTAATATTGTTATTTTTAATGTATTCTTTTTTAAAAACCATATGACTTTAGTTCAGATCAATGCATGCTGGAGGAAAGTAAAAATCTAAAGGGAACTAAAATGCAGGTGGCCCATTTTAAGAAAGTCCTGCATGCACATACCTGAATTTACAAATCAGAATCACAGGGCAATTTTTTCAGGTAACAGAAGGATACAGAGCAGGTTTCTTTAAATAATTTGGTACATTTCAGAGCTTTCTTATAAATGGCTATTGATGGCTTGAGAAGACAGCTGGGAGAGAGGAAATAAACAGAAAAAACCATAGAGATGAGATGAAAAAATTCTGTGCAATGATTACAAGAACTTGATTTATTTTTGTATGTATTTCCTAGCAGTATCTCAGTGACATCAGTGAGACAGGCTTACATTCAGTGTCAAACTAAAGAGTTTACCATCTTATATTGGCTGGTGTGTGTGGCTCCTCATGAAAACACAGTATTGACAGGCACCTTGGGGGCCATTTGGTCCCAACCCTTCTGAAACCTGTGGCTGAAAGAGGAGGAGTGCCCCATTCAAGACACACACAGAGAGACAGGGCCAGAGCTAGAGAAACTTGTCTCCTGAATGACCACCCAACACTCCTTCCAGTCTTTTCTGCTGTTTGTATTTCTCTGTCATTTTCCTCTGGTACACTGACATTTTCTTTTTTCCAGGAAAAATCAGTTGCTGGCATCTCACAAGGCAGATGGTGAACTGGGTGCCCTACGGCTTGGTAGGTGCAGTGGGTGCCTCTGTGTTGTGCCCATCAGGGCCCAGGGGGTCCTCGTTGGCTCTGTGTGGGAGGTGGTGGTGGTGGGGGCTCTTTGCTAGTTGGATGGGGGCTCCTTTCCTCCCACCTGGCCTCAGTGAGTAGAGCAGGCTTCTCTCTTTTTTGGTGATATCTTCTTCCACTACCTGTCTTTCTTTCCTGGAGAAATAAAAAATAAGAAGTCTGGTCATTTCTGGATCCATACTGCAGGGCTGGAGAAGACCTTCCTGCATTTGGAGTTTCTTTTAGGCCACCTAGAACTTATTAAGGTCTCCAAAAGACAGTTCTCAGTCAGAATATTAGTATAGCTCTGCCTGGAAAGGTCCATCCTTTTTAGAAGTTTATCAACGTATTACTGAGGTGTAAAATGCAAACAGTGAAGTACACCAATCCTGAAGACCTGTTCAGCTCTGTGCATTTCTGTGTATGTGTCAATCTGTGTAACTAACTGCTCTCCAGGATTGAGATAGAGAACATTTCCTTCCACTCTGTAATTTTGAAGCCACTTTTTTCACTCTATTTTTTTGTAATTCTCTACCTCCCAAAGACTGATGTGCTCGCAGGGCTTGGCAAAAGCAGCTGTAGACTGAAGATGTCGAGTCCAAGGATTGGATGTGAAAGGATGAGGCTTAAGTAGTCTTGTCAATCGCTCTTCTTCTGGAAGCCAACAGTTAACTTGTTGGACCATTTTGGCAGGCAAGAGCTTTTCATATGTTTTTCTTCTCCCTTTGAAGCACTCGCTTTTAAGCTAAAGGAAGAAAGCCATACCCCCCTTAAGAAGTTCCATGTGTGATACTTGCAGTCTGACAGTTTGCTTTGATGAAGTTGAAAGAGAGGGACAGGTCTCTGGACAGTGGAGGTTACTCTGTGTAACTCCTTAGAGGTAATGGATCTTCAGAGTTTTAATCACCAGAATGGCTAGTGGGGATGATTTGGCCTACGTAGGAGCCAGGAAGCGTTGGCATCTGAAGCCTTTCTGTGTAGCACCGCACTTTGAAATTTTCCAATGAATCCGGTTGTGTTTGGTAACAAAGCAAAGCAGTTCCCAGCGGTCTGAATCCAGAAAGCTTCTACTGGAAGAAAGGCTTTTAGCAATTCTCAGAAGCCAGCTGTTTGAAGTGTGTGTGTGTGGGGAGGGGTGGGCACATGTGTGTGCATGTTTTCCAGAGGGAGGCCAACCCCCTCTTTGCTAGTGGCTTAGCTAATGATTTAGAAAAGGAGGAGGAGAAGGATAAGGGACCCTGGAACCCAGTCTCTGAGAGAGCTTATGAAAGAGAGAAGAGGAAAGAGAGGTTTTGGAGAGGGGGTGGTGTAGAAACAAGGAATTGAATTTGGTTAGAGGAACTTCCTTTGCCATCCCAATTCATTTTACTTTGATTCAATTCAGCAAACTTTTGTTAGCAATTACCTGCTAGGGCATATGCAAGGCTCTGTTAAAAGCAGACCAAAAAAGCAGGTGAATCAAAGGTGGCCTAGCCTTTTTGGAGGCCAGGGTTGGGTGGAACAAAGGAAGAAACGTGTCCTCCCACAGCATCACATGAAGCAGGTGCCAAGCAGTGCTTAACTGCTTCAAGAGATAGATGTGTAAGTCAAGTTCTGTGGTGGGTTCTGGAAGTTTCCATAGAGAGTTGGCATTTAGGCTGGACTTTGAAGAATGAGCAAGGTCTTGCCAAATAGAGATATGGAAGGAACTACATGAGCCTGGAGTGTTTGAGAGAGAGATTGGCTGGAGGTGACTGGCCTACAAAGGAAAGTCCTGGGGTCAGTCCTGAGATGAGGCTGGGAGCAAGGCTGGGCCAGGACAAGGATGATTTTGAGTGCTGTGCTAAAGAACTGGACTGTAAGTCATTGGGCAGGCAGTAAGGAGCCCTGGAAGATTTGGTGCTAGTGAGGAAGATATCCAGACATGTATTCGGGGGCTTCATCTAGACTTGGGTGTAGGATGGATTTTAGGGGTATGAGCCTGGATGTTGGGAGACAGCTGGTAAGGGGGCTCTTCAAATAGTCCAGAGAAGGGTGATGAGAGCCCCATTACCTGAGAAATCCTGTGGGTATTTCAGGACCCTCCTCAAGTGTTATATCTTATGGGAAGCGTCCCTGACCCATTATGACCCTCTTCCCTTCTGTTCTTAAAACCTGTGAACTATTTCAGCACTTATTTTGTTATTTTACAATTTGTTTGGGGGCTCTGTCTTCCCCACTGGGCAGTAAGCTCCTTGAATGCAAGAGTGGTGCCATAGTCATCTTGGGACCTCCTCTGTCTCACGTTGTTCCTGGTATATCAGGGGTGTTCGATGAAGCACTTGATAAGCAAATAGAAAAATGATGACATATTGTAACAGTGGAGAGAGAAAGGTGGGGGTCGAGGGACAGATATGAGACATTCTGGAGGCAGGATAATGCAGAGGCTGGGGTGGCTTGGCGGGTGGGAGAGGCCTGAGGTTTCAGCCTGGGGCACTGGTTGAGGGGTGGAGGAGAGGAGAGCACCCCTGGAGGGATGCTGAATTTCTGGTCTTGGGCACTTCTAGAAGATATCTTGTGATCAGTGAGAAATACTGCACAGGCTCCTAGAAAAGAGCTATGTGGGTCGTTCTCCCTATAGAATCCATAGATGAACATCATTCCCTTGTATCTTTGATTCTCTCTTGAAATGCAATGCAGTTATTGATACTCTGTGTGTGTGTGTGTGTGTGTGTGTATGTGTATTTTTTTTCTTCTTCCCTCCAAAGGGTACACAAAATGATATGGGAAACAAAACTCCTTGCTTCTTTTCAACCAGACATTTATACCAGGACCTTAAAAATAGCATTCTGAAACCACTGGCATTTGCTAACAGTTTTGTTTGCATGGCCAACATGTCATTCTGGAGCATTTTGTTTTTCCCTTGCATGGCGGTCACACCACATCTGGGCCTAAGGCCTGCTTTGTGGTCCTAAACCAACTCCCTTCACTGGGATCAATTTCTCCCTGTAGTAGCCAAGGGAAGCTGCCTCATTCTGGGGGCTCCCACTGGCCTGTGCTCCACCTGAGTCTTTTTCCTCTGGGCCCCCAGCCTCTATTTCCAGGCTTACTTCATGGGGTGCAGGCATAACATGTTTCAAGCCTGGCCCTCTCCCTGACAACCTAGACTAAGCTGAAACCTTCACATAGGCTTGAATAGTGTCCCTTCTGTGCTCCAGGAAACTCTCTGGCCCGAGGCATTGCAAGGAGCCCTTCAGGGTCCAGTGGAATCACTCAGGTTACTTGCCCCTTTGTTTGGGGCCTCAAGTGCCTAGGTTGGAACTAACCACACATCTCTGTTCCTCCAGAGAGCATTCTCAGTATTCATCTTTGCAAGGCCTGCCCATCAGCCTCTCCTCTCCCTCTCTCCCTCTTACCTTTCCTTCCCTATTTCCCTTTAGCCCTACCCTCCACACTTCCATGACCTTTTGTCCCCATAAGCAACCATTCTGTTATGCTTAATCTATATCTTTTTCTTGTATATGTTCTTTCTAAATATGTAGTGTTGTTTTGTGTGCATGTATTTTTACTTGATGTAAATAATGTTGTGTTATATATCTCATTTGGTTTCTGACTTTCTCTACCCAGCACCATGTTTTTAAGCTCCATTCATGTTGATGGGTGAACATCTGGTCTTTATTTCAGGTTATTTGTATGAAGCCATGGTCACAGAGTAGCTTTTTCAGAGACCCTAACTAAGAAGAATTCTCATTTAAATTCAGATTCTTATATAAATTCCACACTTTTTTTTTTAGGCCAAAGGTATTTCTGTTTGCTTATTCAGTGGATTGAGTCTCTAGGAGTTTGCCTTGTGCTGTGGCTGGTTCTCCTCCATGGGAAAAAAGGAAGCTGTAGAATAAGATATAGCATATGTGTCCTGGGAATGTTGGCTTTTGATACTACGCTCCACTCAAACAGGCCCACTCTGGCAGACTCCTCTTGGGAACTAAATTCATGGAGCCAAGGCCTTAGCTATTCTCTGGAGTCCACTCTGCTAAGATGTGCCAGCACCACTGCCTTGGTATTGTTTTTTCTTGGGTCCTTTACCTGAGTGTTCTGGGGAATGCAGTGGCATTGAGTGTAGTGGCGAGAGGGCCTCGGCCAGCTGGGAAGTCACAGGCTGGGGCTACCAAAGACTCAGGTGGGACCCTCTCTGGGCCCAGTTGCCCTGTGTTAGTCCATTTTGCATTGCTATAAAGGAGTACCTGAGGCTGGGTAATTTATAAAGAAAAGAGACTCACAGTTCTGTAGGCTGCACAAGAAACATTGTGCCAGCATCTGCTTTTGGTGAGGGTTTCAGGGAGCTTCCAATCAGGGTGAAAGGCGAAGGTGGAACAGGTGTGTCACATGGCAAAAGAAGGAGCAAGAGAGGGAGGAGGTGGGGCCAGACTCTTAAACAACCAGCTCTCTTATGAACTAATAAAGCGAGAACTCACTCATTATCATGGTGAGGGCACCAAGCCATTTGTGAGGGATCCACCCCCCATGACCCAAACACCTCCTACCCACCTCCAACACTGGAGACCAAATCTCATATCATGCTCCAACTGTGAGGTGACTACATCTGGAATATGGCCTAGTGTTTCTTCTGGAGGTCCAGGGGAGGCAGGATGGCAGAGTGTCTAGGAGTTGCCTGAGTTTTTACCTTGTCTTTGCCACTTTTTGTTTGCTTGACTTGGGGCCAGTTACTTAATTCTTCTAAGCCTCAGTTTTCTCATCTGCAAATGGGGTAATTATCCCTTTGTAAGGCTGTCGAGGGGGTTACATGATAAAATCCAAGTGGTCAATAAATGTATGCTACAATAGTGATGATATGATGTTATTATTATTTTATTAGGTGTGGTTACATTTTCTTTTCTCGAACTCCTGACCTCGAGCGATCCTCCCGCCTCGGCCTCCCAGAGTACTAGGATTACAAGCGTGAGCCACAACGCCCGGCCCAACATTTTCTTTTCTAATTCATGTTTGTCCGTAGGGGGATGAGCTTGCTTATCATGCCCACATGTTTTGTGAGCAATGTGTCTGAGCTAGGCTTTCCTGGGCCTAGCTCAATGGCTTAGGCCTTAGGCACTTGTTTTACTGCGTGTCCATGTGTGGAACTTTCTAGTGGGCCAGTAGTTAAGTCCTGCCCAACAGCATCCTTGTGGCACGAACAGAGAGGGGTTGTGACAGGAGTAAGGTCTGTCTCATTCTGCTTTCTTTCCTTCTGGTGAAGCCCTGGGAACCCCAAAGCAGAGCTGGGGTGAATGGTGGAGGAGCCCTCCTTTCACTAAGCCTGCTCCAAAATTTTCAGTGTTCATGGTGCTTGATCATTTCATAGTTTATTCTCCTTGAGGCATAACGTGGGGCTCACATGCCCATGGTTTTCTTTCAGAGGATGTGGAGGATGAGATGACAAGGGAAGAAGTCATCCTATGCCCAGTCCCATCAATACTAAAGCTGCAGATAGAGTCAAAGCCAATTGACCTCTTAGTAGCAAAGGTAGGTGTCAACTTAAACATGTAAGAGACTCCCATGTTCAAAGCATCTTGATTTGAATTGATGAGGATGATGTGATTTTGATCTTCTTGGCCTAATCCATCTCATCATAATCTCTTGGTCATTGTTGAAATGGAAATTTGGGTGTGATGCAGAAGGAAACCCGAACCAACAGTGTGGAAAACTGTGTTTCAGTCCTGGCAGCTCCCTTTCCCTCTCCAAGACAGAAGGTGAGGGAGGAGGGTGTATTCTCCCCATGCAAACATTGCAGGACCCAGTTCTTTTACTGGCTCAGAGCCACTGTACCTCATCCCTAATGGGCATGGCCAGGGTGACCTCACCCTCCCTGTGGTCAGAGGTTCCTGCGGAATGGCATGCCATTCTTGCTGTCCTCCCCTGGCCTTAACCAGGATCCAGTAGGAAAAATAAAATTCCTGGGGACACAGCTGACCTCCTCTTCCACCTTTTGTGTATTTACTCTGCACACTTATCAAAAAGTAAAAGATTTTTCTAGAGGTTTTGTCCTTTCCCTCCCTTTTCTCTCCCCTCTCTCCTTCTCCCTTGTCTCCCCTCCCCTCTCCTTCTCCTCCCTCTTGTGAAGCCACAGATGGTCAGACACGTTTAAGTGGCCCTAAACCTGGTAGTAGGTGCTGTAGCCTTCCATAGCCACAGGGCCATGATGGCCAGAGCACTCCCTTTTGGGGAAGGGCCCTTAGAGGTTCCTCAAGACCACCCAGCAGTAGCATCTCCAAAAGCAGCTGGAAAAAGTGAGGCCCACAGAGGGAAAATGAGAGCCCTGGGCCCTTGGCCTTGATGGCAAGTGGAGTCCAGGTTTCCAGGCTCTGTTGACCATACTGTGCCTGTCTGGGAGCTGTCATTCTGCAGGTAAGAGAATGGAGATGGGGTTCAGCCAGAAAACCCAAGTCTACAGTTTCTAGGCTCTCAGGAAACTCAGTTCAAACACATGGATGATTATAGTTGGCACAAGAAGGGGAACTGGGCCTTGACAGATGAATGCATGCATCCTCTCTCCTGTGCCATCAGCCCACATTTGATGGCACATGGACAAATGCTTCTGTCACAGAGATTTTCCTTACACTTAATGAAAAGAAAAAAAAGAACTGATTCTAGTGGAAAATAATCTGAGTCTGTAGGAAAGGTCTGACCCAGAGAGGGGGTACAAGGAGGTGGCTATAGAATCTGCCTCTTGGTCTTGGGGCTCACTCGAGGCTTCAGAGACCCCCTCAGATGTAAAACCATGGCAGAGAGAGAGGGCAGGTCCACCAGGAGGAGCTGGCAGGAGAGGTTCTGCCTTCTAACTGAGGGCCTGTCAGTGGGGAAGGGATTGACCATTTCTGGGGCTCTGGTGGGTGGTGCTTAGGTTAATGGGAGATGAACAGTGAGCTTGTTATCAGCTAGAAATCTGGAGAAGACAAAGCTGTAAAAATATGGAGGAGCTGCCTCAGCAGGCAGTGGGAACCCTTCTTGGGTGGTTGGGGTGCTCAAGCAGAGTTCGTGGGGCATCACAGAGGGGGGTCTTACATGTGATAAAGGGTTGTACTAGAGCAAGAGTCAGCACGCTTTTTCTGTGAAGGGCTAGATAGTATATTTTTGGCTTTACTGACGTGATCTTTGCTGCAATGATTCAGCTCTGCCCTTGTGGTTTAAAAGCAACCATATACAATATGTAAACAAATGGGCATTGCTGTATGCCAATAAAACTTTATTTACAAAACAAGTGGGAGGAGTGGATTTGGCGTGTGAATCATAGTTTGCTAACCCTGTACTAGAGCAGTGGTTCTCAACCCTGGCTGCACAGTGGAATCACTTGGAGGAGGTATAAAACTATTGATACTGGACTCTCACCCCCTGCAATTCAGATTTAATTGGCCTGGCATGTTGCCTAAGCATCAAGATGATTTTAAAGGGCTTCCTAGGCGATTCTAATGTGAGGGCAGGTTTGAAAACCTCTAGTCTTTCCTGTGGAGGATGAGAGGATCTCCAAGATCCCTTGCAAAACTAAAATTTTGTGTTTCAAAGTCTATGTAAGGAGCCTACAAAGATTTTGGCTCATGTCAGCACAGGCTGGTTTGGTTTAAAGATATTCCATAGGTAATACCCTCAGGGTTGAGTTTCTGTTTCCTCAAATATGAGAAGAATGGGCTTGCAAAATAAAAAGAAAAGAGATAACCCTGTTAGAAAATGGACAGCACTGCTAGAATTCAAGACCAAGTCCTGTGGGAATATTCACACCGAGCATTGTATTGTTGTTTGCTTTTAAAACAACCGATAAAATTCTCTCTTTTTTTCATAGGAAATAAAGACCCTTCTGTTTGGTTCCAACTTTTGCTGTTTTAATGAAGAATGGAAACTTCAGAGTTTTTCCTTTAATAACACAGCCTCGTTAAAGTACGGCATTGTGCAGAAGAAGGCAGGTTGCTCTGAAGTTTCCCAGGGCCCTTTCTGCTGGGTATCTCCTGTGGTGGTGAGGGTGGTGGTGAGGCCTCCCAGTTTGATCAATCCTTCGGGCATTAGCTGAGCTATCCCGTGCCAGCCAACTCCATATATGCTGAGTTGTCACTGGGCACAGCCACACTTCTTGTGTGGCTCATAGAGCAAGAACTGGGGAACAAGACCCTCTGCTTTGGAGATGGACATATTGCACATGGATTTAAGGAGCACTTTCTGTGAGTGATGCACAATGCTGGGATGTTTAGAGAGAGGGCAGGAGGAGGCCCTGAGTCTGGTTGGGGGCATTGGAGGGGCCTTCTTGGACTGAACATCAAGAAATGCACAGGATTTTTCAAGTGGAGCTGGAGAAAGGACACTCCAGATAGGTGGCAGCATGAATGAAGGGGAGGCTGTATGAAAGTCTACAGGAAAAAGCAAACGGATCAAGTACACGTAGCAGGTGCTTGAAGGGGAGGATATGATAGAAGCTGGGCAAATGTAGGTTGCTGGTGGCAGGCTTTGAATGTGGCTTGCACACATTTCCCAAGTTATACTCATTAAGGGCCAGAAGATATGATAAATGCAGGATCAAAGAATCAGCAAAAGAACAGGGAAGCTCAGTCAGGTTCCATTTCTCAAGTCTCAGGAGCCTTCCTACCCCACTCTACCTGAGGAAGAGCCCTAAGACCACCAGTTTCTGACCTTCACTCACGTAGCCAACCTCAGCACATCTTCTTGCACCCCCACCTCCTTCTCTGACAGTCCTTGAACCTGGATGGGCACTGTTTGTGCTATTTTGTCCCACTGGCCTTTGCTGATGTGTCCTGGGGGCCAGGCCCTGTGCTAGGCCCTATGATGCCTGCAGGGGTGGGCTCCTCAGGGAGCCTTCGCACTGCAGGGTGGGAGGGAGAGAGACGTGCCTAATGGGGTGCTGAGGCAAGCCACAAGCTGGGCATAAGAGAGCTCACATAAGTGTAGGCTGCTGAAAGGCTAACTGGCAGCTGAGATGGGCAGGGAAAGCTTCCTGGAGGAGGAGGCCTCTAGGATGGGACTCAAAGGCTGAGTAGACAATTAATACCCTCAGCCTGTGGACACAGAAACATTTCCCTAGATGCAGGGGACTCATGATCTGTAACCTGTGGGCAGGGGTTCCTGGGCCAGTTTTCACTGGCAGTAACACATATCATTCTTTGCAGGGTGGTCCCTGTGGGGTCCTGGCAGCTGTCCAAGGCTGTGTCCTACAAAAACTCCTGTTTGAAGGAGATAGCAGAGCCAACTGTGCTCGGTAAGTCAGTGCTCCTTCTGGCAATATCTTCTTTTCCCAGGGCTTCTCCATAGCATCCAGAAAAAACAAGCAAGGAAGTGTGTGTGTTCCCTGATATTTCCCGTCTTCTGCAGGTCAAGAAAGGAAAAGGTGATGGCATCTGGTCAGGGCCTGTGCTGACCAGTGTTAAATGGACTTGTGTACACTTGTTCCTAAGAGCAGGGAGGGCTGGTCATTGGTGCTCCATGTGGTAAGAGGCTGCTAGAATGGTAGTGAAACCAAGTCCACCCTATCAGACGGCAAGCTGCCCGAATCCCTTCCACCCCTACGTCAACCTGCTGACCCTTTGACTAAGTCCAGGCCTCTACCCGCTCCCCACACTGTCTCCTCTCTGCCAACAGCCGTGACTAACATTCCAGGCAGCCTCACAGTACACTGCTTCCACTCCTGGCAGCCATTCATTTTCACACAGTGTTTGCACATGGGCTCCTTGTTCTCATTCTCATTCATTCAGTACACATTCCTGGAACCTCTTTGTGCAGGCACAAGTGACACAGGGGAAAATAAGATGCGTGTTTTCTCCAGAAGTGCTCTGTGAGTTTGAGAGACAGATAGAGAACCATAATCCTACACCATGGTTGGTGCCAAGATGAAGGCTTGGCAAGGTGCTAGCCAGGGCTGCAGGCCGGCAAGGCCTCCCTGAGGAGGCAACCTGTTTCCCTTACCTGCCCAAGTGCCTGGTTACCAGCTTGTGCCAGTTGCCCTTGGAGCTGCAGAACTTCAGGCACTTGGTCTTTTTTGTTTCACACTTTTAGTTGAAATATAACATATGTACAGAATAGTGCACAACTCATATGTGTTCCACTTAATGAATGATCACAAAACCACCATGAACTTAAGTTCATCACAGCCATGAACTTATTACCTAGATCAAGAAAGAAAATATTTCAGTACTCCAGAAGAATCCTCCTGCTCCTGCCTAGTAGGTACCCCATTCTTCTTGCTAAAGTTGTGTTAATAATTAAATGGATTTTAAAACCATAGCTTAATTTTGCCAGTTCCTGAACTATATTGAAAAGTATTTATTCTTTGTCATAAGCATTTCAGAACCTTTTTAAAAAAAGCCTAGGTGTTACCAAGACAAAAAGGCCCCTTCCCCACGTTTATGTTCATACTCCAAGAAGAGACAGTGTTCACTAGGAGAACGTCTAGCCAGGCTCAGTACACAAATGAAGCACATTTACCAGCAAAGATGATTTTGCTTTAGACAAGTCCAAGTGAAGGTAGCTTTTCCTGCTTGGTATCTTACAATTTTTCTAATGGTTTTACCCAATAACAATCAAGTTATTTCCTCCCAAATCACAAGGTGCTAACCATAAACACAGCAACATAACATTTCCACAGCAAGATCTCACTCACCTTGTCCTTATCCTTTTCTTTGCCCCACTCCTCTTCACACCTGGGTCTATCCGTAGTCCTCTTATCTGAGCAGGGTCGTTCCCCACTGCCTGCTCTGGAAGTTCTGCCCAGCATTGTGCTAGAAGGCTTGAGTTTAACGTTGTGGCAGAGACCCTGCCATCGGCTGTCCCTAGTGGGGTCAACACAGTCCTCTGTGCTCAGGAACACTCCTGACTGGGTAGAACTTGCTGGCTGTCCTCAGAGGGTGCAGGGATTCTGACCACATATGGACCACCTGCCTATGTTCCTCCTTGCATCGAACAAAAGCATCAGAGCATACTTACCAGGTTCTTAGTGGGATATGGGGCTGAACAAGATGGATACAGCCTTGCCCTCATGGCACCAACGGTTGGACAGGAGAACATATGGACGGGCAGTTGTAGGGGCTTGCAGGATGCTAAGAGTTCACTGGGCCACAACAGGGTCAGGGCAGGCTTTCTGGAGGCGTGACATTTAAATCTTACTGAGATCTGAAGGATGATCAGAACCCCTGGTCCCTTTCATGCACATTCTTGCACACTCCTGTTCCCCACTTCCTAGCAAATATCCTCAAACTCCTTCCTGGGCCCACAGGCCTGTGTGCTCAGGCACTCTGCCTGCTGGCTCCTCCCACTGCTCAGAGGCCATGTCTTCATGGAGGCCTTTCACTGACCTCCCCAGTTCAGATAAACCCAGGCCCTGCCTCTAATAACTCCACTCCCAATTGGTGCTCTTGTTCATTGGTGTTGCTACCTGTCCATGTCTTCCCCCTGCCCCCAGAGCACAAGCCCCATGAGAATGGGGCCTACTTGGGCTGTCTGGTTTGCAGCCGGGTCTCTGGCATCCAGCCCAGTGCCTAGTCCGCAGAAGAGGCCCTTAGAATTTTTGTTGAATGAACGCATGGACAAATGAATGAGTTATCCAGACAAACAGGGAGGGGAGGCGGAATGGTATTCCAGTAAAGAGAACAAGATGTGCAAAGGCCTGAGGGCAGGGAGAGGAGTGAAGGGTTGCCTGGGGTGGCCAGGGCAGCGTTTGGAGGGGCAGGGTGAGACCTGGGGCGGTAGATGGGTCAGAGCCAGGCTGCCAGAGGGGCCTTGGGCACTGCCAGCTTCTCGAGTCAAGTCTTGGCCTTGGCCCTTGTGGGAGATGAGGTGTCTCATAACCCGTTTCAGTCTAGTGCTCCTTCAGAGTTGCTTTTCAACTCCAATTTTGGACTTCTGGGGGAAGTTGTGGATGATTTCCCAACAGTCAGGAGGAAATTTTCAGTTGCTTCCAGGAAGGGCTGATTCTACTCAGGCCACAAGGCAGGCTTGGTTCCTTGTCACCCACCCCACCCCACTAAGGGGATGTGAGAGCTTTTGTATCCCCCAGGCCACACCCTTGGGGGCAGAGTTCTGTTCTCCATGCCAGAGAGGAAAGCCAGGGCTTGGAAGGCAGAAAGCCATCCAGATTGGGATTCCAAGGCGGGCTCTGGGTAGAAAGAAAACTGTGCCAAGCTATGGGGAGTGAGGTTCTCCACTTCCTGTTGTCAGCCAGGCAGGCTCCTGCCAAGCGCTGACTGAGGCCCTCATTTATATTGACAGATATTTGTTTAAGCACCTATTAGTTTTGCCAGGGCTCTGCTTGGGGAAAGGGGGCAGGAGAAAATGCAGCCTTGGCCCCCGGTGGTGCCCTGTCTGCTAGGACCCTGAGAGAGGAATTGGGCTAGCTGGGCCAGGTCTGTGTGTGTCTGCAGGCCAAGGATGGTGGGGCTGGGCTGTGGGTGTGGGAGGAGGAGGAGGAGGAGGAGAGAAGCAGCAGCTGTGGCCTGCTGGGGGTTATGTTATGTGCAAGGGTGTGCCTGGTGGGAGGAGCCGGACTCTGCAGGGGAGGCTGCCTGGCTGGACCAGAGGAGGTTTGTGCCATGGCCAGGAGAGCTCAGCCTGCTGGTGAGGACTGCCTTGAAGGAGCCTGGAAGGATTCATGGTGTAGGAGAGTGACCTCCCCTTTCTTTGGAGCCCTGCAACTCTGGGTACTGCTTGTAATTGCCCCCTCTTGCACCTCCACCCCCTGCTGCCTCCAGCATAAGAGTGCTGTGCCATGCAAGTGAAGCGTAGCATATCTAACTGAGGGAGGAGTGGAGAGCTGGGCTTGGTCACCGGGGCTCTCTGAAAAAATCTGAGGGGACTTAGGAAGAGGTGTCTCAGTGTGACAAGCTGAGGAGGTCCCAGAGACCCTCTCCTGTGACCCCAGTGAGGACTCCCCTCCTCCTGGTGGTAGTGTACCATGGGCAACAGGGACCAGATGCCCTCCCCACCCTTCCCATCCTGAGTTTCCTCCTCCCACTTCCTGGACCTGCCTCAGGGGCTGTAGGTAGATAGGGAGTGGGGAGGGAGAACCCTCCCAGGGACAGGTGAGGACTTGGGTCAAGCAAAGACAGGGGAGTGAGGGGCCCGTGCTTGAGGCCAGGAGAAGAGAAGGAAGGTGGGGTGTGTGTTGCTGCTTTGCTGAGGCCCTACAAGTCAGAGGCCACAGAAGTTCCTCCTTGCCAAGTGGGTGGGGTCTAGCCTGTAGGTGTTGATGCCCAGGTGGGATGGGGAGGTGGAGGGTGCTGAAGAGAGCACTGGACCGGGTCGGGACCTGGAATACAGTCCTGGGGGAGCAGGACCTCACTTTCTTCGTCTGTGGATTAGGAATAGTAATCTCTGGCCTGCCTAAACAGGACTCAGTAAGAAAGAATGAAGTCCTTTGTAAACATCTTCAAGGGCTGTGCAAGAAAGTAGTACCATCAAACTCAGCCTGCCATGGTACAGATGGGGAAACTGAGGCCCAGAGAGGGGAAGATGCTTGCTCAAGTCATACCTGGCATCCCTGGCAGGGTTGAGACTGGCACATGATGTCTGTCTGTCACACCAATAAGTACTGCTGTGCCCTGCAAGAGACAGGGAGCAACGGAGGTCCTGGGAGGCCAGAGGAGCCACTGCAAGGGAGGCTGAGGGCCATGAGTTTTAGATACCCCATCACTGGACACCCATTCAGACTCTCAGTGACCAAGGGGTGGCTCTGTTCATGAGGGGCTTCTCAGCAGCACTTTCCTTTTGCCCTACTTTAGAAAAAAATCAGCACAGAAGAGTATGGAGAGTAACATAGCAAACACCTGGGGAGCCCCTGCCTCACGTTGGCTGAGGGAAACACTTGGTCATTTCAGGAACCACCCTCAGTCCCCAGCTCCTCTGGTTTCATTGACTTATTTATACATTTTTTATATAATTGATTGGGTTATTGATGTTCTTATACTGGCTGGCTGTGCTTGGTTGGGTGTGAGGCTTTAGCATTCCCTTTTGACTCTGAAATTCCAGGATTTCATAAATGATCCAGCTTTATAAAAGCCAAGGAAAGCGCCTCTGTTCTCTTTAGGACACCACGATGACCCACATGCCATGCATCTGCAGCCGGCGAGCTCTAGGCCCCCAGAAAGCTCAGGACCCGTGTGCCCTGAGCCCTGTACTTTTCTCCTTCCCCCCATGCTGGGTCTGGAGGCCCCCTCCTCCAACTCTTTTCCCCACAACTGACAGGGAAATAGTTCTGTGAAAGCAGAATGGAGGATGGGCTCGCATCCTCCAGGGAAGTCATGCTGAAATAAAGGCTTCTTGGCAGCGATGGTGTTTTTTCTGCAGGACTGTCTGGCTTCATTAAGACTCATTCCATCAGGCCAGCAGCCGGCTTCTCCTCAGTCGGGAAGGACAGAGCTAGGTGGCAGGACTCAGTGTTTTTCCACTTGAGAAGGAAAGATATGATGAGTTCTTATTCACCTTCAAGGACTGGAGAGAGCCATGGACCAGGAGGGGCCCCCAGAGGCTGGTGCAGATCTGAGAGTCAGGGGTCTAGGAAGTCCTCATCAAATTTTCACTTTCCTTCTGGAATTGGGCAATTTGAGGCCAGAGGAGGAGGGGCCCTTGCCTAGAGCCCCTGTGAACAGGAGTAGCAGAACCAGGCTTGGCGTCCAGGTCCTGTGGCCCCAGACCAGCCTTCTTCCCACCCCCTCCCACAGCTTTTGACCCTGAGAAGGAGCAAAAGGAGTGGAGTAACCCACCTCTGCTCATTGCCTGCTCCTCCCTGAATTGTCTGTAGACTCAGTTCACATGGGCACATCAGAGTGGACAGGTGAGGTTATTTTGAGATAATTAGGGTAGAAACACCTCTTTAATATGAAACATTTGGATAATTTAGGCAAAAGCAGGATGTATTACTCTCCAAGATAATTTATTCCCCCATCCCTGGATAAATGTCTTTATCCTGAACTTCTATGAAGAATTTGACTCTTTTTTTTGAGACAGTGTCTCACTCTATTGCTGGGCTAGAGTGCAGTGTTAGGATCATAGCTCACTGTAGCCTCAAACTCCTGGGCTTAACTGATTCTCCTTCCTCAGCCTCCCAAGTAGCTGGGACTACAGGTACATGCTACCATGCCTGCCTAACTTTTTTTTATTTTTTGTAGAAATAGGGCCTCACCATGTTGCCCAGGCTGATTTTGAACTCCTGGCCTTAAGAGATCCTCCCATGGTTCTGGGATTACAGGCGTGAGCCACCACACGTGGACTGGAATTTGACTCTTAAAGAAACTTCTCTTGGTTTAAGAGCCTGGCTGGGTGCCAGCCTCCTGAGAGGAGTTTGACAGACATGTGTCTGACTGATCAGATAGTGCAGGACCTGATTATCATCAGGGTTCCACTTGTGAAGGCAGGCACTGAGCCCCCTCTGGTGAAGTCGAGTCTGGGTGACTCAGGCACAACAGTGCTTTCTTCTGTTGTCCTCTTGGGGCTCTTGAGCAGCCACACAGCCCAGTCTACATTGGGGCAAGTTAAATGACAGAATGCCAAGGCCAGAATGATGCTCAGAGGGCATCTGACCCAGTGCCCACATTTGTAGGTGTGTGGAGAAGTGAAGGCCATCTCCACTGTGTTTTCTGGAAAGCTGTGTCTCAAAAGAGAAAGATGGAGAAGGCCCAGGGAAGGACGGAGAGACTGGCAGAGTTACTAACCAGAAGCCAGTTGAAAGAACGAGAACTTATGCATAGAGGACATGGAGGTTTAGAGGGACTGTAAGCAGAGCCTGTGAGATGGGGGAGCCAGGTCAGGCCTAAGAGCAAGATGTCTTGATTGTGTAGCATAGTGCTGAAAAGACAGGATTGAAGGAAAGGGGATATTAGTTCCTAAAACCAAGTGCCCAAGACAATTGGTTCTACTTCCCCAAGCTCTCCTTCCTTCCTCAATGTTTATTCTTTCCAATTTTTACTAACTATATATGTTGGCTTTTAAAATCTTATTTGTTACTATACTGAGAAGCTTCCAGCTGAGGATTATCTGCTTCAGTAAGTTAGTGTGGAACAGAGTGTTTGAAAGTTGTCTCCTTAGTTCCAAATACAGAGCTTTTGCAGCGTAAGTGTTCTAGGCAGAGAATACAACCCAGGCATAATTTTGCACAGCTCCTACGCAAGTTAAGGGTTTTAACTGGGGAGCACTGATCATACTTGTGGTGTAGGAAGACCCTCCCAAGCCCCTGCTCCCCGCTACCCTGTGAGTATGTGCAGTGGAGATTGGAGAGGGGGTGAGATGCAGCAGAATTGGTGGTGGGATACTGGCTGTAGCAGCTCAGCTGAGGGCAGGACATCCTGACCCAGGACAGGGGCGGGGGAGGATGGGTGGGAGGTACTCAGGATGTACAAGTGGCAGGACATGGCCCTCATTTGGATGGAGGCAGGGCATGAAACAGGAGCCGTGTGGGATGATGGAGTCCACATTTGTGGGTTCTGAATCCAAAGAGATAAGCGTCTAGTCTTTTCTCCTTTATCTGACAAGGTCTGCTTTCCAGACCCCCCCCCCCCCCCCCCCCCCCCCCCCCCCCCCGCCCAGTCCTTGACGTGGCCTCTCTTGAAACCTAGAGCAATATTTCCTCACCGTTGTTTTCATAGTGAATGGTGACCTGGGCCAGTGCTCCCAACAGCTCGGGCATCCGGTTTGGTGATAGCATGGTTAACTATTTCCTCCGAGGAACACGATGGGCTTCCTGAGGCTAAAGAAGTATCAGGCAGTGCTTGCATGCGTGTTGCTTGTCTCATTGCATTTGAAGAATTTCCAATGTCAGGGGCTTAGTGTCACTTTCTTATCAGATGTTGGGAACTAATTTTCCCATTGTCATGGCCCAAGTGAGGACTTGATGTTTTCATAAAGACAATAGTGATTGGTACCATCGAACATTTCACCATGTGCCAGGCACTGGGCCATGGACCTTACAAACATCATTTCATTTAAAGCCAGGAGGGAGGTGCAATTGTCATTGCCAGTTTACAGATGGGGAAACTGAAGGACCGCAGTGTTTATTGCCTCTCATCTTAAAGTCACTGGACCACAACAGCCTGGGCATAGGTTGCTGGCACATGTTGCCCGGCATAGTGGGCTGTGCCCTGGTCTCCTGGTTTCCCTTCTTCTGCCCTGGAGAGGAGGGACATAGCTCAGCATGAGGGTTGGATATTATTCGGTGATTGAAAGATTGAAAACATGGAACCCCCTCCTCTGTATTCCTTTGAGCCCCACAGGGTTTTCATCAAGACCTTTTTTTTATTAGGAAGAGAGACTCACTCAAGCTAGCTTTTGTATAACTTTTAAAAAAATTCACAGGATCTAGGGGAAGGCAAGAAATATAGCCCTAAGGAGGCCAGGAAATGTGAAATGGAAAGAAATGTCTGTATTTGGCTATTTCCCTTCTTCCCTCTTTTTCACTTCATGCACCAGGCACTTCTCAGTTACCATTTTTATTGCAAGAGAGCTGCCTGCCATTTTCGATACTGCTCACTGCCTGACCACCTTAAACCCTTTGGTCCCAAGACTGCATCATGGCACTCTGTCTTCACTCTGCCCCTGTCTCTTTGACCCTCCCCGCCCCCCCTTCTCCTGACACCTCAGAGTTCCACAGGGTTCCATCCTTGGCACTACCTCTGCCCTTCCTCTTCCTCCCTCTGGGAAATCCATACCCAGCCCCAACTCCTGTGCTGGGTTTTCGATGTGTCCAACAGCTTTACCTGGGGATCTGCATGCACCTCAAGCTCAGTAAGTCTGAAGTGCAACTCATCATCTCCCCCCACTAGCCTCCTCCCCCTAACCATATACTCCTTATGTCAATTGGTGGCTCCACTGTGCACCCTCTAAAAACAAGGAGGTTGTTGTTGAATCCTTCCTATCTCTCCTCCCCACGCCCTGGATCTAAATATCCAGCACGTCTGGCTGTTGTCCCATCAGCACCTGGGAATGAAGAGCCTGTACAAGCTGGTGTCTCCAGGGGCCCAGATATGGGCATGGCCACAGCCATGGCAGGGCAGTGCCCTGCAATTGCCTGAGATGGCAGCCTTCCGAGCATGGCTGGCTTGGGCCTCTTGGGTCCTAACTGAACTCAGGGTCCTTTCTTACACATACTGCTGGGCCCCACCAAGCCTCTGGAGCCCCTTTGCTCCTGTGGGCACTTTCCTTAGCTTCCTCCTCCTCCTCCAGCCCTTCCTGGGGCCCTCCCTGCAGGCTCGTCCCTCAACCCTCAGCTGCAGAGCCCCTCCTCCCCAGGCTCTACCTTGGAGTCCTTGGGCTGCAAGTGGCCCCTTCATAGAGCTAGAGCGTCTCCTCCTTGTGTCCCCATGAGCCTAAAGCATTTCCTTTCTTGTCCTCAGGGGGCTGCAGCCTTCAGATGCCCACAGGACCCGTTGCCTCACCCTGGCCATCGCGGACATTGTGTGGCGGGCTGGGGGCAGAGAGAGAGCTGTGGTCGCGCTGTAAGTTGTTCCAAGGGCTGTGTTGCTACTGCTCATCCTCTGTTGGCGTAGCGGCAGGCAAGCTGGCTGTGTGTGTTCCTGTCCTTGGGGCCTAAGGACCATATCTGCAGGACCTCCAGTACTCAGCCCTGTGCCACGTGCTGGGACGAGCCCAAGAGTCAGCCTGATGTGCTGGGCAGCCCTGGATTGGGGGAGGGGCCCAGGCCCTCCATGTGGCTGTGATGCCCTCCCTGGGCTCCAGTTCTCATCTTGGAAGGGCAGTCATGTCTGCCTGCCTTCCTCCTGGGGCACCCTGGGTAACCCCTCTGAGAAAACCTCTGACCTTAGCAGCCAGGTCCCCTCTGTATGTCTCTGATCTGAGGCCTCAGAAAATAGCCCTCAGGTTGAGCCAGTAGTGAGTGACTCCACCATACTGCTCTTCCCAGTCCCCAGAGCATGCTCCTATTTGCTCTGTCCCTTGGTCCCCATTCTATAGAGGAGGAGACTCAGAGAGAGGAGCTGGACCCTGGGCTCTGGACTCCATCGCCCCCAACCAGTGTGGTCTTTCCCTGCTGCCTCTGTCCTACCCCACATAACCAACCCACATGGATGGTACGCTGGCTTTCAGCCTGACCTGTCAGGGTGGGGGCATCACTTTGTCCCAGCTGTGTGGCTGAGCGTTAGTAAAGGAGGTAACTTTTGGGGCCAAGGCCCATACTTTGGAAGGTACATTGGTCACTATAGCATAGTCCTTAAGGGAAGGAACCCTTAGAGGCAGACTCTTGACACTGTTGCTTATTGGCTGTGTGACCTTGAGCAATTGACTTAACCTCTCTGTGCCTCATCTGTTTACTCATTTGCAAAATGGGGATGACAATAATAATAGGGTGGTTATAAGAATTAAATGAGTCAATATAAAGAAATGCTATGTAATAAATATAATAATATCAGTTTAAATCATTTTATCAGTATAAATAGATGATAATAATAAATGTGCTTGCTTAGGACAATATCTGGCGTATATTTAATACTAACCCTGGCTCTTAGGATCTGCAGGGCAGCCCTGAGAGCAGATGAGGCAGGAATTCAGTTTCTCCCTGTCTTACATATCAGGAAGCAGAAGCCCAGAGAGGTAGAGGGACAGTGTCTGGTCCAAGGCTACACAGCAGCTAATGGCACAGTGGGCCCCAAACCCAAACCCTCCTCCTAGTCCCTGCTGCATTGGGCTGCGAACCCACTGAGTGCTGCTTACCCACTGAGTGCTGGGGCAAAGATGCTGACGGCATCGCAGTAGGGAGTCTCAGGACAAAGGCCGGAGTGCCTCAAGTCAATGAATACGGCAGGCAAGGCGGCATTCCTCAGTCTGGAAATAAATTTGTCATTTGTGGGTGAGAGTCAGACTTCCTACTGCCAGGGCTTGGGTTTGGTTATTCTAAGCTCTCCCTCTGCTGTCTTTCCTTTCTTTCTTTTTTATTTCTCCCCTGCTAGCAGAGTTCTCTTAGCGGGTGAGTTCAAAGTGGGGAAAATGAGAAACCCTTGGCTCTGTTTTTTGCTCTGGAGCCACTTTCTTATTTGTCCTCATTTAATGACACATGTGGTTTCACCCTGCCTGGAGGGCACATCTTCTCTCTATGCTCAGGACTCATGCACCTTCCTTTCCTTTTTAGGGCTTCGGGAACACAGAAGTTCAGTCCAACAGGGAAATACAAAGCAGATGGAGTCTTAGAAACAGTACGGCTTTCTGGAAAATTATCACGCAACCTTTGGCTTTGTTTGGGGACTGTCTCCTTTCATATAAGTAAATCCTTCCCTAGCTGGGGATGGACTGGCTCTCCCTACAGCCCAGGCCCACAGAATCCTTGTCCTGGGATGGGGGTGGGTCAGACGTGGAGTGGGTTTGGGATGGGCTCTTGCCAGAGCTGGCTTTCTGGCCAAAATGCCAACTGACTCCCTGTCACCTTGCAGGTGCAGAGCTGCAGTTCCACCAGCAGTCTGTACATCATGCCTTTTGGCTAAGCCCCAGCCTTCTCTCTCCTTCTTCATATTTCTTTAGCATCTTCTCTAGGATTGTCATGGGAGGATGTTGGGATGGGGGTGGGATAGTGGTGGGATGGAGAGGGAGAAGAAGTTAGAAAGTGGGGAGGAACTCGATAGCATGGAGCACCAGCCATAAAACCAGACCAAAGTAATACAAAGTGAGGGAAAAAATGAGAGACATACACTTTTGGATTTTTGAAAATATGAAAACAATGAAGTTTTTCAGCCACTTCTTGCCACCTCTTCACTGAGAATTTTTGCTTTAATTAATTAGTTTCATTTGACCTATGTTTAGGCACGTGTGGCCCTGTGACCCTAATTAAGGATCTCACATTGTTGAATGTTTTTCTAAAAGTGTTTTTTCCTGGCCTGCCTGAGAAAGCAAAGGAGACTCATAACCGCTGCTTCCCATTGGGCTCAGGATATGGCCTGTTGGGCTTTGACCTGGCCTGACTGTTGTGATTTGGATGTGACACCCGCCTGACACGCCCCGACCCCCAGCCTCTTCTCAGATGTCAATGGCTCGCCCATGGGGGAGCAGCCCTCCCCTGTTGGGGCAATGCCTGATGCTTTAGTCACATGATGTCTGGAATCCTAAGGTCTCTCAAGGGAGGCCCAGGGCTGCTGCAGGGCAGACTTACCCTATAGACCCCAGCTGTGCTGGGCCAGCCTTTCAACTGCACATGGTGTGAGTGTGCTGCTCAGCCTGGCCCTAGAGGACGCTGCTGTCAGATGCAGGGACATTCCCAAGTGGGGTTTTGTAGCGACTGAAGCCAGGGCGGCAGGAGCTAATCCAGGAGGGGCTCCATCCATGGGGGCTAGGGCAGCTCATGCTGTGTGTTTGTTTCTTCTCAGCTCACGCTCCACAGTTTGACTTGCTATGAGGAGCTGGTGACCTTTCTTCAACAAAGCATTCATCAGGTATGAACAATGGTTTATTTTTATAGGCTGTGCATTACTAGCCTTCTAATTGCATTGTGGAAGAGATGCTTGTGCACTGGAATTGGCCTTTTCCCTTCCCCCAGGAGGAGGCAGAGAGGCTGGGAAAGGGCTGATACTGGCCCCCAGGCAGTGGGCTGAGGGCATGAGGATGATTTTGGTTGGAGAAGAGTGGACTTGGTGGCAAGGAGTCCAGTCTCTGCCATTGCATCCTTGAGGGCTGGTCATGGAGACAAGCTCAGGGAGAGCCGTAGCTGGGGCTGCAGAAAGCAGAGCTGCACTGGGTGGGGTTGGAATGAAGGGGAAGCAGCTTATAGACAGTGGTCATGAGAGCTCTCTGTCCCAGCAGAAACAGCTGCCTCTGGAAATCGTGAACTCCTTGTCAGCGGAGTGGGTCCTAGGCCTGGCGGTGGTGGTGGTAGGGAGGGTGTGATGAGAAAGTGGCTTCTCAAGCTGGGTTAGAGGGCTTAGCACTGTTGATGGAGACCCGACCCTGCTTGTTGTCTGTGGGGAGGCAGGGCTGGTCTAGGCTGGGACTCGGAGCCCCTGGTCTGCTGGAGGAGAGCTGTATGTCCACTCCAGGCTGTAGGCCAGGACCACACAGCGTCAGAGTCAAAGGGCTCCAGGAGTTCAGGGTAGGGCTGTGGCATCACAGGCTTTGTAGAGAGAAGATTGCACATCCCAAGGGTACAGAACATGGTCTCTAGAGCCAGGCGGCCTGGCCTGGGGTCCAGGTTCACCCTTTAGTAGCTCTGTGACCTTGGGCAACTTACTTAGTAGCTTTGTACCTCAGTTTCCTCATCTGTGAAATGTGGATAATAATGCCAGTGCCTCCCTCCGAGCACTGTGCAGAGTGCCTACAATAGCTGTGCTTGCTTGGCCTTCTCAGGGATTGCCAGCTCCTGCAGTGGGTGTTACGCTTGCCACTGTCATGGTGGTTTAAGGGCAGCCTTGAGGTGGGTTAGTGGTAGACATATGGAAATGGGGGGGAAGCCTCATAGCGGGGGGTTGCGCAGAGTGAGCCAAGGCCAGGAGGCCCATGATGTGATCTCTGAGATCCCAACTGCAAGGCCTCACGATTCTGATGTCTGTGTGTCAGGATCAAAGCAAAAGAAGAGCATCTGCTTTCTCTCCTGGGGTGTGGGCAAACCTCTGGGCCTCCCCTTGGCCTTTCCTTCAGGCTTCTGGGTGTGGGATCTGCTCCTTTAGGCCCCAGGGAAGGCACTGGAGGATTTGGTGGTCAACTGAGAGGGTAGGAGAACTTGCGGGATGTGGGACCAGGCCTAAAGCTTCTGCCACCGAATACCCTCCCCCAGCACTTTTTGCCAAAGACCCTGAGGGCCTGGCACAGCACTGGGAAGTGCCCAGGTCCTGACAGCACCAGATGTCCCTTGGATAGGAAACAGGGCCTGCCCTGAGAACAGGGGAGGCAGGTGTGAGGTCACTGGAGGTGCCAATCCTCCTGAAGTCCTTTCATCTCAGGGCTCTTACCTCTCATGGAGACTCAGCCCATGGAGGGCCCCAGGCCAGGCACACAGGCACAGATTAGGATGACTCCCTTTCCGCATGGTTTGCTCTGTCCAGCCTGCTGAGGAGGTCAGAGGGAGGGGAGCCCTGGACTGGCTGTCGCTTGCTCCCTGTCCCTAGCTCTCTCTGGTCTTCCTCAGAATAATCTAGCTGGCTGTCTGCTGATGTTATGTGTTTACTGCTTGGCTCAGGGTGGCCAGAAGTCCTGGAACAGGGGCCTGGGGACCTCCTCTGGCTTATTCCTTAGTCATATGTGCCCTTGGGAAAGTCACTGGGCTTCAGTTTTCTCATCCAGAAAATGGAATATACAGCAGTTATCAGATAACTTCCAGCTCTTCACCCTCTAACCGTGGTTCTCAAAGAACCTTAAACATAGGGGGAAGCATGTTTTCTAAATCAAGTACCAGGCAATCTGAATCAGCAGAAAGGAGACCTACTAGTAAATTCAGAATGTGTGAGAATACGGCAGTGCATGTGAAAGACAAGCAGAGCCTGATGGCGTCAGTGTGCAGCATTTGAGCAAGGTGGCCAGGACTGAGGACACCTGTGCCACACAGGTGAGCAGAGCATGAAGCCACCATGTCCGGGAAAGGGAAGTAACCGGTGAGTCTGCTAGGAGCCCAAGGAGGGCCTGAGGGTACTTGCTCAAGTGACCCAAGGTTCTGAGGCTTGTCTCTGCCCACTGATGGCCCTGGGTGGCCCCTCAGCACCAGGGCCTCTGTAAGCTTGTCTGTAAGATGGGGCCTGCTGCTTGGCCTGTACCCCAGGGTTTCAATGAGGCCTAAGCAAGACAGTGACTATGAAAGGGGTTCAGAGAGTAGAGTCTGCTCCAGGGCGAGGGGGCTGCCTTTTTTCAGTAAGGCCTGTGGACTCAAAGCAGTCCCCCTCCTCGCCCAGCTTTGGTCCTTGGTACAGAGAGTCAGCATTTGGCCTTCCTCACTCTGGAAGGCAGTGTTTTCCCCCTGTAGTTTAATTTGTTTTTGCTGGAATCAGTTGAGCTGCCTCAGCACTGCCCTCACCAAATTCATTTTTCATGGCCTGGGCCTAAGAGGGGTTCCTTGTGCCAGGCCTGGAAATGCATACTGAGCTATCTCTGCCCAAAATAAATAGCCTCCTCGCCGTGTTTTCATTACCACTCACGCTCTGGGCGAGGTGTCTGGCAGGCCCCTGGCCAGCTTAGGGATGCCTCTGCCACTGCCTGCCATTGGAGTCCCTTGGTGGGCTCAGTTCTCTCAGAGCCTCAGAGCAGTGCTGGAAGTACGGCCCCTTCCTCCTAAGTGGCACCAGACAGTTTTCCGGACCCTAACAGTGGTTTCCGGCCCAGTTGCCTTGTCTGAGCTCGCCTTTCAATGCAGGCACATTGCCCTGTGGTCTCAGTGTCTTGGCAGCTTGAATTTGATGACATAATTTTAATAAAAGTTTTAAAAAACAAAATGGAATATTGGTACAATTCAGTTGTGTTCTGGCTAGAGCAAGAAGCTCCAAGCAGAGTTCACTTCCCTACCCTCTGCAGAGGGGCATGTCCAGGGCTCAGGGTGAGGTCTTCTTGAGGGTGACTAGGGGAAATTCTGGCACAAAGAGTAATAATAGTTAAATTTACATAAATAGTTAAATTAAACCATAAATAGTTAAATTTATGGGGCTTGCCATAGGCTTCTATGTCCATTATGTCATTGCAGTCTGACAAGTAGGTGGGCATTACAAGCATGGCAGAAGGGGAAACAGACCACAGACTAAGAAAGTACCATGCTTCCCCAAGACAATGTGTAAATCCATGGCAGAAGTAAGTAGGCATTCCAGAGGGAGAAACTGAGACCAAGAACCCTTTGTGACGTCCCCAGGGGAAATGAAAGTTGTGGCAGAGTACGTAGGCTTTTTACGGAAGGGAAAACAAGGCAACATGCAACTCTGTAGCAGAGATGTGATAAGGGGCGGGTGGCCCAAGTCCTCCCAGGCCTGTGCCCCCTATATGGGGACATCAATATTTACAATTCTCAGAGCACTCCCACAGACACTGTCTCATAGAACGTACACCGTATGCCAAGGAAATTGGCCAGATGGGTCCTCACGGTCCTTGTTTCACAAATGGGGAAGCTGAGGGCAACAGAAGTGAAGTGAGTGGCCTGAGATTACAGGATTAAGATGAGCTTGATTTAAGATTATTGTTGATTGATTCATTTCATTTCTCCTTCCACAAAAAGGACTTGAAGTTGCTTGTTTAAAAAAAAAAAACATCCTCAGGGCTCTTCTCTGCTGCCGCATAGTCAGCTTGCGCTCTCTTGCCTCTGGGCCTTTGCATGTGCTTCTCTTCTTGCCTGGAGCAGCGTTCTCTTCTCTTCTGATTTCTGCTAGTCCCTTGGGTTTCTGTTAAACATCATTTTCTCCAGAAAGCCTTCCTTGGCACTCCTTCCCTCCCTCCCTCCCCAAGCTCTAAGTCTGTGTTGAAGGCCTTTCCTGTGTGTTTCCAGTGGAGCCTGCATTTCTATCGTGGCAGAGCCCCTTCCCCACCCTTTACAAGTTGCCTATTTTTTCTTCCCTGAGTTACTTCCCCAAGAGGACAGATACATGTCCACCTTATTTACAAGTACAGCTTTAGCAGGGAACATCCTCTTGGTACAGAAATTTCACTCAGTAATTTTTTGTTAATGACTAATTGAATTACTGGATAAAAATAAAGATTATAATTTGAGAAAAAGAAAGAATAATTTTTTATCAAGAGCTTGAGCTGTAATAGTTAACACACTAGAACACCATATTTGTCTCTGAGCTTCCTGGCAGCCAAGGCAAAAATGGAAATATGGTAAGTTATAAAATTCTCAGGAGAAATAAGCTTTTTTTCCTGGTTTTAAGTTCAAAAAGAAGTTAATTACACACAAGGAATACTGACTATTGTAATAAGCAGCATCTTCAACCACAGTTTATTGTACCCATAGTGGGATGGTGGATGGTAAGGCCTTCATACTGACTTGCAGTTGAAGAATGGTTTTCCAGGGAGCAAAAGTGGTTTATCCCAGTGGGCTGTGGCCTGTTGGGCTCACTGGACAGGCGGGCAGTGCAGAGCCAGCATCATGCTAACACAGGTGACAGGCCCTGTTCTAAGTGCTTTACAAGGATTAACTCATGTAATCTTCACAACCTGATGAGGGTAGGTACTATGATTATTATCCGTGTTTGATAGATGAGAAGACTGAGGACAGAGGAGTTAATGAACGTCCCCATGTTCACATAGCTAGGATAGGAGAGCCAGGATTTAAACCCAGGCAGCCAGGCCCCACCCAGGACATAGGCTCCAGACCAGGGTTGGGACCAGGGGGAGAAGAGTAAGGCGCTCACTTTGGGTGCAGTATTTAAGGGGGTGCCAAAAAACTCAAATCATAAATGACATTTAAAAAAAATCAAAATTAAAAAACCCATGCTGAAAAAAATATCAAAACTTTAAAAAAAGATAAGCACTTGCATGGCCCACTTGCCTTGCCTCACCCTGATCTCGACTCTGCTCCAAACCTGCTCTCTGCTGCTCTCAGCATAACGTGGTTCTTCAGAGTAAGGGATCAGGGATTACATGGAGCCCCCTGGAAGCCCACTGTGCTGCCTACAAGCTGTGACCTCTGGCAGGCCACTCAGTGTCTGAGCCTCATTCTGTTACAGAGTAGAGGGCAGGAATAACAGCACTTCCCCTGGGTCTGGTGGAGTGTTCAGTGTGATAACGCCCAGGACACGTTTGCACATATGGGGCCTGCCACGACCACTGCTGTCTCTTGAGCTTCAAGGACTCAGGTGGTGATGTGTTCCGTGGTGACCCCTGCATCACCAGCACTCGGCCCCATCATCACTCAGGCTGGCGCACCCTCATCCTTTAGGGGGTCTGCCCTGAGGCCACCTTGCAGCCTCTGGGGCTGGGCTGGAGGCAGAGGCTCAGGGCAGGCTGCTACCTGGGGTGCGGCCTCCACAGCTGCGTCGGGGCTGAGAGGAGGGAGGTGCAGACTGGATGGAGCTCATTCCTCTCTCCCCTTGCCAGTTCGAAGTGGGCCCCTACGGATGCATCCTGCTCACTCTGTCTGCCATCCTGTCCAGGTCCGTGGAGCTGTGAGTATCTTCCTCCCTCAACTTCCCCAGGGCCAGGCTGGTCTGTCTTGTTCACTGCGACCTCCCCAGAGCCCAGGGCAGTGCTTGGCACATGGCAGGTGCTCAGCGAATGTTGTGGAAAGGATGAATGAAGCAGCAGAGTAGAGCAAAGGAAAGTTGGCTGGTGGAGGCAAGAGAGCAGTGGCATTCGATGTATATGCCTGTCCAGGGCTGCCTTCCCTGTGGTCTCTCTGTGTGTGCAGGGGACAGCCTGAGAGGCACCCTCAAAGAGCTTGCATGGGACTTCAGTATGTGCATAGTGAAGCGTTCCTGGGGACACTCCTGGTGCATGTGTAGGGGACAGACAATTGAGGCTGAGACCCAGGCGATGACCAAGGGCTCAGGGCGGGGAGGACTTGCTGTAGACGACGGCAGTCCTGCAGCTGCAAGGATGACGCTGGCATCCACGGCCAGCTCTGGAGAGGTGAGTGGGCAGGTGCCCGGGAGGCCTTGCAGGCAGGAGAAGTGGCAAGGCTGCCTGTCCTCATCTCCTCTGCTGCACCCCTGTGGGCAGGGTCCTGGCTGTGACCCTGCACGTGCTGGTGGACGTGATGGTGGGGTGGAGGAGTGCATCTTACTTTGGAGGGTGCTTGGTGGGGAATATTTGGGAACAACTTTCCGTGGGTGGTCCCTGGAAAGGGGAGGCAGAATGAGTAGCTTTGTGGTGCCCAGGCTGGGGAGGCCCCAGCAGAAGGAGGTGCTTACTCTCCCACCCTGGCCGGCCCCATCCCTGTTTCCAGGGGCCTGTGCTGTGGGTGGGAGGAGGACAGCGGGGGATCTGCCGCCTCGTGCGCTGGCCTGCCTGCTGCTTGCTGCTACTGACCTTATTAAATGTGTGCGTGTACACAGTGCTTTCTAATGGCATTTTTCTTCTAATCCTGCCATAATGATATGATTCATTCCTGGCATGGGCTCACGTGCATGAAGACCATAAGCTGCACTGCCTTCTCCCAGGCCTGTGTGTGCTAATCCCCAGACTGACAGGGTTGGGCGGGGTTCTCCGGGTCTCACTGGGGAAGCTGTGCTCTCAGGAGGGCCAGGAGTGGTGATGCCTGCCTCAGCTTCCCTATCTGTACAGGGGGCTCTCTGGCTCTGGGGGCCTAGGACTCTGCTCAAGTATGTCTGCTCCAGTGGTCACTAGGGCAGCCTGGGAGCAGGGCACCCTGTTACACGTATGCTCCTGTGGGTAGCCCTCTCCCTCTGAAAGGGAGGGGCTTTAGGGCTCCACGTCTAGGCTACTCTTCACATTGTACAGAGCTGGAGGACTAGGGCTGCTTCTGCCCCCTCCCCGCCCTAGCCAGCCAAGCCTGGCACCTGTGGGGCACTGGTGTGGGGAAGGCTGCCCCTCCAGATCTGCACAGCCTCACACTGATGGGCCTGAAGTCACAGCCCTGCCAACACATACACAGACACACACACAGACATACAGATATACATGGCCACATACGCAGATGCACACACATGGACACATACATATACACAGACAGACACACACAGTCCAGCTGTTCTCCCAGAGCACCTGAGGCCCTTCCCTGGGTCCTGTAGGCTGATGGTCTTGAGGACCCTTGGGGCAGCTTGGAACAACTTGGCCTCTACTTCCCAGAGGACCCGAATAGAGACCTGTGTGGTGTTGGAGACAGGCTGGCAGGGCTTGAGTCAGGCTTTGTCCTACCCCTGTGGACTCCCCTTCCCCTCTCCTAAGAAGACAATAGAGAGGAAATTCTCATAGGCTGTAGGAATGATAGCAACCAGCATTTGTGATGCTTCCTGTGTGCCCAAGCCTTCGCCTTAACATTTCACACATGGAGCTCATTGAGTCTCCACCGCAACCCTACTAGGTGGGCGCTGTTATGATCACTATTACCATCCCTGCTCTTCCGATGAGGAATCAAGGCTTGGAGAAGTGCATAGTTTGCCCCAAGGTTATATAGCAAGTAAAACTGGTAGCCCTAGGCTCCACCCAGGCCCTCTAGCCTGGGTGGAGCTCTCTCTTGGTTTGCTGTTTAAAAACTTGTGAATAAGGTGGACTTGGTTTTAGGCCTGACTCTATTCCTAAGCTCAAGTTTCTGCCTCTGTAAAACGGGAGTGGTAATTCCCAACTTACAAGATGCAGCTGTGCTTAGCACGGCTCCTGGCGGGTGCAAGCCTTGAATAATGGCTGCTAGTCCAAGCCCATTCCAGCCACGCTCAGATGCCTCTGTGCCCCTTCCTGCCTTTTCTTGCCCTCAGTCCTGGCTTGGTGCCTGGTGGTGGAGACCACGTTGCCACCTCAGTAGACACAACCACAGGGATGTCCTTCAATTCCCAATGGGGCTTCTGCGGTGACACTCACCCTTGGCAGATGCTTCCTGACAGCCAGCGAGCTCCCTGAGCATGGAGTGCCGCTGCTGGGTGGCCCATGAGAAGCGTGGCTGGGCCCCCCCCCCACCTGGGGTCGTGTAGTTCAGAGGGATACTTGATTAGACACCAAACTCTCTAATTGGATCAAGTCCAAGAAAACTTGGTTAGACTGAGGGCTTCAGGTGAGGCACAGGGCAGGCCTCCAGGGGCCCCTCCCAATGCACACTCCCTCCTGATTGCTGCTGTCCCACGGGGCTGCGGAGATGTGAACATCTGAGTATAGCTGATTCCTCCTCCCCTGAGGAGGAAAGACAGGAATGACAGGATGGGAACAGCCAGGGCAGTCGTGGTGCTGCCCAGATCCTGTGAGACACGCACTGAAATTATTTCAAATAACACGTTAGCATTCCTGGCATTTGCGAGGGCTCCTGTGAAGAAGATGTCCTCTTACCTTCCGAAGGGGAGCCCCTGGAACGGCACAGTCCCCTCACATGTCAGTCACACTGCACTCACTGGTGCTCCCCTCACCCCAGCACCTCTGACTTCCGCTCTCTGGAGGGATGCCAGGCTCAGCTGAAGGTTTGCTGTGATTCGAAACCCACCCCTGCCTGCTTTCTCAGGGTTAGCAGCTGGAAAGGCCTTCATGGACATTTGGACATGCAGGTGCAAGTGTCACCCAGCTCAAGTGCCATTAGGCCTGTCCAGGGAAGCCCAGTGGGGTGGCAAGTCTTAGGAAAGCATGTACTTACTGGCCACAACATAGCATCAGGAGACCTGGGTCCCCAACTCAGCTCTGCTGTCCATAAGCTGTGTGGCTGACCCAACCTGTGCCGTAGGTTCTTTATCTAACAGAGAAGCATGGGCTAGTGCTTTTTAAATTCTTTTTGTAGGAAATGAAATCTGATTTTTTTTTCCCTGAAGAAACTTTATTCCAAAGTTTACTGTGTAAAATAAAGCAGATGTAGCAGACCAACTTTGCCTAGAGCAGCAGAGGTGGGAAGGGAAGACCCCTGCTGCCCCTCCCCTGCCTCCCAATCTGGCACCCACACCTGCTCCCCAGCCATGGCCCCTGAGACCCCTCTTTGGAGCAGCCCCAGCTCTGCAAACACAGCTTAAAAACCTCAGCACCAGACGATCGCCAAGGGCCTTCCTGCTCTGGGGTTCAGATTCAGCTTTGCCAAAGAATCCTTTGATGCTGTTTCAGGGTGATCTGTTACTACTTTGGGCAGTTGAAAACATGTCCTGGTAGCCCGAAGATATAACAGTCTCTAAGATCAAATGTTCAGCTGGGGAGAAACGGAGTCGTGGCCTGGGAAAACCCACCCCAGTTCTTCACAAGCACGGTGTGTGTACATGTGCATTTGTGGTGGTATCGAAGTGGCATGTGTGTGGATGGGAGAGACCAGTGAGACTGTGTGTCTGGGTGCAAGATGATGTGGGTGTTGGTGGTTGCGTTTGAGATTGTGCGAAGGATGGCTTGTGTATGTGGGCGTGATGGTGACATGTGATAGGGCATAGTGGCCCCTCCGGGCAAGGGCTCTCTGACTCATGCCTGGGCATTGGAGGGCTTTCTCCTGTGGCCCACACACCAAAGGCTGCCCTCACACCAAAGTCAGTGCCTTCTGTCTGTTGGCTCTTCCTACTCAGAGCAGAGGCAGGGTGAGGACGCCATGGGCAGATGAAAACCCAGCTGGGCATAGCTGACCGCTGGCCACTTCACCCTCAGAGGTCCCAAGACCATCAAGAAACAGGCCTTTGAGGTTTGTTTACCCCAGGCTGTGTGCAAGGCCTTGTGAAGGTTTTATTTTTTCCCACTTGATTTCAAGCCGTTTATTTTCTTTTCTAAGATCTCGAGTTGCTTACAGTAAATCTCATGCAGCATTTCATACTCGCCTAGCTCTGCTTCCCAAACCACATGGCTAGAACTTTCCCCAGGGAGCTCTCACAAGCCCCAAGGATGCTCAGGGTCCTGGGGTTAGGCCTGCCTGTGAGCCGGGCCTGGGCAGCACGGGCTGCTCCTGCCCCTTGGTGGAGCACAGGCTTGGCCGATGTGGTGTGAGAGACAGCGTGTGGAGGAAACCCTCTATGCAGTAGCCCCTTGGCCTTCATCACAGCAACTCCAGCGGCACAAAGGCAATCTTGAAAATCCAGAAGAGGGGGTAGTTTGTCACTCACTGAAGTGATGTTTGAATGGCACAAGCCGGGTACTGAGAACAAGGGGACGACACTGGTTGGGGTCCACCGTGGTGACTCTGTTGTTCTTTGTAACTCTCCCCAAGAGATTAAAAGCAATAGCAACAACAAAATAGTTTCTGTCTTTGTGAAAATAGCCCTGAAACTAAAGCCAAGCATGAGTGTTGGCTGGAAAGGCAAGTGACAGAAGCTCACTTCCTAGCCAGTGTAAGCAGAAAACAAAGCTGCCCGTTAGGAGTGGCTTGATCCAGGACCCAGACTTTGTCTTCAGGACTTGGTGTCCCTCCTTCTTTCTCTTTCTTCTTTCTTCTTCCAGCCCAGCTGTGATCTCAGGAGGGCCCTCTGGCATGGTGGGCTCAAGGGAGCCCTCTCTCCAACAGCTCCTCAGCCTGCCAGGTGCTGGGCACCTGTTCTGGCTTGGTCACTGTGGCCAGGCCTGGGCTGCCCCACAGCACCTGTGTGTGGACATGGGACATCCCCAGAAGGCAGTCACAGCCCATGGAGGCCCACCACCCTGGCTAGGAAAGGGATGGGCCAGAGTCGGGAAACAGAATTGTGGCATGTATCAGAGAACAGGAGTGCAGATGTGGGTTTGGGGGGGGTGGCAATAGAGAAAAGAGATCACCAAGCTTGCTGTTCTGGCATGTGTAGGCAGCGCTCACGCAGTGTGGGCCCAGTTGAGGGAAATCGGGTGAGTAGGTGGTTAGTGGGGTGAGGACATGAACAGGGGCTGTTCTTGTTGAGATCCAGGTTCTTGGAGGTTCCAGGTATACTGTTCTGAACAGGAGGGGATCCGTAGGATGCTTGTCTGCTTTCTTGGAACTCTGCTGAAACTCTTCCAGCCCAGAATAGTGGGGTGTGAACAGAACCACCCGGATCAGGAACCCCGGCCCCTGAGCCTCTACCTCCACATGCACAACCCTGGCTTTGTGGCTCCCTTGCCCTCTCACCTGGACAGGTGGTTAGGGCCCTTCCTCCCGTAATGTGCTAAGTTCTTTTGACTATGCCCGGGAAACAGGAGAGGAACTTCCTCAATAAACTCCAACTCAACTTTAACACTGATTCAGATTAGGGTAGAGGCCACACTAATGAACTCTTTCAGCAAAAATGTCTAAAAAGACCAAGGCGATGGGTGGAAGGTGTACCCAAATGGCTTGTGGGCAACTGCGCCATTGGAAATAGTGGACACCCCCCAGACTCCACTCCCTTCCACTGATGTTTTCTCTCCCTGGTCCCTTCCCTGGCAGCTAGCTGTCCCTCTGCCCCCAAGCCCTCCCACAGGTAACAGAGATCTGTCCTGTAGATCTCTCCCTGGCTTCCTGTGGGTACGGTACCCGTGAGACACCCTGACTCTGAGGAAGGCAAATTTGGAGGCTCAGCCAGAGGTGGAAGAGAGAGTGAGAGGGTCCTTGCTGCCACCCTGGGCCTTTATGATCTTGTGGCAGTCCAAGGGACAGGCCCACAGGCCTGGGGCCATCATCTCATTATAGTTGTGGGGACTTTGAGACGTGAAGAGTGAGTTAGTGGCACAGCTGACAGCACTGCCGAATCACCTGGCTCTCAGTGCAAGACCCTGTGCCTGTCTCGCATTCCTTAGGCTGGGGAGGGAGTGACAGGTCTGCTTGGCTGTGTTTGCTGACTTGGAGAAGTGGGAAAATGAGGCCCCCAGATAGGTCCATACCAAACTGCATGGCTATCTGCCCCATCCTCCATCTGAGTTTGACTGCCATGATCTAGGCTAAAGCAAGACAACTCTGCCTGGGCCAGGTGCCCCAGCTGCTGAGATGGCATGTCACAGCCGGTGAGCTGTGAGAGCGGTCATTTTGCCTGTGGACACCAAGTCTGTGGGCTGGATGGAAGGGTCCCACCTCCTACAGCTGAGAAGGGGGTCTAGGCCCAGGACACACTGGGGTTGGTGGCAGAGTGAAAGGTCTCCTGACCCTTGGTTCCATGTGTGTCTCCTACCCCTACCCTCTCACCCAGGTACCATACCTCCTGGATCATGAAGGGCTTAGGTACCCAGATAAAGGGTACAGGCCTTATTGGAAGAGTCTTGTGTGTTAGGCCAGCCTCATTTCCACCTGGGATCCAGATTCTGGAAGCTGATCCACCAGGGCCTTCCTTACACACAGCTTCCCCTGGAATAGGTGTGGACAGGCTCATGTAATTTAGGAGGCACAATTGCTGTGCAGCTGCAGGGTCTAGAGCCCAGTTCTAGCCCTCAGAGTCAGTTTTTTGAGGCGGACACATGAAAATCAGTTGGTGGGTGCCCTTAGGAAGAGGAGGAAGGAGGAAAGGAGTGATGGGGCATTTCTGTCCCTGGGGCGAGGGAGATTACGGAGGAGGTGACATTTGGCAGGACTCCGAGGGATGGGCAGGAAGGGTTTTGGCAGGCAGCAAGAGCAAAGTGGGCAAAGGCCCCTGGGGTCTGGTTGGCAGGGAAGGTGCTGGCCATGGTGGGGGGAGATGGTGGGTGGCAATGCAGAAGATGACTTGGGAAGGGCTTTGCTCAGCTGCTAAGAGGCTGGACTCCTGCTTTCTCTTCCTTCTTCCAGGCAGGTCCCCTCTTTCTGCATCCTGTAGAGCCTTCCGCCAGCTTCCCCTGCCTCCTGGGTCCCATCCTAGCCCCTTCCTCACTGCCTGGAGAATGGAAACATCACCGATCCCTGTAGCCCATGGAACTCTCTGCAGTTTGCAAGGCCTTTTTATGGCCTAGTCCATTATTGCAAGTGCCCTTATTGAGGTGGTTATTGTTAGCCCCATGAGGGGATGACACACTGGAGGCTCAGAGATAGAAAGCAGTTTGCTGAAGGTCACACAGCATGGGTGGCAGAGGGGGCCTGACACCTGTTTGTTCTGACTCATTGTCCACTCCCTCTTGACCTTCCTGGGAAAATAGTCCACTCTATCCAATCCTTTTCAGATATATACTTCACAGCTATATTTTGACTGCCTGGAGGTCTCAGTTTATTCTGAGTTCTTGGCCATGATACGGATGGTTGAGATTGCGGGAATCATGACCTCTCAGTCATTGTTTTTTGCTTTTTGTTATTATTGTTGTTATAATAGGAAAAAGGAAGTGACATTTACTGAATGCCAAATGCTTTATATAGTTCATCTCATTCAGTTCCCACAGCAATCTTTAATAGAAGGCAGCGTGCATCATCATATCTATATTGCAAGTGGGGAAACTGAGGCCAACAGAGGGAAATAACTTGTAAGCAGCAGCACTTGGATTTGAACCCAGGGCTCCCAGACTTTAGAGCCCAGGTTCTCTTAGTTGTACCACAGCTACCCTTTCACTATTGATGTTGTGCTTAAGAGTCAATAGAAGTCCCACCAAAGGGCTATCATCTCTGAAGGTCACTGCAGGTGGGTGCGGGAAGTGCAGGTCACACTACATGTGATGGTGCGGTCTCTGGCAGGGACGGGCAGGAGCTGGCCCAGTGGGATGTGGCTCCTTCAGGTCCTGCTGCCCTTGTGGTCAGGTAGAGGAGGGGTGGCTGGTCAGGTCCTCCCAGGTGAATTACTGCCTATTTTAGGCTTGATGTTTGAATAGCAGAGTCATGGACTGGGCATACTTGTTCACATCCCAGGAGGTCCCTAGAGATTTCTTGCTCCAGTCCTCTGGTTTTATAAATGAGAACACTGGCTGAGAGAGAGGTAGGGACTCGCCCAAGGTTATTCGCCACTTAGGGGCTGAGTGAGCGTTGGTTTCAGGTAAATAGCTGTGATGTGTAGACTGGCACCATGTCTCTAGGCCACTTTGACTATTTTCCTTCTTACTCAGAAACTTCTGTGCCAGATGCCCAGATTCACCTGGGGAGGCTTTTAGGTGAAGGGACACACTGCACTAAGGCTGATGGGAATTGGGGTGGGCCTCAGGGCTCCCTGGCTTGCCTGGACCTAGGTGGCTGACAATCACATTTCAGGCCACAGCAGACACTGTGTGATGTTGGTGCTGGGGACACAGTCCTGGCCCTGCTGACTCAGTGTGATTACAAAACCACAAGTCCCTTCTCTCGGGGCCTCGGTTTGCCCATCAGTAAAATGGAGGTGGTGGTCTTGTTCTCTTGGCCTCACAGGGCTTTCAGGAGAAAGCTGTGTTTGCAAGTGTCCAAGACTTTACAGATTTGAGGCTCATGCGTTGTCAGCCTGCTCAGTGGCAGAGCCCCTGCCTCCTCTGAGATATATGACCAAGGGTGGGTGGAGAGAGGCAGCAGAGATCCAGGCCCAGCTTTAAGCCCTGAATCTGGGCCAATGTTGGTCACTAGCCCTTGGCTAGTTGTCTTGTCTCTCTGGGCATTCATCTTCCCATCCGCAAAATGCTGAGCACTGCAAGCTCTCCCAGCTCTGACGTCCCCTTTGTTCTGTTTCTTGGTATAGTGCAGTGTCTGAGGGACCTCCTGATGGTGGACAGAGTTGAGAGGTTTGGTCCTTGCTGGCATCCTGGGCAGAGCTCTCTGTTCCCCCTCTTCTGTCATTGTATAACCCAGACACCCCAAGGCTGGGTTATCACCCTGGCCCTTTGCTCCCAGAATGCTGGGGAGGTCGGTGGCAGGGCAGTCAGGGCCAGCCCCTTCTCATGAGTTTCCAATCCCTTGTCAAGTCCACTCAGGCTTCCTTCAGTCTATGTTTCTTAGACTCTGAAATCCTGGCAAGCTCTGCTCCCCAGTGCGGACAGCTTCCGGGGCCACATTTCCTCTGGTCTTGGGCCCCCCTCCTGGCTCCTGTCATTTAGCTTGGTGCCCAGTTCCTAGGCTTTGCAGGATGCTCTGAGGCCCAGGGCTGTCCAGCCCCCAGGACATGGTTCCAGGAGGACCATGGAAGAGGCAGCCCACCCATTAGATTGCATGGTTCTAAGTCAGTTCTGGGGAAGAGAGAGTCTTGGCTTGTGGCTCGGAAGCCCATCATGGATAGGAACCCTAGAGCTCAGGGGCCCCTGCTCCTGGGGTGCCGTGTGTCCTTGGAGACCCAGGGGTCTCCTGGAGGGGGTCACAGGGGCTGATGCAGGGGGAGAAAGATGGGACAAGCCCCCACACTGCCTTCAGCTAGAGCAGCTCTGCCTTTATGTTTCATAGTGGGCTTCTGCATATCAGATTTCATTTGAAGAATGGGCTCTGAGTCTGAAAAATGTTGGAGGCTACTTGCATTAGTTTCTTAGAGGCTGCTGTAACAAAGCACTACAGACAGGGCTCGACCAACAGACACTTATTTCTCACAGTTCCGGAGACTGGAAGTCCAATATCAAGGTGCCAGCAGGGTTGTTGCCTTCTGAAGCCTCTCTCCTGGGCTTGCAGGTGGCCATCTTTTTGCTGCATCCTCATATAGTCTTTCCCCTGTGAGCTTGCATCACTGGTGTCTCTTTGTGTCCATGTTTCCTCTTTTACAAGGACACCAGTCAGATTTGATTAAAGCCCACCCTAATGGCCTCATTTTAACTTAACCACCCTTAAAAGGCTCTACTTGCAAATATACATTCTGAGGTACTGAGGGTTAGGATTTCAACATGTGACCTTTGGGGGGACACAGTTAAGCCCATTACACCTCTCATCTTGTCCAAGACCCTTGTGTTCCAGAAGGAGAGACAGAGGCCCACAGAGGAGAGAGGTTTGCAGCCACACGGCAGGCTGCGGGTACAACCTGGGTCTGGTGACAGCCCTGCCATGTGAATTGCCTTCTCTTCGGGTAGAGCCGAGCTGTTGTTCCCCTGCTCAAGGACTCTTCACACTCAGTTCTCCAGGGAATTCCCCTAGAGGGAGGTCTGGGCATCTAGATTTGCCAAAGTTGTAAATCTCTTAAGCCATAAGCCGCTCCTTGGCGTCTCCTGAATGCCCTAATGTGAAATACAGATGTTCCTCCCTTTTAAGATTCCAGTGCACTTCTGAATTTCCCATCGTGTTTGCACCTAAGGATGCAATTACCATTTCCTCCCATTGTCCTTTCTGCTTGTCCCTCTGCTCCCAGCTGACGCAGGCTCTCTAGCCCGCTGGGTGAACACGAGGCTGTGAGCTTATGAAGATCGTACTGCTTCTGAAAGCTTCGGGTGGCTCGGGGCCAGTGATGCTTATCGGTACCCTCAGGACTCCTTTGAGGTTATTTTCTTCTCTTCAGAAGATGCTTGTATATGCTGTGGAGAGCGTTTCCATCAATTCTTCTGCCTGAGCTAGCGCCAGCCGAGTGCTATGCTGTGCCATGAGTCACTCCCCATTGGCTCCTTCTCAGATCGGCTGGACTGTCTGGTGGGCGAGCCTCAAAGGCCCTTCCCAGAGGACCCCAAGCCTTAGGGGTTCACTGCAGCCCCAATGATGCTAACCCCAGCCTGTCTTCTCATTTGGACCATAAACCTTCCCTGTTTGGCCATGGTTTATTAAAAACCACAAGAAAGTTTTCCCTGCAAGTATCATAGAGCTTGAATTTCCTAACTTGTTTTGGAAGGAGACAGGGACCAGGGCATGTGGTTTAGGTTTGTGGGCTTAAGGCAGATCTTAGATTTAAAGCATAAATCGAGACCATATTTCTCTTCTCTTTCACTAAAAGGAAAAATAAATGTTCTGATTGCTAAGCCCTTTGTACCCCTGGAACACCTCTCTAAGTCCTACACCTGGCCTCTCTCTTTGCAGCATGGATGAAGGAAGGCGGCCAGGCCCTGGGCACAGTGCTGGGTGGATGGCATGTCCCCCAGGGCTGCGTGTGCCCCCAGAGCATGTGCCCCACCCAGGCCATGTGACCCCCTCCACCCCCATGTGTGCCCAGGGCATGTGCCCCCCAGGACCACATGTGTTCTGTTCCTAGGACATGTACTACCCCGGAGCTGTGTGCCCCCCAGGGCCATGTATGCCCCCAGGATTGTATGCAGCAGTGAAGGGGGCTCACCTTACCCCGCTGACCTGCCTCTCTGAGCTTCTTTGCACATCTATGAAATAGAGATAGCAATGCGTACTTTCCTGGCAGGTAGGGGGACTGGAGGGTTGAAATTGTCTCCACTGTGCGTGGTGGATATAGAGAGTAGCTCCTTCACTGTCCATTCCTTACAGGGCTCTGTTTGCCAACAATGCTTTTGTCTCCCAGAGGAATTTACTTTGGGGTAGCTAAAAGGAAAACCATCCTGAGAGTGGACTTTGCAGCATGGCAACAAGCCAGAAAGGAGGGTGTGAGACTCAAGAAAGACTTTTTGCCTCCTGGTGCTTATCACCTCACCTCTCCATGTGACTGGGCCCCTGCTGACTGGGACACCCTGAATTGTTCTGGTCCTTAGCATTGCCCTAGAAATCCATTCCCTTAAGTTTGAAGAATTTCTTCTGGCAAAGGATCTTTTCACCATGTGCCTTTTGAGGGACCCCATTCCAAGGGTGAATCCGCAGTGGTAAACTTGGGAGGGTATAGGCCTCAGAGACTGACTGCCCGAGTTCCCTGCCAGCCCCATCACCCATGAGCTGAGCACCCTTAGGCTATGCTGTCCATTCTCTGAGCCTGGGTTTTCTCACGAGGTTTTGAGGAATAATGTGTGCACAGTGCCTGGAGCAACAAAAAGCTGTGCTGAGGCAGTGGCAGCTATTATTTTAGAATTCAAGGCCGCATTAGAGTCCATTCTTCCCATTTAACAGACTGGCAGACTGAGGCCCAGAGATAGAAGAGGATTCCCCAGTCCCCCCATTGGTAGCAACAGGTGGGATATGAATTTAGGACATTGGATTTCAAACGCAGGGGCTGCCAGCCGTGTCACACCTAGTCACTGTTCCCCAGTGTGGACAGAAGACTGGGGAGGCCAGAGAGTGCAGTGAGCTCTACTCAAAGAGACCAGTGCCCCAGCCTCCATCCTTCTGGGTGGGAGCCTCCTCCAGGAGGGCTCAGATACACAGCACTCAGGTTCCCACCAAATCTGGAATCCTGGGCCTCAACCTGGACCCTGAGGGGAGCGCCAGGTCACCCAGTAAGGGCTGCCCATGTGGCCTGATTGGGCAGAGGTGTACTAACACTGCTGCTTCTTGTGTTTTCCAGCATCCGCCAGGACTTTGATGTTCCCACCAACCACCTGATTGGAGCACACGGGTACTGCACACAGGTCAGGGGGCACCATGGGGCCCAGGGGCAGCAGGTGGTTCTTCCCCTTCTTCTGTTCCTCCCTCCTTTCTTAGCTGCTGCCAACACCCTCCAAGCAGCTTTTACCTGCCCACCTATGGTGGGCTCCACCAGCATGTTGTGGAGACCTAGGAAAAGAACACAGTTTAGCTTCTGTTTTTGGAGAGCTTGCTACACACTGCTCGTGTGCTCAGGGCTGCAGGGATGCAAAAGAGGCTGATGCCGACCCAAGTGCTGCATAGCCTGCAGCCCAAGACGCAGGGAGCGATGCCCCAGCCATGGGCTGGGAGACCTGGGTCCACTTGGCGAGATGACAGCTCTGGCACCCTTTATGTTTGCACAGGATGTTGTCTTTACAGCAGCCCTTCCCACTGCATCTTCACAAAGGGGCCCTCCAGTGGCTTCATAGAGGCAGGGAAGACCCTGAGCACAGTTGCTTGTCACCGACCCTCCCAGTCACCCAGGTGACACCAGGGAAGGGACCTGTTAAAGATGCTGTCTAGTGAGCATCAAAACTGAGAGCTAAATCCTACACCTAGTCTCTTTCCATGCCATTCTCTCCCCGTCATGGCCTCCCAGAGTGGCCATATAGGCCACAGGGATATCTGACTCTCCGTAGATAGAGGGGCCAAAATGTGTAGCGTGGCTAGGCTGGACAGAGCTGCACAGTCTTCCAGGCTCAACTGAGGACCCAGTTGTCCTGGGGGTTCTGGCTCACTACCTGGGCACCATGCAGGGGCAAGCTTGGGGCCTGTGGCTTGTCCAGAACACCCATAGAAGGACTGTGGGGTTGGCTGCTCCCTGTCTTCTTAGAGGAAGGCCTTGGGAGGAGTGGCTGCTCTTCTGGCTGCCTGGGGTGGCCCCGCTGTCACTCTGGGTGCCTGTGTGCTCTATGGGAGCTTCCCCTCGTGGAGGGCAGAGCATGGTATGCTGCCTAGGAGTGGGCAGTGGCAGTCAAGCAGAGTGCAGAGGATGCCAGACCAGAGCGTGGGCCTGGCTTCCAAGCCCTGTTCTGTCTTATCCACAGAATAAGCTAGGGCAGTCTTTCTGTCTTCCCTGAGCTTCAGTTTCCTCATTTGTAGAAGAGGCATTTGGACTAAACCAGGGCTTTTTAAACTGTGATGTGCACATGAATCCCCTGGGGGTCTTGCTGAACAGCAGGCTTAGATTCAGTGGGTCTAGGCTGGGGCCTGAGATGCTGAATTTCTAATAGGCTCCCCAGGGAGGACAATACTGCTGGTCCATGGACCACACTTTGAGTAGCAAGGGACTAGATGGCTGCTAAGCTTTGCCACTGTGTGGCTTTTGAGTCTAGGGGCAGGAAGAGCTCCTGGTGCCCCTTCTTCCCCATCTCAAGCAGGCTTCCTGCTATGAGGAAGGTTTTAGACATACCTTAGATTCTGGAGCAGGGTTCTTTTTTCCCTTTAAAACCTGATGGGAAAACTCAAACCTGCCTGAAAAAATCTGTGCCTTTCTTAGCAGCCATTGCCCTGAAGTGCAGTATCTTAGAGCAGACATTTCCTGCAAATTCTTTTCTCATTTCCTATACAAGGACACAATGAGGCCCCCTCGGTATCTCCCTCCAATAGGGGACCCTCTGTGGCCATCAGAGTAGGCCTCTTTTACTGTCACTGGGGCAGGGGTGTTGGTGTTAACAGAGGGATTTATTAACCCCGGATGTTGTTTTCACAATTCAGGGGAAAACACTTCTATAAACTCTACCCTGCAGAGTTTACACTTGGGAAAGTGCTGTTCTGGCCTTTCCTGCATGCCGTGGGAGAGATGCCTGCCTGCTTGCCTCAGAGGCAATGCCAGCCCTGGCAGAAGGTGGGCAAGACAGAGGGACCTGCCTGCCCTAGTGCTGGGACTGGGCTCGCTGGAATCCTTCCTAAGTGAGTCCTAAGAGGCCACCCTTCATCTTGAATCTGTGTCTAAGCAGATGGTACCATGAGGGTAACAAGGTGGGGAAGAAGGAAGCAACATCAGACAGGGAGCCAGAAGGTGTGGGTGGAAGTTCAGCTCTGGCATCAATTGGCTGTGAGGCTTGTGCAAATCCTTTCTTGCCTGTGAACCTCAATTTCTCCATTTCTAACAGTAGGTTGGACCCTTGAGTGTCCTGCATAAGGAAGGGGCCTTACAGCCACAGTGGTCTACCTTGATGCAGGAGGTACAGGTCGAAGGTGACCTCCAGGGAAATAGTGCTCCACTTGCCACCGTCTATGGTTTCCAGGGTCACCATGCTTGTTGGCTTGCTGGGTGTGCAGCGTGAGTCACAGTACCATCAACTACCTAATACCCCACAGCAAGACAAAGTCAGAGACTGAGCTAGAACCCAGATTTGGGCTTCCTGCCTCCACCTCCCTGCTCTATTCTTCCTGCTCCCTGAAGTACCTTCCTCTACTCTCCCACCCCTATTAAAACTGTCACAGGTTAAGTCCGCATAAGGCCTGGAATTTAGTTATTGGTGCTGTACCACGGTCAGTTTCCTGGTTGAGATAATGTGCTGTGGTTATGTAAGATGTTATCGTTGGGGGAAGCTGGGTGAAGGGTACACAGGAACTCTCTGTACTATTTTTATAACTTCTTTTGAATCTAAAGTTATTTCAAAATAAAAAAGTTTATTTAAAAAATACCATCCTTCAAGACCCACCCAAATGTCACTTCTCCACAAAGCGTCCCTGGCTTGTTCATGTGGTCTTGCACCCATCTGGGCCCCAGAGTGCTTTGTGCACCCATTTTTGTAGCCCCAGTCACATCCTACGTTGTGCTTCAACGTGCAGGCACATATCTGACCCCTCAGTCTAGACCCAAATGCCCCAGGTCAGGAGCCATGTCTCACCCTCTCACAAGTCCCCCAACCACTCAGAGCATAGTCCTGTGCACAGTAGGTGCCCACTGAATGCTTGTGGCATAAAGATGGATGGGGGCCTTGAGTCACTTTGATGAGAAAAGTTGGCAACTTTCCACCAGGGCTTGTGGGAAAATTAAAGTAACAACCTCCTCTGATTTGGGACTCTCTCCCTCTTTGCTTTCCTTCCTTCTCCATTCTTTTCTTTTGGTCCCAATCTCCCTTCCACACTTTCAGTAGCTGATGCAACAACTTGACAAGCCTTTCTTCTTTTTCTCACCTACAGGAACTTGTCAATCTGCTCCTGACTGGGAAAGCCGTTTCCAATGTTTTCAACGATGTGGTTGAGCTGGATTCTGGGGACGGGAACATCACACTTCTCAGGGGCATTGCTGCACGCAGCGATATTGGCTTCTTATCTCTCTTTGAGCACTACAGCGTGTGCCAGGTACACAGATGCTCATGTTCTCTACAAACGGAGGAGACTGGCTCCCTGGGACCAGTGAGGAGGGAAATGGGAAGGAAAGCTGGGCTCCAGTTCCCAGAACTGGATGGAATTCGGGTCCAGTCTGAATCACAGAGAGTTTGAGAATAAGTACAGTTTCCCTGCCATCAAACACAGGCACATAATTCAGACCCAAAGCCAGCTGATACCATGTTCTGGGAAGGATTGTTTATGAAGGACTTTTAGGGATTTATAGTGTGATTGTGGGTCATAGTGGCTGCAGCTGTGGTGTGTGTGTGTGTATGTTGGGGTGAGGGTTCTTCCTAAGTGACAGGAGCTTGAGGGTTTAGGCCTTGTATTAGTTTCCTAGGACTGCCACAGCAAAGTACCACAAACTGGGTGGCTTGAAACAACAGAAACTTAGAAGGCTAGAAGTTCAAGGTCAAGGTGTCCACAGGGCCATGGTCTCTCTGAAGCTCATAGTGGGAGTCCTTCCCTGCCTCTTCAGCATTTGGTGTCTTCTGGTAGTCCTTGGTGTTCCTTGGCTTATATATGCATCACTCCAGTCTCTGCCTCCACCCATCATCACATGGCCTTTTTTCCTTGTGTCTTTTCTTATAAGGACCTCAGTCATATTGGATTAAGGGCCCACTCTACTCCAGTATGACCTCATCTTTTTTTTTTTTTTTGAGACAGAGTGTCACTCTCTTGTTCTGGGTAGAGTGCAGTGGTGTCATCATAGCTTACTACAACCTCAAACTCCTGGGCTCAAGTAATCCTCCTGCCTAAGCCTCCTGAGAAGCTAGGACTACAGGTGCATGCCACACACCCAGCTATTATTTTTTTCTATTTTTAGTAGAGACAAGGTCTCGCTGTTGCTCAGGCTGGTCTCGAACTCCTGAGCTCAAGCGATCCTCCCGCCTCGGCCTCCTAGAGTGCTAGGATTACAGGTGTGAGCCACTGTGCTCAGCATACCTCATCTTAGCTATATCTTTAACAACCCTATATCCAAACAAGGTCCCATTCTGAGGCACTGGGGCTAGGGTAATGTATCTTTTGAGGGTACAGTTCTACCCCTAAGAGGCCTCACAAGGCCTGTTTGCTGGAGTATGGTCTCTGCATCCTCTCTCACTGCAGCTGGGGTCTCGGGAAGGGCCAGGCCCCAGTCGAAGCTGGACAGGGCAAGGTTACTGTGCCTTTGGGGAATGTGAGCAAGGGTTGAGCAGGGCTGGTCAGAGGAGCACTGGACCCTGCCTTCTCCCTCCAGCTGCCACAGAACCTTCTCTTAGCCTAGATTTTCATGGCTTTTGAGAGCCCATTGTTCTGTGGTTGATTATACAGAAAGGGTAGTCCTGAGAGGTAGCAGGAGCTCTTTATGCGGTGGCTACAAAGATTATTGGAGGGTCTGGACAAGGCCTCATTCTTCATGTATCCCCAGAACCAGGATGCAGAGACTGACATAACTGGGGCAATCAGTGCTAGGCGAATGGATTTGCAGGGTAGAAAGGGACTAGGGTTTTAAGCCAGGGCTCAGTTTCATCCGCTCTTCCCATGTGACCACATATTCAGGTGTGCCATCCCTTGCTAATGGACCACGTGGTACGGCCTCATCCCCAGATCAGGTGATATCCCCCTAGTGCACAGAAAGCAGACTTATGTGTTCCAAAGACTTGGGGAGAAATGAGAAAAGCTCCTTCCTGATTGTGCTGGTGTCAGGAGGGAGCCCAGGAATGAGGCTGGTAAGAAGCACCAGGGCTCTCCAGCATCAGACCCTGGGTGTTCTCTGAAAGTATTCAGGCTGAAATTCCACGGGCTGGGAGAGGTAACCTTGGCCAGGCTCACGGAATTCCCAGGCTCACCAGGAGCCCTGGTTTCATTTTTGTGTCGAGGGCGTTGGTCAAAAAGTAAACTATTTCCCCTTGGTCTGTGGAGGGTAATTGATAAGAGATCACTCAGGGTCATCTTTCATTTGGAATAAAAGGACTGTTGAAGAAATTCAGGTCCTATGATGATCTCCTCCCCATGCACTTGTTGGATCCTCATAGACCCTATTTGCTGTTGTATGCTTGGCTGAGGACTGAGAGTTTTTCCTCCCTGTTGTGAGAGGATACTTTCCTCCTCTGCCTTGCAACTTGCAAGCTTGCTAAGGAAGGAGCCGCCTCCTTTTCTGCTCCATGAGCTCACTGAGGACTGGGCTTTAGCCTCCGCCTTCCCCTGAAGACTCAGGCAGGGCCTAGCAGCTCAGACCAAGCTTTCTCCTCCTTTAATACTACCTACTGTCCCTCTGTCCCCGAGCCCCTCAAGCCCTACACAATTAGCCACATTGGACATAGAAGGAGTCCAGGGGCATTCAGTGCCAAGCCCAGACCTGGACTCAGAGCCAGGGCGCTCCACTGGGCAGCACAGACACGGCCACGGGGAAGATGTGGCATCTGGAACAGCTTGGGCCACGACATCCACAGCAAGGCTGTACACTCACGTGGGAGGTGAAAGGAACCCCTGACTCACAGCCTGTCTCTGTAGCCTGTGGCTAGGACCTGGGGTTCTGGGGCCCTCACTGAGTCTGTTGGGGGGAGGAGGCCCGACCCATAAGTGAGCTTCCCAGATGACCCACACTCAAGGTGTGCCTGGGGGAAACAGGGGAAACTCTTGGGCTGGAGAAACTCACCCTCTGCTGTAAGTAACTGGCCTCATGCCCTAGCCTGGCTGTGGCCTATGGGACCTCTGTGGGCTATTCATGACCCCACCAGGCTGGTCTGGCCCTTCTTACTTCCAACCCACTCCCTCCGTCCCAGAGTGAAGCTCACCAGTGTGGGTTGGACTGCATTGTAGACTGCAGTTGGAAGGCCATGCCCCTCCAGGCTCATGGGTGTGGGGGATGCTGACCAGGCCAGGAAGGATGGGGTAGGGCCAGGAGTTTAACCTTAGCACTTCTCCCATGACCTTCAGGGCATGTTCATTGCTGTCTTCATGAAGGGACCCAAGGGAAAACACCTTGGCAGGGAGGGTTCTGGAAGCTCCATCTTCCTCCTGTCTTCCCAAGCTCAGTGAACAGCACCATCCACCCTATTACTCAAACCAGGAGTGCAGCCACCCCACCAGAAGGCCATTTGGCTATCCCGCAAGTTGTTTCTAAAGTCTGACCCCTTTTACCCTGGTCCAGACCACCAGCATCACTAGTCCTGTGACAGTCCAGTGGATTTCAGCTTCTGCCCCCACCCCTTCCCATCCTGTCCCTTTGCTGAAGGGACATGATCTTCAAAAACCTAGATCCAATCATATCATTCCTTTGCTCAATACCCCTCAGTGGTTTTCCAATCCTCTGAGGCTGTTGTGAACTGAATTGTGTCCTCTTAAAATTCATATATTGAAGTCCTAACGTATGAATTTTTTGCAGTCCTATCTCAGAATATAACTATATTTGGAGTAAGGATATTTAAGGAGAGGATTAAGGTAAAATGAGGTCACTAGGATGGGACCTAATCCAGTATGACTGCTGTCACCATAAGAAGAGGAGATTATGACACAGACACACATAGGGAAGACCAACATGAAGACACAGGGAAAAGGCGGCCATCTACACGCCAAGGAGAGAGGCCTTAAGACACAACCCTGACAGCACCTTGATCTCAGACTTCTAGCCTCCAGGATGGTGAGGAAATTAATTTCTGTTGTGTAAGCCACCTAGTTTGTGGTATTTGTTATGGCAGCCCAAGCAAACCAATACAGAGACTAGAATCCAAAACTTCTGTGACCTACAAGGCCCTACCAGACCTGTGCCCACTTCCTCTCTCATGTTAGCCCAGCACACTCTCTCCCTCAGGCTCTGCGCTTTGCCACACTTTCCTCCTCTCAGTTTCTTTCCCACCTCCAGCCTTTGCACATACAGTATCCTCCACCTGCCTAGCTTTTGCCTCTCGTCAAGTTTTGCATTAAATGATATTAACGCTTCCTAAAAGGAGGCCTTTCCCGTCCTCATCACTGTATGGAAGTAGGTGTTTCTTCTCGTGGTCCCTCCCCACCTTGTCATTCTCCATCAGATTATCTTCATTCTTTATTCCATGGACCTCTTCTTGGTTCTAAGCATCATATTTTATCACTTTTAAGATGCAGACTTTCCTCACATTTGAACATTTCTGAAATTTTGATGCATTCTTACAGTCAGTGATGTGTCAGACTTTGTCAGCTTTCTTTATTTCTTAGCGTTACAAAAAATAATGGTGAATCTAATGGCATCTTAGATGTGATGAGGTGCAGTAAAGGTGCCAGGGACAGAAGGTATAAATCATATTGGATGAGTGTTGTCCTTAGAACCAACACACTGTAACTCTGCCTGCCATTAAATGTTAACCCTTTTATTTTATTTTCAATTAATTAATTAATATATTTTTTGAGACAGAGTCTCACTTTGTTGCCCAGGCTAGAGTGCAATAGTGTCATTATAGTTCACTGCAACCTCAAATTCCTGGGCTCAAGCGAGCCACCCAAGTAGCTAGGACTATAGGTGTGTGCCACCATGCCTGGCTATTTTTTCTATTTTTTGTAGAGACGGGGTCTCGCTCTTGCTCAGGCTGGTCTCGAACTCCTGCCCTCAAGTGATCTTCCTACCTTGGCCTCCCAGAGTGTTAGGATTATAGGCTTGAGGCAGCACACCTGGCCTGACCCTTTTTATTTTTATTTCAGTATATAACAGGGGTGCAAATAATTAGGATACATACATTGCGTTTGCTCCACTGAGTTAGCTTCAAACATGTCCATCCCCCACATGGTGCACACCTTACCCATTAGGTGTGAATATACCCATCCCCTCCTCTCCCTTCCCACCTGCCTAACACCTAATGAATATTACTACTATATGGGCACATAAGTGTTGATCAGTTAATACCAATTTGATGGTGAATATATGTGGTGCTTGTTTTTCCATTCTTGTGATACTTCACTTAGTAGAATGGGCTCCAGCTCTATTTCAGGGTAATATAAGGGGTGCTAGATCACCATTGTTTTTTGTGGCTGAGTAGAACTCCATGGTATACATATACCACATTTTAATAATCCACTCAGGTATTGATGGGCACTTGGGTTGTTTCCACATCTTTGCAATTGTGAATTGTGCTGCTGTAAACATTCTAGTGCAGATGTCTTTTTTTGTAGAATGTCTTTTTTTCCTTTGGATAGATGCCCAGTAATGGGATTGCTGGATCAAATGGTAGTTCTGCTTGTAGCTCTTTGAGGTATCTCCATATTACTTTCCACAGAGGTTATACTGGTTTGCAGTCCCACCAGCAGTGTATGAGTGTTCCTGTTTCTCCACATCCATGCCAACATTTATTGTTTTGGGACTTTTTGATAAAGGCCATTCTCACTGGAGTGTAGTTTTGATTTGCATTTCCCTGATGATTAGAGATGTTGAGCATTTTTTAATATATTTGTTTGGCCATTAGTCTATCTTCTTTTGCAAAGTTTATGTTCATATTCTTTGCCCACTTTTTGATAGGGTTGTTTGATTTTTTCTTACTGATTTTCCTGAGTTCTATATAGATTCTAGTTATCAGCTCTTTATCAGATGTGTAGCATGAGAATATTTTCTCCCATTCTGTAGGTTGTTTACTGTCATGATAGTTTCCTTGGCTGTACAGAAGCTTTTTAATTTGATTGGGTCCCATTTATTTATTTTTGTTGTTGCTGTGTTTGCCTTTGGGGTCTTCTTCATAAATTCTTTGCCTAGCCCAATGTCTGTAAGAGTTATTCCAACATTTTCTTCTTGAATTCTTATAGTTTCATGCCTTAGGTTTAAGTCTGTTATCCACCGTGAGTTGATTTTTATGAGAGGTGAGAGGTACGGATCCTGTTTCAGTCTTCTACATGTGGCTATCTGATTTTATCAGCACCATTTATTGAATAAGGATTCTTTTCCGCAGTGTATGTTTTTGTCTGCTTTGTCAAAGATTAGATGACTATATGAGGAAGGTTTTATATCTGGGTTCTCAGTTCTGTTCCATTGGTCTATGTCTCTGTTCTTTTGCCAGTACTATGCTGTTTTAGTTACTATGCTGTTTTAGTTACTATAGCCTTATAGTACAGCTTGAAGTCTGGTAAATTAATGCCTTCCAATTTGTTCTTTTTGCTTAACACCTTAAGGACTGCTCATGAGTTTTCTCCTGTTTCCCACATCATCTGTTAAGGATTGCTGATGAGTTTTCTTGTTTTTCACTGTAGTTAAGATGATTTAAATAATGTGCAGTTTGCCCAAAAACGTTCGGTACCTGGAGTATGTCTTAGAGATTTCTATGCGGTACGAAAGGTGTTAAGATCGCTTTTCCTATATGAGGTCTTCTCTCATTCCTTATGAAGCATAGAATTATTTTTTCTAGATCTGTGAAAAATGATGTTGGTTTTTTAATAGAGATTGTATTGAATCTGTAGGTCACTTTGGGTAATATAGACATTTTAACAATGTTGATTCTGCTGACCCATGAGCATGGTATGGTTTTCCACCTGTTTACATCCTCTGCTATTTCCTTCCTCAGTGTTTCTTAGTTCTCCCTGTAGAGGTCTTTTACCGCCTTAGTTTAATATATTCCTAGGTATTTTATTTTCTTTGTTGCTATTGTGAAGGGTATTGAGTCTTTGATTTGGTTCTCAGTCTGACTGTTGTTGGCGTATAGGAATGCTACTGATTTCTGTACGTTGATTTTGTAACCTGAGACTTTACTGAATTTATTTATCAATTCCAGTAGTCTCATGGCCGTATCTTTGCGATTTTCTAGATATAAGATTATATCGTCAGCAAAGAGCTATAGTTTGACATTTTCTTCCCCCATTTAGATGCCCTTGATTTCCTTCTCTTGTCTGATTCCTCTGGCTAGGACTTCTAGCACTACGTTGAATAGAAGTGGTGACAGAGGGCAACCTTGTCTGGTTCCAGTTCTAAGTGGGAATGCTTTCAGTATTTCTTCGTTCAGTATGATGTTGTCTGTGGGTTTGTCATATATGGCTTTTACCATTTTGAGGTAAGTTCCATCTATGCCTATTTTGTTAAATGTTCTTATCATAAAGGGGTGCTGAATTTTGTTGAATGCTTTTTCTGTGTCTATTCGGAGGATCATATGGTCTTTGTTTTGGTTCTATTTATATGGTGAATTACATTTATAGATTTGCTTATGTTGAACCATCCTACATCTCTGGGATGAAGCCCGCTTGGTTGTGATGGATTATTTTTTTGACAAGCACCTGAATTCAGTTTGCTAGGATGTTGTAAAGAATTTTTGCATCTGTATTCATAAGGGATATTGGTCTGTAGTTTTCTTTTTTTGTTGCATCCTTTCCTGGTTTTGGTATCAGGGTGATGATGGCTTCATAAAATATATTAGGGAGGATTCCTTCCTTCTCAATGTTGTGAAATAATTTCTGCAGTATAGGCACCAGTTCTTCTTTGTAGGTCTGGTAAAATTCGGGTGTGAAACCATCTGGTCTGGGATTTTTCTTTTTAGGAAAGTTTTGTATTGTTGCTTCAATTTCGGTACTTGATATTGGTCTGTTCAGGAATTCTGTTTTTTACTGTTTGAACCTAGGGAGGCTGTGTGTTTCTAAGAATTTGTCTATTTCCTCCACATTTTCAAGTTTATGTGCATAGAGGTTTTTATAGTATTCATAGACAATACTTTGTATTTCCATGGTATTAGTTGTAATTTCTCCTTTTTCATTCCTGTGGAGCTTACTAGAGTTCTTTCTTTTCTGCTTTTTGTTAATCTAGCAAGAGGCATGTCAAGTTTGTTAATTTTTTCAAAGAACCAACTTTTTGTTTTATTAATCTTCTGTATAGTTTTGTTACCAATTTCATTTCATTCTGCTCTGATCTTTGTTATTTCTTTTCTTCTGCTGGGTTTGGAGTCAGTTTGCTCTGAGTGGAGCTGCAGAAAGAGAGAACTCCCTGTGCATAGTGGAAACACCAGGAAGGGGAAGTGGGAGGGGATTCTGGGACATCTCGTTATGCCCTGCCAATCCTCCACCTGGCTGCCCCTGGTCCAGGGATGTAGCATTCCTGCAGGGTCATGTGCCAGTATTTCTTTTGTTGGGAGGATTAAGAGCACATGCAGGTCATCCTTTTCTAGTTCTTTGAAACGATTCATTAGATTGTTGATTGGTGATCTTTCTGTCTTTTGGATGTAGGCATTTATGGATATAAATTTTCCTCTCAGGGCTGCTTTATCTGTGTCCCATAGATTTTGACTTGTGTGTCTGCTTTATCATTTAATTCAAAGAATCTTTTGATTTCCATCTTAATTTGCTCCTTAGCCCAATAATCATACAGCAGAAGGTTGTTTAGTTTCCAAGACTTTGTGTAGAGATGAGAGTTTCTGTTGAAATTTATTTCCAATTTTATTCTATTGTGGTCTGAGAAGATGCATGGTATAATTTCTTTTTTCAAAAAAATTTTTTGAGGCATGCTTTGTGGCCTAGGATGTGGTCAATCTTAGAGAATGTCCCATGAGTTAATGAGAAAAATATATATTCAGTGATTGAGGGGTTCAGAATGTTCTGTAAATGTCAGTCAGGCCCACTTGTTCTAGAGTTCTGTTTAAGTCCATCGTTTCTTTGTTTATTTTCTGTTTGGAGCATTTGTCCTGTGCTAAAATTCCTGGCTATTACAGTGTTGCTGTTTATCATTTTGTTTAGATCAAGTAGGATTTGCTTTATGAATCTAGTGCACCTGAGTTAGATGCATAAATATTTAGAATTGTTATGTTTTCTTGTTGAATTGTACCCTTCACCATTATACAGTGACCATCTTTGTCTTCCATTACTTTTGTTGATGTGAAGACTAAGTTATTTGAAATCAGAACTGCTACGCCAGCTTTCTTTTGGCTTCTGTTTGCATGAAATATTGTTTTCCATTCCTTCACCTTGATTCTGAAGGCATCCTTGTGAGTTAGATGTGTTTCCTGAAGACAGCAGATACTTGGCTTGTATATATTTATCCATTTATCCTGTGTTTCTTTAGTGGGCAGTTCAAGCCATTCACATTTATTGAAAGAATTGATAAGTGGGGCAGATTTCTGTTCATCCTGTTGAGCTGAATTTTGTTGCTTTGTTTTCTTTCGTGAGCCATTGTGGTATCTGGCCTTTGACCTTTAGCTTTTGGATGATTTTACATTGGTGTTTATTATGGTAATCCATGTATAATACTGTTCTGAGTACTTCCTGGAAGGCAGGTCTTGTCTTGATGAATTCCCTCAGTCTTTGCTTGGCTGAGAAGGTCTTTATTTCTTCTTTATATAAGAAACTTAGTTTTGCAGGGTACAAGATTCTAGGCTGGGCATTATTCTGTTTGAGAAGAGTGAGAATGGGGCCTAAGTCTCTTCCGGCTTATAAGGTCTCAGTTGAGTCTGATGGGTTGAGTCTGCAGTTAGTCTGATGGGTTTTCCTTTGTAGGTTATCTGCTTCTTTCGCCTTACAACTCGTAGGAGGGCCTCTTTTGTAGTTATTTTGGCCAGTCTAATGACTATGTGATGTGGTATCTTCCTGTTTGCAATGATTCTCCCAGGAGTCTTTTCAGCTTCTTGTACCTGGATATCTAGATTTTTAGCAAGGCCTGGGAAATTTTCCTCCCTTATATCCTCAAATAGTTTATACAATCCTTGTATATTTTCTTCTTCACCCTCAGGGATGCCTGAACCTTTTAAATTAGTGTTTCTAATCTTGTGGTCCATGGATGGCTTTAGGTCATTCATAACCTCCCCAGAAGATTAAGAATCAACATAAAAGGTAACCTCTAATGGTGCTGCATGTTCAGCCACCAGCAGAAAGCCTCAGACTGTGCTGGAGGAAATGTGTACCCCGCCCCCAACTTCACACCTTGCTCCAAGCCTTTGGTGAATTCAAAGGAAGAGAATTTCATCTCTGGAAAATGTCACCCACTTGGAAAGGGGCTCCTGAATGAAAAAACTCATTTATAAGCTCTCTGGGCAGCTATTTTGCCCTTAATCTTTTGACTATTATTTATGTATGGCAAGCTGCCCTTTTGTCCCTCCGATGGAAAATTCATGGTGGCTGACTGTGCAAAGGCCTGCTCCCTGGTTGGCTTCAGGGCTCTTTCCCTGCCATGAATGAGCACTAGATCCTGGCTTCAGGATTCCTTGTTCCAGGCGATACCCTCAAAAGAAAAGCCTCTTTTGGGCATGGAATGGAAGCCAAGTGTGCAATGGGGTTGGTTTAGGCACACCCAGCCATGTCCCTTAAGACATCTAATTCCCCCACACCCCACCAGGAAGCGAGCTGTGCAGTCTGCTTTCATGTCACACAGGGCTGGGTTGAGGCCCTGGTGGTGAGGGGGAGGGGTGCTTCGACAATAAGAAAGGGTTGAACAAGTTGTAAAGATCATCCTCCTGCTCTCTAGAGGAGGTGGCTTCCCATGGGCAGGCATTTCACTGGGGACCTGGTTCAGCATCTTTTGAGTACAGCCCCTCTGTCCAAGACACCTCTAGCCTAGAGTCAGCTCCCAGGCGGGAGCTGCCTGACTACACTTCTGCAAAGGCCCTGGAGAAAGTATGCCCTTCTCCCCACTGGAAAAATAATTCCCATTCTTTCTTTAATCCACAGGCTCTGACTGTAAATACCTGAGCATGCAAACATCTCCCTGGGGCTGGTGGGGATTAGGCCAGAATCAGCCTGGCCCATAGCATGTACATAGCCAAATAACCCACGGCCCGGAGTGGGGAAACCATGCCCCAGGGAGTCACAGGGGATGGAGAGAGTGCATAGAGGGCCAGGCATTCAAGGGTTGGTCACTCTCCCCATTGCAGGCAAGGCACTAGCAATGTGCTGAGGGCCCTGATGTTTATTCCAAGGTACCTGTCTTCCCTAAACACCTTTGTACCATGAAATTTGCCTGCTGGAAACTTTTCAGCAGAAACTTCACATGCCTTACCCTGGTACTTCCTCAGCCTTATCCTCCCCTGCACCCTTCCTGAATGCCACTCTGTACCCTGAACTTCTCTGGCCATTCATTCCTGGCATTCCCTACAGACTGCTCAGTAGATCTTTCCCTCCTGGCTCTCTGTGGCTCCAGTCCTACCTGTTTTCACGGTGTGGTTCTAGCTTAAATCCTGCTTCATCTACGAGGGCCTGGGTTGTTGGCTATAAGTAAGGGTAGTCTGGCATGAAAGAGGCAGGGGAAGGCATCATGGTGAGACAGTGATGCCCTGTGGTCTAGGTGGGCAGGCACTTAATATGTCCCCTGGGAGCTGCAAGGAGGAAGTTATCCCTGTTCCCTGACTGGGTCAGCTGGGAGATGCAGGCTTTCCAAGGGGAGGCAATATCTAGACTGGTGGGCAGAGACTACAAAGGCATGGTTGACAAGCTGGATTAGTTTGAGGGGCGTGGGAAGAATTGGTTAGGAGGTCATTGCTGTGATCCAGGTTGGGGGTGGTGAGTAAACCTGAGGAGAGGTCTGAGAGGCTGGGGGTTGAGGAGCTTTTGGATGCAGAATGGGCAGCACAGGGAACCCCTAGGTGTGGGGGCTGAAGGGGAGGGTGATGCTGGGTCTCAGGTCTGTGTGGCAGAGGCTCCACAAGCAGCAGCAGGCATGGGTGGCTCGGAAAACAGGCCTATGATCTGGGTAGCACGGGGGCTTCCAGCATCAGACACAGACGTGATCCTCAACAAGGCCTCTCTGAGGTCATCCCTGCCTTAAGTTGGACAGAATATGCCCTGACTTCTTTCCTGGGGATGGCACGTTGCATCCGGCCTCTCCCTCCATCCAGGTCGGCTGCTTCCTGAAGACCCCAAGGTTTCCCATCTGGGTGGTGTGCAGCGAGAGCCACTTCAGCGTCCTCTTCAGCCTGCAGCAGGAGCTCCTGTGTGACTGGAGGACCGAGAGGCTCTTCGACCTGTATTACTATGACGGCCTGGCCAACCAGCAGGAGCAGATCCGGCTGACCATCGGTGCGGCACCTGCCCAACATTCCCCGGGCGTCCTCAGGGAAACCAGCCTTAACATGCCCCCTCGGGACAGTCAGGGAACAGTGCAGACTTGAGTGTCATGGCTTGGGGATCAGAGAGCGAACGTTGCAAGGACCTCATACAGGAGGGGGCCAGAGCTGGGCCTTGAGCCATGAATGGCATCAGGTATAAGGTGAGGTTGAGACTGCATGGTAAAGAGCCCTGAATACGATGCTGACAGGTTTGGATTTATTCTTCAGGCAATAGGGAGTCCTGAAAAGATGAGATCAGATGTGTTTTTGGAAAGAATATTGTGGTAGCTGAAGCAGGCACTGGAGGTGAGGGACCAGTGAGTTGTTCAGGTGAGACCAATACCAGGCATGAGGGCAGATCCAGTGGAAATGGAGAGGAGAGGACAGGTACTAGAAGGGTTGGGCCTCAGGAGTTAGGGTTGTCCATGTTGACCTTGGGGTGAGTACAGGGCCCTAGGTAATGTGTATCTGCCTCTCCTCTCCAGACACCACGCAGACCACCCCTGAGGACAGAGACAATGACCTTGTCCCACCCCTTGAGCTCTGCATCAGAACCAAGTGAGTCTGACCTCTCTCTGGCTTTGAACCTCACAGTGAGTGGCTGGGGGTGTGCAGTGGTTGGAATGGTCAGGCCTGCGGGAAGGAGGATGGGTTCCTGGACTGTCCTAAGTGGGGTGCGGTTAGTTGAGACCCCCACAGATTGGAAAGATGCACATGTGCTGAGGCCTTGTGCATAAGTAGGTTTCTCTGTCTGTGGTCACTGGGGCCCATCTGCAGGAGCGTGTACTCTGCAGGGGTGCATGTCTTTAGACAGCATCTGAGGATGTCCCCATGGTGGGTGGGGGGTAAGTGGGTGTCTCTTGAAGCCCCTCTTCCCTCAAGGACGCAGCAGCCAGATGCGGTAAGTGCCATTAGGCCAGAAGGAGCAGGATGGGAAGGTGCGAAGGCCTGGCCCAGCCGGGGTGTGGAGGGAGGTGGCCAACTGGAGTGCAGCACCCTCTGCATGGGGGCAGGTGGGAGGACTGAGAGGACCGAGCAGCCTCGACTACTCTGAACACTGAGCAGAGGTGCCCGTAGCCTCAGAGGCAGGTGAGGGCATTGACACCTCTGACCCAGCCCCTCTGTGTGTAAGGGGACACTGAGGCACAGGCCATTGGAGGGAGTGCTCAGTCCACAGGGCTCACTTCCCTTGTGAGTGGTCCGTCCGAGCAGGCCCAGGTTGGGGCAGCACTCCGGAGGGCTGGTGGGGCTGTGGCTGTCAGCAATGCCTGGCACGCTCCATCAGGCCCTTCATGAAGCCTTTGGGTCACGACATGTGTCAGTGTGCAGCGGAAGGAGATGCCAGGAGGGAGGAGACCTGGACCCTAGGGCCTTCTGGAGAAGCAGTGGGACTTGCAGCCTTTATGGGTATAGGTTCTGGGGACTGGCTGCCTGGGTTTCAACCCAGGCTCTGCCAATTTCTAGTGTGAGCCACTGGTCTTCACCTATCTGCAAATCTCTTTGTCATCTGTAAAACAGGGATAAGGACAGTCCCTAGCTCACCGGTTTTTGTGATGAGTACCTAGGACATTACCAAGTGCCCTCAGTGTTAGCTCATTATTGTCTCAACCACTCATGATTGTCTGTGACCTCAGGCAGAATCTCCGTGTCCCTGTGTGGGACATGGTTGGGGTTGAGGTGGGGAGATATGGACAATGGCTGAGGTCCTGTAGCGCTGACTGCCTGAGATCCAGATGACACACTTGGAGCTTAGGGTTGCTGCCCACCTGCAGGCAAGCAAGCCTGTGAGTGGAGCTGCAGAGAGAGAACTCCCTGTGCATAGTGGAAACACCAGGAAGGGGAAGTGGGAGGGGATGCTGGGACATCCTCATGATGCCCCACCCATCCGTCCACCTGCCCGCCCCTGGGCCAGGGATGAAGTGTTCCTGTGGGGTCATGTGCCGGTATTTCTTTCATCGGGAGGATTAAGGGCACATGCAGGTCACTTTCCTTTCATGTACAAAGGGCCACTCATTCAAAGTGATGAGAGAAGAGCAGCAATGGGGAAAGAGGCGACGCTGGCCTTGGCATTTATGCAGGACAGCGTAGGAGGCCACAGGGCATCCTTCCTGCAGGCAGACCTGCCAAGCAGGGCTCTGAGTGCACCCTGGGCACAGCCTCTGCTTGCCTCTGGACCCCTGGGACCCTTATCGAAGGCCTCCCAGGGAGTGGCCCACCACCCTGAAACCTCTCCACGTCCCCTTCTGCAGTAACTCCTCTTTCCCCCAAAACCATTTGACTGCATGGCTCACCAAGTGCCTCCCAGTGTGGGCCCAGGATTGGACTTCTTAGGCTCAGTCCCAACAGACAGTCATTTGAGAATGACTCAGGGCTCTGGCCTGTCCCCGAGGCAGCCCCTGGCCCAGTGTTGGCATGGCATGGAGTGACAGTCCGAGTGCAGAAATGGGCCTGAAGCTCCTCTTCCTCCTCTGTTGGCTGCCCTGTTCCTGGACTTCCCTCCCTTGCCCCATGGCCTCATGTGTCAGGGAGTGGGCTCTTGGCCTCTCCTCAAGCAGTGCTCCCCGATGGTTGCTATAGACGGAAAAAAATCACATTTGCACAGCACACAGGGCTAGAGACAACTGGCCTGGGGACTCCAGTCATCCCAGATCCCACCCAGCTCCCTGATGGCTGAGGGGAACCTGTATCTGTTTGTGGCTCACCCATCAGGAAGGCTTGCTCCAGAGCAGTGGTTCTCAAGCTTTAGGGGCTTCAGAATCACCTGGAGAACATGTGAAAACACGGATCACTGGACCCCACTCCCAGCATTTCTGGTTCAGGAAGGAGCCTGAGAATTTGCATGTCTTAGGAGTTCCAGGTGCTGCTGATGCATATGTGCCTCTGGGGACCACAGTTTGAGAACCGCTGTTCTAGTGACTGGTGTGGGCCGTGCCTGCATCTCCTCCGACCTGACTGCCTGTGAGTGTGAGGTAGAGTGAGGCACTGTCCCTCCAGCATCTGACCTGCACTAAAGCACTAGGCCAAGGTGCTTTCCTCTGTGCTCCCCTGCACCCCCGATGAATGTTCCTAAGGCCAGCTGCGTGTTCTGTTCCCCCCATCACTCCCCCGTCATGGTGCGTCCAGCTGGGCAGTTAACACGATGAGGCTTTTCCCAGCACTATTCCTGGAAAAGCTGAGTGGGTGAGTGAAGAGTGGTAACACTGGGCCTCCCCACCGCCCCTCAGATAACATGCTACTGTAACGGGAAACAGCACCCGGCCTCCTGGAATCCTATTTCAAGGGGTCAGATTACAAAGGCTTTGCATTTTGTTTTCATCCCAGATCCTCAAACAGCTGAAAGGGAGAAACTTGGGAAGGTGGCCTCCAAGGTCAGTGAGGACCTGCTGGAGGTGGGTCCTGCCTCTTGAGGGGTAGGTGCTGCTGTCTGTAGGAAGAACCTGCCTTGTCAGGAAGAGGGTATGCATGGTGCCGTGGCCTGAGCTCAGGGTCTTTACAAGGCTGGGGTCAGGCCCCAAGTCCTGGAGGAGATGCAGCTGTGCACCTTGGCCATCTTACCCATCCTGCTGGATGGGCAGGCAGCAGGCAGACCGACCTGGTGGGCGGATGGCGTTTCCCTCCTATCACATCAGCCCTCGGACCCATGGGCTGGACTCCATGGAAGAAACAGCTGGATAGGACTTGGTTCTTGCTCTGTGAGAGTTCACAGTCAACTAGAAGTCAAGTTCAGAATGAATGCTGTTCTAATCCAGGGAAGGAGGCACTGCCCACCCTTAAACCTGGCTATTGCCCTGCAAGAACTCCAGACTCACACCTGACCCAGCACAGGACACACCATATACCTAGCTGTCTGGCAGCTCACTTGGATGCACACAGTAGCCCCTAGACACCATCTGATGTAGCCCCTTCTACAGATGGAGAGATGGGGGTCTCCAGAATGGGGGTCTGCACCCTGGCCATGCCTTGAGGCATGAGCAGCTCAGGGACTGGAGCTTAGACCCTTGTTGTCCCGGCCCAGTGGAAGGTCACTGAGCGGGCACTGTGACTTCCTGTCACCTGGCTTTGTTGCCACAGTGACATTGCACAAGTCCAGACTGCCGGTTTTGCCTTTGGAGAAGAGCATCCTAATTCAAACCATCCCTGGTTCCCCCTGCTGCCTCTCCCCTTTGGTGTGACACACGTCTCGGCTTCAGAGAGTCTCCTATTACCTTTGTGTGTGTCAGGAAAGTGGGGTCTGTCCCCACCCCTCCCCCTGCTGTTCTCTAACCACCGCAGCAAGAAGCAACTTATTTATGGGCATTTTCAATCAAGACACATGCAGTGACCTCTCATGCTTCCAGCCTAGCTAGAGTGGGAGAAAATGAAACAGTTGTCAACAGTCCAGAGAAAAGAGGAAAGAACTCATAACCGGGGCCTGAGGCACAGATGTTTCTGTTTGGAGGCTCAGACAAGAAATTGAAAATGTAATTCCAGCTGGGAATGACGCCTCTGAGGGTCTGGGGCAGAGCACCCACCTCCCTCAGCTGTCCCCCCACCTGCCCGAGGTGCCTCCTGCTCAGCTTTTGTGCGGACACCTCACCTAGTCCCTGTTCCCTGGGTGCCCCCACTGCCCCGACTGTCCCCGACAGCCCTTCTCCTCAGATGCCCAGCTGCCCACACACACCTACCCTGCACTGGCTCTGCAGTTGTCACGCTGTGTGAGCTCCAGGTCTGGCTCTGCTGTGGGGCTCAGTTTCCCTCTCTGTTGATTGGGTATAACGATCCCTGAGCTGTTGTGAGGGTGAGAGAAGAGCTGCGGAAACTCTTTGAGGACCACAAGGGGTTCTGCACGTGTGTTGAGGGAGAAGGAAGAATCAGGTGGTGGCAGGTTGGGTAAGAGCTTGGGAGGAGGCAGAAAGGAGGGGGCAAGAGGCAGGGACGGTGGTCCTGGGCAGGGCTTTGTGAAGTGTGAGTGGAGGCCAAGGTCTCTGCTGCGTGCCTGGGGAGGGGGAGGAGAGCCGGCGTGGAGGGGCGTGCTCATGCAGCGGCGCCTCCACCCCCACGCTTCAGGCATGAGTGAGACCCACTCTGCCCTGGAGCCTGGGGTGCCCAGGCCTGGGTGCTGAGGGCCACAGCAGGTGGCCTGACAGTCAGAACGCTTCTGCAAGGAGGAATCCCGGAACTGATCCTGAAGCATGGTGGGCAGGGGAGGGCACAGCACGGATTAAGGCCCACAGGTGAGGGCTAGCCCAGGCGGCTCACCCTAGAGCCGCTCCTGGTTCTGAGTGGCTGCAGCACAGGAACAGAAACTTGCATACAGGCCTATTTGTCTGGACATTCAAAGTGAGCAAGAGGAGTCCCTGGATATATTTCTACCAGTTAGGAGCTTTGAAACCAGGCCTGCCCTCTTCTCCTTGCTGACACAGGCTCTGTCAGGCTCTTTTCCCCGCTGCAATACCCCAGTCTCATCAGCACTGAAAACCTGTTGAGGCCGGTATCTGCTCCTCTGTTGCAGTGATTGCCCCCATCAGTTTTGGCCATGATTTGCTACTCCATGATATCTTGAGCTACAGGGACCATGGGATTTTTCCCAAAGTAGGTGGTTCCCAGCAGGGGGCGATTTTGCATCCCTGGGTTATTTGACAATCAATGTCTGGGGGCATTTTTAGTTGTCACAGCCAGGGGGAGGGTGCTAAACATCCTACTATGCACAGAACAGCCCCCACAAGAAAGAACTTCCCAGCCCCAAATGCCCAAGGTGCTGAAGGGAGAAACCCTGCTCTAAGCTGTCATGCTGTCAGCTGCCTCCTGAATCAGTGAGGCCAGGACTTCGATGCTGCCGCTCCTGCCACACTCAGAAGCAGTTCCATTTCATTCCTTCCCTTTCTCTGCCTGTCCCTAGTTGTTGATTGCGAGAGCTCTTCTTTCTTGTCTTTGTAATTGACTCAGACTTTCAGAACCATTCCAACTGGGGAACGATTCATCCCCTATAAAGGCATAACATCCGTAATATCTTAGCTCTTTCCATTTTTAAAATGTTTCTGCTTTGATTTTTGTTCGTAATTGTGAACTGCTTCCCTCTGGTGCTTCCAGTACTCCCCCTGCATTTGCATCTGGTGGCTGGGATGCGGAGAGTTGATTAGGTCTGTAAAAAGCCTCAAAACCAAGCACGAACCCAGCAGCCTGACAGCAAGGTGTGATGCGGATGTTGTGGCAGATGAGTATGACTCACCCTGCACTGGAGCATTTGCCAGGATCCCATTTTGCTAGGACCTGAGAATTTTGCAAATTGGGAGCTCATAGGAGGAACTTGAGTCAGAGTGGAGAGGGTAAAGGGTTGGAGGGTTAGAGAGGGACTGGGTGAAGGGCCCTAGGGACCAGGCTGAGGACTGAATGTCCCTCTCCTTCCTGCCTCCCTTCTGCCATCCTCTGGACATCTAGATTCAAGATGTGTTCCTAGTGTCCAAGACTTCAATATGCTTACCTACAAATCTTAATAGTACAATAAAAGCTTTTTAATAACACACTTCAAAACTGCAAGATGATGAGCAGAGAAAGAAAATTGAAAATCTCAAATACTGTGGTAGAATCAATTAAACCCTCATTGCATTGCTGCAGATTGTTAAAGTCCCATTAACCCAGTAGATGCAATAGATCAGCCCAGCCACTAGGAACTGGGGCTCAGCACACTCCTTCCCAGCATGTCTTACCTCCAGAACCTGCTCAGCTGTGTGAGTCAGAGCAGTGGCTATTTTCCCTGCTGGTTGGACTTTCGTTATCTAAAACTAATATGGGTCCATTAACAGAAACCTCTTGGTCCTTCCAAGCATTCGGTGGGGAAATGCAACTGTGTTTCTGTGAGAGAACCTGTTCACACCCTTCTTATTGCAATTCCAATCTCAGGATACTGGACTTTCTGTTAAGATGTACAATTAAAGAGAGAAAAGCTGCTTTTTTTCCCTTCTGTGTAATGATTAGGATTTTGACTTTAGTCCTGACAAAAAACTTTAGGTTTGGAAAACAAGATGTCTGCTTTCTACCCAAACCCCACACTTTGGAAAGCATTTATAAACCCTAGTCTCAAACGTTGCTCTAGTGCTGCTATTGAGATATGCAACATCTGTTTCCTACTTCATATATAGTCTTAGGATATATGTATATGGACAATATACCTCATGCCAGATTTGGCATAAATACTCCACCTGCTATAAATGTGATTCCTCTGAGTTGTTTTTAGAAAATTAGTGCCATGTATTAAAATCAAGTGTTAGGAAATTTCATAGTCTCACTACAATAACTTTTATTTTGCAACTGAACTATCATTAAATTGTATCCAACCTTGGACTGCAATTTAATTATTTTCAGTGCTTCTTAAGGTAAAGTAATTTTTTAAAATATCTGTGCATTAGCTGTGGTGCTCACAGCCCATCACCATTTCCAAGGCTCCCAGAGTAAAGCCCAGAATCCTCGCAAGGCCCTGCCAGCTCCAGCCCCTCCTACATCTCTCTGCCGTGTTTCTGGGCTCCAGCCCCTGGGCCTCCTTCTGCTTTTAGACGCTCCAGGATTTCTCCGTATCTAGGTCTGCACGAGTCCCTCTGAAGTGTCAACGCCAGGCACTGCTGGAAAGCCGCTGTGTGTGGGTCACTCACGTCAGCGGAGTGCCCTGCAGTGCCAGGTGCAAAGTAGGTTGTGGCACAAAGGAATGAATCACTTCCCGCCTCTGTCTTCTCTGGTGCTTCCCAGGGTCCTTTGGGTATGTTTGTATTTCATAAGGGACTGGTTCGTGGGCTTGTGTGTGAGTGTGGAGGGGCGACGTGGGCAGCGTGGAACCTGAAATCCTCAAAGCCTCCGAGACAAAAGCCTCAGTAAGTGGGAGCAAGGGATGGGCCCCTATCTGGGTACCTGAAGCTCTAACTCTCTTTCTCTTGTCCCTCTGCCCTTAGGTGGAAGGGGGCATTGGTGAACTGGAACGGCTCAGACCCCATCCTATGACCCTTAGATGTGGGTAAGCCCTATGGCTCCACTGCTCATCACTGGGGGTGACAGCTGGACCCCAGGTCTCAGGGGCAAGTGTCTGAGAAGAGCGTCGCCCCCTTCTGGGCCAGCAGTGCTGCAGAAGCATGCAGAGCCTCCCTGCCCCTTCCATGAAGGGCCCACCCGGGACCATGATGAGGGGCCCAGTGTGCTGCTGTGTCCCTTCCTAAAGACTGAGCCGGGACTGCCGAGGACTGGAAGGAGGCCACTGGGGTCTCTGCTGCCTTTGATCTGTATCCCTCCCTTGCTCCTCTCTGAGTCGTCCCTTCAACAAGGCCTCTGATGTGATTGCCCCGGGGACCTTGGGTACTCACTATTTCTGGTAGTTGACTTTCTATAAAACAAGAGTCAAACCCATGCAGATGGCTGAGACTTGTTTGTTCTATTGCTCCAAAGGGAAGGCAAAATCTGTGCTGATCACAGCTGGGGTGGATGCTGTGATGGGTGGAGGGGCCCCAGAGCCCAGGAGACCCTCAGGCTAAGACATCTCCTAATGGATCTCTGTGGGCCAGTGATGCCCTCTGGTCCAGTGCTGTCCCTATCTGGGTTTCCCGCTCTGTCCTGTCTCCCACTGGATCAGCGCAGGTCTAAGGCACCAGGTACATCAGCTGTGCTGTCCAGGAGCAGCTCAGGGCCACAGGGAGCCCATCTCAGGGCAGACCTGGATCCCTTTGAGGCCCCATGAGGATGGAGGTAGACCTGGAGGGTGGGCTGGGCCTGGCCAGGTGGAAGAGGAAAAAAGAGCCTTCCAGGGAGGGGCCTCTTGGCCAGGGTGGGGGTGGCAGGCAATAGGATAGGGATGAACAGAGGAACTGGAGGTGGTTCCCCTGTGTGGCTGTAGGGGACATGTGGGGAGAAAACTGACTGAAAATGTGGGTGGGCAGAGCCTGGGGAGCCCCTCACATTCCAGAGCAAAGATGGGGTAGGATGGAATGGGAAAAATGTCATGATCACATAATCACTCATGGAGGGAAAATTGTAGTCTGAGCCTTGTTCACTCCATTCATTTCTATCCTACTGGTTTCAAAAAGGAATGTGAGAAAATGTAGAAATGCAGTGGGAGGCTGGTAAAAAGGAGAGAGAGAGAGAGATAGAGTGAGTGAGTTGTGTCAAAACCGAAGTGAAGGACTCCTCTGTGTGGTTGGCAAGAACAGGATGGAATGGAGGAGCCCAGAGGCAGAGCGCTAGCCTCCAGGAGTTCCTGTCACGTGGCCGTCCACGTGAGAAGCTCTGAACAACATAATGGCAAAGCCCTCAGGAGCTGCCATCCCTGCGCCAACCCTGCCTGTGCCCAGCGAGCACTGTGGCTGAGCCTCAGGGGCTGTGTGGAGGTGGGTGTTTACCCCTGGGGCCGGGGCATGCATTCCTAATGTGTCTGCCTTGGCTTGGGGAGAGCCTAGGAGAGTCACAAACACTGGACAGCAGCCTGTCCCCAGCTTCGTGTGCCCCATTGGGCTCAAGATAGACAGAAGCAGCTCGTGGGCTGTGTCCCCTCTGTCTGCAGGGCTGGCTAAAAGGAGATCCCTTCTTTTTAGCTACCAGGCATGTAGGAGATGCAACTGGCATTTGGTGGTGACAGCCAGAGAGCTTGTCTTGTGTTCTTGTGGACAGGGCACGTGTAATGGCCTGACTGTCAGTCTTTGGGGAGAGGCAGGGAGGAGCCAGCCAGGCCAGGAGGGAAGGGGAGGGCCAGGACTTCTTTGTCCGGGCTGTGCCGAGGCTCCTGGGGTTTGCTATGTAAACTCCAGCAGCCATTCACAGCGGGCTCCCAGCAGAAACGCTTCCTATATACCCCTGAAATGTTTATGCATTTGTTTTCCTTGGCCAGGCATAGGCCGCCCCAGCTGAACGCCTGGGCAGAGGAAGTCGGTTTCCCTGCAGCAGCCTTGTTTATCAGCCGGGGAAGGAAAAGTGTGTCTTTTCAATGAAACTCACTTAACCTCCTGACCAGAGTCCTTTTGGCAGAGCTGGAGAAAACAAACTATTCCCAGTGTTGCTCGAGAAGACCAGTTCCAACAAATTACAAAAGCGCTTTTCTAGAAGCCAAGACGCAGGTACACACACAGTTTGGCATCTCCGGGTTTTCCTGGAATGGGGATGAGCAAAGCCCAGCACTGCTCTCCCCAGACCCGGTGCCACAGTGGGTCCACGGGAACAGCATGCGGGCCCTGCCTCCTCATGTGCAGTGCTCTCCACCTGGGCTGCAGAGTTTTCCAGGGACACTGTGGGTAGGCTTCAGAGTGCCCAGAGCCCCCCAGGTTACATTAAAGTTTCCCCTTCCCCTTCAGGGGCCTTTTTGCCCCGGGAGTCCTCCCAGACCCCCAAGCTGCCTCTGGCTGCTTCTGGGAGGAGAGTTGGCGAGGCAGAGGGGGGGTTGTGGAGAGGAAGCTCTCCCCCGTCTGGTGCAGCTGTACTGGGTGTTGCTGTGTGGCCTCTGACAGGGTGCATAGGGTGCCCCCTCTTGTAAGGGGACCTCCTGAATTGGTGACCCATCCTCCAACTGCTGCTCCTGACAGCACCCCACCGCTTCTGCCAGCCTCTCTCCCACCCCCTTTTAGAAGCCCTGAGTCTTCCGTCTGCAGAATCCACACTTGAACCATACAAAGCACCATCTTTGCCCCCCAGATCCTGGAGGTCAGACCTTCCCCACTCGTTCTGTCTACCTGCTCTGCCCCTGTCACCTTTACCCTCCCCCTCAGAGTCTGGGGTCGTCCCTATGAGTGTGTCCCACACCTGGGGGGCACCCAGCAGTTTTTTTTGAAGCCTCCCTCACTTGGCAGTAGGAGTGGAGATGCACCTCCTCCTCTCCCCATGGCTGGGGGTGGTGGCAGCTCTGCACCCTGATGCTTCTCTGCAAAGACATCCTCACCAGCACTGGCCTCTTCAACTGCCTTCACCTGTCATGGCTGAGCAGACAGGGATGGCAGTGTTGGCAAAACTATTTGCACAGCTCTGTTAGTTCTGCATAGAGGCAGCACAGGTAAGAAGAACAATTTCCAGAACTACAAGAATTCTCTGGGGGTCAGAGCTGGGCCAGAGCTTGGAGGGTCGTTGGGGGGCATCCTAGGGCAGGGGTGAGTCCAGATTCTACCTGGCTGCTCCCCAGGGTCTCCGTGTCTGAGCCCAAAAGGAAGACCGGGATGGGACTGGGACCCAGCCCATCCAAAGCACCAGCCCTGCTCTCCCCTGCCTGGGAGGGCCAAGGCTGGTGAAGGGTCAGGTCTTCAAGAGCCTTCCACGGGCCCTCGGCTCTGCTAAGCAAGTGATGGCAACAGCAGGACTTTCCTGTTCTAGTCTAGATTTGCTACTCAAAGTGTGGTCCCTAGACTAGCAGCAACAACATCGCCTGAGGGCTTCTTAGAAATGCAGAATCTTGGGCTCTGCTCCAGAAATACTGGATCAGTCTGCACTTCAACAAATCCTCAGTTGAATCAGAGGTCAAGTTTCGGAAGCTCTGCTCTAGGGCTTGTGATTTCTGTGGGGAGTCAGTGGAAATGCATAAGTAGTCCCCATAAAGCAGTACTGAAGGGACATGCAAGACAGGCGCCTGTGGGTGTGTGTGGAAGGAGCTGCTTCGTCCCTATGTGGCCTCGAGCACTTGACTTAGGCTCTCTGGGCCTGTCTGCTCATCTGTAAAATTACAACCTCGTAGAGTTGGGAGGAGGATTAAGTGAGTTAATACCTTGTGAAGTGCTCAGAACAGGGCCTGGCACATCACAAGGACTCATTAATTGTTGGCTCTTAATATTTCCAGTGGGGTAGGAGAGGCTCCTTGAAGGAGGGAGCATCTAATCTGGGCCTTGGAGGACCAGCAGGGTTTTGACAAGTGGAGAATTGGATGGAAGATCATTCCAGCTGAAAGGAACAGTGAGAGCAAAGACTAGGAAAGTCCATGATGTCTGCAGGTCTCCTCTGGGGTGACCAGAGCATGGGGGGCCCAGAGGTCTAGCAGTGGGGGTGAAGCACAGGTGAAGGCCTCTGGCAGTGGGCTGGGTCTGGGCATCTTTCCCAGGAGAGGAGAACTGCTCGGAGCGCTGCTGCACACCCCGCTCCCTGACAGGGAGGTCGAGGGGCAACTGCGGTGCTCCCAGCGGAGGCAGTGCAGGTGGAGAGGCAGGGAGGGGATGGCAATGAAAGATGGCTGATGGCCTTTGCTACTGGAGGCCCTGTGGACGATCCTTAAGGTGGCCACTGAGCCCTTATTAGGGGATCCTAAAAGTTGCAGGAGGCTATCAGGCTGCCAAGTCTATTTGCAGGTATTTCTCTCCACCCACCAGAATCCTCCCTACTCCCTAATCTTACCCTAATCCTCAGGGGCTGTGGGAGCTGTAATTACCAGGCAAAAATGCCAAGCATTTGTGATAATGGAGATTGCTTAATGCAAACTCCAGGACGAGGGGTGGACTGGCAGGTGGGTGGGGAATGGGGCAGGCAGGCTGCCTGTAGCCATGCAGAACACTGCCAGTGCCCACAAGTTGGGCAGGGGTGTGTGCTCCCAGAAGACCTGTTACACACAGAGAGGGCTCAGGACCACTGTCCGGGGGCTCAACAGTCACCAAAGCCTGTAGGTGGCCTTTCTTGCCTTTCCTTTTCATGCTGTCTCTTAGATTATGGTGATACATCCCATTCTCCTGCCCATATTCCCACACAATACCCATCTTGTGTGCTGTTCCCCCACGGAAGTTGCTGAAGGCCTTTGCAATACAGATGGAGAAACTGAGGCCAAGACAGGAATCCTTAGTTAAGAGCCCTCCTGGGGCATTTCTCTTTCACAGGGTTCTCTTGGAGGTCAGACACCAGATAGTTTTGTGGCTGGATGGGGTAAATCTCGCAGGGACTGGGGGTGGGGGGCTCCAACCTGCCTCTGCCTTTCTTCCTGCTTCCCTTCCCGCCCCACGCTCCACCCTCCACAGATCCCGGTCGCTGCTTTCCCAGAGCCCCTTGTTGCTGCCTGAAGCCTTCCCTGGTGTTCTTTGGTGCACCTGGTACCTGCCCCCTGGCTCCCCAGATCCCTCTGTCAAATGCAACCCATCCCACAGGCCAGCTCTAAGGCCCCTCCTCTAAGAAGCCCTCCTGGACTACCCAGCTGAAAGCGCAAACCCCACCCTCTGAATGCCCAAGGGACTCAGTTCGTGCCTCTTCCACAGCGCAGATCCTAGTCAGGGGGTGTTGGCCATCTGGCCACAGGTTCCCGCTACTGTCACTCACTCACACACACACACACACACACACACACCCCTCCAGTGCTGTTTCCTTACCCTTAGGCCTGGGGCTCCTCCCTCCCTTCTCCCGCTATGTACCTGTCCCATCCTGGGGACTAAACCCAAGGTCCACCCTGCCACACCGGCCCACCACCCCGAAGCCCCGCCTCCAGGCAGACAGCCTCCGCAGCTGGAGGTCGGGGTGGGGAGGAGCTACCCGAGTTCTCTAAACCGTTGGTTCCGGGTGTGGTTTTCAGATTAAACCTGGCGCCTTTCCTGTGGCCCTCGATAAGGGCGATCCAGGGTGCTTATCTGGCATTTTCTGTTTTAAGGCCTGTTGACATCTGTGAGGTTCAGCAAAGTCCCACCTCCCTGCGGAGCCCTCAGAGCCTTCAGTGATAAGTACACTCGCTCACTTCCCTGTGGCCTGCTCGGGCACCCAGTGTGGCACTCCCAGGGCACTTGGGACACTCATGGTCAGCACCATCTCTGGGCCCGGCCCGCCATGCCCAGGGCAGGGACTGCACCTGACGGGTGCTATTAATAATTATATCAGGACGTTACGTAAACAGAGACTGCCCTGCACGGGAAGCTCAGTCTGAGGGCCGATTGTTCTGTTATTGATTGTGCTTCCATCATTCTGTCCTTCAAACTTCCTAGCTCAGATCCTGCTTGGGTTTTATTTGGGGCATAGAGCTCCGAGGAGGGAACCTGTGTGTGTGGAGCAGTTGGGGAGGCTTTTGGAAGGGGAAAGATTGAAGCTGGACCCCGAAGGAGAGTAGGTGGGGACGAGGGACAGGGGCTGGACTGTCAGGGGCAAGGAGGCTGTGAGTCTGGGGGTGGCAGGAAGGTCAAGGATGTCAGGGCTGTGTCCTGCAGGGCTTTGAATGCCAGGCTAAGGAGCATGATCTAGGAGCACTAGGGAGCCACGTAGGGTTTCAGAGCAGGGCAGTGGTGGATCCAAGCTGTTTCCGAAGACTGATATGGCAATAATGTGGAGGGGAGATCAGAGGGAAGATGCTGATTTCTCAGTTGGAGCCATGGAGAGGAGGGCAGGCGGGAGATATCCCGCATGTGAGTGATTCGGCCTGGGGAGCCACGTGGGGCCCACGGACCTGCACCCAGGTCCTCTCTCTCTCTTCCCTGCTTCCTGGCAGGCAGGGCTCAGCCTCGAGCAGCTGTTCTCTGTCAGCTCTTCTGTGGGCACTGGTGGCAGCAGCCCTCCCGGGAGCAGTCTTTACAAAACATCCCTGCCCCATGATGAAGGCTTCCCCTGCCCGCCTGCCTTGGCAAACCATGAAGGAGGGGCCTCAATGTGAGGAAGTGCCCGGGCCTTTGTTCTGGCTCCGGCCATGGCTGGACCCACTGCCCATTGTTTTCCATGCTGCTGGTGACCTTGGCCAGCTGGACAGGACTGGCTGGCTCCCTTGGGCCTGGCCACCTCCAAGTCCACTGTGGAAGACAGCCAGGCTGGCAGGATGGTTTTCAGTCCCTAGGTGGCCTTGAGCAGGGCTTCTACCTGTGGGGAGATGCAGGTTCCCCATCTGTGTTCTCAGAGTCTGGGAAGTCTGGGACCCCAGCTTTGGCCATTTGGGGTCTCAGTGGGCACCATGGAAACTGCCCAGGAATCTCTATCGGGGGGGAAAGCAAGTTCCCAGCCCCAGAATGGAGACCCACACCTCCTCTGTGTCTGCTGGACCTGTGGGTCGGAGCCCAAGTCTGTCTGCCGTTCTCTCTCTCTGGGCTTGGGGAATCCTTGCTGCATCTACCATGGGATGCGCTGTGAGAAAAGGGCCTGGGCGGGAGGGCGGAGTGGTTATGAGCTGGTGCCTGGAGTTTGGCTGCCCCGGCTTAGATCTTAGCTCCAACCTCTCAGTTGTGTCACTTTAGTTAAGTTGCAGAACAAACACACAAATAGTCCCTTCGAGCCTCAGTTTCCCTATCTGTAAAATGGGAATACTAACAGCGCAAACTTCACAAGGTTGGTGTGAAGATTAAGTGCAAAGTACTCAGAACAGGGCCCGGTGCCCAGTTAGTGCCCAGTAGATGCTGGCTCTTCTGCTGTGAGCTGGAGGGAAGGGTGCAGGGATCGGGGCAGGGCCACTTCACTGAGGTTCAACAAGTGTGACCATGTGGAATGTCATGATAGATTGAGGCCAACTGGGCCTCATCTGTGCATTGACCCCAGGGGAGGTCAGCCCCTGTCCCCATACCTGCCCAAACCCTCGCTGAAAGGCCAGTCTCTACCCTCTTTTCCCGGCTCTCCCCAGGCCCCATAGCTGCTCCCAGGCCGGCTGGATAAATGCCTTCCTATCTGGTTGTCCCCCCAGGACATTCCTCCCACTCCGGGCTTTGGTCCCCTGCTTGTGAAAGGTGATTGGACAAGGTGTCCCTGTGTAGCTGCTGGGCCCACATTCTCAGCAGCGACCTCTCCTGAGACTGAGACCGAGGGCAACAGGGGCGGGCACCATGCACAGCCCCTAAGGGCCTGGCACACACCTCCCCGGGATGGAGAAGGAGGCTGGGTCTCAGACAGCCGGGTGCTCGCCCGGGGCCCGAGGTTGACATGCGGCAGATGCCCAAGTCCTTCCTCCGTGCTCCTTGCCTCCTGGAGGACTTGCTGGGACGCTGGAAGGCCCCCAAGCAGGGCAGAGGAGAGGGTGGGGCTTCCTGGGGCCCCTCCTCTCCTATCTCCCCTTATTTCCTGAGACTTTGGGGGTTCTGGAAATAATCTGTGAGTGTCCGGGTTTCTATGCCCGTGTGCTATTGTGTGGGAGCCCAGCCTTTCCTTCAATTCAGACCTCTCCCCATGCGAGCAGCCGGAGAGAGGGATGGGTCAGCGCCCCTGTCTGGCCTGCCCAGAAGGAAGCAGCCCAGCGCCCGGCCCAGGGCCTCCTGTGAGCCCTACTTCCTATGGCCCCCAGCCCTCACGGAAAGTGCCAGGCGCATTTTCTTTCTTTCCCGCTAAGACAGACACACCTTGGATTTATTTGTCTAAGGATTTTCCACTTCCTTTTCTGGAAAGTCGTCAGGGTCCCGCATGTTGCTTTCGCCATAGAGGAGGCTGGGAAGAGAGGCCTGTGTCCCCCGGAAGCGTGAGTGGGGAAGGCGGAGGACCCAGGAGCGTGGGATCCAGCTGCGCTCTCCCTGACACCCCCTCAGGCTGCAGTGACGCACGAGGCCACTTGGGGTGGCCCATCACAACAAATCTGTTCTACTTGTGAAGAACCCCAGGCTGCGTGGTGAGGCTGCCCAGGCCTCTCCTCTCCCCGGCCCTGCCCACGGCTGCGCCCAGTCCCCTTCAGAAGCCTGACTGTCTGAGTGCCTCGTTCAGGCCCTGCTCCCCCATGGACAGGCCTGCGCGGGTGGGGACTCCGCATGGCTCCAGGCTGTGGAGGGAAGACAGGCTCGCACGAGGACATCCTGGGGCGAATCGGTGGCAGGAGGGTGGCATGCCATCCCACCTCCACCAGCCTCTCTCTGAGGCTCAGAGCTGGCTGTGGGGAGAGGGGCAGTGAGGGAACGTCTGCTGCCCCTGCCATGGCCGGAAGTCCACCCCCCATCCCTCTCTGCTTGGACCTTCCGCTCCCCAAACCACCTCCCTTCCTTTACATAAACAGGTTTATCTGCCATGTCTCCTCCTCCAGGAAGCCCTTCCTGGTTACTGGGCAAAGGTGGGGCTCTTCCGCTGCCCATAGATCCATCTCGCCCCTTCCTGTGGCTCAGGCCTGGATCCCAGCTGCTCTCCCCGAAACACCCAGGGCTGCACAGTGGCCCAGCACTGCTCCAGCTCCCTACGGTAGCTCAGGCGCCTGAGTCAGCTAGTGTCTGAGCCAGAGACTGGTGGAAGGTGGCCTCCTACAGGCTCTGACCCTGGCGCTAGCCCAGGCAGGGCACTGGGGGTGCTGTTTTATCTGAACCACGACTCTGCATTTGGGACTTACCCTATTGAGGTGTCCAGTCTGAGTCCTTCCCATAGAAAGCCCTGCTGTGCTCCTAAAACACAGCCTGCTTTTCAAATCTCCTAATAGTAAGTTCTGCTCGATTAGTTCCCTGGGCAGCCAGAATCAGGGAAAAGAATTTCTGTTGGTGACAGGTAGCAATCTTTGTTATCTTAGAGTAAGAGTTGGTAAACACTTCTTTCCTTTCTTGCCCTGACTTCCAGGAAGCTCAGATGGAAAGTGATGCTCAGTATCATCTCTCTCTGGTACCACGAGCAGCTTCCTCCCTCTCTTTGGTTTTAGTTTCACTAGACTGTGATTAGGAGTTTTTCTTGTGACTCAGCCGCTTACTGCTCAAGGTGTGCTCCTGGGCCCAGCAGCATCGGCATCACCTGGGAGCTTGTTAGAAATGCAGAATCTCAGGCCCCACCCAGCCCTGCTGCATCAGAACCTGCATGTTAACAAGATCCCCAGGGACTCAGGTTCACATTACAGTCTGACAAGCACCGATGGAGTCCTGAAATGCCTCTGGAACAGATATGAAAGGTACACAAGTGAGACCTGCGCTGCTTCTCCTTCTCCCAGCCTGACCTCCCCACCGAGGGCCTCCCCCCAGCTCTGCCCAAGCCCGACCCCACCCTTCAAGCCCCACCCTGCAAAGCCAGCCCTGGCTCTGATTTAGCCCCTCACTTCTGCTCTCTGGTGGGGTCAGCTTACTGAGGGGTGTGGGAGGGGATCCCTGTTTGTGTGTCGCCTGTGTCGAGGATGGGGCCCTCCCGGAGCTGGCTGGCTGCTCTCTTAAGGACCAAAGTGACCCTCCTGTGGTGCTGGGCTCTCTCTCAGCAGTGAGTGGGGGCATCGTAGTGTAGCCCAGGCCCCGGGGTGCCACAGGATGGGGCAGGAGCCTGAGGGGACTGAGGGACCTGGGAGTGGTCTGCCGGGAAGTAGCAGCCGGGGAGGTGGGTCCTTGGTCCCTTTCCTGCTCCGTTGGGCTGTGTCTGGGTGGAGGGCGCAGAGCACGCTTGATCCATGGCCCGCAGGGCAGCACAGGAGAGGGGCCGTGTTCCCGGGAAGCCACGTGTAAGGTGCTATCCTGGGTGGGTGGGCTGCCTGAGAAAACAAGGAGGGACACGGGGCAGCACCCAGTGAGGGGGTCAGGGCCTCTGGTAGGGGTTCCTCAGGGGATTCCTGGATCTGCTGGTGTGTGATTTTAGGTGGCCTTTGTGACCCCTTCAGGTCCCAAGCATCTATGATTCAAAGCCCTGCGTCCCCCTGGAAGGCTTCTGTGGCTTCCCTTGCCCTCACCAGTCAGCTCCTCCCTGACCCCAGCTCGTAACCTTGCCCTGAGCTCTTCTCTGGTCGCCTGTGCTCGTGAGTCTGGGCCCCACCAGCCTGGGGACCCGGGGCCTGGGCTGCCTCCCCTGACCACTGTTCCTCAGGCGGGTGGGGTGGGGATGGGTGGGCGAGCAGGGCAGGCCTGTGATGCAGGCCTGGCGGGTCCCTCTGTCCTGGCTGGCTCTGGAAATGGCCACTTCCAGGACCTCTGGTTCTCCAGCATAGAGGGCATGGGGAGGGCATCCCACCGCCCCAACCTGCTGCCAGCGCTGTGCTTATCCTTCTTCACATGCCTGGACCCCGCCTGGGCAGCGTCAAGGTCACCGTGAGGGACCTGGGCTTCCTGAGTTCCAGACCCTACAGCCCCAACCCCTCTGGCCCTGGCTCTCCAAAGGACCCAGTGGTCGCGTGCAGGGAGGAAGGGGCAGCAAGTCCTTCCTGGTCCGCTGTGTGCTCTGCGAGGTGCCACTCTGCTGTTGGGGGTGAGGAGGGGCAGGCTGAGACTGGCTCCCTGTGTATGTCTTTGGAGAAGTTACATTGGCCCAAGGCCTCAGTGTACTTGGTGCAATGGGGTCTTTGACCTGAAGGCCCTGCTGCTCTAATGTTCTAATGCCCTGGTGACAGGAGGGCCCTGGAGGGGGTGTAAAGGGGCCCTGTGAGGTGGCTTCCCAGGACCTGTGGGCAGTATCACAAAGCAGGAGGTGTGTGCGCTGGGGTGAGTCTGTGGCTCTGGGGGCTGGGGAGCCAGGGGCCCAGGGCAGGGGGCCATGTCATCATTTTCTCATTAGGCGAGACAGCGATCCGCCCGTGTGAGATGATCTTGCTGGCCCTGTGGGCTCCAGGAATGTTGGCTTCACATGAATAGACCTTCCAGACAGACCACAGAGGGAGGGGGCTTGGGCAGATGGGGCCAGGGCAGGCCCTGCCCCCCCTCCTAGGCCTTGTACCACCAGCCCCTGACCACTGCATCTTAGGAGGTGGAAGAGCGAAAGAGGGTGGTCCATGGTGGGCCTGCCCACCCCTGCTCCGTGAGGGCCAGCACACCTCTCCTGACACTGCCTGGTGGGCCGGTCGGCGGCTGGTGCCACTCAGCTTTGAAAACCTCCCCGAGCTGCCCCACGCACTGAGCCTGCCCCCACCTGGCTGTGAGCAGAGAGCTAGGTCAGTCCTGGTCTCCACCCCCGCCTAGGGTATAGGGTACCGTCTGGAGATAAAGACACTAGGCTATGCATAGCAAAGTAGTGTCCCCAAGAGTGGGACCACAAGGCAATGCAGTCACAGAAATGCCCATAGCTCCTCTCCTCCACCATTGAAACTCAGCCTGCTATAAGGAGAGGAGATGAGGGAAGTCCCCGGATGACGAGCAGCACAGGTGGCAACAGCTGTGAGCACTGAGAAGGGCCAGAGAGAGAGGCTGTAGGGGCCCCAGGGAGCAGAGGCCTCAGTGTACGTGGCAGAGGGATTCATAGGTGGCAGGGGTTGGTGACCACAATGTGTATTACTCGGTGTGTGTTCATGCATGCATGTGTTTGGGCACACGCGTGTTTGTATGTGTGTACCATATGGACAGGTGTACAACACATGTGTGATGCACCACATGTGTGTGCGTTCACGTGTGCACATTGTGTTTCTGTGCATGTGCATGTGTGTGCAAGCATGTGTTTGTGTGTGTACATGCAGCCCGTGCACTCTCAGAGCAGGGGAAAGGACAACTAGGCCGCATTGTGGCCCACTAGGCAGGTGCTGTGGCTTGTCAGGTCAGGCAAGAGCGTTAGGGACACAAGCCCCAGCCCAGGCTCCTTGCAGGGCTGAGTCCCAGCACAGCTGAACTTGTGCTTGTGCTCATCTCTGCCCCACCCTGTGCACTGCTGGCTGCTGGTGGTGGTGGCAGCTGGTGGCAGTGGTGGTGTCAGGGCCACATTATGACTTTTGTGGGCCCCAGCTTCTTTTGCCTTCATGGGCCCCTTGCTCCCTACATAAAGATATTGGAAATTAGATTTTACAACTGCATTGGCATAAAGACAAACACATCGATCCTGGGAGTGAGGTGGTGGTGTGAGCAGAATTTCACTAGAGCTCTGGTGCCCACCACCGGCATCTGAGCAGTTCCACCATTGGGCCCTTGAGGGAACTGAGGCTGTCCCCAGCCAGGCAGCTGCTCCTCCGGCTGGAACTCGCTCGACTCTATGTGCTGGAAACACCAAAGAAGAAGCAGCTAGAGGGGCTTCGGCCCTTGGAAGCACCTGGCTTGTTCCGGCAGCAGGATCCAGGGCAGGCGAGGACACCCAAAAGATGTGACTGGCCTGCAAGGTGGCAGGAGCAGCATCAGCCGCCTTGGTGGTTCCCAGGAGGAGCCGGAGCCGAGGAAGAAGCAGCGAGCAGCGGCAGAGACAGTGGGCGCAGGGAGAGGGTGGGGCCCAGCAGTAGGTGCAAACCGGGCAGCGTGGGTGCAAACCGGGCAGGGAGACACTGCCAGAGAGCCGGGAGTCCCTGCCTGCTGGACTCACTGTGGACTCTTCCCAGGGACACTGGCTGGCGGGAGGAGTGGGGGGCCCAGAGTCACGGGGTAGTTCAGGGACCTCAGTGTTGATGGAGGTTGATGTGCCTCTACACTGGCTCAGGCCCTGTTTGGAGACATGAAAGTGTCAGGTCCTGGGGGCTGGGGAGCAGGAGGCGGGCTCTCCTGTGGATACCTGTGGCAGCCCAGGCCTCTTGGTCCCTGGTCAGGGCGAGCACTTTCCTGAGTCCTTGCTGGAGTCTGAGGAGGAGGGGGCCTTGTCAACCAGAGCAGGGAGGGGGAAGAGGATGGGTGGGGCCCTGACCCACCAAGAGACCCCGGGGCATGTTACCTTTCCTCTCTGAGCCTCAGTTTCCACATGCACAAAATGAGGGCATCAGATCCAATGCCATCGGACCCCTGTCTCCCGGTCTTGATGCTTTATAATCTAACAAGGCCAAGATCGGAGGTTTTTGAGGGAGCCCAGGGCAGGTGGAGCAGAATGGGAAGCTGCAGGGGTGGCCGGGCCCAGGGGAGAGGAGTCCAGTGGGAAGCGCTCCCAAACCACTAACACACGACACTTCCTTCCTGGGCCCCACAGCGCCGAGGCTGCTCCAGGCAGAGCCCTTGTCCTGCCCTGCCCTCCCCAAGGGCGTGGGCTGGCAGCCCAGCACAAATGCCACCACCAGCTTTTTCTGCACGCCAGGGATGCCCGCCCTCCCGGGCCAGCAGGGATTCCCCACCCGCAGGGCAGGGCTGGGGAAAATGTGACTTCACTCCTTCGAGGAGGACCTTCTGCAGTCCCAGCAGAGTTGGCGTGGAGCTGGGGGCAGCCCTGTCTTCTCAGAGCACCCTGATTCAGGTCTGGGAGCTCAGTCCGACTCTTGAATCTCTTTTTCTACCCCGGGATGTGGTACCTCAAACCTTCATATCCCTTAGCTGTGCTAAGGGCAACTTTTTCCACCCTGTCTCTGTGGCTCACCCCCTGTGGCATCCAGCAGGGGCCGTTGCTGAGAGTTGATGATAAAACATCGAAACAGAAAATCCTGCTTTCCAGAAATAGGGGCACTCCCCCCCTTGCTCAGGGCAGCGGGGTGGGGTGAGGGTGGGGTAGGCCAGGGAGAGAAGCGCATGGGACGCAGTAGCCTAGAAAATTACTAAATTGTTCCACCTCTGGTGAATCACTGGTGGCCCGCTAAATCCGGTTTTGATTTAAGAGAGATCGTGTGACCCTGAACTACCCCGGGAAGTTATCTGTCAGACAGGGAGGAATTCACAGGCCTTGAGAAGCGGGTGCCCGTCTCGCAGGGGTGGGGAACCTGTGGCCTTGAGGCAACATGTGGCCTTCTAGGTCCTTAAGTGCGGCCTTTTGATTGAATCCGAATTTTATGGAACAAATCCTTTTATTAAAAGAGATCCAGCAGAGAAAGATGAAGCTTTTCTTGCCTCCTTTGGTGCTTAGAAAAGAACAGGCGTGAAATCAGAAGGCGGCAGGTTCCCCACCCCTGCGAGACGCTTTGTGGATCAGCCCCGCCATGCCCAGCCCTGAGCTCAGCTCCGCTGGGGGCGTGGCGCGCAGGGAAACAGATGCCCAGGCCCTGCCTTCAGGGCCCAGCCTTACCCTACCGACAAGGCAGGGACAGTAGTCCTGGGGGGAGAGAGAGGTGCTCAGTGGAGGAAGGGTGAGGAGCAGCTGGTGTGGCTGGGAGGGAGGATGAGGGCGCTGAGGCAGGAGGAAGAGTGTGGGTACTAACACCCAGGCCCGGTGCGCCAGCTGCATGGGAGCTGGGCTGCTGTCTGGAACGGGAAGGGGTGCGTGGCAAGGGCCTTGCAGGGCATGGCAGGGAGAGCAGGCCCTGGGGCAATCCTGTCTCCTTTGTGGGTCTCTGTGCTCCAGGCCTGGGCACCCCCTTAGCTCCCTCAGGTTTGGAGGGGACCTGGCCTTGCTTCGCATGAAGGATGACTCCAGACTGATACTGAGTCTGGCCTCCTGTGGGGACAGGTCCGTCAGGGTGGCCCGAGAGCCAGGGCCCGCAGGTCAGAGCCTGCCCCCCTCCATCAGTGCTTTCTGTCCCAGTCCTGGAAAGCCTAAGCGATTCCAGAAGATTCATCCGAGCTGCGGGAAGGTGATGGTGACTAGATGGTCAGGACTGGTCTGTGTCCGAGTCCCCGCCCACCCTACACTCCGTCTTCCCAGTCACCCTCCCGGAGAGAATGAAGTCACTGTTTCCCACACTCGGCCTGTGGGTGGGAGGTCCCTGCTGGGCCCAGAGGCAGGGTCCGTTCCTCCTCGCCCCCTCTGCCCTGCACCTCGCAGAAGCTTCTGGCTAGTGACAGCCTTGGCCACGCCCGAGGTGGACCCTTAGCCACTCACCTGCAGACAAAGCCTGAAGTTTTCCCACTGGATCCCTGAGGGGACGTGCCCAGAAAGCCCTGGGAACAGCCGGCTCTAACTGGAACGTGGGTCTCCTGGGCACAGCAGGAATGAGGCACATCTGGAAAAGCATTTGGGAGACTGTTGCTGCCAGCAGGGCCAGACAGCGCCCAGGCCAGAGTGGCCTCAAGTCCCGCCCAGGGCTCAGGAGCTGGGGTGGGGACTCCGGCCTGGGGGCTCTGGAGGCTGGGACAGCGACACCATCCATGGAGAGGTTCGGTAGCCAAGAGAGGGTGAGGGGACAGCGTTCGCCCAATCAGGACGCACTGGAGGCGAGCTGGGATGGACGTAGCCCCTGACTCCAAGAGCAAGCTGCCCGGGCTAGCCGGGGACTCTGGCCGCCTTCTCAGCTTCTCTGTGCGCCCACTCTTGGCCCAGTGCTTCCTTTCCTACCCTCCTGCCCCTGCCAATTACGCAGGGACGTGGAGGCTGTGCCCCCATACTCCCCTGCCCTTCCTGGCACCTCTGAGGGCCTGCAGCTGAGCCCTCGTATGTGTTCCTGGGCCCAGAGACCTGGGGTTTCTCTCTGGTGACCAAGTCTATTGGGGGCACTTTCTGACAGGTGGGCAGACAACCATATGTGGGCTCTGGGGCTGGGTGGTCCTGGGTTCTAATCTCGACTCTGCCTTTCCTTGGCAAATCACTATCTGAGCCTTCCAGGGTTGTGGGAAGACAGGCCTCGGCCAGATGCTATTTCCTTCCTTCCTTCCTTCCTTCTCTGGCTGGCCTGGACTTGTGGCCGACCAGGGAGAAGGAGGTGGAGGGGTTGGCCGCCTTCCTGGGCCTGGGGCTGCGGCAGCAACCTTTCCCCCTTTCTTACCTAAATGGTCAGGCATGGCCACAGAGGCCCTCGCATCGGGGAGATGGCGGGCAAGTGAGGTCCACGTTAGCATTTCTGGCGATGCTTGCATTCTGATGGCGCCTCCTGGTGACCGCAATGCCTTCATCCAAAGGAATGGAGCCATATGGTGGCATTAAGGCAGAGGCCACACTGGCAGGGGGGAGGGGGCAGGAGATATAGGGGGTGGCAGGGTGGTGCCCTGAGGACCCTCATATCACCCTGAGATTGGTGGGCCCCTGAGTGGCCTGGGCAAAAGTGCTTTGCCTGAGCTGTTACTCCTGGGTTCCCTGCCTCCCACCTTGCACCAGGGAAAGGGGGCTTCTCCCGAGTAGACACTCACACTCACACACACCCCACAGTCACGCTCAGCCAGAGTGTCCTCACGGAGCCTGCAGGCCACGTGTGGGATGGAAGCTCCATGCGGACAGGGAGCTGCCCTGTCTGGTCCGCAGCCGTCTCCCGTGCCCAGAGCACATGATACGTGCTGAGCGCATGTTTGTCAGATAAATTAGGCAGTTCCAGGTCACTTGTCCCCACAGTAGCACATCGTGTACCCTCAGTGGTGTGGTTGGTGCTGGTCTGTGGACACTGTCAGGGTCACCCCGACACACACAGGCCCTTATTCCTGCCTCTGCCACTGCGCCGCCACACGAGCCTGCATACCGGAGTGCCTGGGGCCTGGGCCAGCTCTCCCCCTGTGGGCCAGTGTCACCGCCAGGGCACAGGGCCAGGAGCAGGGGCATGAGGGAGCCTCCAGGGATGGAATGCTGAGTCGGGCTGCTCAGAGTGAAGGATGTGGAGGAGGCTCTGGGGAATGGCCCAGCAGGACCAGCTCCCTCTCTCAGGTGGTCAATAAGGCACCAATTACCTCTGGCCACCTCGGCTCCCTGACCAGGGAGGGCCCGCTGGCCACCACACTGACCCCCGCCTCGGCCCCACTGCGTCCTGCACGTCCAGGCACGTAGGTGAAGGCAGCCCCCACCCAGCCCAGGTGACCTCCTGCTCCCGGCAAGCACACACCAGGCTCGGCCCCGCAGCTCTCCCCGAGGGTAGGAGGTGAGGGCTGGTGTCATTGTCCCCAGGATGGCACCCGACAAGAGACACAGGACCCACGTGTTCATCCTGCCCTGCCCCAGCATATTAAAACTTGGAGTCCTTTCCCTCACTGGGCCTCAGTTTCCCACCTATAAATGGGCGAGGTCACCACTCCTGAGTAGGACTGTGGTGGGCCAGGCAGGAGGTGGAAGGAGACGGACCCAGATCACCCAGGCCCTTCCAGCGGGCCACAGACCGGCCCTCCCTCCCGGGCCGGCCCTTCCAACAGCTCCGTGCAGCAGGCCGGCGGGCCGGGCAGTGTCTTGGCCCTGACGTCCAGATCTTTGCTGCTCGTCGGCTGCCCTGAGCCCCTGGGCCAGAAAGGCGAGGGGCGCCTGCCCTTACTGGGGGCTTGTTGGGGTCCTCCCTCTGCCTCCCCTCTCCCTCCCTGCTCATCTCCCCTTTCCTGCCTCTTGGCTCTGGCTCCAGTCCTGTCTCCCCTTATAGTTTGTCCTTTTCACCCTCCAAGCTCTTCCATCTCTGTCTCTTGGCCACGCCTGTCTCGCTGTCTCTGGCTGGGGATCTGTCTCTCTCTGTCATTTTCACTTTTGCTGATTCCATCCCCTGCTCCTCTTTCATTCTCTCTGCCTGTCTCTCTGTGTCTTCTCCTCCCCTCTGTCTGTGTCTCTCTGACTCCCACTTTCTCCCCTGCTCTCCTCTCCTCTCCTCCCCTGCTCACTTCTCCTC
>VBSM01002217.1:20795143-20836560 GCA_008086735.1 Cheirogaleus medius | reverse complement strand
AGATAAGGCGTGAAGGCAGGCGCTCGCTGGGGCTGCTCGAAGGTGGTTTTCCTGGATTACATTGTGGGCTGGGGCAGGGGCTGGGCCGCTTCCGGGCACCGAGCGGGATGGTGCCCGTGTGTGTGTGTGTGTGTGTGTACGGGTATGCGTGTGTTTGCGGGCTCGGGTCTCCGGGCTCGTGTGAGCTGTGTGCACGCCTGTGCTGCCGAGTGAGGGCGTGGGGGGCGAGTGTGCAACTCGTGTGCCCGCTGCTCCGGCTTGAGTGGGGTCTGGGCTGGGGTCACTGATGACAAGCAGATGTTGGCGACTGGGTGGCAGCTGCTGAAGCGAATTCCTCCTGGGCTGCTTAGCACAGCTAATTGGCCATTGGCGGCAGCTGCCTGCTGTCGCAGACCCGGGCTTTTCCAGCTCCTCAGCCAAGTGCAAGCTCAGACTGTGCTTGGGCCACGACAGGGGGCAATTTGGCCGGAGAGGCTGGGTACGGCTTGGAGGAGGTCTCAGAGGGCCCAAGGGACAGGCCAACAGGCTTGGGGATGTCCTCTCAGGGAGGGAGCGAGGCAAAAGAGCAGAGAGGGGGAATCAGTTCTAGAGCCACGAGGCCGGCGGGGCCCCGGCAGGGCAGGCAGGTGTGGGGACGGTGCCAGAGCCTGCGCGGGCTCCTTAGAGATGGCAGTGGTGATCACAGCTGCTGTCCTCCCTTGTCCCAGCCAAAGTTCAGATCCTGGGGATGGCAGCGAAGGGGGCCAGGTGAAGGCCTGGTGCAGAGGGCAGCTGGCATGGCCCTGCTGGGGGGCTTACTACTTCTGTGTCACAGTGACACCTTACTCAGCCTCCTTTGGAGCCAACCTCTGCTCAGCCTGAGATTGAAGATTAGCCCCAGGGGCTGGAGTTTAGACTTTAGCCAGTGAAGATGTGGCTGCAGTGGATGTAAGGGACAGAGCTCAGGCCACATCCCTGTCCCTGGGTCTCAGTCTCTTCAGTGGGGCAGAGCTGGTGGCCTCAGGGGATTCCGCTGGGTGGGGTCAAGTTCACATTGGGGTTTGGCCGGGCACGATGAGGGTGGGGGCAGGTTGAGACTCCCAGGACTTCTGGCCCCATCCTGTTCCTCCCATCTCAAGGGACAGACCCTGTGCACCTGCTGGCAGAGGCTTTGCACTCTCTGCTGTGGGCATCCCAGGCAGAGGCGGGAGGGCGGGGCCCTTCAGTGCCATCTGGGGCTGGCCACACCCTGCTCTGGTGCCCCGTTCCTTCCCTGGCCTCCATTTTCCAGATTCACCCTGATATCTGGGCTGGGCAGGGCAGGTTGCAGAGGGGGAGAAAGAGGAGCAGCCTAGTGTGGGCCCAGTCCCGGGCAGGGGGCAGGTGCAGGTTCAAGGGCGCCTGCTGCTGGCTCCCAGCCCTGCCCCCGCTAGCGGCTTACTTTGTTGCCTCGGGCTTATCGCCCATCCCTGGGGCTGGCTGAGGGGCCCCCGAGGGCAGGCCCAGGAGGGAGCTAGGAACTGTTGGGGCTTGGGTGCCACCCTGTCCAGACAATAGAGGGCTGGGGTTCGGGAGCCCAGGCTGGGCCTAGAAATAGAGAAGGTGCCCCCCGAAAGGGCTCTTGTCAGACACTGGCCCTGGGGTATGGAGGAGCCTGGGAGTAGCCTCAGGAGGGGGAGGGAAGAGTCCAGGCAGCCGGCCACACAGGCTCGCAGCCCCTCTGGCCCTGGGCCCCACCCTGGCCAAAACTTGGGTGGGGCAAGTTGTTGGCATGGAGATTTCCGAGGAAAATAGGGAAAGAAGTGGCAGGAAGCGGTTGGGGTGAGTCAGGGGGTGTCCCCCAGGGACACGGTGGGGACAACTTTCTCCTGACTGAGTCAGGGCTCAGGATACACCCTGGAGAGACCGTGGGCCTCCACTCAGCCTGCAGGGTCCTGGCCGATTCTAAAAGCCAAACCCCAATTTTGGCCAAGCATGAGAGGTCCTGAGGCTGGGGTGGGCACTTGGGCCTGTGACATCACACAACGGCCCTGGCCCATTGGCCTGAGGTCCCATCTGTGACATAGGGACATTGCAGGGTGTGGCTGGGCTCTGGGAAGCGGGAGACGCTGGTGGACCGGAGTCCTGGCAGGTGCTGGCTTTTCTCATTCCTCTGCGCTGGGCTCGCTCCTGCCAGGCCTGCTGGGGGCGAGCGCAGGGCTGAGTCAGCTGGGAGATAAGCCCTGCACAGCTGCCGGAGATGGGGCAGGAGGCAGGTGTGATAAGAAGTGTCAGGGCGGGCTAGGAACTTCTGAACTTGAGGGGTGGGAGAGCTGGGAAGGCTTCAGAGAGGAGGTGCCACACGAGCCTGAATGTGGGGGCTCTGGAGAGTGAAGGGGCTTCTGGGCAGAGGGACTGTGTGAGCACAGGGAGGACGCAGTGGGGACCATGGCCCGGGAGCGTCGGGTGGCCAGACGGGGGGTCATGGTGGGAGGGTGGGGCTCTGAATCTGAGTGATTACAGCCCCCAGGGGGGTCAGGCAGAGGCAAACCTCTTTTTTGGGGTCTCCTCTCAGCCCTGAGGATTCAGGGCTGACTGCTGGGGAAATGCTTCTACCTGCAACAGCAGCAGGGGCCTGACCCCAGCCCTAAATCTCCTCCTTCCCGTTTCCAGGGCCTCAGTTTCCCCAGCCACAGAGTGAGAGGGCCCTCCACGCCAGCACTTCTTCCGGGGGCCTTGCCGCCTCCCCCAGAGCTCAGAGGTGGGCTGGGGAGAGGGGAGGCAGAGTTTCCGACGTCCCTGCCCAGCCCAGCCTGCCCAGGGAGGGGCTGGGGGCTGGGTGGTGGTGCCACAGCTGGGACATGTAATTATTGTTTCCAGCCAGAGCCAGATGAGGGGGAGGGCACAGAGAGAGCTTTGCGGTGGAGGCTCCTTCACCACGGAAAATTCTGAGGCTGTTTCCCTCATTAGAGCCCTCAGAGCAGCCCAGCCCGTCCCAGGGTGCCCCTCCCCCACCACGACACTTGGCCCTGACCAGGGCTTGCCCTGGGGACACGCATCCATGCTCTGAGAGAGGACAGGACCCACTGAGGGGACTCGACACCGCACCCCCAGGCCACAGCCTCCTCTCACACCTCTTGTCCCCCCACCCCAGGTGGCCTGCCAGCAGTGCAGGTGGGGCCACCAGCTCACTACAAGACAGCTCCACGCAGTCCTCCCCAGCCTGACTTCAGGGCCCAGACGGTGCTCCCCATTTCCTCTAGGGGCCCCACAGGGCAGGGGCCATGGTCCCTACTCCCTGGAAGCACTAATGGGTCTGGCATCTCTGGAGTGGCTGGGATCTGGAGGTGTGGTCAGAAAAATGCTGTCCATGAGACCCCACATGTGGCCACGGCCCCTCCCTGGGGACCAGAGGGGCTCCTTGTCCAGTGGAATGGTGCCCAGGGGGTCAGCGAGGGGCTGTCTCTACTCAGCCAAGGAGCTAGAGTTCGGGGAGCCAGCACACCCTGAGGCTGGAACCCTTAACTCAAAAGATGACAGAAAAGGCTGGAAAATACCCCCAGCCTTTTTAGCAGTTTCAGTGCCTGAAATCTCAACATCAGGGCCATTGAGAGGCAGATTTCTGCTCTGTATAATGAAGGATTTTTTTCTTTTTCGTGGAGAAGGGGCCGCCTCCACGTCAATAAACTCCCTGTCATTAGGGGTGTGCAGGTCGAAGCTCTCTGGTGGGGAGGCTGCTCTGGGGGCGCCTGGCTTGCAGGGGTGTAGCGGGGTGGCTGGGAGGTCCTGTGACTCAGGCTTTGTGCCATGCTGAGACTGGCAGCTCCAATGGCCCTGTGAGGGTCCTGCATTTGGGTTTCTAGATCCTGGCCGGGACAGTGACTGCTCAGTGACAGGCAGGGAGGGATTCTGGGGACATTCTGGGGCTAGAGTTTGGCCCAAGGCCTCCATTTTACAGATGGGGAAACTGAGGCCCACAGAAGCGTGGAGGCTTGTCAAGGTGACACAGTGGGTATGTCAGAGCAGGACCACGCCCCCAGCCTTCTGCTTCCCAGTTCTTGACTGTTCTGTGGCTCCAAAGTGTACACACAGTGCACAAACACGACACGCACACACACGTGCTCACACATGGGGGGGGGTGCACACGCACAGGACACAGAGCACATTCTCAAGACTGGGTGGGCCTGGAACCCCAGGAGGGTGGAGTAGGGGTTGCTGGAAGCCTCTTCCTTTCCCTGCCCTGGAGTAAGGAAAAGAGGGAGGGAGGGAAGGAGGAAGCCATTGCTTTGTGTATTGTTTCTTGTCAGGAAGATGAATAGTTCTGGGAGCAAATAAAGGGCCCTTTGAGACCGGCTGCTCTCTCACTCTAGGGGGCTCCTTCCCTCCTCTTCCTCCTCCCCTCTCCAGCCAGGAGCAGCACCTGTGTGGGTGTGTGACACACTCAGAAATGCCATCAGACAGCGATGCAAACACACAGCACAGCCTTCTTGCAGGGCCTTGTGCTGCACAGAGCCCACTGCAGCGAGAGCTGGTGCCTGGGTCGTGGCTCTGCCCAGGACGGCCGAGGCTGCTTGGCCAGCACCTGATCGGTTTGTCTAAATGTCCCGCAGGGGCTTAAAAAGCGTGTATATGTTCTCATTTTGGGTTTTTCCTATTTCCCTTAAATCAAGCTTGTTAATTATGTGGTTCAAATCTGCCGTGTTCATGTTATTGGTATTTTTTGATTGCTTCATTCTGTCGGTTTTAAGGGAGGATCGTGAAAATCTCTCACTCTGATAGTGGGATGATCCAATTCTCCTTGTAATTCTGTCAATTTTTGCCTCATTTATTTTTAGGCTATGTTGTTTGGTGCATACAGGCTGGGGATTTTTGTAGTCCTTTTATAGATTTTTAAAAAATTTAGTTATTGTGTAATAAACCGTTTAAGGTCTATCTAACAAAAAAGAGAGAGAGTCACCCCTGGACACACGTGGCCATCCACAGATACAGCAGACACTGATCTAGAAAGACACACAGTGGCACACAAAGCCGTGACTACCCCGTGTACACATGTGAACACCCATGGAGGAGTGACATGGTGAGGCCAGGAAAGTCCCACCAATACCAAGTGCTGAGTCCTGGAGGCACTGGGGCGGGTGGGGCAGGCCTCGATGTCTCCTGTCTCCTGTCCCTCAAGAGCGAATGCTCAGAGCCTCAGTCGGGCCCACCTTTGGAGCCGGCTATTCCCGAGGGTGGGCTGCCAGGGTGCCCAGGCCGAGCCAGGGGACCTGGGCCTTGGAAGTTACTCTGGTTGGCCTGCCCATGGGCGGCAGGGAGGGTTCAGAGCCCATTGCTGGGACAGGTCAGCCCTGGCTGCCCTAGAGCTTGAGACACACTGGCAGACATAGAGCAACCTTCTGCCAGCTCCCCAGCCCACGCTGGGGACAGTGTGAGGTGGCACAGACTGCGGGACAAGGATCCTGGCTGTGCTGTCTCCTCCCTGGGCCTTGGCCTCCTCGCCTGTCATCTTACCGAGCGTTTGCACAGGCTGCCCTGTGAGGCCGCCAGAGGCTAATGACTGGCCCATCGTCTCCTGGCTAGGAAGGGAACAAGAGAGCCTGGGTCCAGAGAGCTGCTCTGCCACTTCTGTCATTCTCTGCAGAGGTGTGGGCAGGGGATGGTAATGGTCCCCCATCCTGTGCTCACCGAGCTCCCAGGCCAGGAGGAGATGAGGCGCTCGCACAGGCCGCAGGAGATTCCTTTCTTGCAAGATGGACAGACGATTCAACGAGGCACGGTGGGCAGAAGTTAATTCCAGCCAGGGATCCATCCGAGAAGGCTTCCAGGAGTGTGTAGGGTCTGAGCGGTGGGTTTAAATGGGTTCAGTATGCAAATGGAGCTTATATCTCTGATGATTGTGGCTTTTATATAGCTTACACTTGCATTCACAAAACTGTTACTTTTTTTTTTTTTTGCCTCAATGGGTGAAATATAAGACTTGGGCCAGGCAAAACTACCTGGGCAAACATATATTTTTTTCATTAACAAGTGACCACAGATGGGATTGGCCCTATTTAAGCAATTGTTTTAAATTTAATGGGTTGTAAACAGCAAAATAAGTTTCTATTTTTTTACCTGCTCTTTCCTGGACATTAAGTTTCAATAGGCCTTATGTGTCACTTCCAATTGTGAATTATCAAGTTTTTCCAGATGTGAGTAATTCAAGTGTATTGGTCAAAGGAAAGTTGGCAATAGGTGCTGAAGCAATCCGGGGAGGCTTGCTGGTGGTGGTGTGGTGGTAGTGGGTACTGGAGTGGAAGGTTATTGGCCTATGTGGTTCTCAGCAGCCAGCAAGAGGGTACATTCCTGAGTTCCCAGGGCAGATGGCTGCCCCCTCCCCTTCCCAAGGACTCCGAGCACTGGGCCTGGAACTGTGACTCCCCCTGCTCTGCTCCCCGCCTTGGGGTAGGGGCTGGGACGCTCAGATGTGGTTAAGAACCAGAGTGGGGGATGAGCCGCCCTGGCCATATCTGTGAGAGGGGCGGGGTGGGGCGGAGGGAGTCTGAGGCAGGAGCCACTTACAGGGATGGCCCCTTAATCAGCCAGGAAGGGCTGGCTTTAGGCCCGCTGCCAGCTAGCTATTAGGGTGGCCCTGGGGCGCAGAGGAGAGAGGAGTGGGAGCCGCGAGCTTCTGAGTGCGCAGACACAGAGGCGTGGGCTTCACAGGTGTGAGCAGGGGCGGCCATCAGTGCCAGCTCGGCCTCTCGGCCTCGCCTCCATCCAGCCCGTCCCAACCCGGCAGGCCTCGGCCAGCAGCCCAGCCACCCTGCCTCGCATCTGCACACCCCTGTGCAGGCAGGGCCCCTCCCCTTCTGCCTGTCCCCAGCCCTGTGCATGTGATGAGAAAGCGCCAGAACAAGAGCCACAGCCACTGCCTGATTCCTCCTGCCTCTGCAACCCTTTCCGCGTGCCCCAGATGGCCCCCATTGTCTTCAAACGTCCCAGCTGCTCTGGAGAGTGGCCAGGGACAGTTATATCCATTATGCAGGTGGAGAAACTGAGGACCAGAGAGGGGACAGGCCATGCACATGGTGGCAGCAAGTAGAAGAGTCAGGACTTGAGCACAGGCCTTCCGTCTCCCGGCCCACCCTTGGGACAGAAAGAGAACCGGGCATTGCCCAGAGGGCTGGCAGACCTAAGGGGACGCAGCTCTGGGGTCACCAGGAGAGGTGGACGGGAGGGGATGTGAGTCATTCCCTGTAACCCAGGGCTGCAGACAAAGGCGGGAAGAGAATTGTTCTTCTAAGATGGCCTCAGGGTGGGGCCGGGAAAACCTCTAGAGGGATGGAGGTGTGGCCCCCAACTAGGATTCTGCAAAATCCTCTGTGGCCTTGGAGATACCCCACACCCCCAGGATGGGAGCTGGGAGAAGAGACCTCCAGCTCTGGCCTGTAGGGACGCCCGCCCCTACGTGGGAGAAGGCAGCTCAAGTGGCCACGCCCGGGCATCTTTGCAAGTGGGCCTTTGCCCAACGGTCCAGCTCCTCATGTGGGTGCACCGGGCCCCTGGACCCCCGCGTGGAGGAGTGTGCGGAGACTCCCTGGTGCAGCTGCAGAGGGAGGGCTTTTGTGACCTCATGGCAGCTCCCATTCCCTTCTCTTTCCATGACTCATGTTTCTAAAAGTGGCCAGGAGCAAGTGCAGCCAGACAGTGGTGGCGGGGCCTATACGGCCAGGAAGAGGGAAGGCGGGGCAGGGTGGGGGCCGGGTGGGGGAAGAAGGAGAGAGAAGGAGGGATGGGAGGGCAGGGCCAGAAGGAATGGGAGAGAGACACTAGACGGGGGAGACAGAGGGTGGAGAAGGAGAGACAGAGGGTGGAGGCAACAAGGGAGACAGGCATAAAAGAGAGAGAGAGACAGACAGACAGACAGACAGACAGTGGGGGCTGGAGAGCTGGCTGGAGAAGGCCCTCCCCAGCTTGAGGATCTTTAGATGCAGCAGGGCATGGCGTGGACTGTTCTGGACTCGAGGGGTACGAAGCCATGTCCCCAGCTGGGCCCTCCCACCATTTGCATCTCTCCTAGGAGTGTCCCTGGCTGTCTCCTCCCATGCCTGGGCTCACCGCTTGACCACGAACTTACCATGGCCTGGATGTAGCTGGATGTGGAGGCCCAGCTCAGCCCAGGCCTCTGCAGCCCCTGTGCAGTGGGCAGGGTCTAGGCAGGCACTAGGGCCGAGCTGGAGCGTCATCAACAGGTGTGGGAGGCACAGGCCTGATTTCCACCACCTGGGCACACGAGGGGCTGAGTGATGGGTTCTGAAGGTGTTGAGGATTTGGCCTCAGGGGGGAATTGGGGGGCTCTGGGGGGCCTGGGACACAGTCCCTGCCTGCCCCCCTCACTGGGCCTCACCGCCCCTCCCCCCACAGCTCGCGGAAGGCGTGAACTCAGGCCAGGGCCTGGGCGTCGAGATCATCGCCACCCTGCAGCTGGTGCTGTGCGTGCTGGCCACCACCGACCGCAGGCGCCGCGACCTCGGGGGCTCAGCCCCGCTTGCCATTGGCCTCTCTGTCGCCCTGGGACACCTGCTGGCCGTGAGTGGGGGCCCTCCCAGTGGGGGTGCGGGGAGAGGGCAGGGGTTGGCGGGGTGTCCTGCCATGGGCACTGGTGGGATGCCCCAACGTGCTGTCATGGGGTGGGGGGTGGCAGGTCAGCTCTGGGGCCTGGGGCAGGGTCCTGCCCAGGACGGGGAAGCACAGGGACCTCCTGACCAGCTTTCTGGGTCAGTGTGCCCCTCTCTCTGGGTCTCACTGTCCATTCTTGTTCTCTCTCTTTCTCCCTCCTTGTCACTTTCTCTTCCCCTCTGTGTCTCTGCGTTTGTCCTCTCGGTCCCTCACTCCCTGTGTCCTCCCCTACCTGGTCTGTCTCCCTCGCAGATCGACTACACCGGCTGCGGCATCAACCCCGCGCGGTCCTTTGGCTCTGCGGTGATCACCCACAATTTCAGCAACCACTGGGTAAGCGACCATGGGCTGCCCCTCCCGGTGGAGGGTGGGGAGGAGGCTTTGGCGTCACCTGGGAAGCCCGCACCCACCCTTGTGGTGTCCTTTCTCACGGCAGAGGCTCTGGGAGACAGCCAGGTAGAGGACGTCAGGCAACTGAGGCCTGAGATGAAGGGGCAGGGTGGGTCCCTGTGAGCAGTTGTAGGCCTGGCCTCTGCCCCACACTGCCAGCCCCAGGTCATCCCCGCAGCGTGGTGAGACCCTGGGTCCCAATTCTGGCCCTGCCACTTTCTGATTCAGTGTGACCTGGAGCAGCCTGCCTGGCCTCTTGGTGTCTCAGGGTCCTGACTTGCGAAGTGGGGACATGGTAGTACCTACCTCCCTGGATTGCCGGAAGAGGAAAGGACACACTCACTTGTGTAAACTGAGCTCAGCGCAAAGGAGCACGCAGTGGCTCTTAGCTCTTGTTGCTGTGCATGTGGGTGTTCTAGGCTAACCCTTACTCGCTGGACTGTCTCTGGGGCCCTTCTAGAGCCGGGGAGGGTGAGGGTCATGGCCATCTTCAAGAAGGGGCTGGGGTCAGGTGTGGTGGCTCGTGCTTGTAATCCCAGTGCTTTGGGAGGCTGAGGCTGAAGGATCAGTTGAGGCCAGGAGTTCGAGGCCACCCTGGGCAACATAGTGAGACCCCATCTCTACAAAAATTATTAATAAAAGATTTAGCCGGACCAGAATTAAACGAGAAAAAATTAGCCAGGTATGGTGGCTTGCACCTGTAGTCCCAGCTACTCAGGAGGCTGAGGCAGGAGGATCGCTTAAGCCCAGGAGTTTGAGGTTGCTGTGGGCTATGATGATGCCACTGCTCTCTAGTCTGGGTGACAGAGTGAAACCCTCTCTCAAAACAAAAAAAGACCCAAGAAGCAGCTGGTGCTGACCATTCCTGAGCTGGGTGACATAGAGACACAGACATGCCCCTGCCACACACCCTGACCCAGGCCAGTTCTGGGAGGTGCTGCAGTCAGGTGCTGGCCCTGCCACCTCTGTCCCAGGCACAGGTGGGAGAGAACCCATCACTGGGGTGGTGGGCACAGGAAGCTCAGGGGAAGCTTCCTAGGGGCTTTTTAGTGGCACTGTGAGGACCCAGACAGACACCCTCTGAGCACACCTGCTCTGTTCCTAGATTTTCTGGGTGGGGCCGTTCATCGGGGCAGCCCTGGCGGTGCTCATCTACGACTTCATCCTGGCCCCGCGCAGCAGCGACCTCGTAGACCGAGTGAAGGTGTGGACCAGCGGCCACGTGGAGGAGTACGACCTGGAGGCTGACGACATCAACTCCAGGGTGGAGATGAAGCCCAAATAGAAGGGGTCTGGCCCGGGCGTCCACGTGGCGGGGCAGGGGCGGGCGGAGGGAGGGGAGGGGTGAAATCGATGCTGCAGACACTCTGACCGGCCGGCCAAAGTCACTTCCCCGCGACCTGCCAGACCTGCGTGGTCAAGCCTCCTTTGGCGGTGTTTCTATCTCTTTCTTTCTCTTTCTCTGTTTCCTGGCCTCAGAGCTTCCGGGGGACCAAGATTCACCAACTCACCCACTCTCTCGAAGTCGCAGAGGAGGTGAAAGAGAGGGACCCACCTGTTAGTTGTCTCCTCAGAGTGTGATGGGAGGTTGCCAGAAAGTCCCCCCTCACCCCAAAGTCGCTCACAGACTCACCTGCGCAGGTGCCTGGGTTCCACCACTGTGGCCTTGTGCCTTCGGGCGCAGCCCTCCTCCTCCAGACGGGCATCTGGCCCTGTGGTGGTCTGGGGAGCAGGAGGTCCCAGGAGAGGCAGGGACAGGGCGAGTTGCAGACAAGCTTTGCCCCTTCAGGTTAGCTGACACCAGGGCCCTCCCCCTCGGACTCGCTGTGTGGGATCAGCATCCCTATCTCAGGGCCTCGGGGACCCCCATCTGGGAAGTGGCAGGATGGGGAGAGCTCTATGGCCCAAGGCCTCCCTAGGATTCCGTAAGTGTAGACACGCCCCGGGTTCTAGAAGATGTAGTCTAGACCAGTGCTGCTTTTCCCACTTGCCCTGTGTTCTGTCCCCGAGCACGGAGCTGCAGCCACATCTCTGTGTACATGTGGGCACAGGTGGGCACAGGTGGGCGCAGGCAGACAGGCTTCAAAGCAGAGAGCGACACGCAGTCCCTGCAGCTGGAAGTTTCTGTCCCCTAGGGAGAGGCTCCCAGACGGCCTGCTGTTGCGAACGAAGGCCATTTGGAGGAAAGAAGGACACCCGCGTGACTTCAGTGAGCTTTTAGTTGGTTTCTACCTGTTACTGCGTCACATGGATCAGTACTGCAGTTGCCACTTCCTCTTGCCAGTGTAGAGACGCGGGTCACCATTGTGCTGGCGTGTGTTTATTAAAGAGCACTTGGGTCATCCGAAGCCCAAAGCCTGAGCACAGAGCAGCCCTGACCCAGATGAGCCCAGGAAGGCAGTGCCCCTGCCGCGCCCCAGTTGATGCTGAGCAGGGAGGAGCATGTCCCTCCCTTGGTCATGAGCTCCTGCCTGGAGGTACCTGCATCAGGCTCCCTGTCCCACCCCAGCCACAGCCTTCCCTCCTTCCTGACCCGCAGCGGGAGGCCAGGCCTGGGCCTGATGAAGTAGCTGCCACTGCAGCCCAAGGACAGTTCAGAGCCCCGAGTCTGCCTGGGGGCTGAATTCTCCCACTCAGCTGTCTATGTAAGTCCATTCTATTCCATGGGGGCCCGAGCTGCTCTGCCACTGTGCCCTTAGCCATGATGGTGACAGAAACCAAAGACACGATGATGCAGGTATTTAGAAGCAGTGGGACAATCAGGAGGCCCTTAACTGTCACCAACACATGACATCTGCACACTCTCTTCTCCATTCCCTAGCAGGAAATTCTAGCCCATTTAATGGATAAGGAAACTGAGGCCCAAGGTCCCACAGCTAGAGAATGATGTGGCCACGTCTAGCACCAAGGCCATGTCTCTGCGGCTCCCTGGACCGTGAGGCCGGCCTCTCTCATTCCCAGCTTCTGCAGCCGCTGCCTGGGCGGTGGCCAGGGGCCAGGAGGGTGAGGGTTGTGATGGAGGGGAGGGGGCAGACCCGCGCCTGCCTGGCTCTGGCTGCTGTATCCCAGGGCCCTGCCTCTGTCTGCTCTGCATATACGTCTCTTTGGAATTGGAGTTTCATTATGTATTAAGAAAATAAAGGAAAATGACTTGTAAGGTCCTCCAGCCTTCCTGCAGTTTTTCTTCTCTGGCGCCATGTGCCACAAGGGTTCTCTGGGTGTGCGAAGAGATCAGTCCCACGGCTAGCGACCTAGTCCAAGCAGGAGCCACAGCCTGCCCTCCTGCCCTCAGGACCTCAGCCTCACAGCCTCACCACAGAGCCCGATCTGAGGGACAAAGGGCCCTGCCCTAGTAGGGAGACTTCCGGGGCACAGTGGGAGGACTTGGAGATCTGGGGGCAGCTGGAAGCGGGAGGGTTCTGACCAGGTTCCACAGGGTGATGGGAGCCATTTCTGGTTCTGGAGTGTGGAAGTGGGTGGGAAAAGCAGGACTGAGCAACAGGACTGCTCAGGCCTCCCCTCAGCCCACATCTGTGACCCGTCTGCACCTGTGCCAGGTGCCGGGGCCCGTGGGCTCTGCTACAAGAGCTCAGGGAGAAAGACTCACTCATGAGGGCCCAGCGAGGTCACTGTTGTGTCGGGCTGAGGCTGGGACCCTGGTGCCTGCCACTCCTCCCCTGCACACATACTTCAGGGTATTTTCTCAAAACCAGGCCAGCTCTATTGGGAAACTGAGTCCCTGATAATAGGGAAAGGGCCATGGGCAGGTTCGCACCTTCCGCCGAGGCCAGGGGCCAGGCCAGCCCCAGTGAAGGCTCAGTGAGAGTTGCTGGACCAGGGAATGCAAACTGCCTCTGCCCTCACAGGTCAAGGAGGGGCATGTAAGAATGAGAGAGGGACACTCAGGCTGCGGGAATAGGGAACGAGCTAGCCCCCTGCATCCCAGGCCCCCCAAAAGGTGTGCGGAGCTATCTCTCACAGCCCTTCTTGGGTTTGTGCCCTTACCTTGCTCCATCCTAGGCCTGAAGCCCTCCCAATCCCCACCATGGGCCCCAGCCACCCCCGCCCCTGCCCCCAGCCCCACTCCACCCCTATCCTATGGCAGAGCTGTCCTTAGTGTATTGCTTAGTTATAGCTTTTAGAATCCTAGAGCCAAGAGGTTGGCCTACAGAAGAGGGCAGGGAGCTGATATTTCTTGATCGATTTTACATATATTCTCTCTACTCTTTACAACATCCTTGGAAGGTAGAGATGACTGTCCCCATTTATAGAGAATGCCAAGGCCCCTGAAGATGAAATGATTTGCCCAAGGCCACACAGCAGGTTGGTGGCAGAATTGAGATTTGAACCTGCTCTGCCTGGCTTCAAAGATCAGGATCTTGCCACTAGGTAGTGTTGGCCTGTTTTGTTGTGGCCTGAGTTTAACTCTGGGCTAGCCAGGAAGCCAGGCTGCACTGCAGAGCAGTCCCTCCTGCAGAGTGTGATGGGGAGTAGGCAGGGAGAAGGACCGGTGCAGGAACTCTCCAGCATGAGGAGAAGGCCATTCATTCTGGGGCCAGCTGGACGTGGTGTCTCCTTGAGACACGTTGGCACCACATAGCCCAAGGCTGCATACATCTCTGCCCTCCAGGGCCTGTCTACCCCCCTCACTGGGAGGAACATGTCTGATGAACTTGCTCACCTACTAGAGTATATGAGAAGGGAAGGGCAATGCTGCACCATGAAGGATAATAATGCACTAAGACAGTCGCAGCTACACATTAGGCCTGCGGGCAATAACTTTGGGGCCAAGTCTGTCTCATACTCCCCATCTTCCAGCCTGTGGGTTCAGTGCTCCAGGCACCCCATTTCCTTGGGGCCATCCCAGACTCTGCTCATGTTTTGAACAGTTGAATGCAGAGGAGAGGTTTTGACGGGGAGGTAACTGTCATGGGGTGGGGTTCCTTGGACAACCAGAAGAGTCCTCATCTGTTTTGTTCATCAGAATTTAATGGAGAGAGTAAATTTCCTGAAAGCTTCCGGGACTCGACCTTTGTCCCCAGGCTGTTGAACATTCAGGCAACTGCACTTGTGAGGTGCCTTGGTGGGGAGCACCTGTCACCTCTCTCTGACTGGGTCCCTGCTGAGACCCGGCAACAGGTCACTTCCCTCATGAGACTCCCCATGGCCTTAGCCTTGACACTTGCACGCAGGGATGGTTCAGCCAGCCCAGAAGGTCGTGCCCTCTGCACCTGGCACAGAAGGAAACAGGATGTAATCTAGCGGCCGCCGAATCCTAGAATATTTGTCTTTCCATTAAACTTACAAGAGCAAAAAGTTGCGGTTCTGCAGTTGCCCCACCTCTTCCGAGGTCCCCTAGGAACCCTGGCACGGATGGGAAGATTTTCCAAAACCTTTTACAGGAAACATCGGCCCTGCGATGAATGTTCGTGTCGGCTTGAGGTTGGATTTCAGCCACACGTACACAACCTCAAGCACTGGGTCAGTCTCTCCTGGGTTTCTACATGTTCAGGAGTCTGATGCATCCATATTTCCCTTTTGATATTTCAGTTTCTCCCCAGAATCAAGGAGATTCATCTTTTCAGGGCCTGGGGAGGTGCTGAGAGGTCTACAGGGAGAAGACTTGAGCTCTGAAGACACCCTGGACTAGGATCAGTCAACCAGTCACTCACAGATGCCATGATGCTGCCGTGGGCTTAGCGGCCTCTCTCTCTGGCCACCATTGCAGCACTCTTACCCGCCTCGAAGCTCAAAGAGGGCCCGAATAGAAAGGTATGGGTGGCTCCGGGCAGCCACTTGCCACTTGACCCCCAGGATGATGGCGCCTTTGGGGACTTGGTAGATAACAGGGAGGGTTCTCTCCCTTTTGGGGCTCCCGGGCTGGTGCTCAGTGTCCCTGGAGCCTGGAAAAGCACTGGAGGAACTGGTGTCGGGCCCCACCCTGGCCATGTGCCGACCTATTCGGATTTTTCCATCTCGCTCCTGTAGGTCACACCTTCACTGGTCAGAAACCTCTCAAGGAGGGGACAGTGATTAATGTTTTATGGAGGAGCCGCTGGGCATGACGCCTTGTTTTCTTTAGGTTTAGAATACAATGAGGACGATGAGTGGAATTTGCTGCGAGCTGGGGCCCAGGGCAGGCCGTGCTTGGGGACTGCCGACACAAAGGTGGTGATGTTTACTGTCCTTAGTGCCCAAGGCAGGTGGAGCCCTTGCTTGCAGGGCCTTCGCCAGCCCTCAAGAGCCCGTTAGTCCCCGCCAATACCTCCGCCCTGTGTGCAGAGGCCTGGGGTGAAGGGCAGCTGGCAAGTTCAAGGAGCTCGTCCTGCTCAGGTGACTCTACTTCGTTCCACTAAGATCACATTCTCTGCATATAGGAATTGGCTTATTTTTCTGTTCTTTCCAGCACATTGACCAGGAACAGGGTGAGGACATAATTGATCTTCAGCCATTTGGGCTAATACGGCCTCACCTGCTCTTACAATATCAAAATACTTCTGTCTTGTTTCAAGAACCCTCCAAGTAACCCCGCCCCCAACACTGCTGCGGTCTGGCCTCCCCGGCTGCCCTGCTCCCTCTCTGCTCCCTCTAGACCCCAGACCTCCCCACAACCCAGCACTCAAAGGGCTAGGGGGGCCTCTAGGTCCCTGTCCAGCACTACAGCTGTGGGGACGTTCTGAGGGATTGGGGTTTTTGTCACTCCAGGCTTCGATATTTTGCACATCACCTCTCGGTGTGAAAGGATGCATTCAGCTTATGTAAGAGGGGTCCATCCAGCCAGGTTCGAGTTAGAAAAAGTGTGTGTGTGTGTGTGTGTGTGTGTGTGTGTGTGTAGACAACGTATGCCTATTATACCCTATTTGGGGTCATCCTCTGATCTGTCCTGAGAACCTTCCAGGCGATTCTCACTCACAGACTAGCCACACAGACCCAGGGCTCTGTTTGCTCTGGCAGCCTAGCCCCTGACCAAGTCCTGATCCATCCTCAAAGGCTAGAGGAATGTCCTCTGCCCACAGTCGTGTTGTCCCTAAGAGACGTCCCCACCAGGTACTACACTTGGTTTGCCTAGAGCCAGCGCGCTCCCCGTGTAGAACTTTGGCTTGAGAAGGCTGGCCTGGGTTGAGGGGGGCTTGACATACATTTCTCAATAAGCTACTCAGTAGGTAAACAGATCTGTGATGTGGAGAAGAGTATTGTTTTTTCTCGCTCTGAAATATGAGGGAAGGGGTATCAGTGGGGGAGAGAGAGAGACAGAGAAATGGACTCATCGAATGAGTCCAATTCAAGAAAAGCAAACTCAAAGACTTAATAAAGATGAGAAAGTTCTCAAGCACTGAAGCCTCCTGTGCACAGCAGTCTTGAACATTCTGAAAGGGATCAGTGTGTCCCTGGGGCCTTATTTCACATGAACTTTCTTATTTTTTTTTTAACTTAGCTTATACTCTTCATAAGGCAACTTAACTAGATATAAATAACATACCTTTAAGGGACTTAAATAGAAAACCAAAACAAATTAAACCGGTAAAAGCAAGAAAATTTATTTTAATCATGTAAGTTTAAAGTTGACAGCTGGGAGTGGTACCCACGGCATGCAGGGCGTTAATATATTTGGAATATCACTTTGGGGTGTGCGTGCATGTGTGTGTGTGTGCATGTGTGTGCGTTCATGTGTGTGTGCATGCATGTGTGTGCGTGCATGTGTGCGTGCATGTATGTGTGCGTGCATGCGTGCGTGCATGTGTGTGTGTGCGTGTGTGTAGGAGGTGCAACTCATCGGAGAGGACATCAAGCCGGGAAGTAGGAAGGCCCACACAGAGTCAGGGCACGTCTGTGGGCGACTGTGGGACTGGCCACAGGGTCTTTTGGTTTTTCGTTTGAACTCCAAGGGAACCTTCCTGAAATCTATTAATAGCTTGAGTTTTTGAACACTACGAGGGCACCTTACCCAGACCCAGTCGCAGCGTGGAACCACAGTGCTCAGTTTTAGGCAGCTGATGCTGATTTGTCCTGCGGGGGATAAGCAAGTCCCTGTGAGTCAGGTGGGAGCGCAGGCTGCCCCCTTCCCCTGCCAAACCAGGTGGACGAGACCGACACCCTCCATCCAGCTCTGCCAGATCTGATGTCGAAACACAGGCCTCCTTCCTTGGATGGATTCCACGTGTGGTTACACATGAGGTTGTTTTTTTCTTTTTCTTTTTCTTTTGGTCAGTGATAATTTTTTTCAATGTGAACTGTTTGATAAATTCTAAATTTAATAAGAACGCGGGTAACCTCTCTCTACTTTCATTTATCACGCCACCATTCCTTGTGAAGTCAGGCACTGGAAGGCGAGGGCCGTACTTAAGCAGGCACAGTGCGGATAGAGCTGGTTTCGCATCTCGGTCAAGTCATTGACCGAGGCGAGTTTGCAGAGGCTCGTCACAGGGGATGTGGCCCCTTAATTCCTGGCCTGTGCCCATGCCAAGCCCGACCACAGCTCTGAGATAAGCACTCGTGACTTCCTCTTCTAGCATTGCATGTGCTCACCCCATTTCTGGGTCTCAGCAGCAAACAGCTAGACTCACGGGCACGCCCCAGCCCCCCTTGCACCTGTATCTCCTTGCGTTCTGCCTCACTTTACCCCCGTTCTCCGTCTGTCTGTGTCTCTGCTCCACGCCCTGCACAAGGGTTCCTGGGCCCCGAGGTGGGAATGACTCTGTTAAATTGTTAGTCAAGTTCCTGGGAGCCGCCGATGCGCCTGGATTGTGGCTGATGGGCCAGGGGCACCTTCCATCCGAGACGAACTCCAAGAATTTCCGCTGTGGCCGTGACCTCCCAGGTTGGGAAGGGCAAGTGCATCTGCCTCCAGGAATGTGCGGTCGAGAGACACTGAGCCCAGGAATGCCTCTATCAGCCTCAGCTGTGGTTCTGGAAAATTCTGAGGGCTCTAGCCCCCTGCCCCTTTCCCTTCCTCTCCTTAAGTGCGAAGCCACCCAGGTCACCCTCAGGGAGATTTTCTGGAGGGAAAAATCCTAGAGAGTTAGATCTGAAACACAGCTTAGCAGCCGTGGGACCTCTGCCAACAGGTGCAATCCACACTGCTGGCCAGGGCCTGAGTGAAGGGGCTTAGGGAGGTCACTTGCCCTTTGTGGTCCTCGCCGGGGAGAGCCCCAGCTCCTGGAGCCATTGACCGGCTTTCACAGGCGAGGTAAGTTTGGAAACCACATCACCCTCTTGGAGACTCATCATTCAAGCCAGCGTAGTAGAGGCTCTGACAAGTCCTGCAATAAGAACTCAGTTTATTTAAGCCAGCGTTCACCAAACTTGTTTGTCCACAGAACCCGCTTTTAGAAATAACTCGGATTACCATTTCAGAGAACTCGTTTTCTACAAAACACCTATTGTAAATGTGGCCTAGGTATTATCTCCGTGGGCCCCTCAGCTTTCAGAGTCCACGATTTAAAACCTCAGGGTAGCCTAGTTTATCAAAACCTCTCCTGAAGGCAGGTGTGAGGGAAGAAGGAAGAGAGAGAGGTTTAGGGTTCAGAGTGAGGGTGCTGGGGAGGTCAGGGGGAGGGGGAGGGGAGGCAGGTACAGGGTGTGTGTGTGCGCAAGCACGTGTGTGTGCGTGTGTGTGTGTGCATACGCACATCCACGTGACCACGGGGAGAGAGGGGGACTGGGGCTGGGGATGGGCTGGCACAGTCTGGACGATCGGTGGGGAGGACCCTCCTACTAGCAGTGACTCTCCCTCTGAGCTCATCACTGATTAATCCCTGTCCTGCCATGCTGGGGGCGCTCCTATGGGAGCCAGCCGAGGGTGCCCGGGCACTCTGAAAAGGCCCCCAGGAACAGCGCCTCCATGAATCATTGACTATCCTTCCTTTGTGCTGGAACCAGCTGGGGCTGGTGTCCGTGCCAAGCTCCTGGAGCTGTGGGCAAAGGTGGTGCAGGCGGGGGGTAAGCCCCAGTGGAGTCATAGCCGCATCTAGATCTTTTCAAAATAGACCAATCCAGGGCCGTCCACAGGGGCTCTGCTCGCCGAGGCTCCCTTGCTGTGCGAGCCGCAGCCAGTAGATGTGGAATGGGCACTGGGCCTGGAGTCGAGGCCCAGAGTTCTGGGCTTGCCTCTGTCACTGACTGACTCTGGCACCTTGGGCCAGTCCCTTCTCCTTTCTGGGCCTCAGTTTCCTCATCCGTACACTGGGATTGAATTTGAGAGTCCTGAAAGTCTAGGATTTTGCCCCAAACATTTTTCAAAACCTTCTGCCTGGGAGCCCAGGTGTTGGCCTTGGGCCTTGCTGCGGAGACCCCAGCTCACCTCTCTGCGGCTCTGCCCTAAGTGGAGCCTCACGGGCTCTGGCTTGCTCAGCTCGGTCGTCAGGGACATGCAGGGTGATGGGGACTTGGCCTCTTCTCGGAAGCTCTGGGATGCTTGGGAGACCCGGCAGCATCATGGCCAGGATGAAGTGGAGCCCCTGCCACCTGTCCACCTGTGAAGGGTGCAGGTCTGCACTCACCTTGGGGAGCACTGCACCTGCCGCCTGTCCCCCCCCCCCATCCGCCTCTGCCGCTGCCTTGCTGTGCCGCCCTGGGCAGCCCCTCTCCCCACTGAGTTCCCCCATAACTCAGCGCTGGGAGGAGGGCCCCTAGTGGGTCCCCGCGACCTCTCTCTGCCCCAGCCCGCCTGCCTGGTGGCAGCCCTCACAAGCCTGGCTCTTGTTCCACACGCCCTGGAGCTTATCCGGGTGGAAACATCATCCGGCGCCTCGGCCCAGCTCTTGGGGAAGCCGCCAGAGAGGCCCCTTCCCAGGGCTTAACACTCCCAGGGGGACCATTTCCAAAGCCCTGCCCACGTGCCCACACCACCCCTGCCCTCCTCCGCTGGACGCTAATCCTCTGCGGCCCTGCAGGGCAGGTTCTGGGGCTTAATGGATTGTGGAGGGAGTTGGGCTCCTTGCAGGCGGGGCTGGGAGCAGAAGCTACCTGTTTGTTTGGGGGACAGCGGTGCCTACATCTGGGACACCTGGGTGTGGTGACGCTAGAAAGCTAGGTAGATCACTGGAGATGATGGGGAGCTGACCAAAGCCCCCACACCTGCACTGCCCATTACAGAGCTGGAAAAACTGAGGCTAGAGAGAAGGGACCTGCCCCAAGTCACCTCGGGGCTCAGTCACAGGGATAGGACTAGAGCGCTTTCTGCTGCCTCAAGCTGGCTCCAGCCCTCACCTCTGGCTGCCTTTTATTGTGGCCACTTCTCCACCTTTCCCTGTCCCTGGGGAGCAGCGCTATCCCATCCCTGCCGAGGCCTTTACAGCCCCCAGGACTGCCCAGAGACTGTCGTGCTCCAGGCACGGCCGCCAGCTCACCTGGCACCTGCTCTGACCATGCCCTTGCAGCCTGCCCTCCGCTCTGCTGTGAGTCCCGGGACAGCTGCCGGGGGAGGAGGACACTCGCTGAACAAGGAGAAGAGGGGGAAGTGTGTCCTGGGGACCTTGAGGGGAGGTCAGGGGTGCTGTCTCCCCAGTCACCATGCAGAGGCTGTGGAGCAGGCAGAGGAGGGGGTGCCAGGGCTGAAGGAATCGCCAGGTAGGGGCTGGCCTGGGTGCTCCGAGCAGGTGCATTGGGCTCGGAGCCCCGGGTGCCTGAGATTTGCAGGACAGAGTCTGGGCTTTGGAGATCCGGGATCCCTGACTGGGGTCCGGAGGGAGGCTGGAGCCCTCCGAGTGTCAGTCAAGGGGCAAGAGGAACCCCATTTGCAAAGTCCCTGCCAAAGGTCTGGCGCTGTGCGGGAGCTTATGTTCGGCTTTGCGGGATACTCACACACGTGCTGAGTCGGGGATCTGCTCACTCATTCACCCAAGAAACACTTACTCAACTCCTGCTATGTGTCAAGTGCTGTTCTGGGTGCTAGGCATTGAGCAAAAGAGACAGTGTTACATTTTATGCTAATAGATGAGGAATCAATCGATCAGAGCGGTTAGGCAACCAGCCAAAGGTTCCACGGCTAGAAGGGGCAGAGCCAGGACGCAGAGCCAGCGCCACAGTGGTCTGGGCCGATTCTGTCCATTTCTCTACACGGGTTGGGCAGAAGGCAGGGCGGGGGGGGGCCGAGACAACTTCAGATTGCGGTTGTGCGAGCAAGGGCAAGTCACTTCCCCTCTCTGGACCTAAATTTCCTCAGTCAGCTTTGAGGCCCTTGGCCAAGCAGCCTGGACTTGCTTTGCTCCTGGTGGCAACAACAGAAATGACAATTTTGCATGGGAACAGTTACTGATTTTTGAGCACGTTCTACGCATCAGGTCCCGCAATGTCCACAGGAGCCATGGAAGGCTCCTGAGCAGAGGAGGGACACGACAGAGCACCCCTGAACTCTGCTTGCCCCGGGCCCCTCCTAGTTCCCCAGAACCTCTGGTCTGAGGGTTATCAGAGGAAGCAGCTGAAGCTTTGGACAAACAGTCGGGGCAGGCAGGGACACAGGGACACATGGTTTCTACATAAGGGGCTGGGCAGGTCAGGGATGGATCGGGCAGGACTGAGCGAAGACTGAGCTGCAGGGAGAGGCCAGGAGAAGGCCTTGGGGACATTCAGCCCCTCCTGGCACTCACATGCCCCCACCCCAGGGGCAGTCCCTCCTCAGATCAGAACTGAATGCAGCACCCTGTGCCCAGCCCCAGGCCTGGCAACGCTGAAGGAGACACAAGGCCAGGGAGCCCCGGCCCAGCTTTCCAGATGCTCCCAGAGGGGACCAGGGCTGCTTCCTCCATGAAGTCTTCCAGACGGAGTCCAGCCCATCTTGACTGCCCAATACACAGCATTAGGCCACCCGGGTGGCAAACAAAGCATTGTCATCCCAAGGTGCTCAGAGGGGAGTGGGGTGGGCGATGAGGGAACACTCTGGCCTTGCAGAAGGAGTAGGGTCTGTGAGGGGGGAGGAGGGGAAGAGAGGGGAGTGATCCAATCTGGGGAAGGGGAGAGTTGGTGGGGGATGCCACTGTCCTTAGTTTTCTTTCCATCTCAGGCTCTGTCCCTACTATCTGGGACACAGTGGCCGCTTCCTTTCCTGCCTCTCCCCGGACACTTTAAGTTTCTTATTTTATTAAAAAATAACATATCCATTACTTATACAATAACATCTGCAGCTTGGTAGAATGGTTTAGGCCATGGGCTCTGGAATCTGACTGCCTGGGTTAGAATCTGGGGCCTGACACCAGCTGCGTGATCTCCAACCAATCACTGGTGCCTCAGTTTCCTCATTTGTAAAGTGGGGACCCACCTCACAAGGTTGCTCTGAGGATTAAATGAGCTAATAAATGTAAAGTGCTTATTAAAGAGCCTGGCACATAGCAAGGCCTAATGCAAGTACTAATTATTAGAAATGTGAATTATAAAGTTTAAAAATATAATAAATACCCATGAGCCCATTACTCAGCCCAGGAGCTAGAGCCTTTAAAACATTCCTACCTAGCTAGTGCACCGCTCCTATTCCCCTAATACCCCTTCGAAGGATCTGCTATCCCAAATTTTGTGTTCATCATTCTTTTGCTTAAAAAAAAGGTTTGTATTCATGCATGTCTGTATGCCTAATATATTGTTTAACTTTATTTTTGAGCTTTAGAAAAATAGCAGCATATTGTAACTGGGCTTCTGGGCTGTCCCCTCTATCTTACCTGAGAGATTCATCCAGGCTTTGCCGGTGGCAGCGGTTTATTGCTGTGGGACACTAACCACCCCCCTCCCCCCCGACCACAGGGAGAGCTTTATGGAGCACAAATCCCACCACGTCTGCCCCAGTCTTGCGGCCTAGAGGTCCTCACCCCTGCAGCGGTTGGGCTCACTCCGTCCTCAGCCCCCCAGCCCTACTTCCCAGCTCTGGCCCCACTCGGATCCAGGGCCACACTTGTGGATACTGCCCCTTCTCCCATCTGCGTGTTGCTCTGGAAGGAGTGGCTGGCCAGGAAACACTGGCCTGGGCCCGAGTCCCTGCTTTGCTTCTGACCCTGGGTGGGCCTCCTGCCCTCTCTGGTCTTCAGTCTCCCCACCTGTAAGGAGAGCAGGTAAAGTGCTCCCTCCTCCGTAATGTCTGCGGTGCCCCAGTCCTTCCTGGGCCTGGAGGTGGTGCTTTGCCTCCTCTGAATGCCCAGGGAGCAGGGACAAGATGAGACAGTGTGTATGGTGGGTGCAGCCCCGCCTGTTCCCTCTCAATTGGGGGTGCGGGGCCGCCCTTTCCACCAGGAGTCTCCCACAGTGCTCTGGGGGCTCTGCTCCCTCTATGCCTTGAGTTCGAGTGTAATCACCACTTCAGCACCAACATAAGTCCATTGCAGTTTTGAATCAGAACCTCACAGTGAATCACAGCATGCCACTTGGGCTGCAGACAGCACCCAGGGCTGTCTAACTTCCTGTGCAACCTTGGACACCTCCACTTCTCCTTCTGCAAAATGAGGCCAATTCTTCACGTTAGGTGTGTAGGAGGAACAGCTGGGTCTGTATGTTTTACACGTAGCCCCTCTGGTCGGCCCGGCCGGAGAAAGCCTGCTCCAGGGGAAGGAGGGCAAAGTCTGCGGTGAAGTTTAAACTTTATAAAGAAATGAGTTATCCATGCACAAATCAAAGCACCGTCTTCAGTTGGAGGAAAACAAAGTGTCACATTGTTCTCCCGCTGCCTGGCTACAGGCCAGTGTCCCTCCACACCCCTGCCCGCCCACACCTCCCCCTGCCCCTCCAGCAGGTGCTCAGGCAGGGCCGCCTCTTTCTCCCGCAGGGGTCTCCGCTCCCTATGTTTATGATTTTGATGTGCAAACTTCCAGACATTAAAAAATACTTTTATATACACAAATATAGGGATATTTTTAAATTAAGAAAGTACATTCAGCAACTTGCTTTTTTCTACTAAAAATCTATATATTTCCATCAGCTTTATTGAGAAATAATTTACAAGCAATAAGGTTCACCAATTTTATGTGTACAATCTGAAGAATTTTAACACATGTGTACAATAGCGTGGCCACCATCGTGATCACTGTATAGAACATTCTGGCCTTCTTGAACGTCTGGAGGACGGGGTCGGCCACTGGGGGGAGGCCAAAGAGGCACGCGAGGAAGGAGCCAGGGCCGGGGGCCGGCAGCCGGGCCAGGGCAGGCCCTGAAGAAGCCGTGGAGATAAGGTATTGACCCGCTCCGTTCCAGAATGTTCTGTTCAGCAGAATACTCACTTTGCAACTCAAGATTGACTTGAAAGACTTCATAACAGAGACTGATTTGCCATTGGGAGCGCAAAGAATCTAAGTGTCATTACTGATGGTATCCCAAGGACGCTCAGCCTGGTGCTCATCCTGAACCTGACCCTGGCGGGAGACCAGCCCTGGCTGCAGCCCAGGAAGAGCTGGTCGCCCTGGGGGGAGGAGCGTGGGGGCGTGGCCCAGGCTCCAGGCCCCCCAGTAACCCTGCAGAGCCACAGCTGAGTGGGGGCTGGGGCTGGGGGCTTCTGGCTGTGGGGATCCCTCCGAGGTCCCCGAGCCCCTGCGCCTTCTGGTAGGTAGACTGCTCCCTGCCCTGAAGGAAGGACAGCACGGGGCACAAACCTAGCCAGGGCTAGGGGTCGCTCTGGTCTTGCCCGGAGTACCCGCTGCCGCCAGCCTACCCCAGCAAGGAGTTCTGGGCCAAACATAGGAAACAACTGACCTTCAAGGCCCACCCACCAGCTATACCCCTTGCCCTGCTCTGGGCGCTCTTGAGCCTGCGCATGCCTGGACCGTCCTGAACCTGGGCTGGGGGCTTTAGGGAGCCGCCGGCAGGAGGAGACCGCCGTTACTCTGCACGGCCACCAGGGGGCAGCAGACACAGGCGGGACGGAGAGGCCTCTGGGCTCCGCGCACTGAGAGTTCCGCTGTCCACGGGCGGCGCCGGCCTTCTGACACCTGGCGGTCCCTGCCACCAAGGAGTCCTCTTGCTTGTAAGATGGGAGGACACACTTGACCCCGAAACCTCCAATACTCGCCAGGTGACGCGGAAGAAGCATAACACTAGCTAATGCCATATTGCAAACTTAATTTTAACTGTACAAGTAGTGTGCAAATAAACTTTTCTTAAAAAGTAAAATATAAAGGCGGGGCGCGGTGGCTCACACCTGTAATCCGAGCACTGTGGGAGGCCGAGGCGGGAGGATCGCTTGAGATCAAGAGTTCGAGACCAGCCTGAACAGGAACGAGACTACGTCTCTACAAAAAACAGAAAAATTAGCTGAGCATGGTGGTGCATGCCTGTAGTTCCAGCTACTCGGGAGGCTGAGGCAGGAGGATTGCTTGAGCCCAGGAGTTTGAGGTTACTGTGATGATGCCACTGCACTGTAGCTGGGGTTCCAGAGTGAGACTCTGTCTAAAAAAAAAAAGTGCAATATGGAAATTAAAGATAATATTCCATTTGACCATTCCCCACATTCCATCATTCCCTATTCCCTTCCTCTTTTCTCTTTTTGTGATTTTGATATGGGAACTTCCAGAAATTAATAAATACTTTCATATACAAAAAGTTTAAAAAATTAAAAACCGCCACATAACATTCTGCAACTTACTTTTTTCTACTAAAAGTAGATATATTTTAATCAATTTTACTGCGGAATAATTTACATATAACAAAATTTACCAATTTTATGTGTACAATTTGATGAATTTTAACAAATGTGTATGAGAGTGTAACCACCATCTTGATCACTGTATGGAATGTTTCTACCATTCCTAAAACTTTCCCTCTTAACCCTTTTCAATCAATTCATAACCTTTAGCCCTGGGCCCTGGCAGCCTCTTATCTGCTTTCACTTGCCATGGTGTTTCTTTTTCTAGAATTTCATAAAGATGGAATCACACTGCATGGAGTTTTTTGAGTCTGACTTCTTTTACCTAGCTTCTATAATGCCTCTGAAATTCATCCATGTAGTTGTTTAAGTAGTTTGTTCCTTTTCATTACTAAGTAATATTCTATTGTATGAATATAACATAATTTGCTTATCCATTCATCAGCGATGGACATTTGGGGTGTTGTCAGGTTTCAGATGTGAATAAAGCTGCTATGAACATTCTGGGACAAGCCTTTGTGTCAATGTATGTTTTTGCTTTTCTTGGATAAATACTTAGAGGTAGGATTATTGCATTGTATAAGTGTATTTTTAACTTTATAGTCAACTGCCAAACTGTTTTCTAGCGAGGCTTCATTGCTTTGCATTTCCACCAGCAATGTATGAGAGTGTTAGTTGCTCCACACATACCCTTGCCAAGACTTGTGTTCTCAGGGGTTGTTTTAAAATTTTTTATCTATTTATTTATTTAGAGATGGTTGGTCTTGAACTCCTGGCCTCAAGTGATCCTCCCACCTCAGCTTCTTGAGTAAGTGGGACTACAGGTGCGCCAACCACTGCACCTGGCTTGTCAATGGTTTACTTTTAGCCATTCTAGTGGGTGTGTAGTGATATCTCATGGAGAAATTTATCTCTCTCTAATGGCTAATGATGTTGAATATCTTTAAATGTGCTTATTTTCTTTCATAGCTGCTTTGGTTAAGTGCCTATTAAATCTTGTCCATTCTTTCAAAATCAGGTTTTTTGTTCTATTATCATTAAATTATAGAAGTTCTTTATATAGTCTGAGTGTGAGTCCTTTATAAGACATATCTTTTAGAAATGTTTTCTCTCATTTAGTGGCTTGCCTTTTCATCTTCTTAATTTAACTGTCTCTTTAACTTTTATTTTGAAATAATTTTAGACTTACAGAACAATTGCAAAGAGAGTGCAGAGTGTTCCTTTAATAGTAACATCTTATATAACCATTGTCCTATCATCAAAACTAAGAAATTAATATTAGCACAATGCTGTAACTAAACTACAGGTCTTACTCAGATTCCACTAATATCCTTTTTCTGTTCCAGGCTCCAATCATTTCTCCTTGGTCTTCTCTAATCTGTGACACTCAGGTATTTTCTCAAGTGTCCCTCAGTTTGGGTTTGTCAGATGTTTTCTCATTATTTGATTGAGGTTGTGGATTTTGGGGAAGAAAACCACACGCCCTTCTCATTACATCACATCATGGGCACATAGTGTCAACATGACTGATTACTGGTGATGGTAACCTTGTAACTTCTTTTTGGCTCTCATTAACTACACTGTCTTTCTTTGGATCTTATTACCTACAATATATCTATTTGTTCTGCTCTACTATACAAGTAAAGTATTTTCAGAATTGTTAACCCATACCCTTGTAAAACACAAATTTGACAAATAGAGTCCGGTATTTGTGTACAGTTCTTTTTATCTTTAGCCTCACAGCATCCGGGCAAAATACTCAGATCAGCTCCTTTCTTTTTCCGTTCTCTACAGGGTGATTATCTCATATGTTTATAATACGCTCAGGTTTGTCGCAGTCTGCATTCCATGCTGGGAACCTCTCACATCTTGGTTGGTTTTATACATATTCGCATACAGTGACAGTCATTCTTTGAGGTGTACAGGTCTATGGGTTTTGACAAATGCATGAAATCCCATACCACATTACAATACAGAAGAGTTTCTTAACTTTCCAAACTCCCTCATGCTGCCCCTTTGCAGTCAAACCCTTTCCCTACTCCCAGCCCTAGGCAATTACTTATGTGCTTTCTGTCCCCTATAGTTTGCCTTTCCTAGAGTGTCATATAAATGCAATAATCTAGTATGTAGCCTTTGGGGTTGGGCTTCTTTCTTTCGCCTCTCAAAGTGGACTTAAGATTCATCCATATTGTCACATGAGTCAACAGTCTGTTCCTTTTTATTGCTGAGTAATATTGTATTGTGTGACTGTACCAAACCACTCACCTGGTGAAGGACAGCTAGGCCATTTCCAGTTCCTAGTGGTTATGAATAAAGCTGCTATAAAGACTTGTGTACAGGTAAGTGTAAGTGTTCAATTCATTTGAGTAAATACCTAAGAGTAGGATTGATGCTAAGTCTATGTTTAACTTCAAAAGAAACTACCGTGTTTCCCCGAAAATAAGACAGGGTCTTATATGTATTTTTCCTCAAGAAGACACCCTAGGGCTTATTTTCAGGGGATGTGTTATTTTCCCCTCAAAGCCTCAGCTTGTAGCACGCACAGGATGGCCGGGACCTGATAGGGGGAGCCAACCTTATTGGTGGGGCTGCCTGAACCTTTCCGGTCACCTCTGGGATAGTAGCTGTCACATGGGGCAGATGAGAAGGGCTGCTCTTCTTTACCGCTCCGCGAGGAAATGCATGGGTTGTGCAGATACGCTGCGTAGCCACGCCCATCACTAGGTCTTATTTTCAGGGTAGGGCTTATATTGCACAAATGCTTAGAAATCCTGCTAGGGCTTATTTTATGGGTAGGTCTTATTTTTGAGGAAACACGGTACTAAGTGTTCTCCCAATTGGCTGCACTATTCCACATTCTTATGGAAGCTCTCAGAGAGTTCCACTTGCTCTACATCTTTGCAGACACTTGTTTTTGTCGGTTTTTAAGTTATGGCCATTCTAAGAGGTATGTTAGTTTGGGGTTTGTAGCTTGTGGTTTTAATTTGCATTTGTCTAATGACTAACAATGTTGAGCACCTTTTCAGATGTTATTTGCTATTTGTATACCTTTTTTGGTGAAGTGTCTGTTCAGTTCTTTTGTTAATTTAAACAACTGCATTGTTTTTCTTAAGTTTTGAGCATTCTTTATATATTGTAGATGCAAGTCCTTTATCAGGTATTTAATTTTCAAATATCTTCTCTCAGTTTGTGGCTTGTGTTTTTATTCTTTTTACAGAGAATTTTCCTTTGATTTTGTTAAAGTCTAATTTATCAAGTTTTTTCTCATTGGGATTGTGCTTTTATTATCATCTCTAGTAAGTTTTTCCCAAAGGCAAGAACATGTAGATTTTCCCCCTCATGTTTTCTTACAGGTGATTGATTGTTTTATGTTTAAATTTAGGTCTGTGATCTATTTTGAGTTAAGTTTGTAAAAGTTGTGAGGTGTGGGTTGAGGTTCATTTCATTTCTTCTGCATATGAACGTTCAAATGTTTCTGCACACTTTGTTGAAAATACTATACTTTCTCCACTGAATTGACTTTGCCCCTTTATTAAAAAAATCAATTGACTATATTTGTGTGGGTCTATTTCTGGGCTTTCTATTTTGCTCTGTTCATCTATGTTTTTATCCTTTTGCCAAAATCACACTGTCCTGATTACTATAGCTATTTAATAGTACTTAAAATCGGATAATGTGGGCCCTTCAATTTTTCCCCCCAGAATTATATAACTTATTTTAGTTTCTTTGTTTATCCATATAAATATTAGAATCAGGCCAAGTGTGGTGGCTCATGTCTGTAATCCAGGCACTTCGGGAGGGTTGAGGCCAGGAGTTCAAGACCAGCCTGGGCAACAGGAGACTCTCTCTCTCTCTCCAAAACAATAAAAATTAAAAAAAAATTAGCTAGGTGTGGTGGCGCACACCTGTAGTCCCAGCTACTCAGGAGGTTGAGGCAGGAGGAGCACCAGAGCCCAGGAATTTGGGGTTGCTGTGAGCTATGATTGCATTACTGCACTCTAGCCTGGGAGTGATGAAAAAATATTAGAATCAGCTTATTTATATCTATAAAAACAGCTAACTAGGATTATGTTGAATCTATAGATCAAATTGGAGAAAATTTGTACCTTAATAATATTGAATCTTCCAATCCATGAACACAATATAGCTCTCTATTTTTTCAGATTTTTATTTCTTTCATTTGTGTTTTGTCATTTTCAGCATATAGATCCTACACATATTTTATTATAGTTGTATCTAAGTATTTCATTTTATGAAGCTATTACATGTGATTTTTTTTAAAAATTGGTTTCTGATCATTAGTTGCAAATATATTGAAATATTGATATAACTGATTTTATATATTTCCTTGGATCTTGCAACTTTGCTAAATCCACTTATTAGTTCTAGGACTTTTTCTGTAGATTTCTTTGGATTTTCTACAGAGATTATGTTGTCTACCAAAAGAACTAGTTTCATTCCTTCCATGTAATCTGCACGCCTTTTATTTCTATTTCCTGACCTCATTTAATGTTGAATAGGAGTAGTAAAAGAGAACATTTTTCTTTTGTTCCCTATCTTAGGGGGAAAGCATTAGTTTTTCATCATTTAATGTGATGGCTGTAGGTGTTTTGAAGATGCTCTTTGTCAGGTAAAGTAAATTTCTTTTTATTTTTAGTTTACTGAGAGTTTTAATCATGAACAGATGTTGAATTTTGTCAAAAGCTTTTACTGCATCTCTGGAGATAATAATGTGGCTTTTCTTCTTTAGTTTGTTAATATGGTGAATTATACTCACTGGACTTTAGGTTTTGAACCAGCTTCGCATTCCTGGTATCCTTTTGATATATTTCTGGATTTGAGTTGCTAGTACTTTGTTAAGGGTTTTTTGGGAGGTGGGGAGAGGTGTATGTTTTTAAGAGATAATGGTCTGCAATTTTCTTTTCTTGGAATGTCTTTGTCTGGGTTTTTTTTTTTTTTTTTGTAGAGACAGGGTCTTACTATGTTGCTCAAGCTGATCTCAAACTCCTGGCCTCAAGTGATCCTCCTGCCTTGGCCTCCCAAAGTGCCAGGATTGCAGGTGTGAGCTACCACGCCTGGTCACCTTACTTATTTTTTAAGATAAAATTTTAATTTTAGAATAGTTTCAGATTTACAGACAAGTTGCAAAGATAGTATGAGAGTTCTCATATACCCCAGACCCAGTTTACCCTATTTTTAATATCTTATATTAGTATGGTACATTTGTCACAACGAATGAACCAATATTGATACATTATTGTTAATTAAAGTCTATACTTTATTCAAATTTTCTTATTTTCATGGAATGCCCTTTTTCTGTTCCAGGATCCATCTAGGGCACTATATTACACTTAGTCATCATGTCTTCTCAGTTTCCTATTGGCTGTGATAGTTTTTCAGATTTTGCTTGTTTTTGATGACCTTGACAGTTTTGAGGAGTGTTGGTCTGGCATTTTGTACAATGCTCCTCTAATGGCGCTGTGGACTGAATGCTTGCGATGTCTTCAAAATCCATGTGTACAAACCCTACCCCGCAATCTGATGATATTAGGAGGTAGGGCCTTTGAGAGGTGATTAGGTGAGAAGGGTGGAGCCCTGATGAATGGGATTAGTGCCCTTATGGAAGAGACCTCAGAGAGCTCCCTTGCCCCTTTCACCCTGTGAGGACACAGTGAAAAGACTACTGTCCACAAACCAGGAAGAGGACCCCCACCAGACGATGAATCTACCAACAGCTTGATCTTGGACTTCTCAGCTTCCACAACTGTGAGGAATAAATGTTTATTGTTACAACCACCCAGTCTATGGCATTTTTATTTTGGCAGCTCAGACAGACTGAGACAAATGGGATTTGTCCAATGTTTTCCTCATGGTTAGACCAGATTTATGGATTTTTGGGAGAAAGGCCACAGAGGTAATGTGCCGTTCTTATCGTACCATGTCAAGAGTACATACTGTCAATATAATTTATCATTGCTGATATTAACTTTGATCACCTAGCTGATAGAGTGCTTGTAAATTTTCTCCATTGTAAAGTTATCCCCCCCACCCCCCGCCCATACTGTATTCTTTGGAAGGAAGGTGACAAAGGCAGCCCATACTTAAGGGGTGGGGAGTTATACTCCACCTTTTTGAGTTGGAGTATCTAAATAAATTATTTAGAAATCTTCTGCACAAGAAATTTGTCTATTCTCCCCTTTTACTTATTTATTCAACTATTTATTCACATAAGCCTAGACTCATGGATATATATTTGATAGTTTGGGTTATAATCCAATATTATCTTACTAATTTTATTGCTCAAATTGTCCCAACTTTGGCCATTGGGAGTTCTTTCTGTTGGCTCCTGTGTCCCCTTTGACATAGTGCTGCCACTGTGGAACTTTTGAGTGCTTCCTTACTTCCTGGCACTACAAGATGCTCCATACTCATCTTGTGTATTTCCTGCCACAGCCCTAAAATCAGCCATTTTTTCAAGGATCCTTGGTTCCTTTTATTATAGAATGATATTAGACATCAAGATCTTGGAACTATTAATAGGTGTGCTCATTGCTACTGGGGAGTAATTGCTTATAGAGTCTTACTGAATATTTATCTATTTGCTTTACTAATTACTCAGAAAGGAGTTTTGAAAACTCAGACTGTAATTTTGAATTTGTCTGTTTCTTTTAAAAAATCCTTTCTGTGCTTTCTTTATGCATTTTAAAATGTTGTTATTAAGTGCACACACATTTAGGATTATTATGTCTTCTTGATAGGTTGATCCCTTTATCATTATGAAATGTCCATATTTATCCTTGTTATTATTTCTTGTTCTGAACTTTATTTTGTCTCATATTAACATAGTCACTCTAGCTTTCTTTCAGCTACTGTTTTTATGGTATATCTATTTCCTTTAACTTTTAACCTATCCGTGCTTTATATTTAAAGTGGATTTCTTGTAGGTGGCATATAGTTGGATCTTAATTTTTTTTCAATCTGGTAATCTTGTTAATTGAGATAATCAGTAATGTACATATAATTTATTCATTGATTTTGTTGGTTTATCACTACAATTTTGCTATTTGCTTTTTATTTGTCTCATCTGCTCTTTGTTTTATCTTTCTTCTTTTCCTTTGTTTATTTATTAGTAATTTTTTATGATTTATTTTACCTCCACTATTGACTAATCAATCATATCTCTTTGTTTTATTTTGTTAAAAGTGGAACCTCAAGGGTTTATGGTATATATCTTTAACTTATAACAATCTGCCTTCAAACTGTATCATATTGCTTCATATAGAATAAAAACTTTACAACAATATACTTTCATTTTCCTCCTCCAATTCTTTATGCTATTGCTTTCATACTTTTTACTTCTACATAGTCACAAACACCACAATATACAACTATTGGTTTTGCTTTAAGCAATCATCTCCTTTTTTTACATTTTAAAAATTGTGGTAAAAATATATATGAATAAATTCCACTTAGCCATAGTGTATAATCCTCTCATTATACTGTTGAATTTGTTTTGCTACATTTTGTTGAGGATTTTTGCATCTATATTCACACTGGTCAATTAACTTCTAAAGAGCATAAAATGAGAAAAAAATTCTTTTATTTTCACCCTCTTATTTACCATGTCCAGTGCCTTTCATTCCTTAGTGTAGTTCAAAATTTTCTTCTGTTCTCATTTTCTTTTTGACTTGAAAATCTTCCTTTAGCATTTCTTCTAGGGCAACTCAGCTGGCAATGAGTTCTCATCTTTGGTTTCTCTTTAAAAGTCTTTATTTTGCCTTCATATTTGAAAGACATCTTCACAAACAAAGTGATATAGCTTGAAAGTTTTTTTCTTTCAGTATTTTAAAGATATCTCTCCAACGTCTTCTGACTTGCATAGCTGCTGATGAGAATCTGCGATAATTCCTACGTTTCCTTGGCCACACACAATGTGTCTTTTCCCCTTTGGTTGCTGATCAGATCTTTCTATCACTGGTTTTCAGTGATCTAATTGTCATGTGCCTTGGAGTGTTTTTTGTTTATTTGTTTATTCTGCTTGATGTTCATTGAACTTCTTGGATCTGTAGATATGTATTTTCCATTTGTAAATCTTCAGCCATTTTGTCTTCAAATATTTTTCTGAACTTCTCCCTTCTTCTGTGACTCCAGTTACCTGTATGTTAGATCGCTTGATATTGTCCCATAATTAACTTACATTCTATTCTTTTTTACAAGTATGTTTTTCCTAATTTTTATCCTTTCTTTTTTCTCTTTGTGTTTTATTCTGGACACTGTATATTGAGATATCTTCGATTTCACTGCTCTTCATTCTGCGGTGCCTAATCTGCTGTTAATTGCAACCAGCATAATTTTTTTTTCATTTTAGATATTGTATTTTTTGTTTTCATAAGTTGAATTTGGGTCTTTTAAAAATAGCTTTCTTCTCTACTCATTATACCATGATTTACTCTTTTTAAAACATAGGGAGCATATTTTTAATAACTTTTAACATCTTCATTGACTAGTTCCATCATCTTGTCACACCTAGGTCTGTTTCTATTTATTGATTTTTCCCTCTGGTTATGGATTATACTTTCCTACTTCTTTGCAGTCTTGGTAACTTTTTATTGGATGTCAGATATTGTGAATTTACATTGGTGGTTTCTGGATTTTGTTTTATTTATTTAAGTGGTGTTGGATTTTTTCTAGTGTAGTTAACGTTTTGGACCCAATTCAGGTTTGAACTTAGGCTTTGTTAGGATGGGTTAAGAGCAACCTTTCTCTAAGGCTAATGCCATCCCACTACTAAGGCCTTACTCTTACATATTCATGCCCTGCATGTTACAAGTTCTTTCCACGTGGGCTACTCAGAGCGCAAACTATTTTTAGCTGTATGTGAGTTTTGAGAATTTTTTGCCTATGCCATTCCAGTTGTCCTTTATCCAGCCTTCTTTTCTTCTCACACATTTTCAGATGGGTATCTAGCTGAGGACTGCAGGGTGGGGATGTTGAGGAGGACCTGTCTTCAGAACTGTGGGGCTCTGTCTCTGTGCAGTGCCTTCTCTCTGGTGCTGTGCTTCGTAAATTCCACTGAGCTTGACCTTCTCAATGCCCAGTCTTAATCTCCTTTACTCATAAAAATCAGTAGTCCATGTTTGGGTTCTTTCTTTTGAGCTGTGGCCTGGAAATTACTTCCAGGCAAAAAACTGGTGCATAGGGCTCAGCTTGTTTGTCCTTTATACCTAAAAATGAAATGTTTTGTATATGTTGTTTGGGTTTCTTGTTATTAAGGTGTGTGTGTGTAGGGGGATGGTTAACAGTTCCTGTTACTCCATCTTGGCTGGAAGCAGCTCGTCAAAATATATTTTTAAGATATCTCCATGTTGATAGGAGGGGTCTTCAAAAAATTCATGGAAATATATATATTAGGAAAAAACTATGCATAGATTTCAGTTTTTTTTCTTTGCACCAAAATAGAATGATACTAACTTGTTATAACATTCTGAACAGGATCTAGTTTGAGGCACTAAGAAGGATAAGACTTCAGTTTGAAAAGAGCCTCTATCAGAGCAACATAAATTCTGCTATAATTGAAGTAAGAACAAACATCAAATTTATAGTGAAGCTTGGATGGAAGAATGATGAAATAATTGATGCTTTAGGAAAAGTTTATAGGGATAATATCCCAAAGAAATCAGCAATTTACAAATGGCTAACTCTTTTTTTTTAAAGACTCGGTCTCATTCTGTCACCCAGGCTGGAGTGCAGTGGCATGATCACAGCTCACTGCAACCTTGAACTCCCAAGCTCAAGTGATCCTCCCAAGAAGCTGGGACTACAGATATGTGCCACTGCACCCCAGCTAAGCTTTTATTTTTGTAGAGATGGGGTCACTCTATGTTGCACAGGCTGGTCTCGAATTCCTGGGCTCAGCCTCTCAAAGTGCTGGTATTACAGGCATGAGCCACCACCTCTGGTCACATAACTTGTTTTAAGAAGCGATGAGATGATGTTGAAAATGAAGCCCACAGAAGCAGACCATCCATGTCAATTTGCAAGGAAAAAATTAATCTTTTTCATGTCCCAATTGAAGAGGACTGACGATGAACAGCAGAAATAATAACCAACACCATAGACATTTCACTTCGTTCAGCTTACACAATTCTGACTGAAAAATTAAATTTGAGCTAACTTCCCACTCGATGAGTGCCCAAACCATGGCACCCAGATTAGTTGCAGACAAGAGCAGAGCTTTCAATGGGAAGTTTAAACAAGTGGGATCAAGATTCTGAAGCATTACTTTGAAAAGTTGTAACGAAAGATGAAATATGGCTATAGTGGTACCATCCTGAAGGCAAAGCACAATCAAAGTGATGGATACCAAGAGATGGGAGTGGTCTAGTCAAAGCAAAAGTGTCCTGGTCAAGAGAAAGGTCATGGCAACAGTTTTTTGGGATGGTCAAGGCATTTTGCATGTTGACTTTCTGGAGGGCCGAAGAAGGATAACATTTGCTTATTACGAGAGTGTTTTGAAAAAGTTAGCCAAAGCTTTAGTAGAAAAAGGCCCAGGAAATCTTCATCATAGAGTCCTTCTCCACCATGACAATGCTACAGCTTATTCCTCTCATCAAACAAGGGAAATTTTGTGTGCGTTTTGATGGGAAATCATTAGGCATCTACCTTACAGTCATGATTTGGCTCCTTTTGGCTTCTTTTTGTTTCCTAATCTTAAAAAAATATTTAAAGAGCACGCATTTTTCTTTGGGTAATAATGTAAAAAACACTATATTGACATGACTAAATTCCCACAGACCCTCAGTTCTTTAGGGATAGACTAAATGTGGTACCATCACTTACAAAAGTGTCTTGAACTTGATGGGGTCATGTTGAAAAATGAAGTTTACATTTTTAATTTTAATTTTTTAATTCCATATTTCCATGTACTTTTTGAAGTCCCCTTGTACAAACATATTTTGTTCATAGTTTTTGACTGCTCTGTCATATCCCATCGTATGAACAGATCACATTTTGTTTAGCTATGCCCTTATCATTGGACAATTGTGTTGTTTTCTGGTTTTTACTGCATGTTATAAACAATACTGCCCTTGGGAAGCAAATATCCAGAAGTGGAATTCCTGGTTTATAAGGTATGTTCATTTACAGATTCAGTAGATAATACCAAATTATTTTTCAAAATGGGTGTATAATATTCACTCCCATCTGCACTGTATGAATGTTCCCATTTCCCCACATTATCTCCCAAACATTATATTATCACACATTAAAGTCTTAGGCAATGTGCCAGTTGAAAATGGGTAGTTTATCGTTATTTTAGTTTTCATATTTTTGAGTGTTAGTAATGTTGAGCATCTCTTCATCTGTTTATTGGCCCGTACATTTTACTTCTTTTCTGAATCACTTGTTTATATCCTTTGCTCACTTTCTATGGAGTTATTTTCCTCTTTATTATTGATTTGTATGTATTTTTTAAAATGTATTTTTGATACTATGCATTTGTTTGTCAGTATTGGTCACAAATATTTCATTCAGTTTGTAGCTCGCTTTTAGTTTTTATTTGTGGTGTCTTTTCTTAAATATACATTTTTAAAATATTGATTGTGGTCAGACATTGATTTTTTCCTTTATGGTTTTCTTTTTATAAAAAAATAAGAAAGTCTCCTTTATTCTAAGGTCATAAAACAGATTCTTATTTTTTTTAAAAGAGTCTTATTATTTTGTTGTTTTATAGTTAGGGTGTTAAATCTGGAACTTATATTTTGTAAACATGAGCTAGAAATCTAATCTTGTTTTTTCTATACAAAGAATCAGTTGTTCTAAACTTGTTTGCTTACAGTTGATCCTTGTTACATGCTACCGTTAATGACTGTCCAACTGAGCTAGGCTCTGCGAGAAGTTCTTTACAGAACATGCCTTTTCTTGTCCCAACTCTACTAGGAAGGAACTAGTATCATCCCCATTTTTCAGATGGGGAAACTGAGGCTCAGAAAAGTTAAATAACTTGCCCAATCCATGACAGCCAGCAAGTGGTAGAGGCAGAAATTGAACCCTGATTGCATTTGCACTCGGTGTCACAAGTGACAGGACTTGTCACTGGACACTTTGGCCCAGCCAAACCCCGATTCAGGGTCTATGGGGATGTTGCCTGGAGGCTCTTGCTCCTCAGAGCTGGCCAGCCTGGGTGAAAGTGCAGGGTCTGGGCAAGAGCACAGCCCCGACTTGGGCATCTCTGTCACCCCTACCCTCCCTGGACCTGAGCTGAAGGGCCGGATGTGGGTGTGGGTGTCGGCACCGGAGTGTGGGGTGGCTGGGCACGTGGGTGTGGGAGCAATTGCTAGAGAAGGGAGTTCAGTGAAGGAACAGACCTGGGAAGATCCTTGGGGAACACCGGCCATTAGAGCAGTGTTTCCCAGCCTTGGTCCTACTGACCTTTGGGACTGGTTAATCCTTCATACGGCTACAGAGGGCCATCCCCTGTGTTGTAGGATGTTGAGCAGCACCTGTGGTGGTCCCATCCCGTTAGATACCAGTAGCCCCTCCCCACCCCTCCTCCACACTCCCAAGTCCTGGTTGTGATCATGTCTCTAGACACTGCCAAATGTCCCTAGGGGGACGAAATTGCCCCCTGTTAAGAACCAACAATTCAGACAATAACTGTTAATTATCTCTATCAACATCAATTATTAACCATCATTAATGCTAATGATATTGATGCTAGTTATTGATGGAGATTAATTGTAATGTTTTTTCCTGTTGTCTCTTTGTAGCTGAGGGACAGAAGGTTCTAGCTTTCCCTTTAAGTTATAGCTTTCCAGCATGATGCTCTTCCAACCTGTGATCCCTCACTCACCCGGCCAAGCGAGGAGCTCCGCTTCACCCTGAACAACGTGCCGCGCTCAGTGTGGTGTGCCGCCCGCTCTGATGTCACTGTTCCACTCATGAAAACACTTGTACAAGGGGTAGGGGGGCTTGGAGCTTGGTGGTGGTGGGGTTCATGTTTTCTTTTCAAAATATTTTTTTTCAACATTTTGTTGACAGTGAATACAAATGGAAAAATAAAGCCCTGCTGATGCAAAACGATTCCTAAATCCAGATGTGGCAGGGACAAGGGGCCTTCAACATTCATGACGCAGGTCAGGTCGTAAACACGTCCGGTGTCCCCAGCGTCCGCCCCAGCAGCCTCTGTGAGTGGGGGGGTCTGCACGCAAACATGGGGGCATATCAGCTGCTGGACATTCAGGGCTTTCAAAGATAAAACTTGCTTTCAAAGTCCAAAGTGCTGTGCAAGGTTCAGGGGAATTTAGAATGCTGTCTTTAGCCTGGCCAGTTGAGATCCTGTGTTTTAAAGTCAAAAACCATGAAAAAAACGACCAGGCAATGAATGTTCCAGTAATTTGACTGGCTGTACAAGTCCTCTCATTTTTGCTACTGATGACAATTGTCTTCTCCTGTCCGAGATGGCCTGGCCATGAATCCCTTTACAAACAAAGCTTCAAGTCAGCCTTATTTTCCCCTCTTATCCTGAGGACTTCTGGAGGGACTGTGACAGCCCCCAGAGCCTTGATGTTTGCAGACTTTGCCTCACCGTCCAGGCTGGTGTCCTTGCTAGGTGAAGAGACCAGGTTTGGCTTATGTGACACATTCTTGGCCACCCCACGCTGGTGCTTGGCAATCACGCTTCCTTTTCTAAGCTCATCCCAGCCCTCCAGCCCCACCGACACCCCACTCGCCTTGAGGGGTCCCCCAGCCCTGAGCTCACCCTCCAGCCCTGTGGGTGAGACTGGGCGCACCGGCCAACCTGGGGCTCCCTGAGGGCAGGCCCAGGTCCCCTTCCTGTTTTCTAAAGTCCCTTCATTCTGAGGGTCACTCCAGTGTCAGAGAGCTGGGCTCGGAGAAGAAAACGGCAACGAATATTGACCAACTGGAGCAAGCAGTGTCCTGTGGCTGTCACCTCTCTGGGCCCTTGCTCTCAGGACAGACATGCAAGCAGACGTGCAGACAGAGTGAAGGGGGGTGAGGAGGGGACTCAGCCCCTCCCTGCTGGGGACACGGAGGCCCCCCAGGCCCAGGGCTGAGCTGGGCATGGTGTCCTGCAGTCCTGGTGAATATTCAGCGAGTCGTGTCTCCTTTGCCGGCTCTTGCCTACGCAAACAGCCACCTAGGAAGGGGAGGCAGATGGTGTGGTTGCAATGGCAGTGTCCGGGGACAGTAGAGAGGGCAGAGCCAGGGTGCACTGAAGCCTCGGTGCTATCGGAAGGAGCCGCTGAGTCCCCAGCATGGATGGCCGGGTGTGGGGCGCCTGCATCCTCTGCGTGCTGAGCCGGGTCCCGACCGTGAGTAGCCAGGGCAGACCTCCTGCCTCTCCCGCCGGGCTCCAGACTCGGGAGCCGCAGGGCCCAGGGGCGCCTAGTGGAGACCCCACTGCCCTGTCCCAGTGCAGGTGGCAGGCGGTGGCTAGGAGGACTGATCCCGGGCCTCTCTCCCTCGTTCCTCCTCCCTGCCGTCTGCTCTGACCAGGGCAGCTCCACACTTCCTTCCTGGGTCTGAGCTGAGCTCGCCGCCTGTTGCTTGTCCCTCTGGGGCCCACAGAGCCTCTGTCTGCCCCGTGACAGTGCCTGAGAACTGGGGAGACAATGTCAGAGTCCCCGTTCACACCCCAAGCCTGCTGTTTCCCCAGGCCGGGCGTGCCCGGTGCATGCACACACTCCCCCCTGCAGCTCTGCGCCCTCCCCAGCCCCAGGGCTGCCTGGCCACACTCCAATTCCATTGTTTCCTTTGAAGCGTGTTGGCCGGGGACAGAGTGGGGCCTGAGTAGTTGGTAGAGACCAGCTGCTCCTGCTCTGGCATTTAGGGGACTCTCCCTGAGGGTTGGGGCAGCTCTGTGGCCTGGAATGCCGGGGCATGGGGCACCAGGCCAGAGCGCCCTCCCCGAATGTGCTACAGTCGCCCCACGTATTTCCAAGGAGGCCACTGCACGTGGCGGCAGCGGCCGGGAGGGCAGTCACAGGTGCTGGGCGGGACGCTCTGGCTGGCAGGGTGCTCCTCGGGCCCAGGCGGACTGAAATCTCCTCCTTCCTCCACCACCTTGCCGGGGAGCTGCCGGCCTCCGAAGCACTTGCGGCACCTGACCCCAGGCTCGCTGGCGTTGGGCTGGAATCCTGGAACCACGAAACTAGCTGGGTGACCCGGGGCGAGTTCCTCACCCTTCCCGAGCCTCACTTGTCTCTTGTAAAAAGAGAGTTACCTGTGGCCAGCGTTGTGCACTGAGTGGATCGGATTTGCCAAGGGCAGAGGGGCGCGCTGCTAATGACTCCTACTGCCCGCCCCATCTGGAGTGGGGCCCCTCCCTCTCAGCTGTGTGCATCCTACGATAAAAGCTTTATTTTTAGGAGGGGACCTGCGACCACGTGGTGATCAGTGACTAGATGGTGCTGGTGCCCCATGAGCTAGAACGAAATCCTTGTCTCCCGGCGTGGGCTCCGTCCCCACAGACGCTGGGCTGAGCAGCCATCACAGGCAGCCAGGCTGGGGGGCCGGGGACGTGGAGTCTCCCCCAGGAGCGGGTGGAGTCCAGTGTGTGTGTGGCTCCCTCCCATGTGGTTGCTCACTGTCCTCTGTCCCCACTCTGGTGGTCACAGTCCCTACTACGGATCCTAGCCCTGCCACACGTCCACTTTGCTATTTGCTGGGCATGCGTTTCTGTCCAATAACAAGAGTGATTGACGAAACATTTGCTGACATGGGCTCTGCTGGACACTGAGGGTGTGTGTGGGGTGCACGTGTGTGTGAGGGTGGCCCTGGGGAGACAGACAGTAGACCTGCCCTATCCTCACACAGCTCAGATGCTCCCAAAGTA
>VBSM01002217.1:20629463-20788051 GCA_008086735.1 Cheirogaleus medius | reverse complement strand
TCTTGGCGTCCTCTCCAGGTGCTGGGACCTGGACGACAGCTCCCCCTACTGGTGGATCATCAAAGGGCCCATCGTGCTCTCCGTCGGGGTCAGTTCCTGGGCCAGCTTCCTTTGCTTTATTCAGTCAACCTCGCTGGACCCACCGAGGGGCCATGCACAGCAGGAAACAAGACTCCAGGCTGGGAGTCGGGACACCTGGTTCCAGCCTTGCTCTGCCCCTGATTCTCTGAGGCCCTCTCTGGGTTATAATATCCCATTGGTAAAGCCAGCGGCGGGGCTCGACCTGCACGCAGGCCCCTCTAGCTCAGGGTTTGGATGAGTCTGGGGTGCTGGTTGCAGATCAGCTCCCACTGCTGGGAGAGCCTGGGGTTTGGGGGGAAGTCCACCGAGCCTGCCTCCCACCTGGAACCCAGAGGCAGGGAGGACTGCTTTGCATGGCTTTGGTAAATGTGCAAATTTGTCCCAATTTAGCAATTGTGCAAAGTGAGGGGGGACACCTGCCTTGTGACAGGAAAAAGCCTGGAAATGCCTGGAGGCAGGTAGTAAGGCCTAATCCTGGAACCCTGGATCCCAGGACTGGAGAGGAGGAGAAGCCTGAGGCCCCGTCTGCCCTCCAGGGCTCACATGTGGGACCTCCCAGCCTCTAGGTTCCAAGTTCTGGAGCAGCGGTCTGTGTGGCCCTCTGCCTGCACATCCCTGTGTCTCAAGGATTTGGGGTTTCTAGACCTCAAAGGGGCTGGGCCCCATTGCAGGCCACCCAGGGCTACCCCAACGCTTGTCCTCCATCTTCCTGTACCTCTATTTCCAGGTGAACTTTGGGCTTTTTCTCAATATCATCCGCATCCTGCTGAGGAAACTGGAACCAGCTCAGGGCAGCCTCCACACCCAGTCTCAGTACTGGTACAACATGTGTGCATGTGTGTGTGTGTGTGCATGTGCGTGCGTGCGTGTGTGTGTGTGTGCATGTGTGTGTGTGTGCATGTGTGTGTGTGCATGTGCGTGCGTGTGTGTGTGTGTGCATGTGTGTGTGTGTGCATGTGTGTGTGTGCATGTGTGTGTGTGTGCATGTGCATGTGTGTGTGTGTGTTGAGGGGACACTGGAGGGGGACTCAGTGTGGTCTGTCTCATCCAGCAGGCATTCATGATCCTGGCCCCGTGCTCTTCCGCGTGTTCCCAGAGAGAGTATAGATCTGGTCCCTGCCTGCTAGGGGACCACCATATGGGAAGGACAGGGACTCCAAAGAGCCACTTACCATGCCAGATAGGCTGAGTGCTGGGACCAATGTCTATGGGAGCCTGGGGAGGGAGATCCTCTCTAGATAGGGTTGAAAGGAAGGTCAGGGAAGACTTCCTGGAGGAAGTGGTCTTTGAACTAGACTTTGAAAGATGCATAGACTTTGGAATAACCTGGGACAAGAGCACTTGGCAGAGGGAACAGCAGGATCTAGGGTCCCAACGTAAGGAAGCCCATGGGGAGGTGCAGCTTCCCAGATGGCTGGTTCACAGGGTGGACACGGGAGGTGGTGGGGGAGAGAAGAGACAGGTGCACACCGGAGTTTCTGATCCCAGCCTTGGGAGCCTGGGTTTTGTCTTCCCTGCAGGCGTCTCTCCAAGTCAACGCTTCTCCTCATCCCACTGTTTGGAATTCACTACATCATCTTCAACTTCCTGCCCGACGATGCTGGCCTGGGCATCCGCCTGCCCCTGGAACTGGGACTGGGCTCCTTCCAGGTGAGGCCGCCACAGGCAGTCTTTCCCTCCACGTCCTTGGGCAGGAGGGAGGTGCTGTTGCCCTCAGGCCTTGGTTGACATCGTGATAGGGTGAGGGCTACTCTTACTCATCCATCTATCCAGCTCTCTGTCCATTTTCCTTCTCTCCCTCTGTCACTCTATTCATTCAATTTCTCATGCACCCGTCTACCCATCCATCCAGTCACCCATCCATCCATCCTATCTATTTAGCTTTTACTGAGCCCCTATTATGTGCCAAGTGATGTGCTCATTATGAGGATACAGAAATAAAGAAAGTCAGAGAAATGGGGCCAACAGACAGCCCTGGCAGGCTTGCTATGAAAATTATATGAGACCATGTGCCTGGCTCATAGTAAGTGATGAAAGCATCTAAATTTCCTTTGAACACAGACCTGGCCCAAGCCACAGCCTGGTGGGTGAGGAAAAGGTAGTAGAAAAACTGTGGATGCTTGAGGCCAGGCCAAAGTGTTCTGATGGCGTCCTCCCGCTTTGGCTTCACAGGGCTTCCTCGTTGCCATCCTCTACTGCTTCCTCAACCAAGAGGTATGTGACTCTCCGGGCTACCCCTTACTCATTGAGCCCACCTTCTGGCTCAGGCCACACCTTGACTCCTGTGATCCTTTGTGGTGGTTTGTCCTGAGCTCCTGGATCAAGTTGAACCTGAATGCTTCCTATAAACATCTTTTATCCATCCTGCATCCGAGCCGGGCCAAGTTTGACCATCCACTCACCAGGAGGTGGAGGAGACCTTTCAGGGATCAGGAGAGGGATCAAGGCAGGGAGTCTAAAGGGATCTCCCAATTCTGTGTCCCTAAAATTGAACATAAGGAAGAGTGGGGGAGGGAGTATGTTAGTTGGGAGAGAGACAGTCAGAGGGAACAGAGACAGGAACCTAGAAAGTTGTAGGTAGACATGCAGGGAACTAGGCAAGTAGAGTCAGATGCAGAGACTGGGAGAAATACCCAGGGCAGAGCCAGGGAAACGAAAAGTACCTGGACGAAAGACACACAGAGAGCACAGACATGAATAGTCAGAGCAGACGGTACTGCCACACCTGCAGGAACATGGTAAGATGGCAGAGACAGACGAGAAGTGAATTCCACCCAGAAGACACCGAATTTTCCCCTTGCTCCAGGGAGAGAGATGGGAGAATTTATCTCAGTGCCTGGACTCCTAGACCCCACTGTTGTGTGCACGGCAGGGTCACGGGCTCTGCTGGAGACCAGCCTGCATGTGCCCCATCCCCTAGCTGTGGACTATTGCTCCTCACCCCACCTGCCACCTCTGTCCCTAACTGCTCCTTCCCCCCAACTCTCTTCACTCCTAACCCAGCCTCTCTGAGTGTCATACATCCTGGGCTGCAGACACAGGACCGCAGTCTCTGGGTGTAACATGTCATGGGCCCTGGGGACCCCGGCAGGGGTGAGAAGCAGCCCTGGCCGAGGCTGCTGGGGTCTGGGAATGGAGTTTCCATGGAGAGTTGTGAGAGGATCTGTCTCAGCAAGCAGTGTTGGAAACCAGATGGTTACATACCTCTGGTGACGGGGAGCTTACTACCTATAAATAGCTCTTTCTGTTGTCAGACAGCTGTGGGGAAGATCATCTTTACAATGAACAGACATCTGCCTCCCTTTTCTCTGTCATTGCAGCCCTAGTGGTTTGTAAGCTCTGTGAAATGGGTCATTACCACTCAGCTCCCTCTTCTCCCTGACAGCCCCTTGAATTTGTGAAGATACAGATGACCCCCCTGCCGGTCTCACCCTCCCACCCGACCCCAGGCTACTTCTCTTTCAGTTACCTTCAGTTCCCTCAGCTGCAGCCCCTCGGACAGAGTTCTGAGTCCTCTCCTGCTTGGGGTCATGTCCTCTGGACAGATTCACAGTGGCCGGAGTCAAACTCACAAAATTGAACCCCAGAGCAGGGGCTGTTCTAGGTCATTCAGGGAGGACAGAGTGGTTATTTGGCCAAGAACTCAAGCAAGCACCCATAAATGTCTTACCTGGGCTCAGACACAGGCAGTGCTAGAAGGTAAAGAAAGGAGCCAAAGGGAGTGGCAAGAAGCACTCACAGGACAATGGCCCCCAGAGGCTGCACTGAGCAGTGCCTGTGGCCGACCATGGCTTTCCCTGCCCTGTGTCCTGATTCTCCCACGTGGCCTCTCCCTGCACCCTAAGTCCCATTGGGGTTGAGTAGCAAAGCTGCAGTGGGACCTTCCTAACATCCTCTCCCTTGTCCCTGGAGGTGAGGACTGAGATCTCACGGAAGTGGCATGGCCATGACCCAGAGCTTCTGCCAGCCCGGAGGACCCCAGCTCAGTGGACCAGGCCTTCCCGCTCGGGGGTGCAGGTGCTGACATCTGTGTGCTAGGCTGGCCCCGTCATGCGGCTGGAGTCCACACCTGAGCTGGGCAGCTGCAATGGGTCCGCCACCCTCTGGAAGAGCAACAAGAGAGCGCCTGGCAGACTTCAGCCTTCTCCCCATCCCCGCTGACCCCACTGCCAAGCTGCTGCCCAGCCCTGGACAGGGGTGGCAGCCCTTCCTCCCTGCCTCTGCTCTGGACTCTTTCCCTAGGCCCCTGCATGCCTGCCTCTGACTTCCTTGCTTCCTCTGTGTCTGTTCCTCTTCCTAAGGTTTGGGGCTGTAGCCCAAGACCCAGAAGAGCCAATAAACTCATAAATAAATAGATACATGTTTGAGTGAATAAATGCCCCTCTAAAGGTGAGAGGGCCTACATCCTTTATTTGCAGCTCCAGTGCACAGTTGCATTTTCATTCTTCGGTTCATGCCACATTATAATCTTTTGTCTGTGCAGGGACCCTCTTGCTTTATTTATTTTGAAAATGTACTCTCTTTTGTCCCGACGCCCACTCCCATGCCCCTCCTTCCATAGGCAAACATGCGAAGGCGTTTCATGTGAATATGTGTATCTTGCAAAATCTGTAGGGTGTTGTGTGTCTGTACTTCTATTTTTATTTTATTTTATTTTATTTTATTTTATTTTATTTTATTTTATTTTTTTGAGACAGAGTCTCACTCTTTGCCTGGAGTAAAGTGCCGTGGCATCAGCCTAGCTCACAGCAACCTCCAACTCCTGGGCTCAGGCAATCCTTCTGCCTCAGCCTCCTGAGTAGCTGGGACTACAGGCATGCGCCACCATACCCGGCTAAGTTTTTTCTATATATTTTTAGTTGGCCAGTTAATTTCTTTCTATTTTTTTTTTTATAGTAGAGACGGGGGTCTCACTCTTGCTCAGGCTGGTCTTGAACTCCTGATCTTGAGCGATCCGCCTGCTTCGGCCTCCCAGAGTGCTAGGATTACAGGCGTGAGCCACTGCGCCCGGCCCCGTACTTCTAATTTACACACGTGCTATCAGTTATGTGCCTCATCCTGCCTCTAAGCCTCTAACAATTCCCCCTCAGCACGGTGCTTGTAAGCGATCCACTCATGTGGCCCTGCATGCATCTGGTCCGTTGTTTTGACTGCATATGGTGCCACATGGTGTCATCGCCCGTGTGTTACTGTTCTGTCCTGGCTCCCTTGCCCTCCAGGTGAACATTCATATGCCCGTCCCCTGAGGGACTTATGAGAGTGAGCCTTTCTCCAGGACCAAGAAGGAGCAATGCCGGGCAGCAGTGTGCCTCTTCTTGCTGTGACTAAGGCGTGCCAGATTGCTCGCCTGCAAATCTGCACTCCCGCCAGCAGCTCTCCAGGCTCCTGAATCCCCGCAGCCCCACCAACACTTGGCGTGATCCAGCTTTTTAACGTCTGCAAGCCAAATGGGTGTAAAGTGACATCACATTGTTGATCTAATTTGCATCTCCCCAATAACTAATGAGCATGAACGTCTCTTCTTGTGCCTGTTAGCCTTTTGGGTTTCTTCTTCGGAAATCCTCTTTCCCTATTTTTCTCTGGGGTGGACATTCCTCAACTTCAGGTCTTTCTCTATGTCCTCGTCATTGTGTGCTCTCCCAGGCCCCAGACTGCTGCCTGCTGCCCCCCGTCCGAGTGTGGGCCCCCTCAATGTAACACATCAACATGATCCATTCCCCTTCCAGCCTCCTCCTTGGCAGGACGGAGGAGAGACTTGGGTGCTGTCCATGGGACCTGTTTGTTGACTGATGGGGCTGGAGGGAGATTTCAGTACAGAGAACAGACAGAAAGGGACACCATGCAGATCAGAATGAAATCCTCCCCCTTCCTGGTCTACCCACAGCGGATCCGTCCTGCAGAACTGAGTTCCATTCCCGCCACCTCCAGGAAGCCTTCCCTGACATTCTTTCTCTTTTTCCCATTACCCGGATGAAATGTTCTAAAATTAGATAGTGGTGATGGCTGAAAACTCTGCGAATATATGAGAAACCACTGAATTGTACACTTTAAAAGGGTGAACTTTATACTATGTGAATTATAGCTCAACAAAGCTGTTATTTAAAAAAGAATAAATGGATCGTTGTTAGAGAACACTTGAAAGCATTTTTTCTGCTATATAATTTGTAAAGCCCATATACTATCCTTTATTTAGCCAATATTTGTTTAAAAAATCTATTGGTGAAAGTTTCTCCCTATGTTTTTAAAATAAATAATTGTGCTGATAAACTTCCTTGCACACAAGCCTTCATGTACATGTCAAAAACAGAAAAACTTCAGAATAAACTCCTAGACCTTCTGAATAAATTTTCCTAGACCTAGAATGTTTGAACCAATGCAATGCATGTGACAAGTCTCTTAATACCTTTTGGCAAATTGCCTTCCAGAAAAGTTGGTCTAGTGTATTCTTGCACACAGTGTTGGCATGATGGTTTCTCTGCTTGGTTATTAACATTAAAAACATCTTTGTGTCTCTGAGTTTTAACTAGCGTTAGCAGTGCTAGCCATGGTGTTAGCATAGTGGTGTTAGCAGTTAGTCTTAGTTATCTTGGTTAGTGCTAAATAATGGCTAGTTAGTGGTTAGCATCAATTAGTGGTTAGTGTTAGTGGTTAATTAGCAGTTAGTGTTAGCAGTCAGTGATTAGTTAGTGGTTAGTGTAAATTAATATTAGTGGTTTTTGTTAGTGGCTAGTTAGCAGTTAGTAGTCAGTTAGTGATTAGTGTAAGTTAATGTTAGTCAGTGGTTGGTGTTAGTGGCTAGTTAGCAGTTAGTAGTTAGTGATTAGTGTACGTTAATGTTAGTCAGTGGTTGGTGTTAGTGGTTAGTTAGCAGTTAGTGGTGGCAGTTGGTGGCTACTTAGTGGTTAATGTTAGTTAACATTAGTTAGTGGTTAGTGCTAACAGTTAATGGATAGTGTTAGTTAGTGGCTAGTTAGTGGTAGCAGTTAGTTTGTGGTGTCGGCAGTGCTGGACACAGCTCACAATGTGAATCACCCACCCCTCCCTACAGGTGTCACCATGGCTGCAAGTCCACCTCTCCCTCCCTTTTAGTTTCAACTGGAGCCTCAAATTCCTGCCACTTCTCTAGTCTCTCCCCTGACAGGGATCTGTGGACTGGGGCTACCTGCGGGTTCCTGTGCAGATCCCTTGACTGGTAAACTCTTCTTCTCTCAGGACCTCCGCTTCCACATCTGTAGCAGGAGGGGTGGGTCAGCGGGTGACGTCTGGGACATTCTATGAAGTGACACGGCCAGACGGCAGGCGGAGAGATGGGGTGAGAGGCGCAATGCGTACTCTGGCCACCAGGTGGCAGACTCACTGCGGCCAGCAGCCCTGGCTGGGCTGACCTGCTGCCCGGATGAGGCGCTGGTGCTGGAGACTGACTCCCACGAGCTTACAGGGTGGTGGAAGAAGGGACAGGGGTCTCGCAGCGTAGTGGGCGGGTGGGAAGGGCCTGGCCGGGGAGGAACGGGATATCCCCAAGCCCCCCAAACCCCCGGTCTGGAGAAGTAAGAAGCTGAGAGCTGAAGAGATGGGAGAACCAGTGTCCCCTGGAGCTTCTGTGCAAGGTTCGGACCAGAAGGGGGGCTCCCCGGGGCCCCGGCTTTCTGTGGGAAAGGCAGGATTGCCCGCCATCCACTCCAGCCTCCTTCTTCCAACCAGCCTCCCATCAGGCACTGACAGGAGAGTTTCCTGAAGGGAAGGAAGACACTCTACTTCCCTCCCTTGTGCTTGGGCTCCCTACTCTGTGAGGAGGAGGAAGAATGAGGGGCCCATTCTCTGTCCTTGGAGAGCCCTCACGAGTGTCAGGAAGACCCCCAGGGATGAGCCTGAGCCTGGATGCAAGAACCGGAGTGTAGGGTTCAGACTTCCTGAGGTGCGAGAACTCAGAGGACAGAATGTGGGTGAGGCAAGAGCAGTCAGGGAAGGCTTCCTGGATGAGGGGACTCAGGCAGGGGGTGAGAACCTTAGAACCCCACTGGGCCAAGCTGCACAGCGGTCCCTTCCCACCACCTGCTGGGCAGGAAGCAGGAATGGCTGACCCCAGCTTGGAGAGCAGTGCCTGGGGGAAGGGATCTGGCAGGAGGGCGGGTCTCGGGGCCTTCCACGGGGACTCCTGCCAGCGTCTGGTCTGCGGGCCCCACTCATTCACTCGGGAGGTGTTTACTCAGTGCCTGCTTAGGCCACAGGCACCTTTCTAGAGCTTGAAAATACAGCTGCAAACAACTCCCAAACATCCCCCTACTCAAGGCGCTTGGGGTCTGGTCAGGGAGGACATGATGGTCAATTTTATGTGTCAACATGACGGGGCCACAGGATGCCCAGGCATCTGATTAAACATTGTCTCTAGGCATGTCTGTGCGGGTGTTTCTGGCAGAGATTAGCACTTGAGTTTGGCAGGCCGAGTAAAGCAGAGGGTCCTCCCTAACATGGGTGGGCACCGTCCAGTCCTTGGGGTCTGAGTAGAATCAAAAGACAGAGGAAGTTTGAATTTGAGCTCCCTCTGCCTGACTTTGAGCTGAAACGTCCATCTCTGTCCTCAGCACTCCTGGGTCTCAGGCCTTTGAATGCACCATGGGCCTTCCTGGGTCTCTGGCTTGCAGACGGCGGATTGACTTCCCAGCCTTCATAACTGCATGAGCCAGTACCGTATAATAAATCTCTTTCTAGACATTTTATATATGTGTGTGTGTGTATGTATGTATGTACGCGCATGCACGTGTGTGTATGTGTGTGTGTATACACGAAATATTCGGTTCTATTTCTCTGGAGAATCCTGATTAATACAGAGGATATTAGTCAGGGCTCTCTGTTGCAGACAACAGGACCCACTCTGGCTGGGGTAAGCAAAAACATGACATATCCAAGGACACCGGGGAGCTCACCTGTCTTTAGGAAGGCCAGAACTTGGGCCCAGAGGCTGTGCCACCAGGAGCAGTGCCCATTCCACACCAGGAATCCCCCCTCCATCACTCCTGGTGGCAGACACAGCTGCTCACACCAGTGATATTGGGGATGGAATGCCAGAAACGCCACATTGCTGTCCTAAAAAGCCAAACTCCCCCACTGCCATGGCTGTGGAAAATTTGATTCCACCTGGCACCAGCTTCCTGTTACTGCTCTCTTCCTGACCTAATTGCCGCAGAGCCACCACCGGTGGGTGAGATGTGTGAGATGAAGAAAAGGGAGGTTTCTCAGAAGCTTTCTGGAGTGAGTAGAGAGGGACAGGAGCATGCAGTACCTGGGCACATTCTGTTTGGGATGCATGTGACAAGTCCTGCTGGAGCCGAGGAGAGGGGCCTAGGAATTGGGACTCTGAGTGTCACAATATTGGTGGTGGTCGACACCAAGGGGGTGGGTGGAAGCCCCAGGGTGAGAGTGAGGAGCCAGATGAGAAGGGGGCTCAGCCCCGAGCCCTGGAGTGATTTACATGTTCACAAGTTCAAGGGGGAGGGGAGTGGGAGCCCTGAGAGGAGGCTGAGCAGGGGCAGCAGGGTGGAGGAAAACCAGAGGAATGTGGATCCTGGGGTCCGAATGGAGAGCGCCACAGGAGAGGTTGGCGAAGGGTCTGAGTGGGGCTGAGTCTTGCAGATCAGGCTGGAGACACGTGCCCCGGATTTGGCGGCACAGCCCACAGCAAGAGCAGGTTTGGCAGAGGATGGATGGGGCGGCCACACTCGAGGGTGCTGAAAGTGACCAGCTGGGAGAAAGCCGGGATGGCACTGGTGGACCCCCTGTTACTGAGGCTGGTCTGGGAGGGGGAGGGGAGAGCAGAGGGCAGCGGGCGGGCCAGCGGGTCCGGGAGCGTTAGCTCTGTGCTCTTGTAAGAGGACAACCAGGTGAATGCTACGAGACGGGTGTGTGAGCCGCTCAAGGACGGGAAGGACCGGAGTGGGGGCATGTGCCGGAGCGACTTCACTGAGAAGAAAGGAGAAGACAGGCCCAGGACCCGGGGCGGGGGGCACCTTGTGGGGAGGAGGCTGTGCCCCAGAGGATGGCAGCTGTGCAGGAGGGTGCAGGGGTCTGCGGGTGGGCAGGGGCGGAAGGCCGGCTCCTGCATTCACCGTGGAGGGGAGGTCCCCGGTCTGCCAGGGGTGTGATTGGAGAGGGGCTGGGGTCTCGGGGAGAGTAGAGAAGATCGCCAGTAGTGGTGGCAGAGGTGTGAGCACAAGTGGGTAGGGAACGTGGTGAAACTGTCAGGCGGTGAATTTGGGGTATCGCCACTCCCCTGGCTGGAGTGTCTGGCACAGACAAGCCTGGCTTAGGCTTATTCAAGATGGGGTTTTGTCCCCACGATGGAGGCACGAGAGACTTCACCGTACTCGCGAGAGAGGGCTTGTGCCATGCCCTGGAGTCCAAGCTGGCCGGGCGGGGTATTGAGTGACAGGGTCGGTGGGGCTGTCGAGGAAGGGCCGGGGAGGACAGGAGGTTGCAGTCGGAGCTGGATGATTCGAGGCTGCTGGCGCAGTTTCCAGCAGTGGCTCCGGCTCCAGGCTGGAGCGGGAGGGGTGGCTGCTGGGGTCAGGGAAGCCCCTGGAGAGAAGGCAGGGTGGGGCTGCCCGGCCAGTGGGTGGTGGGCTACTGCCCAGGCCTTGCGGTCACCCACGGTGAAGGCTGGGCTTGAGGGGCACGGGGGACCTGGAGTCAGTCTCATGAAGCAGGGGCAGGGGTGTGGTGACACTGAGGGAGAGGCCTCGGCCGGCAGCAGGGGTGTCCAGGGCCCCAGGCGCTGGCCTCCTGCCCTTGGGAGTGGTCAGCCCAGCAATGCTGTGATGGCTTCTCCCACCACATCTGGGGCTGCCAGAGGCCCAGGCCCTGGAACAATTAGGAACAGGCTGCCTTCGAGGCAGCTCCAAGCTTTGGAAACCAACAGGGAACCACAGATGTACATATTTTTTTACAATCTGTTCTGTCTCTGTCATCCATGTGAATCTCTTCGTGTGGATGTTGCTCCCCCGGCTTGCTCTCGTGCTCTCTCTCTCTCTCTCTCTTTGCCTCTCCGCAGCTTCTCTTTATGAGGCCCCGCACTCCAGCTGCAGGGAGGCAGCAGAACAGCCCACCAGGCAGCTGTCCCATCTCTATGACACCAAACATCTAGGTCCCTGGCTGGAGATGGCTGGAGCTTCCCAGCATGCAGATGGCCAGCTACCCCCGTCTGTGGCAGTGCTCCTCGGGAGCACTCTCTGCCCTCCCCACACCATGTCTGTCTGTCTGTCTCCCCCTGTCTTTCCCTCTGGGCCATCCCCTCCCAGACAGGGTGTCCTGTGTGTGAGGGAGGGTTGTGTGAGCTTTAACCTGCTGCCTGCCGTCGTTGGGGGTAACAGGTGAGACGACATAACCCGGCTCTCAGAGCCTCCCTGGGCTCCGGCTTCCCCGCGGGCTGTGTGGGGAGTAGGTCAGGGCTGCAGAGTCCCCTCCCTCGGAGGCCTTGCACGAGCAGCTGTAACCCTGCGCACATTCCTGTCATCACGGGGCTGGGGAAGGCTGGCAGTGGTGGCATTGCCATGGCATCAGCATGGCCCCGGCTCTGCTGGGCATGGCTGGGGCGCCAGCACAGAGGGGCTCTGGGCTGTCTTTGGACAGAGAGCTGCCAGGGAGGCCCCTCTCGGCGTCCAGCGGCCTGTGGAGTACACGTGAAGCACACGCCAGAGCAGCCTCTGGGGAAGGCCTGAGGGCCTGCGCCTCCCCCTGCTCCTCACAGAGGCCCTGCCCAGCCTCTCCGCCCAGCGGTGCATGGTGACCGTGCAGCAAACCCTGGCACGCCAGCCGGCTCAGCACAGACCAGAGGGGGGGCGTGGCCTCCGCCCAGCCCAGGCCCTTCGCAGCCCTTGCTCAGTCCTAACCCGGGTGCAATGGGAGCCCTCGCCGAGCACCCAGGCCCTGCGGGCATTTCGACCTGGATGCTGGCCTTGGCCTTAGTTGTCCGGTCTCCCACAGAGCCACCAGGGCTGGGCCCTGGGATTCCCCAGGGTGGAGGGAAGAGCAGGAGACCCAAGCCCTGCTTTTGGGAGCAGAGGACAGAGGCGTGTGTGCCTCAGGCCCTCGGGGCTGTGGGATTCAATGACAGAGCTCAGGTAGGGGTTGCAGCAGGCAGCGGAGTCCTCCTGGGAGAGGCAGTGGTGTCGGGATGGGTAGGATTTGCAGAAAGGACTCGCTGGGAAGGAGGAACAGCTGGCATGAGGTGGGGAGACCAGAGCACAGAGCACATGACCTATTTGATCGAATTAGATCTTTCAAAAATAGAATATGAGCGTGTGGGGAAGTTTCTCCAGGTTTATCTCTGCGTTGCCCGAGCACAGGAAACGTCCTGGAGAATGGGGTGGGGCGTGGGTTAGCAGTGCGCAGTGGAAGGCCCGTTAGAGGGAGGCCTGCCGGGGCCGGAGGCAGCCTTAGCAGGAAGCGCTTCACGTGGGGCCACGCCTGAGCCCAGACCCCCGTGTCCAGCTGCGCAGGGCGTGTGGCAGGCACCTCCCACTCTGCTCCTCCTGCCGGCTTTCCAGCTCCCTGAATGTCAACCCGAATCCCGGCAGCAGTAACTCCTGAATCACCCCTCTCCTCCCAGCTGCGCAGATCCAACAGGATGTTCCGAAGCCTCAGCCTCCCCAGTGTGTCCCGAGTCCATCCACCCTCTTGTCACCATCTCCCACGCTGTAACAGAGGGAGTCACCCTCACCTCCCACTGGGCTCCATGGCAGACCCGTCACTGCAGCCCTCTTGGGCCTCCCAGGGTATGGCTCACATAGTAGGGACAGGGCAGATCCTGTCACTCCCTGCTTTCCAATTTGAACAGGAAAAAATAAATCCAAGTTCCTTTCCGTAGCCAGTCCAGCTTCCCAACCTCATCTTCTTCTTTCATCTTCCTCCCTGGTGCTCTGCTCTGGCCACACTGGCCTTCTTGCTGTTCCCTGAACCCCAGGCTTGAAACGAGCCATGCTCATTTCAGCACGGTTGCCACTTGGAACACTCTCCCCCTAATGCCTCCCATGGCTGCCTTCTTCACTTAGCTCCCATTCGAAGCCAGTGGTGCCTCCCCAGAGAGGCCTGTCCTGACCACCTAGTGACATCACTCATGGTCACTATTGCATTTCCTTGTTTTATTTTTCCATGGCACTTAGCAGCAATTATAGTCAATTCTCATTATTTGTGGTAGTTATTAAATATGTTCTATAAAGTTGCCACGAACACTGAGTTAGCAAATACGGAGCCGTTGCTTGCAGGGGGAGTGCAGAGACAGGCTCCCCTGAGCCTGTGGTCGCAGCACTCTTGTCAACGGATCGATATAGAACCTTGTTTTATGTGTGCTTCTGTTTACAGACACCTTATTTAACATACATTATTGATTCATTAACATTGAACTAATGGCCAGTGGGCACTATGACTTGTGTTGAGCGAAGCTAATCTGACACATGTGTTTTCTCTATAATGCACATCACAGCCTCCTACCACTTAGGAACACTGGACAGCACTTCATGCAGTTTATACTTGGAGGTCATTTGAAATCGTGAGATCACCAACAACAAGCACAACAACGTGAAAAAGTGTGGTGCTAAATGGACCACTTGTTTACAGCATGTAAACAGAGGAAAGGACACTTGTTTACAGCATGAGAGCTGGACGGAGATCTCAGCTGGGGCTGCGTGCCTCGGGCCACCCACACTTTGCACCACCTTGTGTATGTTCGGGAATGATTGTAAAAGCTGCTGGTATTGAGTCTGGGGTTACAAAGTCATCGGCTTTGGCGTGTTGACTCCGGGGTTAGAGAGCAGGCACATCTGCAGATATGGAGTCTGCAAATAATGAGGATCAACTGCATGCGATTTATGCATTTTCGTGTCTATTGTTGGTGTTCCAGCAGCTTTTACAATCATTTGTCTTGCGCACTGCTGTATCCATTGCTCCTACACGGGGTCATGGACTCACACACACACACACACACACTCACACACGAGTCCTTAGGAGTTCTCAAAGCAGAAGAGATGGGGCGTCTCTTTTTCTGTGCTCCTCTCCTGGGAGCCACAGGCAAGGGAGAGAAGGAAGGTTCTGCAAGGAGGGTGTAGGTAGGTGGGAGACCTTGTCCTAAAGCGTCCCATCCCTGTCCTCCCCCTCCTTACTGTCAGCCCTGTTGTCCAACACAGGGGATGCTGTGTGTGCGTGGGTGGTTTTGTGACCCTCCGTCTGGGGAGCATCAACACGGTCACGGGCAGCATGTATCTGGCCTGCCTGGGGTCCCTGGGTCCTGGTCCTGCAGGAATGGCGTGCGGGTGCGTGTGTGTGCACATGTGTGCGCCAGCGTGCAGGCACGTGTGTGAGCGCGTGCGAGCCCTGCCCTGCCGAGGCCTGCTGGAGCGCTCGCTGCGTGACGGGGCCTATAATCACGGGAAATTACTGAGCCCAGAACTGAAATTAAGGCTGCTGCTGCTGCTGCTGCTGCCACAGACCTGTTTACACAGCCAAACGCCTGGAAGAGGCCTCGGGAGGAGGCTCTGCTGGGAGCTGGGACTTCTGGGAGGGACAGGGATGGGGACTGGGCAGAGAGGCCACAGGGGGAGGAGGAGACGCATCTTCTATTTGGCAAGCGCCTATCTGGCTGTGCCGGGGGACTTCCATGCTTTGTTTTATTTAATCCTCACCACCCCCTGCAAGGTAGGTGAGCCCCCTCCTGTACCCGCGGAGAATTGGGTCTCACAGAGGTTAAGGAACATGCTCCAGGGCTCAGAGCTTGTGACTGGCGGAGCTGCGGTTTGCAGGCAGGGCTGTCTGACACTGGGACCCCGCTGCAGGCCGGGGAAGACAGGGTCTCTGGGCCCTGTGGGGTTAAGCAGGGACGGGTCCTGCAAGAGGTTGGATTCTCTGGTTTTTAGGACAGTACTTGGTATTTGGTGTAGGGAAGACCAGAAAGAAGTCCCCGAGTCCATAAATAGCACCCCTCCCACCTGTCACATGGTCTGTAGCGCGACCCTGTGGGAACCCACACATCCCTCTGGGGAGAAAGACAGTGAGCTGAGCGTTAGCGCCAAGTGTGGGGAGCCATGTCCTGAGCGCAGCCCTCCGACGTCGTGGGCACGAACCTCCCCGCTGTCCACGCAGGGCCAGGAGGGAACAGCATGGAGCCTGAGTGCACAGAAGGACCCACCTGTGAGCCCGGGAACTAATCTCCTCCTCCTCCTCCCCGGGCCAGCAAGCAATTATTAATGAATGATGGAGGGTGTCTATCGAGGGGCCCCGGCTGAGGGCAGTGGCAGGGTGGGCACATCCCCTGGTTACTCCCACCCCCACCAGCCTCCAGGGGAACCGGCTTGCTGGTGTGGAGGCTGTGGGCAGAGAAAGTGCAATCCGAGGCCCCGCGTGGCGTCTGTTGGCACGCACCCCGGCTGGCCTCCAGCCAGTGAGCGCCTTCATCCTCTGAACAGTAGCAGTGATGTGCCAGGCACTGTTCTAGGACACGTACACACAGTCCTTAAAGAGCCCTTGGAGGAACTGTCACCTTCCCCATTCTATAAGTGAGGAAACTGAGGCACAGAGAGTCAAATGCTTTGCCCACAGCTCTGTAGCTGGGAGGCCAGGGAGCCAGGACATGGACCACAGATGCTCCGCAGACTGGCAGGAAATGCTGTGTGCTGACCACTGCGCTACACGGCCTCTCTGGGTCCTAGAGTCCCACTGTGCAGGCTGCGTGGTGGACGGCCATCTAGCCTCTGCCTGAATGTGCCCAGCGCAAGTCCTCACCCCACGGCCCCCGAGGGTGGCTCTGCTGGGCAGAAGGCTCCCCCAGAGAGGGCCTGAAGCAGCCCCTCGGCGGGCTGTGGGTGTGAGCCCCGAGCTGGACGTCTGCCCATGTGGTGTCTCTGCCTCCTGAGTCAGTGGCCCTTTGGGGACCTAGAGAGGACGGTGACACCAGCTGCGGACCTGCCCACAGGGCCCCGAACCAGGCTCAGCGGGGCCAGTCGTGAGCCCAGCTGTGTTCCAGACCCGGGCTGGCACTTCATGTTAGCTTTCCAAACCTCTTTTGTGTTTTGGTCGTGACCAGCATTTGATGTTTTTGATGAAATAGGAGAGGATACAGAAGAGAGCATGAGAATAAGTGTCGTTTCTTGGAACTCGTATTTCCATTTCTTATACATATGCATGTTTATGCTGAGTCACAACAGGAATGCATTTCTCACTGTGGGTGAGGTCAAAACAACAGTCCTCCAGGTCGCCTTCTCACCTGTGTCCTGTTTCGGTCCCTGCGCCGATCCCCTGCCAGCCGAGGGTCTCCCATCAGGCTGAGCCTAGAAGTCGCCCTGCTTCCCCACCGCTGAGCCAAGCCCAGATCTGGGCATGCAGGGGGACAATGACAGCCTTACGGACTGGGTGATGATAGAAGGAAGCTCTGCGTCACGTGCTCTCACCATGTGCCAGGCTCTGTGCTAAGTGTTGCACTTGCCTCGTCTCTTAAGCAACATGAAGTAGGAAGCATATTCTTCCCATTCCACAGATGAGGAAACTGAGACTCAGGGAGCTTCATCTGCTTGCTCAAAGCTGTGCAGCTCGTGCACACATCATAACTGGGTTCCCATCCAGCCTGAGTGTCTCTCGGGTCACCCTCTTCGCACCTGTCTGCAGCACTGCCTTGGGTCCCTGGGCATACAGGAAAGCAGCAATCAGGCCTGGAGCCTGACTGTCCCCACCCCACCTCCCTGGTCACCTCCTTCTCTTCCTCCCTATACCCTGGCTCCTGCTAAGTTCCTCCCTCCAGGGCCCGAGGGCTTCACTGGGTCTAATTGAAAGCAGCTTCTTACTCCTGTGACCTGCAGGCTTGCTGGGGGCGTGGGGACCAGACTGAGGGGAGCCGGGGCCTGGCTCCAGGGAGCCTGTTGAGCAATCCTTGGGCCGGCAGGCCGCTCAGCCCCAGCCCTGCATTTCTCTCCTCACCCTTCACCTTCCCCCACCCAATCCCCAGCCGGTGGCCTCAGGGCAGGCGCCCCATTCCTGGTGCCATGGAGTTCTGATCACCACGAGGGACCCAGGCTCCTCTCCAGGGCTGCTCAGGGCTCCCTCCCTCACCTTGGCCCAGGACTCAGCCCTCAAAGCTGAGGGTCCCTTCCTCTCCCAGCCTCTCCCTGCTCAGCGGTGTGGGGTTCCCGAGTGGGTGTCACGTTTAGAGTTAGCTGTGCCTAGAGATTCACAGAAAAATATGGTAGCTATCAACCTCCTGGCCCCCTCAGAAGAAATCCCCCTGGGACTCAGAATAAGTCGTTTTATTTGCCAAACCCTCTGGCAGCTCCCGTTTCATTCAGAGTGATGGCTACAGGCCTTGCCGTGGCCTAGCAGGACTAGGCAGGCCTATCGTTCTGCCTCCAGGGACTCACCTCCTCTCTTCTTTCCCTCCCCACTTGGCTCCAGCCATGCCAGCCTGCTTGCTGTTCCTGCCCCAGGGCCTTTGCACTTGTTATCTCCTCAGACACTCGTCTGGCTCACTCCTTCACCTCTGTGAGTGAGGCCCCCTGACCAGATGGCCCCCTTAGCTGTAGATGCCGGCAGGGCTTATGTTACTTCCTCACTTTGTATTTTCCTCCATGGCACCTACTACTAAAATACCACATAACTTATTTATTTCTCTTTTTTATCATTCATCTCTCTCTCTATTAAAATGTAAGCTCCCTAAGGGTGGGTTTTTTTGTTTGTTTGTTTAGTCTGTTCAGTAGCGCCTACACAGAGTAGGCACTAGAAAAATGTTTGTGGAAATGAATTGAAATTGAATTGAAACCGGTGTGAAGAGGTCCAGAATCCTGACTTCTCCCATGACGTCCCTGAAGCTTCCGTATCAACTTCTTGGAAGCCAAAGTCATCTAAAGAAATCTTTCTCTGATGTTCCCGCTCGGCTCTGTGCCTCTCTTCAGGCCGGTTCCAGCTCTGATTCAGGGCCTGGCTCCCCCACTGCCTGGTACAGACATGCTCGGGGCGCTCCTGGGGCCAGGCCCCACACAGTAAACCGAGCTGTGAAGAGACGCCAGCCTGCCCTCGGGGCTCTCGGCCTGTGGGCAGGCGGCACAGGCAGCAAGAGTGTGACGGGGAAGGCTGGGAGCCAGGGCTGCCCACGGGAGGCGAGAGAGAGCCAGAAGGAGGGGACAGTCAGTGTAGGTCCCTTGTCTCTTACAGCCTGTGGGCCAAGTTGCAGATCACACGAGTGGATGAACTGGGGACACTAAGTGCTGTCAAGTGACACGCAAATCCTGGGTTTCATGTTTGGTTCCTCACCAAGAGGCAGGGAGGCAGGGCAGAGGTTAGTAAGCCCATTTTACAGATTTTGCCATGTTCATCTTTTCTCGTGTGTCACTTCCTCCGCCTCCCCCAAATTTCGGTCACAGCGAGAACTCCTGAAGGGCTGGGACTGTCTGCTTCATCTTGCTTCCTTCCCACCCCCGTCTCAGCAGAGCCCAGACCCTTGGTAAATTAGGACATTGAGACTCAGAGAGGGAGAGTCACTTCTCCATAGTCACACAGAGAATCAGAGTCTGGGCAGGGGCTGAGCCCAGGCCTCCTTCCTTCCAGCCTGAGGCCCTCCTCCTGCTAGACGTGTGTTCTCCGGAGCCCCTGCCTCTAGCTGGGTCCCCTGGAGGATGTGATGACCCCTGACCCTGCTAAGCCTTCATCCGCTCCTCCAGCACCCCTGGGGCCACCGGACTCAGAGCTGCAGGCCTGTGGGGCTGGGCGGAGGCGTGGGAGTCAGGGCAGAGCCGGTTCCCACTGAGGCCTCTGCGTGCCTCCGCGGGCTCCCCACTGCCCCGCTGCTCCCCTCCCCCTCTGAGGGCCGACAGCTCACTCAGAGCAGCTCTGGGGAGGACACAGTCCACCCTTCTGGGACAGATTCTCCCAAGGCTCAAGAAAACTGATCTTCAGGGCTCTGGCCCTTGGGAACATCTGGAACATCTGTGAGCCGTCCTCTTCCACTGAGGAGGACTGGGCCGGGGCTCGTGTGGGCAGCGGGTGGGGACGGGGAGGACAAATCGATCCAGCAGGACGGGGCTGTCATGAAATTCAAGGTGGTACCTCTTCCTGACATAATATAAATGAGGAAACTGAGGCCCAGGGAAGGCAAGCGGCCTGCCCAGGCCCCAGGTCTGGGGTCCGAGTTCTGTGCCAATATTGAGCCTGAAGGTGTATCTGTTGTCTCAGGGCCTCCGCTGTGTTTCCTCTGGGCGGCAGCCTGGCCTCCTGGTGTCCAGCTGATCTCGACTATTCCAACGACAAGGTGCTCACGCCAGCCTGTGCTTACTTTGGTTTCTCTCCATTTCTGTCTCCTGACCTCTGGACTCAGGCCTTAGGGGCCAAGTTCCCTCCTGTTGTTCCTAAGCGCCCTCCCAGGCTTCTCGTGTTTGCAGAGGGGCCTCCGGACACCTCTCCTCTGCCCTACACAGCTCACCAGGGGCCCAGGACAAGGTTGGCTCATCCTTATTACCCATTCATTCATACATTTATTCAAAAATGTTTACTGAACCTGTGTTGTACTATGAACCAGGTACTGTTCCAGGCACTGTGGATACACTGACCAAAACCAACAAAAATACCAATAAAAGAGACTCGGCCAGTCTCCAACTCAGACGTCCTACTACCTGTCATGAGCCTCTCGCAGCTGTGAGACCTCGTAGCCAGACAGGCAGCTATCAAGGCAATAAATGGCAGACACACAGAAAAAAGGATTCCAGACGGAAGTGGGACGAGGCACGGAGGAAATGTCACAAACTTCTGTGGTAACCATGGTCCTTCTCTCCCCGGAAGTTACAAGGCTACCCTTTGGCCCTATTCAGGACTTGGAGGCAGGGGAGCCCTTGGGAACATCTGGAACATCTGTGAGCCGTCCTCTCCCACTGAGGAGGACTGGGCCAGGGCTCGTGTGGGCAGAGGGTGGGGACGGGGAGGACAAATTGATCCAGCAGGACCAGACGTCTCCCAGGCTTCTTCCTGCTCCCAATGCCCCAACATCGTTCCCAGAGCCTGGGCGACCTGGCACTCCCCCAGCCTCAGCCCAAGACCCTCTCACCGTGCCCCAGTCCCTGGCCTCTCAGAGTGGGCCCGGCCTAGCCTGTCCACACCCTCTGCGGGGCCTACTCGGGGTGTCAGCTCTCCTGTAGGGACCCCAGGCTGCGGGAGATTGGCTGCGAGGAGAATGTGGCAGGCAGGGGCAGGGCTGGGAGGAATGGGATCGTGGGAGAGCCAGGAGAGGCAGGCTAACTGTCAGCGGCGCCGGCAGAGGGCAGCTCACACTGTAGACCGTGAGATCAGTTGAAACTCGCAGCCCACCCCTGCTACTGGGGTGGAAAGGACCGTGGAAGGTGCTATGGGCTTCACTGTGTCCCCCTCCAAATTCATAAGCAGAAGTCCTAACTCCAGTGGTTCAGAAGGTGACTATTCAGACACAGGACATTTAAAGAGGTAATTAAATCAAAACGAGGTCATTAGGGTGGCTCTAATCCAATATGACTGGTGTCCTTAGGAGAAGAGGAGGTTTGGATGCAGATGGACAAAGAAGGAAGACTGTGTGAGGACGCAGGGAGAAAACATCTGTCTACAAGCCAAGGAGAGAGGCCTCAGAAGAAACGAGCCTGCAGATACCTTGATCTTAAACTTCTAGCCTCCAGAATTTTGGGGAAATGAACTTGTGTTGTTTAAGCCATCCCGTCTGTGGTATGTGTTAAGGCAGCTGCTATTGGAATACGGCACCACCCTTTGTCTTGGGCGTGGGCACTTCCGGTTCACACGGACACCGGGCTGTCTGGGTACTTTGCCAGGAAAGGGACAAATGCGCCTTTAGGGCCATAGTCCTGGTTAGTCGTTTCCCAGAAATTAGGGTCAATACTGGGGCAACTGAAGAAGTCGATATTCTTCATAGGAACTAGACAGGGTGATCTTTGGAGGAAATCGGTCTTCTTGGTGAGTTGTAGTTGCTTTTAAGAACGTAGGAGAAAACCAGGCAGAAAAGACTGCCAATACAGAGAGACCAACCACTCTCTTCCTTGTGGACACTGAAGGGAGAGAGGTGCCTTCTTCCCACGCAGAGCCAGCAGGTTTACACAGAGGAGGAATTCATAAACAGAGCACGTGCCTGAGGCAGCACAACTTACGAAACCCTAGGATGTAGGGGAATGCCAGAACTTTCTAATCTGAAGGGGAAGAAGGGTTGCGTGTCCATGGAATAATTATAAAAATAGTGAGTCTTTTTCTATTCCAGATATTGGTGACATACTGTCTGTTTTAAGCATGTTGCATGCATCATCTTCATTAATCCTCACAAACACCACAGGCACTATTAGCACCTGCATTTACATATGAGAAAGTTGAGTCCCAAAGAGGTTATGTGACATGGCAAAGGCCGCACAGCTGGTAAGAAGGAAGAGGGATGACGTCAGATGGAGGAGACGCTTGAAGAGGAGACCCCAGGGAAAGGCTCAGGGCAGAGAAACGGCCGCATGGCCACCCTCCAAAGTCTTGTCCCCCAATTTGGAGTGACTTTGGGAACACTTATTTGAGCCCTTCAGTAAACAATGACTTAACTCTTTTTTGGGGCCCAGGGAGAATTTAGTCTGGAGAAGATAAGCCCTGAAAGACTAGTGGATACTGAGATAAAAGGTCAGTCCAAGTGGACAGTCGTAAGCAATGACACACAGACACCTTAAATATTTTGAGACAACTTAGAACATGTGTGTAGTCATTCGGCACCTTTTTTTCCCCTTTCTTTCTTTTTCAGTAACCAGACACTGAATGATCATTCAGCACTCTTGATGTGTGGCCGAAGCTGCTGCTTTGAACAGGAGTCCGCTGATTAGAGCTCCATTTCGTCTCTCTTTCTTTTTTCCTTTTTCCCCTAAAGCCACACACCAACGTCTCATCTTTGATTTGATGTTCTGGTTTCTTTATCAAGTAGGGAGAATGTAAACACCCTTGCTCAGTGTCTTAAGAGCTGGGTCCCCATTCTCCGGCTCTCTCTCTTTCTGTGCACTGTGTAGGGCAGCCATTCCATGCCAACTGAAGTCATTTATGGCACAGGACTTACCTTGGCCAGTGGACTATAATAGAAGTGATGAGTGTCACTTCTAGGCAGAAGCCTTAAGAATCGATATATGCTTCTCCACATTTTCTTTTCCTTCAGCCTCTGACACTAGCAACGGTACAGATATTGGCTGAACCATCCATCTGGGCCTGCGGCAGAGCCCCACAAACCCATGATGGGCATGTAGCATGAGTGAGAAAACACTGTGTGAGATTTCAAGCACTGAGATCTGGGGGCTATTTGTTACTGCAGCGAACCTATCACATCCTAACTGATACACTCATGAAGTACCATGAGTGCTAGGAGTACAATCATATTCTTGGCTTTTAGATACATTTCTCCAGTGTTTCAGTAGGGTGCAGGCCTACTAAATTGGACTAATTCTGCACCAATTCTTTTTAGATACTTTCATTTACTGTGGGATGCCCAGGAACCCAGCCCTATTCACGATGTTGCTTCTATAGTGAAAATGTGGAACTCCAAGGTGACACCCACTATGCATGTATGAGGCAGTTCCTATGAGTATGGTGCCTGGAGCACCCTGAGGGCAGGAACAGTGCCCTTCCCCTTTCCTATATCTTTCCCATGGTGAGAGAGAAAATTCACCGTGGACAATGAGCATGCCTGAACATTCTGGGTATGCCAAGAATGCAAGGCTCTGGCCACTCTTCTACTGGGCTATTTCGCAGGGTTGTGTTTGCCTTGAGTAGCCTTGAGGGATACAGTAACATCTAGGGCAGGCTTTTTTCCACATGCTATCAAAGTGGCAAGTCTCCCAAGCTCAGTGTTAACTCTCTTGTAATGCAACCCACTGAGGGTTCTACCCGTGATGGGCTTTTGCATTGCCTTTGTTGGGCGTGGGTGGCAGGGGAGAACCAAAGCAATTTTATGACGCTCTGACAGTTGCTTTTGCTTGAGTAATAATGTCCTTTGCCTCTGACCCAGGAGTCTTGTATCTTTGGCTGGCATCCATGAAACAGCAACAGGCCAACATGTTAGCTTCTAAATAGGGTAAAATCTCAGACCCCACACTCTTCTTGCACACCAACCCCAGGTCAGCATAGGACTGGCATGTAGGGGACTGACTGCAAGTAAGACTTGTGCTTTCCACTCATTGATCTTGAGACCAGGTTGTCCCAGCACAGTCTCACTCTATACTTAATTCTGTGGTGGCCATTTGACTTCCTGAGCCCCAGTTTTAGCCTCTGCAATGGGGATATCAATCGAGGGTCCTCAATTCACACTCCTGGCTCTTAGATTTGGAAGCTGGGGGAAGAGGACTGGTGTTCTTTGGCAATCACCAGCTGATTTCTGTCTTCTCTTGAGATAATATTAATACCAGCAAACTTGGACTCCTCCCAGACAGACTTAGGTAAGAGGAAGGAAGAACTTGCTGTCAGTGAGAAGGAGGAATGTGACCCGAGGAGACCCAGGTGGCTGTGGAGTCTTCCCTTTTGGAGGTCTGCACAAGCAGGACAGGAGCTTGCATGTTTTCAGGAGGCAGGGCTGGACTGGGTGCCTCCCGGGGCTCCGTTTGGAATGGGAGACACGACATCCACCTCCAGGAAGCCGACAGGGATGACTTGCTCTAGTTTCTAGCCACGGATTTGGGTTTGCTATGTCAGGGAAGCAGAGTGGCCCAGCAAAGGTAGATGGCAGCCAGGAACAACGTGACATGCATGCACCATCTCTCCCTAGGCAAGGCTGGGATTTGTCCCCAAACAAATACCTAGCAAAGCAAGGGTGCCTTCATGCATGTCACACTTAATACATCTAAAAAAATGTAACGCCATGCAAAATTGAAAAAAATAATCAGGAAGGGACAGACAATAATTTGCCTGTGCCTTCTACAACTGTGGCATCTTTGCTGCTCCCTCAGTAACTGTTGCCTGGGAACCCGCGGGCCCCTGCACCCCTCTGCTCCACTTCAGGGAAGACTGATTTGTGTGTGTTTGCAGGCTGAGTTGGAAGGTGAGAGAGAGGAGAGGTGGTGGGGTGGCTGCAGCAGCCCTGGCATGGGGTGAGGGGGGCCCTGCACCAGGGGAGGGGGGCAATGAGGGACCCTGATGAGGATGACTTCTCAGAGGGGCTCAGTAGCCGCTGGCTGTGGAGCGCCAGGGCATCCTCTCCCGCAGAGGATTCTGGGAAGGGTTGCCCCTCCCAGCCTTCGGTCCTCAGGGATGGGAATCAGACCTGCTTCAGGAACCTAGCCTGACTCTCGCCACCCCAGACCCTCCCCAATCCCGGCCAAGGAAGGGCTTGTCACCAGAAGAAGTATGACCCTCCGTGTCTGAGTCCTCATTTCACTTGCAGCTCGGCACTAATCCAATTGCTGGCTCTAACCTAATTCCCCATTGTTGCTAGAGTCCTTTGCCGGCCGATATTAAAACTCTTTTCATTTAATTGTGCAGAAGATAGATCCTCCTCAGCCGTCAGGTGGTAAATATAGAATAGCTGATGTGTAGCTCTAATTTCTTCCCTGGCAGGCCTCCTGCAGCTCTGAGTAATTGGGGACCGAGAGACTCTGGAAGGAAGGAGACAGGAAGGAGGACAAGGGAGGCAGGACAGGGGGTGGGGACCTTGCCCTTGTCAGGAGGTTACAAAGGGACCTGGTCAGTATGTCCATTTCTACAAGGCCAGTCATTTTCCAAGTCTCTGGTGTCACCTGGTGACGGGTGCCCTGAGATGCTGCATGATAATCAAGTGCTTCTGCACCACTGTATAGTGGGTAAGGGGCATGGGGTCCCCAAGTAACCGAAGAGCCCCACAGAACCACAGCTTTCTGATACACAAAGACCCTTTATGATGATTGACGGCAACCCCCTTGTTTGGTGACTACCTGGTTTCCCAGCAAGGCAATGCAAGAGTGGGCGACAGAGGACAGGAAACTTGATTTCCAGCCAACGGAGGTAGAACTTGGTGGCCACCATGTGTTCCCATAGCAAGGGAGGGACAGTGGCACTGCAGTGAGGCTCAGGAGCCATTGGCAGGCTCAGTGTCCTCTTCCATTGATCCAGCAAAGTGCAGGGGCCCAGTCTAAGCTACTGACCTCACACCTGCCCACCACGGAATAAGGAAGCGTCCTAGGGAGAGCCATTGGTCCCTAGATACTGATCTCTCTGGTGGCTCAGCCCCAGCTGAGGCTTTCCAGGAGCCCACAGCTTGCAGGACACCCTCATGCTCAGGGGAACGTGGTAACCCCCTCCGTCTCCTGGAGGAAGGGCTGCAGCCTGCTCTTGGCCACACACTCAGCAGCTGGGACTTCTGAGCTCTTCAGGCCCAGTGACTGTTGGATCTGAGCTTCCAAGACTGGCCCTGCCTCCCCTGTAGGAGGCCTTGCTGCCCCTCTGCTCCCTGGCCCCCTTCCTACCCGCCCCCCAGGCTAAGAGTACCATTTCTCCTCTCAGACTGGGGACCTCAGGCAGCCTTTTCCCCTTCTTTTCCCTCCTGCTTCAGAGTGAGATCCAGATCCAGCGTTTCCTGGGGGCACCTCTCTCCTGAGCACTTGGGGGATTCCTGGGGCTCCATCCCCTCCTGTCCCCTTCCTCCAGGACCTCTGGGTCAGCCTGTGCTCTCTGACCCCCCAGCTGGGCTCTCCAAGACCTGCTTTTGCCCTCCCCACTAAACCTGGGTCTGCCCTTGCCCTTTCTCTACCTGCTGAGCAGAGAGCCTTGGGGAAATGGGAGGGGGTCCTCTGACCAGGAGGTCCTAAAGCAGCTGACCATGGTGGTTTCTAAGACCCTAGCCTGGAATATCATCACCGTCCTTTCCTTTAGACTTTGGGGCCAAGCTTGCTGACCTGTAGGTTACTCTCTGTGGCTCCTGAATTTGCAGGACAAACAACAGCAGGGCATGTGACTGCTAGAAACGCCAGCCCAGGTGGTCCCAGTCACAAGATCCTTGCCATGTCAGGGCCAGAGTGGCCAGCACAGCTGCCCACCCCCCTCTGTTCAGATAAGGAGACAGTGGGGGGTGGGGGAGGGCATGTCTGCACAGGCTCATGCAGTGACTCCATCCAGGACCGTGGCTTCCTGACTCCAGTCTGTTCCTGCAGTCAGAATAGTTACCGAGAGCTTACAGTGATGGGGGTCGGGATGACAGGATGCCAGTTCCAGCTCTGCCCTCTGCCAGCCGTGCGACCTCTAGCGAGTCACCCAGCCTCTCTGAGCATCCGTTTCCTCATCTGCAAAAGAAGGACCACAGTGGTGTCTGCCTCGTGAGGCAGCACATGAGAACCCGCGGAGAGACCCTCTCAAAGCCCCAGTGCAGCTTTACACGTGGTGAGTGATAATTAGCTGTTGCACTCGGCGCGGCTCCACTGGGTCGCAAACTTCTCCTCGCACCACGTGAACCGTAATGAGCATCAGCTATTCAAGCAATGAGCAGGCACTTAATTTACTCCCTCAGAAAATTGAAGGGTTCTGTGTCAGGGGACTATTTGGGTGACTTATCCAGAAAAAGAAGGTGGTGCAGATGTCTTTCCCCTTCCATGGTGGTTTCCCAGCACAGCTCGGGGCAGCAGAGTCATCGTGCTCATCTCAAGCCTGTCCCCAGGAAGCAGAGGGACCCACCAAAGTCAGGTTGCTGCAGGCTCTTCTCTGGAAGGTCTGCAGAAGCCCGGGCTGCCCTGGCCTACGGCTCGCCCTAGCTCTCAGGCTGCGTGGTGCCCGGAGGCTGTGGGAACCCCCGCTCTGCATCCCCGGGGGCTTCGGAGCGGTGACTGCACCCCTGGCTCAGACCCTGCCAGGTCTTCAAGCACGAATGCAGATGCTCATCAGGGTGGGCGCTAGAGACTGCCTTACTCACCCGGGGTGCAGAATTTAAGGGGTGCCCCAAACTCAGTAAGCAAGATAAATAGTATTTTAATGTCACAGTTTTCAAAATAAAACTTAATTTAAAAAATCCATGATGAACAAAATCCATGATGAACAAAAAATCCATGATGAACATTTTAAATAAAGGCAGCCTCTGATCCTGCGCCAGCAGGCCCCTGAGAGTGAGTGTCTCCCTGGTCTCACCCTACCCCAGCCCTGGGGCTTGCGGGTCTTCCCAGACCAGCCGAGTCAGCCTCTCTGGGGATGGGATCAAGACAGGAATATTTGGCAAAAGCTCTCAGGTCACTCTGCTGTGCAGAAGGCTGTGCACTCCTGCTTGGGAAGAAGTAACAAATGAAGGTCTGAGGGTTTCGGAGAAGGATGGGAGATGCCATGTGGTCCCTTGACAAGGGGACTGTGATGTTGAAGAGTTATGCACAGACAGGAGAGACCTCATCTGTCCAGGTGACTGGCATTCTGCTTTTCCTCCCCCATTGCTTTGAGGCTTTCTCTGTGGACTTTCTTTTAGAATTCAGAAACTCCTAGAACGATTGATTGACCAATACAGCAAATTAACTTGCTCTGTCTTTGAGCATCCTCTTTCCCACTGTTTCCTACTCTGGAAAACTGGGGTCCTTCTTTCTGCTCCCTCACACCCTGTGCGGACTTCTAGCCTCACTCATGTCTTTCTCTCCCCCAGGAAGCCCTCCCCAGCACCCCCAGGCCCTCAGATCTCTCCCTCTGTTCCTTCCATTAGCGCACGTTTGAGACCCTACCGTGTGCCAGGCCACATGACGGACATACAGGGATGGAATAAAAAGAAACTGTGCTTGGGGAGTTGGGAATAATACCAGCATGTCATTAAGGTTAACTTTTACTAGTAGGTTTAGAATGCAAAGCCGCAAGTCTACCTTTCTCCAAGTCCAGTCTCTCCTCCGGGCTCTAATCACCCTTTAATTCTTCAGGGTGGTTCCTCTAGTACTTTGCTCCGTTTTTCTCAATATATTCTTCTGCATTGTCGTTTTCATTTAGCTTCTCACTTCCTGCCATGGTAAATAAAGAGGCTTCCTCCTGCTTCCTCTCTGTCCATACTCTCAGCATCCTTATTTTCCAGTTGTTCATTGAGCCAAAGCATTGCTCAGCCCCATCCTGCATTATCACTATGCGTCCCCTTGTTATACAATCCTCCTTTTTTCTGGAATTAGTAATCCCCTTTGTCATCTGCCTGATGTGTTGTGTCTGTTTCTTCTAAGTGTTCCATGTCTCTGCTGCTCGCCTGTTAATAATCATCTCCATTCATTCGAACACCTCATTCTCTTCCTCCCTCTGTTTTCCGTTTTTTTTCTTGGACTCGTTGCTTGCTGGGCTGAGAGCTGTCCTCACAGGACACCCATCTTCCTCCCAACATGCACCTGCACTGTCCTTCTATGTTACGTTCCTCATGCCTGGAATCTCTGCTCTTTCTCTTCCTTGGTTTGTTCCCTGAGAAGGGGGCCTGGGAAGCAAAACTGTCAGTCCTTTTACATCTGGAAGCATCTCTGCTCTCTCTGCACACTGGATTGGTGGCTTCATAGATATCCACCAGCCCATTGTCTGCTGACTCCAGCCACCATAGATATCCACCACCCATTGTCTGCTGACTCCCAGAGCTGCTGGATGTTATCTGAAACCTCTCTGATTCCTGGTCCCTTGTGACCTGCTTTGTCAGCTTGGGAGCTCCTCGGATCTCTTCATTTCCTTCTATTCCTGTGCATGCATCTTTCTTCATCCATTGTGCTGGGCACTGGGCGAGCTCTTTGATTCTAGAAACCACGTCCTTCCACCCTGGTAAGTTTTTATGTGTAAATTCTTTGACAATTTCCTCTCCATTTTCTGTGTCCTCACTTTCTGGAATTCTTTTGAGTAGGATGTTGAACCCCCTAGAGTGGAGCTCTAATTTTTGTTGCTATGGTTTTCCCCCATGTTCCATATCTTTAAACAATTTTTTCCTCATAAATTCCTTATATTTTATATTCCACTCTTGGTTTGTTAATTTACTATTACTCTTTATTTTTTTTTTTGAATAGCCAAGACCTTATTTTTCTTCTCTGTTCCTTCTTCCAAGCTTCCTTGTGTCTGGATGCAACTTTTCATTAAGAATGTTAGTCCTAGTTTTTGTTGTTGTTGCTGTTTTCTTCTGTTCCCTGCACTGTCTCGAACTTCTCTGTTACTTTTTGCAGTTTCTCTGTTTGGAAGCTGGTCTCTAACGTTGGAGGATTTTCTCAAGTGTCTGATGCTTGACTGCCCGTTCACATTTAAGAAAGAATCTCAGATGCTGACTGAAGGCCCCGTGTGCTTGGGCAGGGCTGGGCTACTGACGGGCTTCAGACTGCCAGGGGACACCCAGACATCAGATTTTGTTTGTCTTTCTTTATGAGTTTGTTTGGATCTCCTGAGAAGAATCCGACATCCTGCCTGAGTGGGGGCTGTTGGCCTTCGGGAAGGCAGGAGGAGTGGAAAGGAAACTCTTAAGAGATATTTCAGAAGTGAAATCCACAGAACTTATTTTTTTTGAAGTTAGTAATTTTTGTTCGTGTCAATGGAAAAGAAGACAAACTCTGTAAAAATAATTTAAGGAGGTTTATTCAGAGCCAAATTTGAGAACCATAACCAGAGCTGTGCTCAAGAAGCCTTGAGCAAATGGACTCGCTGTGGTTGGGTTACAGTTTGGGGAGACAGGAGTTACAGGTAAAGTCATAAATTGATACATGGAAGGCATACATTGGTTTGGCCCCAAAAGGTGGGACATCTCAAATCGAGGGCTTACACGTCATACGTGGATTTAGGGATTCTTTTGTTGACAATTGGCTGAAAGAGTCAGGCTTTGTCCAAAAGAAAAGGAAAGGAATGCTTGAGTTAAGATAAGAATCTTCTGTCTTTTATGTGATGTTATATTAGAATCAGGTCAGGAAGTAAACCACATCATAGAAACCTGTTTACTGAAATTTTATCATTTGTAGGCGTGACTCACCAGGCCCCTTAGAAAGGAATTTTTTGGGCATAGTAAAAGATCAGAGTTCAGTCCTCATTTGTTTGTTTGTTTGTTGCTTACTTAGTTGTACCTACCATGACTCCTCTACAAACTCTCCAACAAGACCTAAGACTCCTCTCAATTCTACCAAACTCCTCAGGTAACCTATCAATGTTTTTGCCTCTTTTTTTTTTTTTTTTGAAGACACGCCCCTTAGAGTCTCCTGTTCCCACCTGGATGGGCTGCTTGCTCTCTAGGTCTTCCCAGCTGTCATTCTAGAACTATCCTTTCCCATCTTGCTGAGGATTTTCTTCACCTCTCTTATTAGTTGACTCCACTGTGTTCTGGATCCAATGGCTTCCTATTTCTTGGCTAACTTCCCTGTTTGAATATAGCACATTCTCCAGTAACTTCCTCAGAAATATACACGGGAGGTAAGTTTTGTGAATCTTTGCAACTTTGAATATGTGTTTATTTTATCTTTTATTCACTCCTTGTTTTACCTACTTGATGGATAGTTTGGTTAAGTATAAAATTCCAGGATGCGAATACATTTCTCTTAAAAGATTTTAAAGGCATTGCTCAGTTGTCTTCGACTTCTCAGTGTTGCCGTTAAAAAGTCTGATGCTATTCTCAGGACTTGTCCTTTGTATGCAATCTTCTCTCTCCCTTGTTTTTAGATTTTTTCTGTCTGATGTTCTGAATTTCATGATAATGTCCCTTGGTATGAACCTTATATGATTTTTTTCTGTGATTCATGGGGTGTTTTCGAAGTAGAGACTCATCCTTGGGTTCTAGAAAATCTTGTATCATCTCTTTGAAAAATCTCTTCTCTCCATTATCTGCTTTCACTTTCTGGGGCTTCTGTAAGAGTTTAGATCTTATGATTTGAACCTCCCACTTCATATCTTTTCTCTTTTATTTCCTTCCTTCCTTCCTTCCTTCCTTTCCTTTCAAGAGACAAAGTCTCTCTATGTTTCCCAGGCAGGAGTACAGGGACATGATCACAGCTCACTATACCCTTGAACTCCTGGGCTCAAGCCATCCTCCTGGCCCAGCCTCCCAAGATGCTGGTATTACAGGCATGGTGAGTGCACCACACTTGGCTAATTTTTAAATTGTTTTGTGTAGTGACAGGGTCTCGTTACGTTGCTCAGGCTGGTCTTGAACTTCTGGTCTCAAGCCATCCTCCTGCTTCAGCCTCCCAAAATGCTGGGATCACAGGTGTGAGCCCCCACACCCAACTTCCAACTTCTCTTATTTTCTAACTTGTCATTTGTTTTATTTTCCAAAAGATGTTTTCAACTTAATCTTGCAGCCTTTCAACTGAATTTTTAGTTTAAACTATGATATTTTTCTTTTTTACTTTCCAATAACTTTTGCTTATTCTTTGGATATTCCTTGTAAAAATAGTATTCTGTTCTTTTCCCTCCCCCTACGTATCTAATATATTTTATTAATTTTCTAAGGAGATTAGCTATATTTTAGCTTTCCCCCCTACTTGCCTCTGTTTCATCCTAAGTCTCTGTGTCTTTCTAATCCTTCCCTCACTCCCCCTCCCCCTCTCGTGTCTTCCACGTGGGAGGCATTTCTCAAATGTCTGGGCCCCTTGGCAGGAGTCCGCATTTCAGACAGACGCCAACAATCTGACAGGAGAGTCTGCACACATAGGCAGGGATTGTCCTCAATGGGCTTCCCTGGAGGTGAGCAGGTGTCGAGCCCAAATGTCACTTTCTCGAGGCCTTTCCTCTTGGACTGGTTAGTTTTTCCAGAGAAGAGTTCTCTAATTTCCTTCTGTGGTATTTAGCCTTTCCAAGTGGAGCAGCAGCTGGGGCTAGAGTCCCACCAATCTGTGTGTCAGCCCTGTTTTCAGTACGGTGCCACCCCACCCCCCTTCACAGTCTCAGCGTCAGCAAGACCTGAGATCTCTGGGTACACTGCTGAGAGTGAGTTTCCACCCTCGGCTAGGTGAGGAGGGGGTTTGGGGTGGGGTGGGGGGTGTCTAACTCCTTTTGTAGAGATTCTCACCACAGTGTCTGTGTTCAGCCTCGCTCCTGCCTTCAGAGGGACCCAGCCTGCTTCTCGCGGCCCCTCTGCACCCTCGCCAAACGCAGAGCTTCCTGCCTTCTCAGCCCTGCCAAGGCAGCTCCTGCTCCTCCATTCACTTTCCTTTTCCACAATATCGTGGTTTCCCATTGCTTCCTCTCCGGGTGTCGTTTCCTGGCATTGCAGCGGGGGCTGCGCAGGGGTGGGGAAAGGGATATAAATGCATGTGCTCCATCCAGAAGTCTTCTGATGGCTTCGTGACAGGGCTGCACAGGCCTCCTGTCCCCTCTCCACGCTGGCAATACCCGACTCCACTCTCCGGCCAGGCTCTCTCCCCGGAGCCCACACCCACGCGTGCAGCTGCGCCTGGACACGTTCCCGCGTGGGGACCACAGGCCCCTCCAATTCAGCACCCCTCAAGCTCAGCTCACCACCGCTCCCTCCAAAGCTGCTCTTCCTCCCAGGTCCTGCAGTGGTGTACACCCTTGCCATTCACCAAGACAGGCAGCTGTCATGCCTAGGAATCCATTTCCCCCGACTCTGGCCGCTCCTCTCCACCACCTGACCGGTCCAGTCCCTGCATCAGTTCTTACTTAGACCTCGGGAGCCCCTAAGTGGCCTCCTTTGCCTGAGTCTGGCTCAGAGAAACCCCTCTCAGTCTGATCACACTGCTCAGCCCCAAATTCACACTCAACCTCCCCAGTGGTCTCCCACTGTCCCTGGCCCGGGAGGCTCACTGTCGGGTCCTTTCAGCCCCATCCTTGCATCTCACCCTGAGCACTAATAGTGCTCTCTCCAAATAGTGCACCTCACTCTTGCTCCCTTGAGGCCTTGGAGTTATGCCCGTCTCTTCCTCTTGTTCCTTCCCTGTCTCTTCTGTCTTCCGCCTTCTCCTGCCCTTTCTCCTCTGTTTGATCTCCCTTCTTAATCAGGTGTTAACTGAGATCCCCCTCCTCCAGGAAGCCTTCCAGGACTGCACTCCACCCCATGTCATCAAGATTAAGTGGATGCCCCAACTGTGTGTTCTTCTTGCTGCAATGTCCTCCCCTGTCCTTGTCCTGTCCTCCCCTAGGGCTGTGAGCCCCATGAGAGCAGGCCTCTGGCTGACCTGCCCAGGGGGTGCATCCCTGCCCACCTTGTCTCCAGAGCCCAGTACCGTGCCTGGCAGAAAGTAGGTGTGAACTTGTTAAATTCATAAGTTGATGTTATAGTTAATTTATAATTACATATAGATTCTATACAATATATTTATATAAATGTAGTTTATATATAATTATATAGGTTATGAATTAATGCTATAATTCATTCAATGTTAAATTAAGTACTTGTTAAATGAATGAGTGGATACCGAATGGTGTTTTGTCTGAGGAGGGAGAACTGCCGCAGGAATTGTCAGAGCCTGTGAGGAGCGAGAAGTCCCTGTCAATCACTTTGCTCTGGCCTCAGTGGGACCCAGGCCTGCGGGTCATGCAGACTCTGAGGAGAAAGGCGCACCCCCGCTCCTCTGTCCTTCAGTCTCCCCCACGCCATCAGACCCTGGAGAGACCTCAGTGGGGGCTGAGCCATGCCAGCACCCCAGCCCCTTCCCCGTGGCCACTGCCATTGTCGCTTCCCCCACACGGTCTCTTAATTCAACATCAGCTTTCAATATCTCCCCAGCCACCCCCTTCCCCCTCCCCCGCCCCGCCTGCTGAGGAGAGGCTTCTGCATGTCCCGCTTGGTGTCTGGTTTTGTTTGTCCCCGGCACCTGCGGGTGGGTGGGGGGGAGGGCAGGCAGGAGCGCAGGGTGGTCCAGAGCAGAGACTCGGGAGCAGCTGCCTGCTATGGAGAGCAGAGTCCTGTCCCACTCCAGCCTTCTCAGCTATAAGACATGGATGAAAATAATGCCAGCATGCTGGATTAGTGTACGGATTAGACCAGTTAGTACATGCAAGGCGCTTAGAGCTGTGCCTGGCACACGTAAGCCTCGCAAAAGCGCTGCCCGTTATCACACAGCAGACACGCAGGAAAGATGCGCTGAGTGGAACTGTCAGGGGTGCTGAAGGTGGGCTGTCCTCTCCGCTCTGGATAACCGCAGCCCCCCTGCTGGTCCCCCTGCCTGCACTGACCCCCATCCAATCTGCCCTCTGCACCGTGGGACCACCAAGGTTCCAGGGAGCCTGAGTCTTGCATGCTGGGGCTCCTTCTCTGCCTCCTCCAACCACACACACGTGCACACACACACAGGGGTGTGCACACACACGTGCACACATTCTTATGCATCTATACGCAGAAAACGCACATACGCGCACACACATGCACGTGCACATCCTTCCCGCGGGCCCCTGTGCTCCGTGCTAGTCCCACCTGCTGGGCTTTGCTCGGCTGTCTGCACTTGCAAGCTGCTGCCCCTGCTTTTTGCCCCGCGAGGTCCTCATGCTGGCCGTGGTTCTGTTGTCACCTTCTCTGGGAGGCCTTCTCTGTCCAGCTACCTCACATCCCGGAGGACTCACACTCACCTGCACCGTTACTCTCAGCTGAGGAGTGTGGGGAGACCCTCCGCCTAGCACGTGGTGATGGAGCCATAATTGTTTACCTGTGAACCTTCTTTAGAGACGGGTGTAAACCCCACAGGGCACAGTGACTTCCTTCTGCCTGCTCAGCTTCCAGCCCCTGCACTGGCAACAGGGGCCACCACGTCCCCAAGAAGATGCAGCCCTTTTTTCTGTCCCCCCACCTTCTGCTGGTTGGCTGGACCTTGGCCACCTGTTGGGGCTCAGTGCCTTTGCCGGCCTCTGCTACCACCTCCGCACCCACCAGCCTCTCCTTCCTTCTCGCCCTTCCTTCCTTCCTTCCACACCCTTGAATTGAGGGCCTGGATGTCAGAGGGGAAGGTGAGGTCCCATCAAGCCCCAGTCTGGGGGGACATCACATGTGCCAAGCTCTCCACGACCGTCCTATCCAGTTCCCTTGATGTTCAGAAGGAGGTTGAGTCCCAGGGAGCTGAGGGCAGAGCTGGGACCATACCCTGCTTCTCTCTGCTCTGCTCACGGGTGAAAACACCAAGTCTCTAAGGCTCACCCTGTCCTCTCTCATCGTCAGCAGTCCCTGCTGTCCCCCACCCCTCAGCGTCCACTGCACCCAGATGTTCAGGGTCCCTCTGCTGCCCACCACTGCTTATGTGAGCCTGCTCCATCCTAGAGAGATGGGTCGGAGGGCAAAACACTGGTGGTGATTGTCCTTAAGCTCCGTGCGGAACCTTCAGGCAGCTGAGCGTGCTGGGGGTGAGCACCACGGGACTCTTCCCCGAAGGGACTGGCAAGGGCAATGTGGGCAGTGTCCGGGGTGGGCAGGGAGTCAGTGCCCACTCCTTCCCCATCTTGCGGCATCCCAGAGGAGTAGAAAGTGCTCCTCAGTGCCCACCCAGCCTGGTTCTTTGAGACCTGAAATATCACCATCACAGGCCCGTTCCTGAAGGCTTATCAGTCACTCATACCTCGGTGTGAATGAGATCCCAACTCTTCCATGAGTGTGACCTTTAATGATGGGGAAGGGGGTGTAGGGAGCAGAGTGGGAGGATTCAGGGCACCAGAGAGGGAACCGTCTTGTCTGCTGTCACACAGCCTGGGCCAGGCAGAGCTTGGTGGCTTGGGCTCTTTCTCAACTCACATCCTGGGGCTACAGCTGGTCCTCTGGGCCCCTGCACTGCCCTCTACCCGCCAGGTCCTCTGCCAGACACCCCTGAACGAGACAGACGAGATGGACACTATAGAGAAACGCTGGGGCAGCTGTAAGCTGGGAATGAGTAGCGGGAAAACGAGTGCAGCCCCGGAATGAAAACGAAAACATCCCTTGGGAACATTCCCCCCACCCACTCTTTGCCTGTGGCTGGTGCAGATCCCCCAATTCCCAGCACTGTACTTCTTTGGGGGGAATGTGGGGGAAGGGCCATCACCCCCCCTTCCCTCCTAGCTGAGGGAGGAGTTTTCGTTGTTGTTTTTGTAGTGATTTTGGCATCAAGGGTGAACTCTGGTTGTCATGGCAACTCCAGGAAAGGGAAGTAGGGAGAGAGCCGGAGGGGGTTGAATTTATTCCACCGTCGGCTGTTTCTTCAAGTGGGGATCTGTGGAGGATGAGAGTGAGGGTCCCAAGAAAGACCCTCACCCAGGAAGGCCCCTTAGTGTCCCATGTCCCCCCTGCCCAGTCTGGCTCCCAGCTGGCTTCTGCATCATGCAAGCAGTCGTCCTTTTAGGGTAAGGCACAGGCCTCCCTTGCTGCCACTTGAGGCTCTGGGTCTAGAGAGGGGTGTCTTGGTGTGGGTAAAGAAAGCGGAGGAGGGAGCCCCCCATGCAGACCCCTGCGCCCTGTTGAGGCAGCAGGGAACAGCCAGTGGGCAGGGCCAGGAGGTCCTCTGATGGCTTGAGGACAAACTTAACCCTGGCAGCCTCCTGCTGGGAAGTCAGATAAGAGCACAGGGCCAGGCTTTGGAGGGTTAACCATGCTGTCGCATGTTACCTTCCCAGGAAATTGTCTCCCTTTGCTATTTTTTTCTTCTGAAACACACACGTGTCCTCTCATCCTCCAGCTCAATTTTCCACTTTTGGTGATGATATGGTGATAGAAAAATATTACAGTTTTCTACAAAACAACAGCTCGTGCCCGGTGATAAATGGCAGCTGGCACCAGGATTTGGAGCAGTGGGGAATGGCGGGAGTGTGGGTAGGGGGTTTGTTGTAGGCGGGGGCGCTGCTCCTATCCACTCCATCTGACTGTCGTCACAGGCTGGGTCAGTGCTGCTAGATTATCCAACTGCTCAGAAGAAGCCAGAAATCCAGATTATGCGAAATGTCCTGATTTTTACCCTTTTCCTCACTATAGTCTTTGGTCAGTGTCCTGTACCTTCTTAGACCCAGGACTTCTCAAGATCGCAGATGAAGAGACCCCTGCTCTCACCTCGAACAGTTAAGATGGGCCAAACTGTTAGAAATGGTTTCATTTGCCTCTTCCTGCTGCAGATGGGGCAAGTGGGGCCCAGATGGAGCCTAGGCCTGCCTGGCCGGAGGCGCTGCATGAGTTAGCGGCACGGATGCAGCTGGAGGTACCCGGGGCAGAGAAACAGAAGGATGATCCAAGAATGCATATGCTCCTGGGAGCAGGTAACAAGACACTTGTCCCCTCAAGGTGGGATGGAACTGAGAAGGCCTGAGAATAATGATAATGTTCGCCCACATTTATTGAGACAGGCATTAGAACAAGCTGAGCTTGGGTCTATTGAAAACACAATTTTATTATATTTTTGTATTCCTCAGCCCCTTTAAAATGTATTATGGGGCTGGGCACGGTGGATCACACCTACCATCCCAGCACTCTGGGAGGCCAAGGCAGGAGGATCACTTGAGGCCAGAAGTCTGAGACCAGCCTGGACAATAGCAAGACCCCATCTCTACAAAAAATAGAAAAATTAGCCAGACTTGGTGGCACATGCCTGTAGTCCCAGCTATTCAGGAGGCTGAGGCAGGAGGATTGCTTGAGCCCAGGAGTTTGAGGTTACAGTGAGCTGTGATGATGCCACTGCACTCCAGCCAGGGTGACAGGGCGAGACCCTATCTCAAAAAAAAATGTATTATGGGAGAAATCTTCACTTGCTTTATGAGATGAAAACTTGGGCAGGTCCCATGTCTTTTCTGCTCCTTCCAAGGCCACAGACAAGATGTACATTAAAACTCTGACGTTGGCCGGGCGCGGTGGCTCACGCCTGTAATCCTAGCACTCTGGGAGGCCGAGGCAGGTGAATTGTTTGAGCTAAGGAGTTTGAGACCAGCCTGAGCAAGAGCGAGACCCCATCTCTACTAAAAATAGAAAGAAATTAATTGGCCAACTAAAAATATATAGAAAAAATTAGCCAGGCATGGTGGCACTTGCCTGTAGTCCCAGCTACGGGAGGCTGAGGCAGGAGGATTGCTTGAGGCCAGGAGTTTGAGGTTGTTGTGAGCTAGGCTGATGCCACAGCTCTCACTCTAGCCCGGGCAACAAAGTGAGACTCCGTCTCGAAAAACAAAACAAAACAAAAACCTCTGACGTTGATGTAGTGGCACATCACATCTTTCCCCCTTGCCCAACTCAGGGCTGGAACCTGGTGGAACAGGGGGACACGGATGGCTTTTTTGTCCTCTGTGGCCTTCTCTCCTCCTTCAGCTGCCCTCCAGCTTGCTAGCCAGTTTCTGGCCCCTTCTGCTGGGGGGGGTGGGCAGGAGGCAGGTGGGAGAGTGGGCTGGTGGGGGGGGGGCAAAGTCTGGCTGGAACTGGCTTCGTGCTCTCTGGGCCTGGCAGCTGGGTGGCGCCGGCTCCTCCTCTGCAGTACCCAGAGGGGCCAACTCTATTCCCGCCCCTGGGGAAGGAGATGGTATCCACCTTGGGCAGCAACACCTCCCCCACAGCCCACCACCCGGCCAGGGCCCACATCATCTGGCCCGTCCCATGAGACTTGATCTGTGTCAGGTGCCTGCTGCCCTGACCGCTCCCCTGCTGTGCAACCTTGTCTAAGACCTTGTGCAGCCTCTCTTGGTCTTCGTTTCCTCCGCTGTTAAATAAAGAGGTTAACTAGCTTACAAAGGGCTGCCTTTCTGTGTCAAGGAGCAGGCAGGCCCTCTGAGGGGCAAGAGTCAGGAGTGGAAATCTTTCCTCCTGGCTCCTACCTGGGCCCCAAGCCACTTCTGAGCTGCAGGAGGACTCTGAATTCATGTCCCCATCAGAGCCTTCAGAGGTCACGCTGCCTGCCAGGGCCCCTCCCAACTCCTGTGATCTTGCTCTTCCTGCCCCTCCATGACCCAGGAGGGAGGTTGGCATGCCCTGGCTCCTGCCCTTACCCAGGCTTCCTCCCGAGCACCCCAATGCCAGCAGAAGGGCAGGTGACACGGGCTGCGGTCCTCGGGGAGAGGTGAGGAGGAGAGAGCAGTGTCCAGAGACACTAGGTGGGGCTCTGGACTTCCTCCTCCTCCTCCTCCTCTTTGTTCTCCATCTCCTGACCCCACGCTGGCACCCAGCACAAGGCCATATGATGGGGAGCTGGCCATGGATGAAGGTGAGGACCCCAGAGGGCCAAGTCAGTGCCTGGATGTGCGGCGCTGGTCTCGGGTGGAGGAGACTTTGCTATGGGGCAGAGGAGAATGGGTGGAGGCCTCTGAGCCGGGAAAGGAGAAGCCTGCACCTCCTTTACACCCAACCGGAGCTGGGGAGGCAGCCTCTGCCCATCCTCATCTGTGCTCCTGGTCCCCTGGGCGTCAGCCACGATGGCTGGGGACAGGAGTGTAGGGGCAGGGCAGAGACCGGGCAGGAGGGTGGGTCCATCACCAGGAGTACCTGACCCTCCATCAGGCCTCGGCACCAATGTCGTCAATGTTGGGAGGTCACACTGGTAGGCAGGTTATCATCACATCCATTTTCAGATGACATGGGTCAGGTCAGGCTGGCCAGGACACGCACTAGAAGCCTTTCCGACTCCCAGAGGACAGGCCCGGTCCTCAGGCTCCCACAGGCCTCTCTGCCGGAGGCTCCAGTGCAGCCCTTCGCACACTATGGGACACGCCACTATGTCCACCGTGTCCTTTGCCACCCAGGGCCTGGGCTGTGTCCTTTTCACTTCTGGACCCCCAGCCCCAGGCTCCAGTACCTGGCACAGAACAGGCATTCGACCAGTGTTTGCCGAGTGAATGGATGAATGCACGCAGGAGGAGGGGGATGGGGAGAAGGCAGGTGAGGGAGAAGAGGTGGGCATCAGCTCTGGTGAGGGCAAGGGGTCAAGGACACTCAGGGCAAAGATCTGCCGCCGGTGTGGGGCCTGCAAACTGCAGCCAGGGAGAGCAGGACCTGCTCCTCACGTCCTGCCCTGGTCTGGGAGGCTGAGGGGCTCTGGTGGAGATTTGGGAAAAACCAAAAGGGAGTGAACAAGAGGAGGGAGCCAGAGGCAGGTCTGGATGGAAAAGGATGGAGGGGGGAAGGGGTGGAGTGGGGACCTGGAGGAAAAAAAGTGACTAAGAGGGAAGGAGAAGCGGCAGGGATGGGGGTCCGGGAGGAGTTTTCTCTCCCAGCCCTCACCCTTGGCCTGACAAAATTGAACCTCCCTGTAGGAAAAGCTAAAGTGCACCTTCGTCAGGAACAACCTCCTGGTTCCTGCAATCTGGTGACACTATGAGGTCCTTGGTCTGTGGGCTCCCCGTGAGGCTCTGATCCAATGCCTGGGGCCATGCCCATGCAGACTGAAGCCATCCAAACTCACTCCCTCTGTCCCTTGTCCTTGGAATCCCTGTCCTCAGGGAGTTAGGTGGTCTATGGGGGCCCATGGCCCACTGTGCATGGGTGAGCCGATTACCTAGTCTCAAATGCCTGCCTGCTGCTCACTGACTGACTCTGTGGGCAAGTAGCTTAAGTGCTGTCTGCCTCAGTTTGTCCATCTGTAAACTGGGGATAATTAAAGAGCCATGTCAAGGTGGTGCTGTGAGGTTTGAATGAGATCATCCAGGCAGCGCACCAAGCCGAGGGCATCATGGGGTCTGCACCAGCTTGTGCTGCTGCTCTTTGGGGCTCTCGAAGTGGATGCTGAGACAACAGGCAGCATTTAACTCCCGCACGCCTGTCTCCATGTCCACGGGAAGAGCGAGAGAAGGCCTGGCTCAGACAGCCTGCCAGAATGGCGAGAGACCCAGCTGATAACGAACGGTAGCAGCAAGTTTCCAATTACCGGCCTCCTTCCTCGCTTTTTAAAATATTTCTCACCTTTTGAAGGAGGTGTTGATGCCCATCATCCAGATGAGGAAACCGAGGCTGAGGGAAGATAAGCAGTTTTTCCAAGGCCTCGTGGAGGGTCTCGCCAGCTGGGGAAGCTAGGGCTCCTTGTGCCAGGGGAGGCTGCTTCCTATCTGGGCTATGGGGAGGGTGGGGGTGGGTCTCTAGGGTGGGGTTGAGGGTCAGGGACAGGCTCTGTCTCTGCCCCAAAACTCTCATTATCTGTCCTGCTTATTGCTCCTTGCTGATACTGAACAGCAGGTACCAGGGCTTAATGCCACAATCACCTGTCTATTTGCGGAGAAAATTGGACTAAAATGGCCCGGAGCTTTCAGCCGACAGCTCAGGAGAAGAGGGGAGGGTGGTGAGCAGCACATCGGGCAGGAGGAAGAGAAGAGCTTTTGAATCCAGGTGTGAGCTCTGTCAGGCCTCAGAGAGCAGCTTCGGGGGGCACCAGGTCAGGGAGATGAGACCCGGGCTCCTAAACCCCTCCCCCAGCAGGGCATGTATAAAACTCACCCAGGACAAATGGGGGCTGAGAGTTTTTCCCCTGAGCAAGAAAAGCCATTGTTCAGGCCAGGTGAGGGCCCATGGCATGAAGTGGGCTTTCCAAGTACTCAAGGAAGCCTGCCCCACAAGCCCTCCCCTGGGTCCTGCTCTTCACTTGCTTGGTCTACTGGGAAACCTGGGGCAGGAGACGTAGACCCTGCCCTAAAGGGACTCCCAGCCTGGAGGGCCAAGGGGACCTGGGTAAGCCGGGGAAGAGCCCAGGCCAAGATGAGAGCTGGACGGGAGGTGTGGGCTCATCCCTTGGGGGCAGGGTTGCTCAGGAAGAACGGTTGGTGAGCCGGGGCCAGGACAGTTGGGGAGGCTCCCGTAGGAAGGAGGATAGAGCTGGTCCTGCAGGACCTGGACACTGGGACTGAGGAAGAAGAGCCCACGGAGGTGTTGTCTTGTCCTAGCTGGGGCAGAGTTGGAAATGAGCTGAGACAGGACGGGGTTGGCGAAGGGGGAAACCTGCACCTGCTTGGGTCAGGGAAGGCTGGAGTGGAGGGTTAAGTCAGAAACAAGAAAACATAGCCTTAGCGGCTGATTGCAGAGAGAGTTAGGCTGAAAGTATTAGACTTGAAACAATGCAAAATAGGGAGCCACCAAGGGTTTTAGAGTAAGGGAGTGGCTTGGTCAGATTAGAAGGTGGCAAAGCTCCCTCTCCTCCTGGGTGGAGAGTAGGTGACAATAGAGGCTTGGTCGCCACTTGAGAGGACAGTGCCTGGCTTGAGTGGTTCCTGCAGTGGGAAAGGAAGAGCTAAAGACCTTTCTAATGTAGACGAAGGACAGGCAGGAGCAGGTTAGATTGGGAGGCAGTGAGCTATGCGGAAGAGGCCGATTCCTAGGGAGGTTTGTGGTTCTGGCAGTTGGGAAGATGGTGGTCCCATTTACAAAGGTGATGTAAGTTGATTTTGGCCTGGCTGACTGCAGGGTATCTGTGAGGCATCGCTGGGGAGAAGCCCAGTGGATGATGGAGAGATAGGTGTGGGGCTCAGATGAGGTATTTGGGCCACTGACAAATAGATGGTGTCTAAGACCATCCGATACACCACAGAGAGCAGTGCTCAACTGGGTGGGCGTGGGAGCGAGGGAGTCTCGGAGCCCCTTGGGGACACCTTTACCTGCACTGTAGCCCTCCCACAGAGACTGTGCTATGAGGTCTGTCCGGAAAGTATCCAGCCATTGTTAATATAATAAAAGCGGTTTGCCTGACATCAACGTAACCTGGACTGGGATGCGCACGCGTGAACAATGATGATGTCACCGTGCTAGTCGGTGGGGCCCTAGACGACGTTGGGTGAGCGTGTGTACTGTGTGACCTTCGCATTCAAAGTGACTGAGCAAGTAGAGCAACGAATCTGCTCCAAATTTTGTGTTAAGCTTGAACATTCTTCCGCGGTGACTGTTCAGATGATTCAGAAGGCTTGTGGGGACGACGCAACGAGCGCAGCACAAATAGAAGTGTGGCACAAATGCTTCAAAAACGGCTGAGGATCTGTTGAAAGTGATCCACGTTCTGGAAGGCCTGCAGCAATCAGAACACCTGAGAATGTTGCACGTGTATGGGTTGGACTAAGAGACGCTGGGAGAACTGTGTGAGGTCCCAACGTGCCTACTTTGAAGGGGACTGAGGCATCATTGTTCTATGTGCAATGTTTCTTGTATCTTCTTCAGTAAATGTCTCTATTTTTCTTACTACATGGCTGGATACTTTCTGTATGGACCACTTATGTCCCCAGCCCAAGTGCTGGCTGAGAGTTACTGGTAAGAGTGAGAAGAGGGTCAGGACCACTCCCTGGGGACCACCCTCATTGCAGGGGAGGAGGGAGGAGTGCCTGGGAGGCAGGCAGAGGTGGAGCGGCAGGAATGGGGTCAAGGAGGCTGAGGGGCATGGTCAGAAGTGTCCAGTGCTGCAGAGAAGGTGTGAGGCCGGCAGGCCCAGTGACCAGGAAGCCATGGGGACTCCAAGTCACAGCAGGGGGCCAGCTGATGGTCAGCCGAGGTCCAGATACTAAGTCAGGCCTGCCATTGCCCACACCCCCTGGGTAGACTGGGGTCTCCAAACTGCCCTGGAAGGAATGTGGGTACACTGCTCCAGGCCCCCAAAACCCTAGGGAGGCCCATGGTCTTGTGCTCATGGGTGGGAAGCTGCCTACCCAGCAGCTCGACCTTCTCCCAGCCCATTGCCTTGAGTCTTGGCCCTCCACCCTTCTACCCTCTTTCCTCTCTTCCTCCAGAGCCACAGACCTGAGTGTGCCATTGATCCTGCACCCCTTCCCAGGACACAGAACCTTCTCTTTTCAGGGGTGCAGAGTAGACTCAGACTGAGCCTGAATTTTATGTGGCCATACAGACTTCCTATTGCATGGATAACCTATGATTGGGCTTGGGGGCTAGACTTTTAGGGGGAGGCTCACGATGGGCCCAGACTTTGAAGTGACAAAACCCACCAGTGCCATAGGGGCCCTGGGTGGGTGAGTGTGGGTGGCTCTGTGCCACCCTCCCTAGCAGAGTGGTCAAAAAGCAGTGCCCGCAGCCATGGCAAAGTCTGAGGGAGGAAGCCACCCCCCTCGGCAGTGGGGAGTGGATAGCACAGCCTCCTGAGACCCTTGTAGGGGCCATCTGGTGGTCTGGGCAGTGACTGAGTCATCCTTGCGGCTTCTGGGCCTGGAACGTTCAGTCCCCGCTGGTGGACAGGTGCTTATCTGGGCCAGCGCCTGCCAGCCTGCGTCTGATGCAGTCTCCAGGAGGTCGCACGTGCCTGCAGCACCAGGGCCCTGCAGACACGGGCTGAGGAGGGATGAGGGGGCCTTTGAAATCCATGGCCCCCTGAACCAACGCCCAAGTCTTGGGGCTTGAGGCAGAGGGTGAGCTCCTGTCTGGAGAGGAAAGGGACCCCGGCTTCCACTTTGGCAACCTCTGCCAGATGCGAGTCCCTGAACAACAGCCCCTCCCCAAGGAACACCTGGATCTCACCCCTGAGCTACAACATCCTTCTGAGACCAGGAGAGCCAGGCTGTGCCCAGAGCCGAGGCTTGCTGTGGGCAGGCGGATGGGCAACGTGAGGAGAGGCCGAGGGCTTTAAGCATGGAAGGCCTTTAGAGAATATCTTGTCCAAGGCAGTCTCTCAAACATTTTTTAGCAGCAGGACTAAAGTCTTAGAAGCTCACTCACTGAGACAGATGAAAGTAGATTCTGTCTGATTGCAGTGGGGGTGGTAGGCCTGGGGCCCACTTAAGGCCCCCCATTCTCCCTGCCCACCCACCTCAGCTGCCAGAGTGCCCTTGACTAACTCCTAGCGCTCTCGGTAGCACCGTTTGAAAAACTGTCCCTCGACTTCCATCTCTCCGCATTCTATATTTGACCTGCCTGTTTTACAAATCGGTACACTGAGGCCTACGAAAGGAGGAGTGACTTACGCAAGGTCGTCTGTGGCACCGCCAGGGACATAGACCAGGTTCCTGCATGCCAGCCTGGTTCTCCCCCAGCCGCCTGATAGGACTCCACCTTCCTGCCGACTGATTGGAGCCCAACAGCTCTGTTCTAAAGGATGATTTTATTGTCCTAATTATGCATCTCAGTATTCCAAACTGCCTTACATCTGCTCTGGACGCGAGCAGAGTAAACATCATAAATGCATATATAAAATCAGTATGCTCCCTTTTTGTTCAACTCTGGTCTCTATTCCCCTGTGGGAGGAAATGAAAGAGGCTGAATCTGGCGCCTGCCCTTGACAAGCTCAGGGTTGGGTGGGGGCTGGGGAGAGAGGATGGTAGACACCAGGCTCACTCTCAGGAGCTAGGGAAGATGGTTGGCACGCCCTTGTGTGCCGCACGGGTGGGACATTCTGGTTAGCTGCAGGGTAGAGGCAGATGATCCACACTTCCTGTGTCACCAGCCTGGACATTATTGAGAAGATGGACTCTGTCATGGAAGAGCTGGGAACTTCAGCAAGTTTGCTAGCCTCCCTGTGCCTCATCTGTGATGTGCAGATTGTAAAGCTCTAACCTCAAAGAGTTGTGAAATTGATCATGTGTCAGTTTATGCAAAAACACTTAGCACTGCTCCTGGCATATGGTAAATCCTCAAAACAGTTAGCCAGTGATAATGACTGTGTTGCAACACGCTCAGGTGGAGGGGAGGTGTGGTGTGAGGGCTTCCCCAGGTCAGCCCTCCTTGTCTGAGCCTTGGTCACTGGCACCTGGTTCAGTGAGGTGACCTGTTGCAGAGGAAAAAGACCTGGTCCAGGAAATAAGAGACTTTGATCTGATGCTCGCTCTGAGGACATTGGGCAGGTTTGTATCTTCTCTGAGCCTCAGTTTTTGCATCTGTAAGTTGGGCAACATGACATCAGACAAACCACATTGCTGTGAGCTTTAGATTAGATAAATGTGTAAAATGCTTGTCACTTTATTCTGCACCTTGGAGGCACATTGGAGCCAGGGAAGGTTAGTTTCCCTCCCCTAAGAGTAAGGCAAGAGGCCCCGAGTAAAATATCGTAACACAAATCCTCCTTAGAGCTTGGGGAGGAGATGGAGGCAGCAGTACGGCAGCCAACAGAGGTGGAAGCGGTTAGAGAGGCCAGGCTGGGAGAGAGGAAACTTTCATTTTCATTTGCTTGGCATGTTTCCTGGACATCAGCTGTGTCTGGTCCCTGGGCTGGGTCCTGGGGCAGACAGACATGGCCACAGCAGCCTCGGGCTGCCATCCCCTCAAATGAGCACCATGCCACATGGAGGTACAGAGGCTTACCTGCAGGGGAGGTCCCCGTAAGTTGGGGAGGGTTGGGTTGGGTTTTTTGGCTGGGATTTGAAGGACAACTAAGATAGAAGAAATGTAGACATGCCAGCTAGCTTGAAGGGCATCCTCTGCCATTCCCAGGTGGAGGGAACCCCTGGGAAGCACAGGGGGGAAATCAAGAGGGGTGTGCAGGTCTGCTGGAATATTTTTCTCGCCAAACTGAGGCAAGCGGGATCTGTAATTCCCTGCATCCCGACGGCCTACCCGGGCCACCCCATCTAACCAGAAGCAGCATTTCCTTCCCAGAGGTGCCTGTGAGTCTCCTATCCCTACAAAGCAATGCATGGCACGACCACTAGTCCAACTTTGAAACACAGACGGAGCCCGAGGGCTGCAGAGGGGAATATTGACTGGAATCTCCTAGCCGGCCCTGGGAGGTGCAGGGAACCCTTAGCAAGACTGAGCAGGGTGAGCCCAGACCCAGAAGGCTTCTCAGAGGGCGATGCTGGCGGAGGCCTGCCCCCGTGTCAGGAGGGAGCCACACCAAGAAAACCGGGGTCGCTCGTTCACTTCCTCCTGCGGATCAGACCTGGGAGCTTTCCTTAGATTGTTTCGCACTGAGGAGACAGGCCTCTTTTCAGGCTCGCTGCTGACATGTTTTGTTTTCCCCAGATGGAGATAATCAGGCTGTTTGGGAGCCGGGCTGACAGCTCAGGCAGCAGGCATGGGCTGGGGGCGGGAGGCCCTGGGGCTGCAGGCAGCTCCCAGCCCTTGGGGAGCAGCAGACGCTGCCTGCGTGACAACCTCGAGCAGGTGGGGATTTCCGATTGCGCCACGGAGGAGCGGGCTGGGGAGGAACTCAGCCCAGCCTGTGAGCCCTGGGAGGCTGCCTGGCTCCTCTCCCTGTTAATTTGTGCCTGCACGTCAGTCAGGGCTGAAGAGTGTTGTCCCCTGCTACACGAGAAGAGACCCATCAGAGTGTGTGTCTGGAACGGTGCTGGGGACTTCCAGACCTTCCACACAAGGGGCAGGGCTGTCCCCTCTCCTCCCTTCTCTGGGGAGACTTCCATAGCTTCCCAGCCCTTCCTGCTGGGCTCACCCCAACCTGCACCTCAGCCCTGAGGGTCCCAGACTATACTCCACGCTCCCACAGGCCCGCGTATGGGCGCTTCACCCACTCAGTACAGGGCAAGGGACAGAGTCACCTGCCAGCGCTGGGGCTCTGGGAGGGCAGGTCACAGGTGTTCTGAGGGCCAGAGCCCAGGGCCTTGGCCTGCTCAGCATTTCTAAGCACTTGGCTGGAATATTTGCATCCCTAACATAGCAGGGCTGAGGAATGGCTGTTTTAGAGTTACCTTCAGCAAAGCAACCAGATCCTCCCCGAGGGTAAGGGTCCCTCCTGTGGGTAGGTGTCTGGGGGTCTAAGGAGGCCCAATACCCAATACCCGCAGGCAGGCTGCAGTGGGCTCTTTTCTGTTCTCTCCTCTCCTCCCCCAGCTTCAAGGAGGGGAGACCAAGCCAGAGTCAGCCTTTCTGAGGGGCTCACACCCTGCTCTCACCCAGCCACACTATAATTTCCTCCCGTGTGGAATGAAGGCGGTGACTTCCCCTTTCCAAGGCCCAGCCAGCTCACGGTTCTCTGGTCATGGGCCCTGCCCCCACCTCAGCACCCTTTTATTTGGCTCCCCGCTGGGGCTTAGCGTGGAGCCCAGCTTCCGTCTCCCGGTGTTTGCTCACTTATTTCCTGTGCGCTCAGAGCTGCCGTCTTCCTCGCACTCTGGGGCCTGCACAACTCAGCTGTTCCTAAGGGCGAGGTTTAATAGGGGACTTTAACAGAGTCTGCGGTGTTTCCAGAGGGAAATTCAGTTCCCCAGAGGGTCTGGGGCCACAGAGACCCATGCAACCCTCTGACTGTGTGCTCCTGGCCGCAGCCCCCTGAGGCGGGGAGGCGGGACCCTCGTTCTGTCCTCAGCTCCTGGCCACACACCCTCAGCGTGGCAGTGAATCAGCCCTCTGCCCTCTACACTTCAGTTTCCTCATCTGCCTAGTGGTGTCCCTGGGACCCCAGCAGTACATAGATGAGGTTGAGTCCCCCGGGGGAGGCACCTCTGGGCCCACCAGCCATCGGGCCCTTGATAGCCAAGTGGAGCAGCCTTCCTCCGCTGTGGTCTCCCGGGCAACGCAGAGCTGCCCGCCAAGCCTGCTGCCGGGCCTGGCTCCCGCACAGATCTTTAGTGCTGCATGGAGATGGCTGATGGCAGGAGCCAGGGCGAGGCCTGGCTTCCCCAGCTGTCGCAGGCAGCAAATCAGACAAAGGCTGAGCTGGGAGGGATGGAGCACCAAGGCCAGGGGGGCCTGGGAAAGTAGCTCAGAGGCCCTGGCTGGGCCCCTCCTACTTCATCCTCCCAAACGCTGCCCTCTCAGTGACCCCTGGCTCTCCAACACTCCCTTTGGAGTTTCATAGCCATGGGCCTCAGTTTCCCCATCCATCACATAGGAGAGGCCAGGTCTCCAGCTGTCCAGACTAATGGCCTGAGACAAGAGCCCAGCCTGATGTCAGAGACCTGTGGAATGGATGGCCAATGGCCTTCAGACAGCTGCCCAAACTGCCCCTACGGGACTCCGGAGGGTGCATGTCTCAAGGGCATTTCTTAGCCAACAATCTCCAGGACCTTTGCTCCAAGACTCAGAACCACCCCTGCTCCTCACTCCGTGCCACTGGTAAGGATGATCCTGCCAGGCTGGCTTTGCTCTTGTACCTTTCTTTCCCTCTGCTGCTCCCAGGATTTGCAGGCTGTGGTGGCTGTGAATTTCCATCTTAGATCACAGCCACTACTGCGTGAAGGCCACCATTCCATCCCTGTCCTGACCCCTGGACGTGGGGCTGAAGGGGTGTGCAGAGAGAAGAGTCCTGGGGATGCTGCTTCTGCATGTGAGCAGCTGGGCCCGGAGGGGGCTCCCAGCACCCACAGGACAAGGACAAGGACAAGGGAAGAAGATGCTGCCCCACCTCCAGCAGATTCCCAGGTCTAGAGCAAAGGTCCAGGCACTCCACATCCAGGCTGGGTCCTACAGGTGATCGGCCAGGCCTGTGGCACCGTCTGGGACCACTGCTACAGTGGGGAGCTCCCTTGGCATGGGGCAGCTGTCACCATCAGGCAGCCAGATCGGCAAGGATGCTGTCAGTCCTCATGCCCTTTTGTGTGAATTAGAAAAAAGATGCCCTCTCTTGGCAGACATGGCCCTGCAGTGCCCAGATTTCAGACACACCTCCCCAGGGTGTCGTTGCGTGAAGCAGAACCTGCATTGCCGTGTGTAGCAGCCTGCCAACCAGAAATTGGAGAGGCAGAGACTCTTTGACCAAATACTGGAAAATCAAGGGAGATTTCTGGCACAGTTGCATGGGGAGGCTTTGTTGACCTTGAGCTTGAGATCAGGAGGCCAGAACAGAAAGGGCATTTGTTCCTTCAACAAATTCTAATTGAGAACACCTGCCCTGAGCCTGGCACTCTCTCTGATGCTGGGAAGAGAGTGATATCAAGATAGACAGGGTCCCTGAAGTCTTGTGTCTTTGAGGGAAGAGGCAGACAGCAGCAACCTACAAAAACTATCAGATGGTGTGCAGAGACTGAACTACAGGATGAACAGTGAATGAAGGGCGATGTTAGATTTAGGGGAGAGAGGAGGTGTCTGGCAAGACCCACTGAGCTTAAGCTGAGACCGGAGTGAGAAGAGGAACCAGCAAAGTAAGAACATCAAGGTGAGAAGTAGAGCAGGTCAAGGGTCAGGGAATGAACTTGGGCTGTCCAGGAACTGAGTGTGGAGGCAGGGAGGACTGCAGCTGGTGGGAGGAGTGAGGAGAGGACATGCTTGGCAGGCAGGGGGCAGGTCCTAGGCTCTGTCACCCACAGTGAGGAGTCTGGACTTTATCCTCAGTGCAGTGAGAAGCCATTAGAGGAAATGACCCTGAAGTGACTCTAGAACAATGATCCTCCACTAGGTATGATGCCCCCATGCCCATGGGGAAGGGGGATTTGGCAATGTCAATAGAGAGTGGGGGTGGCGGTGCTACTGGCAGCTATCGGGTAGCAGCCAGGGATGCCGCTAAGCATCTGACCATGCATAGGACAAATCAACCCGCCCCTCAACAAAGAATTATCCAGCCCCAAATGTCAAGAGTGCCAAGGTTGAGAAACCCTGCTCTAAATGTTGGTGTCCCCAGGGCCCTTGTTTTTTTTTTTTGAGTGACCCAGGATCACTACTCCTGTCTCTGGCTCTTTCTATATATACCCTGAGTTCAAATTCTGTCTCCATAGCTTACCCAAAATGTCAATAGTGCAGAAGTTGAGCAGCTCTGCACCAGAGGAAGAATGGAAGCATTGTGACCACTTAAACCTGGGCTGGCCAACGCAGTGGCCAGAGGCCACACATGGCTTTTGAACACTTGAAATGTGGCTTGTCCAAATGGAGATGTGCTGTGAGTGTAAAATACACACTGGATTTCAGACTAGGCACAATAAAAAAAATGTAAAATCTCTCATATTTTTATATTGATTACTTTACAAGGGAAAGGATTTTGGATATGTTGGGTTAAATAAAATATGTCGTTAAAATTAATTTCCCTTATTTCTTTTTTTAAAATGTGGCTAATAGAAAATTTAAAACTGCATATATGGCTCCCGATTGTGGATCACAAATTACGCTTGTATTGGACGTCCCTGAGTTAGATCATAGCTCCATGCATCGAAGAAACATTTCGCCTCCCCCATCCACAGTTCATACTGGCTCCTATGCTCATGCACTATTCTGTTTTATATACGTCACTTAGTTTTCACAACAACCTCATAAGGGAGATATTGTTATTATTCCTCACTTTCTATATGAGGAGGCTGTGGCCCAGAGAGGTTGAGTAACTTCCCAAGGCTACACAAGGAGTAAGCATAAAGCTGGCTCCAGAGGCTGGGTGCTTAATCACCCCCTGACGATGGTGGCTATGGTGGAATTGGTGGAGACGGAGAGAAGGGAGATGGTTCGGGATCTGCAGGGACTCCACAGGACTCGCTGATGGATTGGGCACAAGGAAATGTAAGGGAAGGGGAGGGATCTAGAATGCTTAGTAAGACTTTGGTATGAACAGCGAGGTGGAGGAGGGTGATGCCATTCATTCTCTGGGATGGGTAAGCTGGGGATAGGGTAGGCTTGGAAGAGGAGCTCCAGAGTCCTGTGTTGGACCTGCTAAGCTTGAGATGACTACAGACATGCGACTGGAGATGTCAGGGAAGCAGCTGGACTTGCAGAGACACATCAGGGGCACAGAGAGTCATTCGGGGGTCAGCAGCAGTACACTGAGAGAATTTAAAGCCATGGGGGCGGCAGGCGGCAGGGATATGGGATTACCTGGAGAGAGTGTGGATGTTGGTGAGGTCGTCAGGATGGAGCCCAGGGGCACACCAGCAGTTAGTGTGTGCGCCAGGGGGAAGGAGCCGGGACGGGAGGGAGAGAGAGAAGTCAGTAAGGCAAGAGGAAGGCTAGGCAGGAGAAGCATCTTTAAGAGGAGGGTATGGTCAGTTTTCAGGCTCACTGAAATGCCCACTAGCCTCTGGCAGCTTGGAGCAAGATCTCAGGGGAGCTCATTGGCCGGGGTAGGGCATCTGGGCTATTTCAGGGCCTGACTCCTGCAGGCTGGTCAGCTTCATGTTGAGTCCTGGGAGCCAGGCATCCCTGGTTCCTAAAAAGAGGGGGAGGGGCCGTGTCAGGTGGCCCCAGCAGAGGCAGGAGGAAGGCCCTGTGGCATAGGCAGGGTGGCCCATGCAGCTCATTTTATTATACAGCCAGGAAGTCCTTCCTTATGTCTGACTATAACACTACCTGCTTCACAGTTCTCCCTGTAGCTAAGCTAAGCTTAGCTCATATGCACCCTTCTAATGGCTGAAGACAGAACATGCTTTCCCCCTGCCACTCTCTCTTAAACCTATGAACCCTACCTCCTCCAGGCCACTCCTTCTTCCTTAGCCTGGGGGAGAAGTTTCTCCTCCTTGCAACAGCCCAAGTTCAACTCCGGGCTTTGACAGAGTTTGGGGTTCAGGGCCTGAGGGAGAGTATAGAAACTCTGATCTGAGCTTCTTATGTCCTGCCTCTGGCTCTAGAAGCTTCCAGTTGGCCCCATCCCTCGCTCCTGCTGTCTCTCTCAGCTGATTCACAGGTCTCTGTCTCCAGGAATCTGTTCTCACGACCGTGTGATTCTGGTTCGGCACCTACTCGCTGCCACCTGGCTCCTGGTGCAGCTCAACCTGGCTTCTGTCCTCAGTCTGCCCACTCCTGGCTGCGTGGGACACCCCCACCTCTAGCCTGGGCCTGGCTTTGGCTCCCCCACCCCCTCTTCAGAGCTGTCACCCCAGATGAGCAGCCTCTGTTCGTCCCCAGTCACTAATCTCTCCATCAGCAGCTTGTCTTCAGCCACACAGCCCACAGAACCAAGTGCTTTGTCGATGAAAAAGCCCTTTGGGGCCAAACACAGGAAATTAAAGACTCCACACACAGTAAGAAAATCCATTCTTTTTCATGGATTTCTGGAATCCGATTGCTTCTGCTTCTGCTGAGTGGCTGTGATCTTCCAGTCACCACTCACACCCACGGGGGCTGGCCGGTGGGGGTGATGTTAACAAGGTGGGCCTCCGTCTGAGATTCCACCACCGTCCGCAGCTCATGCCTTTGGGGCTGAGAGGCTGGCCTCCAGGTCACCAGGGTGGCCTTGGCAGGAGAGAGCCTTCAGGTCACTGTCAGAGGCTAACACCTAGAGAGGATTTGTTGATGGCCTGCCCAGAAAGAATGTGTCCTGCAGGAAGAGAAGCAAGAAAGTCCAGCCTTGCTTTGTGTTTCTGAGTGTAACGAGGGGTGGGAGGGAACCGCCTGTCGTATGTTCTAGTACCAGCAGGTTAGTATTGTTCTCCGTGACTTTATCGCTCTGTCTACAAAATGAGAGATGTTGGATCAGATGACATTTAAGGTCCCTTCCAGGTATAATTTATTCAACAAACATTAGTGGAGCTCCATCCATTTGCCACATCTTTCAGGAGCCTCAACTAATAGCACCCACAGCCCGAAATCAAATAGGCAGAAGCTGCCTCGCTCTTGCCTCCCAAGGCCAACCACTGCTCAGAGGCCAGGAACAGGGGCAGCCCAGCGCAAAAGCTCACTGGCTCAGACGTTTGGAAGTCCCTCCACCACCAGGGGCCTCAGGGACACTTGGCTCAGGCTGCCATCTCCTCTGTTTGGGAACTCCAAGACCCCAGCAGGAGCCCTTCAACATCACGGCTGAGCTCTGCACACAGAGGTGGAGACCTGGCCACCAGGAAGGCAGGCCACGTGCTGGGGGAGGAAGGCAGGCAACTCCCACGATGGAGGTGGCCTCAGTCTGAGACCCCACTGGGAGAAGAAAGAGTAGTGCTGGCTACAGGGCATGTGGAAGTTCCTTCAAGTTTCTCGGGCCCTGCCAGGGTGTCTCAGTAGGGGCCTAGGGACTGAGGTTGCAGCCAGCCCTGGGAGACCCTCCAGCTCAGGGCTCTGGGTGGTGGCCACAGTCTAAGCATTGTGAGAACAGCTCCCACAAGGCAGGACAGGCCATCCTGGCCCCAGGGGCACAGCAACAGTGCAGGATGGGGGTGGGGGCTGGAGAACCAGTAGGCATCAGGGCAGGGGCCTAAGTCTGCCAGGACTTCTTGTCCCAGCCAGGGCATAGGGGATCCGAGATTCCATCCCTCATCCACATCTACCGTCCTGTCTTAATCATTTATGCTGCTACAGCAAAATACCTGAGACTGGGTAATTTATACATAATGGAGATTTATTTCTCACAATTCTGGAGCCTGGAAGTCTAAGATCAAGGCCCTGGAAGCCTGGTGAAGGTTGGCTATCTGCTTCTAAGACAGCTCCTTGTCGCTGCATCCTCACATGGCAGAAGGCAGGAGGGCAAAGGGGACGAGGGCAGTCCTTCCATCTCTTTCATAAAGTCACTAATCTCTTTCATGAGGGCTCCGGCCTCACAACCAAATCACCTCCTACAGGTCCTACCTCTCAATGCTATCACATTGGCGATTCAGTCTCAACATACTGATCTTGGGGGACACACTCAGATCATAGTTCCATGTATCCAAGAAACATTTTTCAGTAGGCTTTCCTTTGCCTCCCTAAGCACTGTCCCCAACCCGGTGGCACCTCCCACACCACATACTGTGGACATTAGACCTTCTCTGTGTCAGTGTCCTCCCAACTCCGATTTCTCTCCTAAGAGCCCCACATGCTCCCTTGCCATCTCTTCCTGTGTTCCCCTTGGGGTACCTCAGACTCAACTTGCCCAAGTCAAGTTCATGATCTGTACAACAGCCCCACCCCTCCTTAAAGACTGTTTCCTCCAGGGCTCCCTGTCTCAGTGAGCATGGCCACCGTGCATCCAGTCAGCCTCGCCTCCCTTTCCATAATCTTCTTGTCTCATCCATTGCTCTGGGAAGAGTTAATTCTGCAGCTGTAGCAGAAAGACCTGAAACAGCAGTATCCAAACAAAATAGAAGCTGACTTCGTTCTCACATAAAAGTTTGAGTAGGCAATTCAGGGCTCTGCATCCTCCATGAATAAATTCAACCTCTTGGCATGGCATCCACAGCCATCATCCAGTCCTGCTCACCTGCCAACTCCATTTCACACCACTCTTCTTCCAGTACTTTACCTCCCAAAATGAGTATCATTCTTCCTACACCTCACACTGGGGCTTGTCTCTATGCAATCAGCTGCCAGTCTCTGAGTCACCTGATTGACCCAGGGGAAACTTGCTAAGGTCTCCAAGTGAGTCTCTTCAAGCTCACTTCACTTGACCGAAGTGAGAGGTGAGGTCCTACCTTCCTCCCTTGGGTGCCCCCAACAAATGTATCCTCAGAGGTTTTCACCTTCTAAAGTCCTCACCTTTTCTCTCGTCACCTGGAGGTGGTGGTGGGACAATGTTGGAAACAGGTTTGAGGTCACTGCCTTTACAATTACTGCATAGTCAATCTCTCAAAATCATTCCCAAGGGAGTAGAGGATAGACAATGTTGGAAATGCATTCATTGGGCTGTTTTTAATGTCACGATGATTGGTCAATGCCACCAGCATCTAGAATCAGGACTAGACTAAGGATGCTTAGTTTGCATAGTTTGCTTGGCAGAGGGCAGCCTGGCAATACAGAAGTGTCCTGAGCAACACGCCTACAGTGCCGCCCTTGAGAAATGAACGTGGGGTTAGGTCACAGAAGCATCGGGTAGAATCAGTGTTGTGACCTAGATTAGAATGAAGGTCTCTTTGCCCTCAGTCAAGAGCTCTGTCACTGCATAGTCCCACTTTTCACAAAAAGAAGATGAATCACGTAAGCGATCTTGGTGAGGCACTGAATGAGGAAGATTGCACAGAGGGTGGACTGTCCTTCTCTGTGACCCTCACATTTTGTGGTTGTATGGGCCAAGTGAAGCTGGCCATACTGTTCCTTTGTAGTGTCACCTTCACAGCACCAGGATGGTGGGCTACAGTTTCTCACTTCTCCAGCCAGGGGATGGGAGCTCAGAGAGGTCTTTGGCTGTGTCCATCCTTTCCAGATAGGACTCCCTGGAGCTTCTTGGAGTGAGCACATGTGTCTGACAGAGTGCCCAGGGGAAGCCTCCAGCTCTGCTGTGCAGCCATATTCATGGGAAGAGGCAGCTGTCCCTCCATCTTGGAGACGCCAAAAGGAGAAACAGGGAACACACAGACTCAGATTTATTTGTTATTTGGGTAGTTATGGAATTCTTCTACTGAAAGTCCCAGACTCATGAAGGAAAACCAATGAGGGAAGAGAAGACAATTTGGGAGAGCTGTGTGGGGCATTGGGCTACTGCTGGATTTAGGGGCCTTCATCTGTAGCTCCATCTCCACTGGTGAAGATCATGGTCAGCATCTCCACTTCCAGCACCACCAGGGCCACCTCTATGGTCACTCGCCCAGCACCCTCACCATGGTCAGCTCCTCCACCTCCAACGTTGTTGTCTCTGTCTGCATCACCTGTGTCTTGACTCTGGGTCAGGTCCACCACCTTGTCCACCAGCCTCCTTCCAGATTCTCTTTCCCACACCAGAAAGAGCTCACAGTGCAGCTTTGGAGTGAACTGCTCCTGGAGCAGAAGACCCTTCCCCACCAAGGAGGGGACGAGCAAGCCTGCTATAGGCTTTGACAGGGAGTTCAGCCCAGATCTTTGTAGCCGTAGGTTTCCAGAAACCAGCATGTCTAGGAGGCTCTATTTAAAGGAAGCCTACTGGTCTTTTGGATTCTTTAAGGTGAATCCTGTTTCCAGAGATCAATGGGTTCATCTAAGCACTGTTTGGGGGAACCAGTAGCTGGCATCAGGGCTCTGAATTAGGGTTAGAGGTCCGTGTGTGGCCAGAGCAGGAACTTGTTCTGAGACTCCCGGGATCCGAGGCCAATCTGAGACGGGGTCAGCGTTGAGGGTCTGGCTTGGGTCAAAGCTCTGGCTGGGGTTGAGTTAGTTCTTAGGGTAGAACTTGTGTCCGGGCTCTGTTAATTGTGACCCTGTCTTATATTCAAAATTTCTTACAAAGTACTGCCATTTTGCCCTGGGTCAATCCGTTTCCTTGTGGGATTCCTCCACTCTCCAACCCCCCTTGGCACTACCTTCCTTTAGCCCTTAGTTCCCTGGGGCTCAAGGTACAGCCATGCTCCTGCTCTGGGGCCAGGACTTCAGAACAAGATGGAGAACCTTCTGAATCCAGAGCCCTTTGTGGCCCGAGCCTGCATTTGAAGAAGGAAAGGGCACAGCCAGGGCCTGGTGCCTGCCAGCCCTGGCAGCTGGATAAGCAGCTGTAATAGGATTAGGGCTGGCCATGCCCGCCTCCCTGCCTGCCGCCCCAGAGCCTCCCTCCCTCCCCCGAGTCCTGATCAAGATGCAGCCCTGGGCTCTACCTACCCCAGCCAGGCCGGCTGCTTTGTCCTCTGCTTCCCTGGCGCTGGTGCCTAGCAACCCTCACAGGGGAGCCCTTTCCCACCACCATCCTGGCCCCTCACCCTGCCACTCCGCTCTGAACACACACCAGCACCACTTGTCTTTTTATCGCTGCAAAAAAAGCCAGTGAAAGGGAGCCAGCTGGTCTTACCAGACTCTCCCAGTGATCTGATTCCCAGAGAGTCTTCTGAAATGCTGGGCTTCCTTTCCAATATTCATATGTCCTATCAGCAATACTCAGATTACATTTGAAGATTTTAGAGTTTTAGTCTGGAATTTCCAAGTCTTGGAGTCCATTCTAGGAATCCATGAATCCTAGAATTTCAGGATTTTAGGATGCGAGTCTTAGACCATTTAATTGTATTCTAGAATCTGGTTAGTGTATTTCAGAGGAGTCTGTGATTTCAGAGGTGGAGTCTGTGGCCCCAAATCAGGGAGAGAGGGGTTAGGAGAGGATGGGAACGTGGAAGCTGTATGTTTATTCTCTGCATTTTATTGCAGCTTCTGAAGAGTGGAGAGGGTATCAACCTGCCATCTGGGGAGAGGGAGGGGGGATTCATTCACCGATTCAGAAATCACTGTCCCGCTGCCCTGAGCACTGAGCAGGCAGCAATGGGCACAGGAAGGCCCTGCCTGTGAGCAGCTCGCGTTCGCTTGAGGGAGACAGATCTGAAACAGACACACAAACAATACGCAGCATGTCAGAAAGGTCCTATGAAGAGAAAGGGCAAACAATGAATCATCGGTACTTTATTGTACTTACTCTGAGCTAGGCACTGTTCTAAGTGCTTTCCTTGGATTAACTTAGTTAAATTTTATGATACTTTTAAAAGGTAGTTGGTATTGTCAGCTCCACTTTATAGATGTAGAAACTGAGTCACAGAAGGTTAAATAACTTGTCTGAATGGCACAGCTAGGATTTGAGTCCAGTGGTCGGGCTCCAAACTCTACAAGCAGCCACCGTCTTCCAACGCAGGGCTAAGGGGCAGAGCGCGGTTGTAGGGCCAGCTCACATGGGGCAGGCAGGGGCATGTGGACACAGACTTGAAGGTGAGGGGAGGTACATGTGGGTATCTGGGGAAGGGGGCTTGGGGCAGGTGTGTCCCTCAGGGAGTGAGGCAGGTTCCTTCTTCCAATAAGGAGGACCAGCGTTCTCCTTGCTCTGGGGCCAGAGGAAGGCTTTCCCCTGGGACCTGGAGGGAGCCGCAGGCTCAGAGAGATGCGTGTCCCTGCGGTCGTGCAAAGATCCCGCTGACAGCTCCAGTCAGGTTCCTCTGTGTCCTCTGCTCCCTGGCCACTGAGGATGGGTGCCCTCCTTTCCGGAGAAGTGTCCTCAGAACACAAAAGAAAGCTAAAAGAGACAATCCCCTTGTGACAGGACTAATCAGGCTGGCTAATTATGAGTAATTAGAAACACCTCTTCCTTTTGTGGGTGGCCCGTCCCAGTGTGAGATGGAGTGAGGACTTAATTCTGCTGGGAAGCAAGAGGGCCTGTGGGCAGCGGCCCCCTGAGCCTGCTGTCCGTCCTGCCTGCAGACACAGGCAACGGGAGAGAAGACAGAGCTTCGGGGACATCGGGGTGAAGCGGAGGGAGCCAGCAGCACCTTCCAACAAGTCACTTCCCCTCTCTGAGTCTTGGCTTCTCATCTGTGAACCTGGATAATGGAATCCCCGGTCACACAGCTTTAGGAAGGACAAGGAGACAAGCCAGTGAGATAACTGAGCACGGGGCCACAGTAAACAGTAAACGGTAGTGCTCATCACTGTTTCAACTTTGTCACCTGTTGCTTCGGGTGATTTAAAACAGTTCTTTTCTTTCTTGGATGGAACTCTGACTCACTTAGTCAATTGATAAATATTTCCTGAGCACCGGATTTATGTCAAGCACTGGAGATGGAACAAGACCCACACAGGCTCTGACCTCAGGGAGCTCTGTCACTGGGTGTTCCCAGTCCCTGCCCAGACCGCACGTTGCAGGCTCAAGAGGAAGTGGATTGCGGTAGGCTGGTTTCCGGGTTTCCAAGGTTCCTGCCTCTGGCGTCGGAGCCCTTATGAGCAACTGCTCCTGCTCTTGAATGCCGGCAGGACCTACACATAAAAAGGGATTTTGCTCTCCTCATTAGGCAGTTGTGTGGCAAAGGAGAAGGGATTCCGCGGATGTTATTCAAATCTCTAACGAGTTCTCTTTGAGTTTATCCAAAGGGAGATTATCCTGAGAGGGCCTAAGCTGATCACACAAACCCTTTAAAAGAGGGTCTAGAAGTCAAGGACAGAGTGGTGGCAGCGGAGTCCCTCTCCTGTGGTCTTGATGAAGCAAACTGCTGTGTGTGGAGAGGGCCCTGTGGCAGCGAATGGTGGCTGCCCTCTAGAAGCTCAGGGTCCCATTCCTACAACCACAAGAGACCAAATTCTGCCAATGACCTTTCGAGAGGAGTCTGAGTCTCAGATGAACCCCCGGGCTTTTTTTTTTTTCCTCCAGTAGAGATCGTTCTGTTGCGAGAGCTCCCAAGCTTGGCTGACACTTTGCAGCCTTGTAAGACCCTGAGCGAGGGACCCGGCCCAGAGTCCTGACCCATGGGAACTGTGACATAAACAATGTGTGCTATTTTAAGCCACTAAGTTTGCAGTAACTTGTTACATGGCCAGAGAAAAGTAATATACAAACCCTGCCCTTGAACGTATGCAAGGCCTTGGGTCAGCCCCATCCTGCCTGCTCAATCTACCTTCCCAGCCCCTGCCCAGGGCCTACAGCCCTGGTGCCACTGTGAATTCTCTACAGACAATTCTCCCACCAGCCATGACAAAGGATTGTTTCATCAGCTGCCAACCTGTTCCCAAAGTTGGTCATCAAAGAACATTCTATTTGCCCTACTTTTAATATAATTATCAGCATCATTTGCACGACACCAAGTCAGGGCTTAGCCTGTCACAGGTCCCACATTATCCTGAGATGCTTTTCTGGGAACAACTGTATCCATGCCTCATGCAGGCTGCTGCCTCCCACACGAATCATCTGTAATTTCCACACCTCTGTGCTTGCCGTGGCCCTGTGTTAAAGCCAGGACTTGTGCAGGGCTGGGGTACACTGTTATTTTCAAAGCAGTCAAGCCAGGCTCCAGGAAGCTGCAGGAACAGCAAGCAGGACCTGGCTTTGACTGTGGCTCGTGCAGGGGGTCGGGGCAAGAAGAAAGGGGTGCAGGTGTCCACTCCAACAGGAGCTAGAGCTAGACTGAGGGCAGTGAATGTGCACAGGGCAGGACGTGTGCAATATGGCTCTGGAATGCACACAATATGGCTTGTTTGTGGGACACCCAGGAGGGTCCCTTCTGCAGCAGCAGAACACGATGCACAAAGCCAGGGTGTGCAAAAGAGGGAGGAGGGGATGGAGGTAGATATAAGACAGTCCTGTGGACACAGATGAGATGCGGGTGAGAATGGAAATATTTCATTTGCCTTCACCCAGGGGCCCCTGCAGCGTACTCAGCTCCCATGGATAAACAGCTGAGTCCTTGGGGAGAGGACCACGGGAGGTGAATGGGAAATGTCACTCACGGTCTGAGGAGAGTTGTCTGACAGTGATAAAGCTGTGCCTCTGCAGACAGGCCCACTGCCTGCCTGGGATTCTGCAGGAGAGAAAACAACTCTATCTTGGTGGATAAGATGTGCTTTCATACTGCAGATCTGTGTGTGTGTGCACGCACATGTGCATGCATGCTTGGACCCTATGTGAATGCACCTCTGGGCATATGTGTTGGATGGGAATGCACAAGTGTAAGCATGCAGAATACACTCAGGTGTAGCAACAAGTGTGTATAGTTGGACATATGCTCATCTGGGCATGAGGCTGCGTTGGAATATGTATGTACACGGGGAAGGAGACTGAGGGCGTTTAACTCTTCCCATGTGTCTCTTGCTTTTACTCCAGGCTTCAAGGAATTACTTCTTCCACACACCCAACCCCCAACACACCCACACTGTCCAGCTCCTTAGAATCACGTCTTCCCTTCTAAGAGTTACGATGCCAGGGAGAGTGCACAGGACTAAAAGCCCAGAGACCTGGTATGTGGCCCCCACCTGTTAGCTTTGCAACTGAACAAATAATTTCTGCTCCCTGAGCCCTATCTTCTTCATCTGTGAAAAGGGGTATTAAATGCTCATGTCTGCACTTAGAATTTAGGGCCCAAGTCCCTCATCCCTTGGCTCCACCTGCCCGTACTCCCCACCACCCTTCTCTCCTTGGGCATCCTCGTCCATCGTCTCGCCAGTTGGGGTGGGGTTAGAGAGGACTCAGGCCCAGCCTGTGAGGAGCATGCAGGCATCTTGGAAGACCGTTCTCCTTTCCTCTTCTACTCCAGGCCTTCTGCAAGGCAGCTCCAGGGATTTCTAGAGCTCCTGGAACACAGTTTGAAAATCACACATTCAGGCAGCCTAACTTTCATTCTCTTGGTTTCTCAGAGGATGCTAAGTGTTCTAGGCACCAGGGCCTATGGTGTAGCAGGAAAGGTTCTAGATGGCATTGGTTCATCCCATGAGGATACTGCCTCCTGGTTCCTGCCAGTTTCTGGAGTGGGCGGTCTCCCGGCCCTGCAGCCTGTGTGTCTGCTGGGGGTTCGGGGGCCTGTACCGGGCAATGGGCACAGCTCACACACCTTCATGGGGCTGAGCTTCCCAAAGCTGGCTGCTGCTTGCCCTGTCGTGTTTCAGTTGCTTCCAGGCCCTCCAGTGAGCACTCCTTGAGGCACCTGGGGCAGCCCAGAGCCTCCCTGGATGTTTGACTCCAGCACAGATGCAGGAGGTGACCAAAGTGTCTTCTGAATCAACCTTCCCCATAGAAAGAAACACATATGCCGCAGCCTGGAATTCAAGGCCCACACCATTCTCCAAATAGGAGCTGAATGGGCCAATGCACAAAGGACAGTTACTTCCCACCCTTCCCGTGCCCTTCAGGCGTGTAGAAAATGAAAACATTTATGCGTCTCCTGGGGAAAATGGAAAAGGCTGCTTGGGGGGGAGCTGAGGGCCCAGAATCTCACACCCCTGTCACCCATCCTGGAACATGAGCATGCCACCTTGGGATGCTCACACCCAAAGAACTTAGCACAGGGCATATGACGGTGGTTCTCAACCCTGGCTGCTCATCTGACTCCCCTGGGGAGCTTCAACAAACTCTTTTGCCCAGGGCTTACCACAGACCAATTGTCTAATTATCTAGGGTGGTGAGGCCCAGGCATGGGTATCTAAAAGCTCCCCAGAGGAGTCTGCAGCACCGGGAGGGTGGAGAAGCAGTGGCCCAACACATGGTGAGGGTTCCGTGCATGTCAGCTATCTGTGATGAAGCACCCGGGTCCTTGCGGGGGCTGTTCTTGCCTGAGCAGTGTTAGGGGCAGGCTGGGATGGGGGCCAGGAGTCAAGGACAGAACTGCTGCTCAGGAAGGGTAAGTGCTGGGCAGGGTGGCCTGGCATCCATCTCCCTCAGCCATGTCTAAGAAAATTGAATTGAAATCCGTATCTTTCAGCTGTAGCCCACCTGGCTGGCTGGCCGGCTTGTGGAAGAGAGCGAGGCAGGGAGAAGCTGGTGAGGAGACAACCAGTCTCCCTCCCTAGGGGACAAAAGGCAGCTCAAGGGGTCCTTTGGGAGAGGACCATTCCTAGGGGTGGTCCCTCAGCCTCCCGTCTTCCCAAAGCCAGGCAGGAAGGGTGGGAACGGTGGGCTGGCTAGCTTGGAAGGTCAAGGTTAGGTCTTGAGATGAAGTTGATTTTTTGGATGAGTGGGTGGGGGAGCAGAGAAGAGGGTGGCCCTGGCCCTGTCCTTGGGGAGGCTGAGTCTGGGGGAACAGAACTGGAGCAGCTCCTGCTCATGGAGAGCTAGGGTTGTTTAGGGAGACCAGAGTGGCATGCCAGTGACAGGCAGAGGACACTGCAAAGACAAAAGCCTGGCTGGGGCTTCCAGAACTATGAGGGCAGCTCACCTGGTAGTCATGAAGTTGGGCACCAGGATGTGGGGTTTAGTGCCCAATCTGATAAGAAAGTTGCCTGTGTGTCCTTGGGCCAGTCCTGTTGCCTGTCTGGGCTCCGGTACCCCTTCATAAAGGAGGGGCTAGACAACCCTCCCAGACCTCTGCTCTGATGTTCATTCCATGCCTCACCCCGGTGGAGGCTACTAGGTGGGGCTGCTGGGATTAGAATACAAGTCTGCAAGTGCTGGAGCCTATAAAGAAAGCACCTTGGAGAGAATTAGAGCGGTGTCCCCTCTGGGTGGATCAACTAGGAAAAAGTGCTCCTTTTGGGTGGACTCAGGGCAAGACTGGCTTAGTGGGCAGTGGGCAGAGCAGGAGCTGAATTCCCACCCCCACTGGCCCCTTCCAGGTCCCTTTGTGCAGGGCACAAATATCACTGGAGCCCTGACTGACCTCTAGCTATGGTCTGCTAGAATACAGCTCACCCTCTGGCCATGGGCTCTGAAGCAAAGGGAGAATGGGTGAAGGGAACGGGTGTGAGCAAAGGAGGGCTGGGTTCCTCCCCTGCTCCACAACTGCTCAGGCAGAGAAGGGGCGCACCTTACTAACCTGCCCACAGCCCACGCGGAGACGTACATCTGGGAATGCACAGCAGAGAGCATGGGAACCCAGAATAGAACAACGAGAACCGCAAATATGGAAGAGGGAATAAACCTGGAGCCGAATGCAGAACTTCAGAGCTGAGGGGCCCTCATCGGGGCATCGTGGCCTCTGACATTTCCAGGGTTAGCTGCTCTGCCTTAGGTAACCCCAATCTCCACCCTGCCCCACACTCATGGGCACCCAATGTCCTGCACTCTATACTTCTCTCTTGACTCTGAGACTCCTAGCAGCCTTCCTTCCCTTGCACGCATATTTCACAGTTTACAGAGCACTTTCACACATGGCATCTCAGTTGATCTTCACAACACCGGAGTCTGAGTCGGAGGCAGATGAAGGAGGTAGACTCCCAGGGGTCAGGACAACAAGCTAAGAAGCGGTGCGGCCAGGTTTACAGGGAGGTCCTGTCTGTCTGACTCTAGCACAGCACCTGGTGCCCCTCTGTCCAGAGGGATCTCATTCTTTCTTGATACAGAGAAGACTGATACCCTCCTTCTCCAGGAAGCTTTCCTGGACTGAAAGGACTATGAGCTATGCAGACTAGCAGTTGGTGTGCCAGTGGGGTTCAGTGTTCACTGGGCAGGAAAGGGAAACAATCTACTCGCTTCATGGACCTTGGGAACTCCAAGCATCTTTCTGGGAGCTCAGATTGCTTCCTTCAAGTTTCCACGTGGATCCCTCTCCAACTACTGGAGCTCGTCCTCAGTTACACTGTAGCCCCCAAGGGTGGCTCAAGTCTTTCTCCTCCCTCCCCCTACTGGAGGCTTTCTCTCAACAAGGTGGCCATACCCAGACCTTAGGCCCAGAGTGAGGCTGGCCAAGAACACACTTGATTGGGGAAGGACAGTTCTGAAGTTGCAGAACTGAGGAGCTCTCTGATGCTGACAACTGGGTAGGACCCAAAAACTGAGAGCAGAGGCAGGTGGGAGCAACTGTGGGAGGGGGTGGGGTGGGCAGAGGGTAAGTACTTGCCTGGGGGTGGGTAACTAACTGCTTTCAGTCAGGCTTTGTATAAACCACCATGTACACGACCTTGACCTGGTTAGCTTTCATTAAGCCTCAATTTATCCGTGTGTACTAGGAGGTGGGTGAGCAGGACCACAATGACAGTAGCAATAGTAATTTATTCAGCATCAGTGAATAAATTAAATCAGTGACAAGCTACTAGGGGGTGCGTGTACCATTCTTATTCAATACTGCTGTTAAGACCCAGCAGGGAAGGGGGGTACTATGAATCCCTCGTGCAAGTGAAGAAGTTGAGGCTCAGAGAGGTCGTCACCCAAGCTCACAGGGCTAGCTGAGGCACAGGGGGGACTGGAGTCCAGGCAGTCTGATTCATTTTAAGTCGCCTCTGCCCTGTAAGCACCCTCACCCTTTCTCTGGCCATGGAGGCATTCTCCAGGGGATTACCTTTTAGGATATTCTGCTAGGCACCCCGAAACTAGCTGACCCTCTCAGGCCCGGGCTGTGGGGGCACAGAAGAGCCCAAGAAGGGTCTGGGATTTGCCCAGTAAGGAAGGCTTCCCAGAGGAGGGGGAAAAACAGAGTCTGATGGGAATCTTGAAGACCTGGGAAGGAGAAGGAAGAGGGCTTTTTCTGGGTTTCATGGGGAGGGTGGAAAGGAAGGCGGTGAGCCCCAGAGAAGGCCTGACTCTGAGCCCTGGAAGCCCAGAGATACGGGGGTGGGGCTGTCGCCTCCGCATCCGCGTCCCCCCACCCCATCTCTGCGCCGAAGCTCCTGCTCTCATCTGCGCGGCGGGAGGGGACCCGCTGCAGTCCCGCGCTGGCGATCGCGCTGCCCTCGGCCTAACCCCACCCCCAGGCGCTCATTGGCCTGCATCGCCCCCAGCCTGCGAAGTCCGCGGGGGGAGGCGGGGGTCGGTCACCTCCCTCCTGCCCCAGGCCTGGCTTCGCAGCGGAGGCGGCGCCTCTCCTGCAGGACGGAGCCCAGCTGGGCCGCCGCGCAGCGCGGGGCGGGCGAAGGCAGGCGGGGGGCGCTACGCTCGGGCCCCGGGCGGTGACTGACAGCGGCGGCGGCTCCGGGCGAGCGCGGTCCCCGCTTGCGCACACGCACACGCCGCCGCGCAGAGACACACGGACCCCTGCGGCCACACGGCCGCGGAGACCCGGCTCGGCGCGCGCGCTCCTCATCCCCGGGCGGCGCGGGGCGCGGACTCGCCGGCTGCGCGCCCTCCCCGTGGAGTCTGCCCCGGGCTGACCCGCAGCCCCCGGCCAGGCCCCGCAGTGAGCAGGTAAGGGCCGCTCCTCCGCTCCTGCCCCTTCATGCCCAGGCCGCCCTCTCCCATCTCCAGAACCTTCGCCCAACAGGACCTTGGACCCCCTCCTCTGGCTCGGTGTTCTCGGCAAACCCCGTCCTCCACCGACGGAGAGCCGGCGAGGGCCAGCGCCTTGCAGACCTCCTGAATCCGAAACGAAGCCCCCTCCCGCCGCTGCGCCCTTCCTGCGCAGACCCCCGCCCCCAAGTGTCTGGGACCGTGCTTGAGGCGACGGATCCCTGCAGCCCGCCAGGGTGGGGGTCGGCCTTGCTATCTTGCGCTGCTCCCGGTGCCCAGAAGGGAGAACCAGGGGCAGGGAACGCACTGCGGCCGGAGGGACCCAGAGGGACCTGTTTCCCTAGACCTAAAGCGGACGGACGTGCCTACGCGGATCTGGAAAGCGACGCCAGGGGTCCCCGGGGTGGGAGCTAGGTATCGCAGTCCGCACGGGTCTTGAGGGATGGGCGAGCTAAGTGCTGGGTAGGGGCAAGCGTAGAATGACCCCCTATAGTGATACATTCGGGATTGTTCCAGAGACAGTCATCTCACGGTTTCCCGCGGCGCTGCGCGGAGGGGCTGGGGTGGGGGATGCCTGGGCTTTGGTGGTCCCAAGAGGAAACGCCCTACCGGGCCTGTGGGAGAAACGCCCCGGCCCCCAGGCTGAAGTGGGTCCGCCTGAGACCCCTGCCGGCCGTCTTAAAGGCACAGGCTCCTGCGGCAGCTGCGGGGGGGCGGAGACCACATCCTCCGCGGGACCTTGGCAGGCCAAGAGGGGACCAGGGAGCCCATGGATGGAGCTAGACCCTCAGGAGGGAGCCGGGCCGCAAGCTGGTTGCATTTCACCTGGAGCTGGAAGGCGCTCAGGTCTCTTCAGAAGATCCTGGGGGTGGGGTGGCAGACACCTGCTAATTCTTCGGACTATTTTTATACTTTTAGTGCAGGTGCCTCGGATTCTCTTTCTTTACCTCCCTCAGCCTCGCAGTGTCCCACAAAGCCCCCCCAGTCCCCAAGAGAAACCCAAAAGACACAGCATTTGGCTTTTCTTGTGGGCAGCCTCTGGGGGGGGGGCGCTGTTGGGGGATAGGGAGGGGCTACACACAGCATGTGGAGGGCAACTTGCCCTAGGACTGCAGTCGGCCAGAGGCGGACACGCATCCTGAAGGTCAGGCTGGAGGCTTTTGCATGTGGACTTCGGAACAGGGCAAAGAACTATGTTTGAGCCTTTGGGGGTCAGGGGCAGCAGGCGGCTCCTCGATTTTCTCAGGAGGCCCTAATTAAGTGAGTTTGGTGCTGGCTGCAGGTGGGCTGGTGGAGCCCCCAGTCTTAAGCCGAGTGTGGGACTCCTGCTCTTCACTGACCTTGGGGAGGGCAGGCAAAGGTGCCTGTTTGGACACAAGCTGAAATTTGAACATACAGATTAGAGACAGAATACACTGGCGTGGGCCCTGGGCCACATCTAACAACCAATCCATCAACAAGTGTGTGTGGGGTGACCAAGCAGGTGGATGCGGTCCTTTCCCTCTTCTGCCATCAATGGTTTGTTGGTGGCTGGGTGTCTGGGACAAGATCCCTGTGAGTCTGTTTGCCCCTGTATGTGGTGAGGAGAAGTGTCTATGGGGAGCTTCCTGAAGGACCCTTTCTAGGTACTAATCCAGGCTGAAGGATGCATTAAGGTCCTGTTTTGTGTAAAGTTCAGGCTGTCAGGAGGTTGATTGGAGAAACACTTTGGGACCCATTCTTTTTCACATGGTGACCTGCCTCTGTCATGCTCCTACTTCGGGACACTCCCTCAATTTGTGTTGAATAATAAATACACACAATGAGAGTTTACAGATCAGTGTATGTGGCTGAGAGGCTAGGAAAGACACAAGCCAAGGCCACAGGGTGCCTTTCCTCCTGGAGATGGGACTTAGGCTTGAGTGTCCCAGGTTGCCATCCTCCCAGGGACAAACATCTTCTTAACCTAGGGCTGGTACTGATGAAGTGGGGGACACCTTGTGCTGTCTGCCGGGGAATAGAGCCAAAGTGTGCCAAGCATAGAGTGTGGGCTCAGCTCAGTGCCAAGAAGGTCTTGCTTACCAGAGACTCACCCACTGTGGAGCTGACCCCGCTGTCACCTGGGGTGACAATGAGTTTCCTGTCCTAGGCAGGTCTGCGAGCAAAGGTCTGATGCTTTCCACCCTGGAAGGGCTAGAGGCCTCAGGAAGCTCGGCCACTTCTGAACAGAGGAATATAAGATTCCAGGGTCTGAACGGGTTGAGCCTAGTGGTCCAGCTGCCTGGCAACATGGAGACTGGAAACTCCTCAGCTGCAGTGTATTTGTACTCGGCTCTGGATGCCGTCAGAGGCACACGGTGACAGCCACCCCCACAGTGACACATAGAGAGGGAGTGACACACAGCCTGGGAGGCACATAATTTTCCCATGACACCTGCCAGGGACTGGGGACGAAATAGAGACAAAGAGAACCAGAAATACAAATGGACATCAAGACATACCCTCTTACAGATACGGGCACATCCAGGGACTCAGATATTTGCCCAAAGAAGATCACAAAAGTCTTCCTTAATGAAAGTCCATATGCATGTTGAATTGAATGGAGAAAGTCTGTGGGGTGTGTGTGTGTGTGTGTGTGTGTGTGTTGCATGAGCCTACGGCAAGGGTTGGCAACCTTTTTCTATAAAAGTGTATTTTATAGAAAATATACTTTATGTACTATAAAGATAGTATTTTAGGCTTTGTGGCCATATACTCTGTCACAACTACTTAATTCTGCTGTTGTAGGCTAAAAGCAACCACAGATGCTACATAAACAAATGAGTGTGGTTATGTTCTGATGAAGTTAATTTATGGATGCTGAAATTTGAATTCATATGATTTGCATGTTTCATGAAATATGACTCTTTTAATTTTTTTCTGTCCATTTAGAAATGCAAAAACATCCCTGGCTTGTTGGTTATACAAAAGTAGGTGACAGGCTGGATCTGACTGGCTGGAAGTGTTTGCCAGCTGTTGGGTTATAAGGTTAGAAAAGAGAAATGGTCCAAGAGATTGAAGAAGGCAGGGGCTTACACTGAGAGCCTGCAGTGCCGGGGTACCCGGGGCCCCCGTGCATTCCACCTGGAGCTCAGCGTGCCCATCTGTTTAACTCCCCGCCTGGCCTCAGCACCCTATCCAGACCAGCCTCCACCGTGTCCGTGTGATAAATCTCCCACTGTAAAGACAACATTCATGACTGGAAAACTAAATGCTGTCACTTGAGCTTATCAAATAGTCCCTGAGCCCCCTTTCCGTTCACCCTCTGTGTTCAGGTCTGTAACCACCCCCACTGGGAGGGAGACCACCTGGAAACCTGGGCATGCCCCTGGTTTCTAGGCAAGACTTGAAACTCATGCTGAATGTGACAAGACCTGAAACAGCCCAGAGGAGAGAGGGGCTCCTCATCTCAGGGCCAGGGGTTGTCAGAGGAGGGTGAGCTCAGAAGGGGCAGGTGCAGCCAGGGTGGGCTTTCTGGAGGTGGTGTTAGGAGGTTGGGTTGGCCATGGAGGATGGCTGGATGCTGTCATCCCAGTTCTCCACAGCCTCCATGCTTTGCCATCCCCATCCTTCCCCCCGACAGATGGGCACGTAGAGGGTTGGCTGAGAAAAAAAAAACATAGCTCCTTTGTAGGCACCTCTGAATTTTGCAGCTTCTGAGGGAACCAGGTCCGGCCTTCCGTTTCTTCCTCTCCCTGCTGTCCCCTCCTGACATTTCCTTCCTGCCACCTCCTGGGGACAGGTCAAGGAGACTGTCCTCTGGCATTTTCCCAAGTCTCTGGATTCTGTCCCGGCTCTTTCCATCCCAGCTGCCCCTCCCCGATCAGGCCCCCATCACCTCTACCCTGGAGCCAGAAAAGGGCCTCAGGGTGGGTTTCTGCCTGCCCTTTCCTCCTTCTTCTTTGCTCCCCAGACTTTGGAGGGATATGCCCTAAATGGGAAGCTGTCACTCCACTCCCATGCTTGGAACTCTTCAGTGTCCCACTCCCGTCCTGTGGCACAACCCTCCAGTTTCCCCAGCTTCCGCAGACTGGCACCAGCCTTCCACCTTCCCTGCCACCCACACCTCCTCATATCTTGCTGTGCTTCTCAACACCCTGGAATTACCTTCCCAAAGCCATCTAGGAGGTACCCTTCTGAGTTTTCTGGGCACCCACCACATGGCCTGCCCGTGCCAGGTGCTGGGGGAGAGGGAGTCGGAGCAGAGGGAGAGGTGCTCTCAGTGCAGGGCACCACTCTCCTGAGCCACACTTGTCCCTGCCTGTGCCTCCTGTCCCCTTGCTCTTCTCCCACTCCCTCCCACCTTCCACTCCTTCTCCCCTTACCTTCCTCTTCCCCCCCGCCTTTTATCTTCTGCTTCCTCCTTGCCTTTTGCCTCTTGCCTGGCCCGGGCACACACTCCCCAACTCCTCCAGAACAGGAGTTGTCCCTGTACTACCCAGGACCAAAGGGGATTTCTCATAGGACACACTTTTGGGGAGAATGACTTTGCAGGGAGGCCTTGGGGAAGTTTCCTTGTCTCCTGGAGCCTCAAACCCTCACCAGGGAAATGGGTTGATGCCACCGATGTGCACATGTGCGCCCCAGCCTGGCCCTTCCCTGCCCTGAACCCGGTTCCCCCTGAAGCCTGTGTGGAATGCAGGCCAGGGGCCCATTCGGTGACCTGGCTCCTGTCACCCACTGTGGACAGGCCCTGGTGGCTCTGAAAGGGGCAGGTTTGAACACCAAAGAGAAGTGACAGCATTAATGATTAATCTTGAGAGTGCCAGGAGGGCCCTGGCCCAGGCCTTCGGCTCTGCCCTTTATCGGTTCTGGTCTCATCGAGGAGGAGAGAGGTTCTAGAAGCTCCCCCTCTTTCCCTGCAGCAGCCTCAGTCCCTCCCTTTGAGGGCTGAGTGGGTGGGGACAGTGTTTCATCTTTCAGCTGTCCCTCCCTGTTCCCTGCCCTAGGAGGGAGAGGAGGAAGTTGGGGGCGGTCCTACTCCAGTCTCATTAATAAAGGGCGCTGCTGAGAGCAGGGGAGGTGAGCAGCGCGCGCTCCCTGGCCGTCTTCTGTCTGCTGTCCAGGCTCAGCACTGTCCTGGGAGGGGAGGGAGGCTGTGTGGCCAGAAGGTTCCAGTAGGAAGTGGCTCAGATGGCCACAGCCCCCTGAGGGGCAGTGAGGCACCCAGGGCTGTGTGGCCAGAGAAGAGTGAGGGGGATGTGCTGTCCTCACACCCAGTGGGGGCTTCTACCTTCCTGCTCAAGGCTGGCTAGGAAGGGCATGGGGACATCTGAGCTTCCCACCGAGGGCCTGGACCACCCGCTGGAGGGGGGCTTGGGGTAGAGGGGAGATGGCTGGAGGGTCTCTGAGTCCCCTCCCCCTCCGAGATGTGGAAAGTCTTGGAGCCCAGTGAGTCACCGCTCGATCCCGTGTGCTGACTGATGACGCCGTCTTCTTGTGTAGGGGCACTGCTGCCTGGCGCAGCGACTCACAGGAGGACGTGGCTACTGTACTCGGTTTCGCTCCAGGCAGGGTTGCTGGGCCGGTGAGTCCTGAGGAGGGCAGGCCTTCCCGCGCTGGGAGGTGGAATGGTGTGCCTTCAGCGTCCTCCTGAACTCCACTCCAGGCCAGGTGTCTGTCACACATCCCATTCCTGCCAGGCAAGCCTCCAGGGCTCTATGCCGTGTGACCTTGGGAAGTGTCTCCCCTTCTCTGGCCTCAGTTTCCCCATCCACACCATGAGAGGTGCCCTTTAAAGTCTGAAACGCTGTGTCTGTGACTGACTCTTCCTAAGGAGGAGACTAGGCAGAGATGTATGGATGGGGTTGGCCGAGGGCCTACCCAGTCCCCGTGGGTGTTAGCAGGGTCACTAAGGGGTCGCAGTGGGCTCTGCGCTGATCTTCCTTTCCCCAGTGATGGACAGCAGCAGAGGCACGGGGAGGGAGTGCCCCAGCTTTGGAGCCAGACTGCTTGGGTTCACTTCCCAGCTCTCCCAGGTACTTGCTGCGTGACTTTGGGGAAGTTGCTTAGCCTCTCTGTGTCTAAGTCACCTCTGTTGTAGAATGAGGATAATGCCAGTGACTAATTCATAGGATTCAGATAGGTTTGCTGAGTTAACACATGTTTACTGCTTAGAAGAGTGACTAGCACGGACTCCTCGTTCCAGAGAAAGTGCCATGTTGAGCATACCCCAGTTCCTCTGCCCTGTGTCCCTGGGCCAGGGGCACACCTCTCTCCTGGTTCATATGGCTGCCTGAGCAGCCTGGTGACAGAACAGAGGGCTGGGGTGGGGGGGCTCGCCTCTGCTCGAGCTCGTTTTCAGTCCACTGCAGCCGTGGCACAGAGCAGGGCGAGCATCCTGCGTGTGCACGAGCCGTACATGCGTGTGCACGTTTGCGTTGTACCCATGCCTGCACCCACATCTGAATCCCAATATATCTGATTGCCTCTGTATCTCTGAATGCCTTGCAGAATGTGTGTGTGTGTAAGCATGGGTGTGTTATTACAGACAGCGACAGTCTGATAAACACATCGGAGCCGCTGTGCGCCCGCATCGGCACGGATCTTTGTGCTGTGAGTGTGTGCATCCGTGTCTCTGTGAAGGAATGTGTGTGTGCAGTTGTCTGCTGGTCCCTGAAGCAATCTCCACCTTGTGTGTCCTGTCACGGGAGTTTGTGTTAACAGTTTCAAGCAGGAGCCTTGCAGGTACATGTCTCTCTTTGTCTCTGTGGAATTGGCATGTCTTTATGCTCATCTGGGTGGACCTGTTTCTGGGTATTTGTGTGTGAGAGAGACAGAAAGACAATCGGCCAGCCCTCCAAACATAAACCCCATCTCTGCTTGCCCCCTGCCACCCGCGGCCCCTCCCCCAGAGCCCTTCCCACCACTGGTTCTTCGTGCCAGCCCCTCAGTTCTGATCAAGGTTAAAACAGAAGCTTAGAACCCAAACTCTACGTGAGCATCACCTGGAGAACTTTAGATAGTACCGATGCCGGACCACAGCTGAGAGATTCTGACTCAGTCGGGCAGAGGTATTTTGGGAAGCTCCTCAGGGGGTTCCAGGGGGCAGCCCAGGTTGTACACTGGGCCCTGAGGCCAGGGTTTGGGAAGGAGGCGGTGAGTGCCCACCGGGGGGTGGGGGCAGCCCCGTCCTGGAGCGGGTGGTGCTGTTGTCATGTCAGATGCCACTGAGAACAAGGAGCTCTGTTTTTATCTCTTTGGCCTGAGGTTGCTGAAGGTGTAGGAGAATCAACCCCTGATCTCAGAGGTCTTCTGCCTTGCAGTGGCTCCTCTCACCCCTCTGCTGCCAGGAGAGGTGGCCTTCAGCCTCTGCCAAGGGTCACTGGGACCAGGCACTCCTTCATCCTAGCCAAGCAGGTCAGCGGGACCCTCTCTTTGTAGGCAGGTGGAGGTGACTGAGCCCTCTGGGGACCATCAGTGCCAGGTCATGCTAGAGGCAGCTGGTGGCCGTCAGGGGTGTGGCAGGCTCTGGGAGCAGGTACAGAGACTTCCGAAGCCTGAATACTTAGCATCGGCTGTGACTTGGGATGCCCAGGAGTGCCAGTGCTTCTCAGCCTGCCCCGTCCTCTCTCACCTGCAGGAAAAGTCTGAGCCACCATCGCTGTGGCCCCCTGGGCTTCTCAGAGCATCTCCTGGGGACACCTGAGGCCTCCCTCAGCATCTCTGAGTGAGCCCTGAGCAGGTGGATAAGATGGGGGCTCCCTTTTGTTGAGTCTTCCTGCAACTGGTTTCATTTCTTTTTGGGTGCTTGCTTAACACCAGCTTGAGCTTGGGAGGCCTTGGGGGAGGCAAGGGGAGAGGGAGAGAGCTTGGTTAGGCAGAGAGCCAGGGGCACAAAGGACCAGAGGGCGTGGCAGCTCTGCCAGCTGGTGGGCGTGTGCAGAGACTAATGCTGTGATATGTACGTGAGTGAAGGGTGACCTCCTAAACCAGGCACCTGTGGATTAGCAGTGCCCCTGATATGGGCCTACTCAATCTTTTTGATAACAATTTAATAATAATAATTATTTAAAAATAACTGTAACCATAATATGACCGTGCCAGGGCCTGTTTAGCAGTGGCTGCATGATGAATGCTTTGCTGCCCCATTTTTTGTTGTTGATGCCATTTTAATGAGGCTGCGGTGACTATCCTTGCATATGCTTCTCTTTGTCCCACGGCAAATATTTCCCAGATGTGGAATTGCTGGGTTGAAGGATGTATAGATAAATGATCAATTTCAGGAGCAGAGTAGACTCCTCCCCTGGGAGTGTGCTGTGCTCTCGCAGCCTCCTCCCTGGCTCGACTCCCTGTAACCCATCTGGTCCCCCCCAGCAGCCCTGGTCCCCCTGGACCTGCTGCCTTAGAGCTCCTGCAGCTCTGAGGCCTGAGCACAGCACACTTGCCAGCTGTCATTGTGATTTCTGTGTCACAGCTCAAAGCTTTGTCCGGAAGGCGAAGTGGGATGAGGTAGGGTGAAAGGAGGGTGTATTTGTTAGGTAGCAGGCTAGGCAGCTGGATCAAAGAGGCCCTTTAAGAGAGAGTAAATTAACCAGAGGTTCCTTTCTCTCTGAGGAGCAGTTTGGAGCTAGGCAGGCCATCCAGGCAGGAGGGGTGGCTGGGCTCCATAAGGTCACTTGGCAGGCGATCCTGGCTCCTTTGGCGCAGTGTTGCTCCCCAACCCCTCAGATACCGTCCTTGTCCGCCCTGTCAAAGCTGGGTCCAGCATGTGGGAAGGGCACATGAGCAGGACGGGACAGCATGCTCTGCCCTCGTGCACAGGAGGTACAGACGCGGCCCCACACCACTGCCACCCACATTCCTTAGGTATGAACATCATCAGGTGCCTGCACCTCTGAGCAAGAGAGAGGCCAGGAAATGTCATCTCTGGGGGAGGGGGGGCATGCATGTGCCAGCTAATGCTCTGTCACTGTGGAGGAAGGGGAGAATGCGAAGGTTTGGGGAGACCACTCTGCTGCCGGGAAAGCCACTCCAGACCATCCGCAGTGCAGACTGGGTGCTCAGCAAATGTTTGCAGGATTGAAGAATAAAGAACAGGATGGGTGCGGGTGTTGGGGTGGGCTGCCCTTGGGCGCTGAGAGCCGTGCTGCAGGGAGCGAGGGAGGGAGGGTGGGAATAAGGAAGGGCAGGTGGTCTCTGCCCCTTCTGCCATGTTGGGCTCACAGGATTTGTGCCTTTGCTTCTCTAGCCTGCAGACACCTTGGGGCTGACCGGCTGCTGTCAGTGGGAGGCCAGCAGTGCTGGCTGAGTGGCGTCATGGCCAGTGTCGTGCAGGTCTCCCTGGCTGCCCTCCTCCTGCTGCCTATGGTAAGGGCCCAGGACCCTTCCCTCCATGACCGGCTGGAGCCCCTGGCTCAGCTGCGCCCCCACTCCAGAGAACCTGCGTCTTTTGTGTGCCCTCAGCTAAGCTATTCACCTGGCTGTTATCCTTGGCAGCACTACGACTGGACCGTCCAACACCTTTGTGTGAATTAGAAAAGGTGTCCCTTCCTCAGGACCCTATGCTGATTTGATTGGAAATTGTTACAAAATGTATAAATCTATTATGATAGTCACATGTGTGGCAACCTTTGGAGTTGTGCAGTACACAACCTGCTCAACTGTGTGCAGGGGCGGCCCTGGCCGGGGCTGCAGCAGCCTCTTTTCATCTTCTAGTCCCATGAGGGCGCTGCCAGGGTAGTGCTCAGAAGCCTGCGCTCTGCTTGTGTCTCCCCCTGAGCAAGGGTGGGGGTGGGGAGCGGGGAGGGGAGGATTCCCAGGTATTGCCCCACCACCCGACCAACAGTGGGTGAGGCTGTCTTCAGTCCCGGGTTTCAGTCCTGCCTCTGCCCTGACTCACTGTGAGACCGTGGACAAGCCCGACGCTCCCCCTAGGAGCTGCCTGCACATCTGTGAACAGTCAAGATTGGACCGTTTCCCCAAACATGGCCCTTGGCAGCTCAGATGCCTTGTGACTGCCTCCACACTCACTGACATCCCCTAGGGAGCCATGCCTGCCCCAGGGTTTTGAGTTAAAGTGACAGCATTTGAGGCAGCTGTCATGATTGCAGTGCATGGGCTGTGAAGTTACTTGGTCCTGCGCTTGAATCCTGTATCTGCTACTAACCAGCTGCGTGACCGTGGGCTGCAGTTCCTTAACTGCTCTGAGCCCTGGTTTCCTCTCCTGTAAACGACAGTGGTGAGTTGGCCCCACTGAATGCTCTCACTGCCCCTTGGCTCCCAGCTGCCGGGGTGCACCTCCTTCCCGGGCCACCAGGGAAGGGGGCAATGAGCCTTCTCAGCCTGTCCTCTCCCCACCACTTGCTTGCTCCCCTAAAGTGCAGTAGTAGCCTCGTGGCCTCGGGAACCACACTGCCTGGGTTCGAATCCTGGCTCTACAGTCCACTATGCCATGTGACTTTGAGTAAGTTACTTAACATCTCTGTGCTTAAGTTTCCATGACTGTAAAATGGAAAAAATAATAAAAATAGTGCCTACTTTATAGTACTTGAGACACATACACATATACACACGTATACACATATGTGACACTCGGGATAATGCTTGCACCTAGTAAAGTGTTACATGTGTTTGCTGGTATTATTGTAAGATGTGGAAAGTAAGAGCCAGGAAGGGAATGGGATCTGTCCAAGGCCACGCATTGAGTTCGTGACTGAGACGAGCCCTCATGGTATCTGTGACAGAGTGGATGGCAGGGCCCCTGCTGGCCCTGACTTTTCTCTGTCACTCTCTTCTTCCTGCTTCTGTCCCCACTTCCCCCAAGACACTGCCCTGGGGCATTGGTAGGAGGGCTTATGCGTGGGCCACCCTGCCTCCCACCACCCATCCCATGTGTCTCCTGCAGGCCACCGCCATGCACTCCGACTGCATCTTCAAGAAGGAGCAAGCCATGTGCCTGGAGAAGATCCAGAGGGCCAATGACCTGCTGGGCTTGAACGATTCCTTCCCAGGTGAGCAGGGTGGTAGAGAGGGTGTGTGTCCGAACGATTCCTTCCCAGGTGAGCAGGGTGGTAGAGAGGGTGTGTGTCCCCAGCACATCTAGGCCAGCCTTGAGAACGGGTCTCCCAGCCTTCTGCCCCCCCTTGCAAGGAGCAGTCAAGGGGGCGGGTCTCTGGGACCTTCAGAAAACCTCTTTGGGGCAGTATCGTCCTGGATCTGCTCTGGGCAGTGACGCTTGGGGGCCGGTCTCCTCTGGATGCCTCCGGGCTGTTCTGGGTGGCTGAATGTGGCTGCCTTCTCTCCCATGGGGGCTGGGATAGAGCTGGACTGGGCAGCGGCTGTCAGAGAGCTTGTTAGCAGGCAGCCTGGGCCTGGTGGCAGCAGGGACACAGCTGTTGCAGTGGCTGAGCTGTAGAGCACTTGGTCAACTCAGGGCAGGCGGTATGGGGTCATTCCCCACCTCCTCTGCTCATTCCATCAGAAACCAGAGAAGAAAGCGCAGTGGGAACCCCACTCCTGAAGACTGTCTGGGGCCCTGCTTCTCTGGGGCCCGCTGTGAGCATTTGGGGAGAGTACTGCCTCCTTGTGTTGGTTGGACCTCACGTTGCAGGACATTCAGCATTCTTAGCCTCTCCCCTTAAATGACCATAACACCCCTTGATCCCAGTGACAACCAAAAAATGCCTCCCGGCATTTCAGATGTCCCAAGGGAATGGCACAGCTCCTGGTGAGAGCCAGTGGTCCTGTGGACCCCTCTCTTCCTAACTCCCCCACCTCGCAGGTTGGAGGCACCGGCCCGAAAAGGCAAAGGCGCCTTCAGCTTTTGGCCTCAGGGGAAGTTGGGGATTTGGGGGTGGGGGCATCTGGTGGCCTTCCCAGCCTTCCTTTTTCAGGGTTGCTGGAGGGCTGGCTTCTTGTCCGCCTGAGGGTGGGGCTCTCTGCTCAGGCCAGAGGGATCCACTTTTCCCGATGGATCCGCCCAGCTCCTCTGAGCACCATCAGTTTAAACACTTGATTAATCTGCAGCCCAGTTAAATGTAATGGTCCCACTGGACCGAGCGCCCGGCCGGTTGCTTCTCAGTGAACATTAACTGGAGCTGCTCCGACCACATCGGCCTCTCCCTCTGGCCAAGCTCTTGCTCAGCCCTAGCCGAGGCCGACAGTGGATTCTAGGCCCCACCAACTAGGGAAATTGAGGCAAGGAGCCCAGATGGGCACAGAGTTGGAGAAGACCGGAAGAATAGCGGAAGAAATAACTGGTTCAAGTGTCTTGCTTGGGGGATGGGAAAATGGGCACTGAGGACAGTGACTGTTTAGACCACACAGGGCGTCAGGCCGAGGTGGGTCTGGCACCCCAGTGTCCTGGTCCATCCCAGGCCATTGTTCCTGCATGGAATGTCCCAGATGCTTTGGGGTGGAGCAATAAAAGCAGCCAGGAGGGAAGAAAAGAACAGAGGTGGGGGATGGGGGGACAGGGGCCACAGGTGAGCCGGCTGCAATTTAATCACACCGAGTGGGCTGGCAGAGGGCAAGACAGGCTTGCCCACAGTGGTGTCCTGGCAGAAGCAAGGGAGACGCATGTAAGCACAGACCCCATTGTGGGGGGCGGGGGCAGGCCAGTGTGGGGAGGAGGCCTCAGCCCCAGCTGAGCTCAGGAAGGAATGAGTTCACTGTGGGAAGGATTCATTGAGAAGGTGGCGTTGAAACTAGATCCTCAGTTCTCAAGCCTGGTTGCACATCAGAATCCCCAGGGGAACTTTTAGAAAAATGTACTCAAGCCACCGTCCAAACCAATTCAATCAGAACCTCAGGTCCCGCATAGTGACCATAATTTTTAAAAGCTCCCCAGGTGATTGTAATGAGAAGCTGATGCTGACACCCCTTGCGCTGGGCCCAAGGGATGGGTAGGCATATGGAAGGCAGGTGGGCGCTGAGGGATGGCTGAATGGGAGAACATTCTAGGCTGAGGGAACCACAGAAGCCTGATAGACAGGAGCCTGACATTTGGGGGGCAGTGAGTAACCCCTATATCTGGAACCCTGAATTAGAGTGGGTGGGGGGAGCTAGTTGAGGGCTCAGGGAGCAGGTGTCTGTATATTTCATGCCTGTCTCCACTGGAGTTGAAGGGGGGGTACAGCAGTGGCTGGCTCCCACTGTGCCAGCATCCTCGCAGGACTCTGCCTGGCCCTCCCCAGGAAGCCCGTGAATCAGGGCTGGCCACGGGAAGGCAGCGTGTGAAGGATTCTCCAAGAGCTGAGGGAATAGCTCTGCTCTAACGCTGAGCACCCAGACAAGAGAGGAGGCTGTACCTTGCCACAGTCTGCCTGAGGAGAGGGTCCCTCATCTCTTCCCTTCCCTTGAGTCATAGGGTGGGGTTCAATAGGACAGAGCTGGGAGCTAATTAAGCAGAAGCAAAGGGCAGCCATTAGGTGGGAAAAAGGAAAAAAACTGAAGGCCCAGCTGGACCACCAACTCCAAGGCTTTTTCCTGCTCTGGGCCTCACGATCTCGTCTTAATTTGAGGGGAGTAGGATGGATCATATTAACAACCAGTGCTTTGATAGACTTCCTGTTTGCCAGGCACTGTGCTAGTGCTTTATTCTGTCACCACAGCAACCAGGGGGTTGGGTCTATTATTACCCCTAGTTTATAGATGAGGAAACTGAGTCACAAGAAGGTTATATACCTTGCTTGAGGGCACAGCCCCTTAAGAGGCAGAGGTGGAACGTGAACTCAGGCAGCCTGTGCCCTCAACCACTGGGATACACTGCCTCAGTAGGATGCACACGCTGAGTCCCAGCCCCCCAGTGCCAGCCATGGGACCTTTGATGGGCACTTAGCACCTTAATTTTCTTGTCTGCAAAATGGAGGAGGAAATAATAACTACGACATTGGATTATTCTATTAAATGATAAAGTCCGTGAGAAGTGCTAAGGACAGCACGTGGCATTTGCTAAGCATTCAACAAAGACACTGTAGTTATTAAAAGTTCTCATCTCACAGTGTCAGGGGTCTCTGGGGCCTCCCACCTCCTGCTAGATCTGAGTTATTCTGGGGAGTGGAGACACGTCTCTAGGAAGCAGGTCAATGCTGCTTTGAAAGATCTGCGAAAGCTTTCTGGAAGAGCAGAGGAGGGGCTGGGGGAGGGGCTGGGGACCAGGTCTGGGCTTCAGAGGTGGGGAGGCACGGGAAGGTGGGGGTGACCTGAGGAAAGGCAGGGAGGGAGCTGTGAGTACAGCAGGGGGGAACTGGAGCAGCCAGCGCTTAAAGACTGGGCATCACACTCTCAGTTCTCTCCCTCTGTCTCTGTCTCTGTCTCTGTCTCTCTCTCTCTCTCACACACACACACACACACACACCCACCCCAGAGCTCATTTAACCCTCACCAACCTGGACTGGGTAGAGTTTTAGGCCATTTTATGGGTGAGGCTGTGCGAACTCAGAGAGGTTCGGTTGCTTGCCTGCTACCCAGTGAGTCCCACAGCTGGGAAGGGTGCAGCCAAGATGGATGTGCCTTCGGATGGTTCCAAAGTCAGTGCCCTTCACCACTAGGCTGCACTGCATCTCAGAAGAGGAGTGAGGAGACACTCCCCCTCAGCTTTCCCAGTGCTGGGGTGAGCGCTCAGGCGGCAGAGGCAGTTGAAATGCCGCTGGGGAGAGGGGTGGGGAGAGGAAGGCCTTACATGTGCCCAAGGTCTGCACTTTTCTTTAAGCTATGGAAAGGCCGCAGGATGTTTGTTTTGCTCTGGCCCAGGGTAGCATAAATTCTCAGCCTCTAGTGACCCCCTGGGGAAGGAGAGGGGGCAGGCCAGGGCAGGGGGAGGCCCCCTGGGAAGGCTGGCCTGAGAAGGAGCGTCCATCCAGGCTCACTGCACCCGTGCTGTGGGGAGCTTTCCCTGCAGGCTGAGGTTGGAGGACCCTCGTCAAGAGGACCTCAGAGCAGGCGGCCTCTGGGCCCGATGCCAGGCCTCAAGTTCTGGGAGAGCGTGGACTCCACTGTCGGCTGCCAGGGCAGGGCCTTAATTTCCCTCATGGGCCCCTTAAGAGCCTCTGGCCTGCTCTTTGGGGCATCCCCACTGGAGCTCGGCTTCTGGGCTCCAAATTAAACACAGTTGTGAAAGATGGGTAGTGACCCCTCTCATCACGCTGGGCGGCACTTTAGAGCCTGCCGGGAGCACTTACAGCTGGTAATGTCCAGGCTCCTCCCCAGGCAGATGTCATCAGCATTTGGGCGTAGGGGCTCCAAGAGGGTGTGTGTTAGAAGCCTCTAGGTGACTCCGAAGTGTATCCAAGTTTGAGAACCTCTGGCCGGAGCGCAGCATCCACCAGGCTGCTCCTGCCGTCTCGGCCGGAGAGCGCACTCCAGGGCACAGGTCAGCCAGGCTGGGGGTGGGGGGGGTCACTCCTGGCCAAGAGTCAGACCTGAGAGTGACAAAGAGTGAGCAGGTGTGCATCATGTCATTAATCTGTGCCAGCCCTTCCCTGCCCACGCTGTGCCCAGGCACATACACTGGGCATGGAACGCTGGCCAAAGGTCAGCCGATGTCCTTGAAATGCACTTGAAAATGAGAAATGAAGCCCAATAGGTTGTACCAGTATATATGAGTATGAACTCACTGCAATGCTTTTCTCTATATATATATATTTTATGTACTTTTTATATATTTATGTGTATTTTGCGTGTCTCTCATAATCTTCCAAATCTAGTAAAGTGAGTCAGTAGGAGTGAGAACAGTAATCTGTTAGAAGTGAGGTGTGAGAAAAACTCACACCCAAAGAGAACCTGGGATGGTAATGCATAGAGTGGCCGTCAGAGTGGAGGCTAGGAGACAGGGACACACCGAGGGGAGTCACTGGAGCTCAGCAGGCAGCTGGAAGGGGCGGAAAGCAGAGGCCAGGGAGGCTGTGTGGGGCGTGAACACAGGCTTGCTGACGGGGTTACTTTGTCGGCAGCATCCTTGGTCTATTTTAAATGTGTTTATTGAGAAGAGGAGAAGGTCTGGAGATGTATTTACTGGTTTTTGTCTCTTATTCTAAAGTCCTGAATTCTAAGTAGGACTTGAGCCAACGCCAGGCTGGCTCTGTCACGTGACAGGTACACGGGAGGCTGAGGCCAGAGGCAGTGGTCACTGGCTAGCCACGCTGGGGGCCAGAGGCAGCTCTGGGACGGGGCCCAGGTCTTCCATCCCAGCCAGGGAGTGCGCTTTCTGCTGCAGCACTCCTGTGGCCAGAAGAGAAGGACAAAGGACTCCTGTGCCTGGGAACTGGCTTCTCCACTGCTCAGCGTCCCCAGGCCTGTCCAGCGCCAGGCCTTGTCCCCTCTGTGGCCTGCCTGCCCAGAAGGAGGCCAGCAAGCACCTCCTCTTTGCAGGCTGGGGGCTTCCCTCAGCCCAGAAGCCTTCCCTGCATCTAAGCAGGGTTGGTCGGGTGTGGTAGCAGGGGTCCCCATACTCTGGAGGAGATGGAGCTGGACGCCCATGGTGGCCACGGCAGGGCCAGGAGAGAGAAGGCCTGGAGGGAGGAGGTGACAGCCTGCTCACTGCTGTTCTGACCTGGTCTCTGAGGCCTGTCCAGGGTGACAAGTGCTTTGAACCAGCCCCCTCCACACTCCCCAGCGGGCGAAGTATGGAGGAGGACCCCTTCAGGACTGAGCCCAGGTCCCCCTACCCTCAGAGCAGGATGAGCTTCTTGGCCAGACCTCCCAGCTGCTCTGGGACTGAGCAGGCACCACGAGTGGGGAAGGGGTGGTGTCTGCAGGGACCCTCGCTCTGAGCAACTTATTCTCCATAGGGCTCAAAGTCACATCGGACAGAGGATTCTGTTTCTATCCAACTGTGCGTTTTCCTTGAGTCTGGTGGTTCTCAAACTCGAGCACGTGTGCATCAGACTCTCCTGGAGGGCTTATTATGTATACCATGGAGTTTGACTCAGCCACAAAAAGCAGTGGTGACCTAGCACCTCTTGTATTGTCCTGGATAGAGCTGGAGCCCATTCTACTAAGTGAAGTGTCGTAAGAATGGAAAAACAAGCACCACATGTACTCACCAGCGAATTGGTATTAACTGACTTAACTGACCAACACTTAAGTGCACATATAGTAACATTCATCGGGTGTTGGGCAGGTGAGGAGGGAGGAGAGGATGGGTATATTCATACCTAACGGGTGTAGTGCACACCCTCTGGGGGATGGACACGCTTGAAACTCTGACTTGGGTGGGGCAAGGACAATATATGTAACCTAAACATTTGTACCCCTGTAATATGCTGAAATAAAAAAATAAAAAATTATATATATATATATATATTAAAAAAAACCACAGATTGCTGGAGCCATCCCCAGGGTTTCTGATGCAGTAACTGGGTGGGGCCTAAGCACTTGCATTTCCAGCACATTCTCAGGTGGTGTTGCTGGTCCAGGGTCCACACTTGGAGAACCACTGACTTCCCAAGGGGAGGAAGCATCTTTAGTCCTACCCCGACCCCCTGGCACTCAGCTCCCCAGGGTGCCTGATTTTATGGACCAGAAACACTGGCTGTTAAGTAAATGGAATCATTTTTACCCTTGGATTGTGTGCTAAAATGGGGACTTTGTTCTGACAGCGCCCCAGCATCCTCAGGAGGCTTCTCAAGGGACGGACGGTGGCTTTGTCTGAGTCTCCTTGGTGCCCCAGTCTCAGGGGTTTTGAACACTGTGTGGAACTGGACAAAACCATCACCATGACAACCCGAGATTAGCTCCTTATTTTGTTCCAGTGGAAGGCTAATGGCCCCTGTGCTCTGTCTCAGTTCAACCTGCCTAGGTGGACTCTTCCCCTCCTGCTGTCTCAGCTCACTGCCCCTCCTTGGCCACTTCCTGTGTAATGTCTCAGGAGAGAGCAGCTCCAGAGAGCGCACACAGCGCCAAGTGGGAACCTCCCCACCCCGACCCTGGGCCTGGATTCCTCTGACCAAGTTCCACAGTGGTGGCCTCTACATGGGCTGAGCCAGGAGGGCACAGGGAGGGTTAGTGTAGAATCAGGTATAAGAGGAGAGGTGAATACGGATGTTTGAGGGGGCCTGGTAAGAGTGGAGAGGTCTCAGGAAGCAGGAGACCTGTTTCAATTCTTGACCTCCTATGGGGGAGGAGGGAGAGGAGGGGGCCACGTTGGACCATCTCCTCCCTGAAACGTGCTTTCCTGGCTGCTGTGTCACTAGCCTGTCCTGCTTGTCCTCAGTCTTCTTTGCCTACTCCTCTTCTAAGTGCTGGTATTACTTCTTCTTTGGGGGCCAGGCCTCTTTGCTCTTCTTTTCTTCTCTGACCTGCACTCTCTTGCTAGACAAACCGTCCCTGTCCGTGGCTTGAATAGCATCCCTGTGCCGACCACTCCCAGCCCTCTCCTCCAGTTCTGACTTCTCTGGACTCCGGACTTTTATCCAACTGCTTAGTTGACAGCTATCTTCACGTCGCTGTGAGCACCATCTGAAACCAAACATATCCCAGACTAAACTCTTGATTTCCAACTTGCCTAATTCCCCTGCCATCATCTCACACAGGCCTCCTTGCTGCAGAATGACACATCCATCCATCCATCCATCCATCCATCCATCCATCCATCCAGACGCTCAAGCCAGAAACCTGGGTGACATCCATGGTAGCCCTTTTCCCTTCGCTGTATGACTTAGTCGGGATGATTTAGACTGTGCTGCAGTAACAAATCAACCTGAAAATCGCAGGGACTTTGCACTATAACATTTTTTGCTAGCATGATCAGCAGAGGTGAGAGTCGGAGCTTGATTTTGCACATTCAGGGATCCAGAGTCCTTCTATCTTGGAATGCTGCCACCTTCAACATGTGGCCCCCAAGGGTGGTGCAGAGAGGGAGGACAGCTGTGGATGCCTATGAGGGATGTCTTAGAAGGCCGGTTTTTCACTTCTACCCACTTACCATTGGGGAGCACTGAGTCACCTGTCATGGGTGAGCACTGACAGTCTCTGGCACACCCACCAACCACATCCCACCAGTCTGTCACCAGGCCCTGTCAATCCTGCCTCCAGACCCTGTCCTGCAGAGGACTCCTCTCCATCTCTGCTGCCGTCACTCCAGATCAATCTCTTTCCTTCCCTCCTGGACTGCTGCCGTGTCCTAGCAGAGCTTCTCGGGCCAGCTTTTCTGCTCTTAAAATATATAATCTTCCCCGCACAACCCAATCAGATCATGTGACTCTGTCTTAAAGCCCCTCTGTGGTAGGCAGAATAATATTCCTACCACCCCCAGATGCCCATGTCCTAATCCCCAAACCTGGGAGTATGTCAGTTTACATGACAAAAGGGACTGTGCATTTGTAATTGAGGATCTCGAAGTGGGAAGTGGCAAGATTATCCTGGCTTATTTGGGTGGATTCAGTATAATCACCAGGTCCTTATAAGTGGAAGAAGAAGGCGGTGGGATCAGAGGAGAGAGATTTGAGGATGCTGAGCTTTGAGGACAGAGGAAGGGGCCAAGAGCCAAGGAATGTGTGCAGCCTCTTGAATCTGAAAAGGCAGGAAATGGGTTCTCCTCTAGAGCTTCCAGAAGAATTGCAGCCCAGGTGACACCTTAATTTTAGCCCGGTGAGACCCATTTTGGACTTGTGACCCCAGAAATATAGACTAATAAATTGTGCCGTTTTAAGACACTAAGTTTGCTTACAAACATACAGGGGCGATAGGGAACTAATGGCTTCTCTAAGCATTGAGCATAAAATCTAAATCATTAACGTGACTCGCCAGACTATAGGCTCCGTACAGGCAGAGCCTGGGTCCTTTCTACTCACTCTTGTATTTCTCTGCAGTGTCTGACTCATAATAGGAACTTAATATTTCCTGAATAAATGAATAAATGAGGGGGAGAGGAAGAGGAAAGTGAGAGGAAAACACGAGTAAAAGGAGGAAGGGGAGGAGAAGGAGAAAAGGCATCTTGAAATCTTCCAGTCCCAACAAACTGAGCTTTGTTGAGACTGGAGTGTGGAACATATGGGGCATATAGAAGCTGGACGTATTCTGTGTGTGTGGAAGGAAAATAAGATGCTGTTTTTAGTTAGAAAAACCCAAGGCTCTCTCAGGAGCCCAACTCCCATCCTCCCAAGCTCCGGGGAAAGGGCCCCTGGGAGGACTCAGCTCCAGGGCCTCTGGGGCCGTTCCCATCAAGAGGGGAGAGGAGATGAGAGCCCACTGCGCCCTTGGTCTGGGCCAGGCTGGGGGGTGGTAACTGCAAGAGAATGGTCACAAGGGCATTCTGCAACCCCAGTGATGTGGGCCAGAGGGGTGGACAGAGGGCTGTGAGCTCCTAGTGTGGTCAGGGACATTGTTCCCCAAACTCAGACACCGAGATTTAGGTTCTGGGGTCATGGGGTGTAGTTCTAGGCTCCCCACCTGCCGGGTGCTACAGGAATTGTTCCTAGGACTCTGGAGGGGACCCAGTCTGGGAACACAGGGAAGTATCAAGAGGGCTTTGAGAGTTGTGACAGATGGATCCTGAGAGCCTCCAGGCCCTGGGGTGGGTTGGGGAACCTTGGCAGATGCCCCTTGGAAGATGGCCCCAGCCACTCTGGCCGTCCTCTGGGCACCTGCAGGTCCTGGGTGAATCTCTCAAAGTTGGGAGCACCCAGAGACACCCAGCCCTCGCAGTGCTCATAGGAAACGTGAGTCGTGGAGGAGGGGGTGGCGACCGACCTGAGACACAACTGAGCCCGTGCAGAAGGAGATCAGAACACTAGTCTCGGGCCTCCCAGTGCAGGTGCTGAGAGGAGACCTGCCTTTCCCTGAGCTCTGCCCTCAAACATAAACTTCACAGCCAGCTCTGTTTCCTCCACCACCTGAGCCCTGGTGTCTAGATGGTCCCTGGCACAAGGTAGGAGATCAGTAAATAGTCATTGAGAGATTGCATCCCCCACTCTGCCTCCAACACGGGAGCCCCTTCCCCTCGGCCCATCCCCGCCTGGCCCCCACAGCCCTCCCGCCCCTCAGCCCTCATGACCTGCTCACTCTATCTGAAGTGGCTCTGTGACCCAGCAATGTCAGCTGGCAGTAGCAGCTGGCTGTGCTAGGGCCTAATGTTCCACATTAAGGGAACATCTGTTGGCCGGGGCTCCTGGGGCATGGGCCAGACACAGCCACGCTCCATGGCCGTTCCACGGTCAACACGGGCCACAGCAGCCAAAGATGTGCTGTTGGGTCTCTTTCAAGGACATGATGTCACAGCCAACTGCATGCTGGCCAGAGTCCTGTGGTGACGGTCAGACAGGAATCAGCAGTAACTGGCCTATTGCTGTGGGACCTGGGGCCCTCCCCCTCATCTGGCCTTCAGTGTCCTTGCTTCTTGGTTGCTTGTTTTCAGAGCTTTCTGTGGGCTTCTGGCTCCCAAACTCTATCATTCCATGAATAGGATGCTATAGGATAATGTGACTGGGTATGAATTCCAAAACAGTGGGATCTGACTTCCGAGAGACAAGGTTTTCTGTACCGAGCTGTGGATGCCTTCTGGTCCAAATGGCACCCCAAAGTCATGGACCCCAACAGAGAGGCTGTGAGCTCATAAGGCCTATCCCAGGCCTCTCCCTTGCCTGGCACCTGCCCAGGCCTCTCCTGAGACCCGGCAGTGGGCCTCCCCAGGCCTTTATCTCACTCTGCAGGTCTCTGCTTCATCTCCCCACCTGGGTGGGCCTCTCTCTGAGGGATGATTCCCAGGGACACCTAACGGGGATAATGAAGTTGATGATCGCAGCAGTGAACGGGCATTGAGTGAGCCTGGCGTTGTTCTCAGAGCTTGGCACGTGTGAGCTTGTTAATCCTCACAGCAGCCTGTGAGGTGGGGTGCTGTTGGCCACCCACTGTCCCTTACATGGCACAGAAGCCCTCTCGGTGGCCTGTCTTTGTAGATCCTCAGCAGATGCGGGTGGTCTCCCTGCAGCTCTCCCCTGCCGTCTGGCACGCCACCCTGTGCTCCCCACACTACGCCTTTTGCATCGCTACGTGCGCGTCCTCTGCCCACCCTGTGGATACGGGTTCCCCAGGCTTCCCTCCTCCACGATCTTCTCACTTTACGTCCTTTTCCTGGGTGAGCGCTCTTATCCTGTGGCCTCAACCACTTACCCATGGGCTGGAGTCGGGCTGAGCGGCGGCGGCGGGGCGTGGCAGAGTGGAGGAGCTGTAGGGACCATGTCCAGTAATCGAGGTGCCAAGAGCACTGAAAGCAGGGGATTGGTTGTCGGGGGTGTATGACACGGCCAGACATTCCTTTTTGAAAGCTTGGGGTCACATCCATGTGGGGTTGGGCAAGGAGGCCACTGAGGAGACTGCCCTGCTCCCTGCGCGCCTGCAGGGGATGGGGTGTGGGGTGGAGAATGGGGCAAGGCAGCCGCCCACGGGCTCAGCCCTCTGGGAGTGCACGGACCGAAGACTGGCGGTTGTCTGCGTGTAATTCAGCATGCGAAGTCCGTGGGCAGGGTGAGGGGACAGGCGGCCAAGGGCAGGGCACCCGCTGGCACCTGCATGCAGTCAGGGCAGACAGGGCATGACCCAGTAAGGGCTGAAATTGTTCCTTGGATTTAGCAGTGAAGAGCTTACTGGTGACCGTGGTGAGAGGCGCTCCAGTGTGGACGAGGGACAGAGCAGGCGGTGCAGGGAACTCCACAGAGAGTGGAGGGCCAGAGGGAGAGGTGGGCTGATGGGAAGAAGGCCTGGAGGGGCCACTGAGCCCCCCCAGATCTGAAAATCTGGTCATCAATCTTGACATCTTTCTCTTGCTTGAAACTCATGTCCAACGAGTCACCAAGTCTTGATGACTCCTAAATACCTCTCACTTGGTCCTTCCCACTTGGTCCTTCCCTTCCTCTCCATCGGCCTGATCCCCGTGACACTGCAGTGGGCTTCATGGTGGTCCCTGCCTCCTACCTCTTCCCGGTCTTAGCCCTGCACAGCTGCACATCTGTTTTCTGCCGGGATGGCTTTCCCTCTTCCCCAGGTGACACATGTGCGTCCTCCTCCCAGGCCAGCTCCCCTGCTCCAGGGCGGCCCTCGGGCAGGGAAGGGGCGGTGGTGCAGCAGCCCCAGGCCGGCAGGGGGCCCTGCTGAGGAGCTGGATCTGAAGCAGGAGCACTGGGAGGTGGTGGAGGCTTCTGGAAGAGGAGGAAGGGCTGGAGGTGGGAGGGGCTGCCACAGAGACCCCTTTGCATCTCACCCTGTCTCTGTAGCGATCCAGCTCTGGCCTGGTGTGTCCCCTCCCCACACTCCTGCCAGAACTGCAGGGCTGAGGTGCTAGGTGAAATCAGGTGAGGTCACCCTCCCTATCCCCAGAGCTCCTGAAATGGCTTGTGTCCCAGCTCCTCTCTGAGGGATCTTCTGGGTACAGGGCTGGCCCAGCTTCCACGAGTAAGCCCTGCCTTCCTTCCCTGCAGACTGCTCCCCACCTGTGCAGGGGCCTGGCTCGTGGGCAGTGGAGCGCACCTCTGTGTGTGTGTGTGGGTGTGGGTGTGTGTGTGTGTGTGTGCATACCGTGTGTGGGTATGCATGTGCATACATGTGTATGTGGGATGTGCATACGCGTGTGGCCGGGCCCACGCTCACCATGGTTCTCCTTGCAGGCTGCCCCGGGATGTGGGACAACATCACGTGTTGGAAGCCTGCCCACGTGGGTGAGATGGTCCTGGTCAGCTGCCCCGAGCTCTTCCGGATCTTCAACCCAGACCAAGGTGGGTTCAGCCCAGAGTCTCTTCAGGCCGAGCTTGGTCCATCCTGCTCCCCAAATTGGGCCCCAGGCCCTCCTGAGGGAACAAGCCCTGGGGACAGGGGCCCACTCTGGGGGCAGATATGTCCTGCCCCAAAGCCCACGTGCTGGTGGGGAGGATGGCACCTCAGACAGGTGGACACACCTGGGGACGCAGGTACGTGTGGGACGTATCCCTGTGGGTGGGCCAAGGCTGCGCTCTCATGCAGGCTCGATCCTGGCTCCGTCACTTCCCTCCTCGAGCAAGGCAGTTTGCCCGCAGTTTGCACCTGCACCCTAGGTCCCTGTCTGTCGGAGGGATGTGGCCTCTGTGAGGATGCAGTGCAGTGATGCGCATGGATGTCCCCTAGCGCAGGACTTGGCGCGTTTGGAACGTTCAGTAGTAAATGTTAGCTGCTGTTGTGGTCACGATCACTCCCACAGCCAGCGAGACTCTCAGAGCCTGGAGGATGTGTGGAGAGGGACACGCACGCAGACACTCTCAGGCAGAGGGAGCCATGTGAGGATGGCAGCTGGACACAGGACACCCACGCCCACTCTCACACACCCACTCAGACGCGGGCACAGAGCCCGGCCCTCACAGCGGGCTGGCGCACACTCGTGTTTGCTAAGCGAAGCGTTTTTGGGTCCTTGCTGCCCTGAGGCAGCTCTGTGGGCTGGGGAGGAGGAGCTGGCGTCCTGGGCTGCCCACGGAGAGGACGCTACACTTGGGAACAGTGACTTGTGCATGCTGGTGCCCTCTCTGCGAGGGAAGTCTGGTCACGATGCAATGCCATGAAGACCTTAGTCTGGGGCATGTCCCATTGAGGTCCCTGGGGGCCACTGAAGTACCGTGGAGGCATCCAGGGGCCCCAGACTGATTTGGGAGTCACGGAGCGGGCAGAGTAGCTGAGCTCTGCCAGGTGGCATGTGGGGTGAGGCAGGGGCAAAAAGGCAATGCTCTGCCCAAAGGCTCAAAGCCCTGATGGCCCCATCTCCTTTAGGGGCACGTCTGAGGGGAAGGATGGCTTTGGATGGCTCCTTTGTGGGTGAGTCTGGTGGGCTCTTCCAGGACAGTTCCTGCCTTTCGGCCAAGGCCCGTGAGCTCCCACCCTCTGTGGGCAGCGAGGGAGGTGGGCAGCAAGCTGCCGGGTTGGGGCTGGGCAAGGAGAGCTGGTGGGTCTGGCTCCAGGCGGGAGATTTACCCAGACCCCCCCCACCGAGCCTTGGCAGAGGCTCCTGAGGGGGTCAGAGGGGTCTGAGTCCTGTGTGGCTGTGCACAGGTCTCTTGTGACCTGATCTCAACTTCCTCCTTGACCGGCCTAAGGCTGAGGCTGATGTCCTTCTAGAAGGGAACGGTTTCCAAGCTGCACTTCAGCACGGGGTCCTGCCTCCTGCAGTCCCCTGCCCTCTCTGCCCAACATCTGCAGTCCTCCACCCAACCTCGACCTCCAGCAACCTTGACTCTGCCCTGGAGGGGAGAGGGGCTTGCAGGAGGTGACAGAGGGAGGGAGTGGCGTGTGTTAGGGTCTCAGGCTCCATCTCTGGCTCCCCTTCAAGGCCAGTAAAAGGGGTTCTGTCTAAGATGCACCCCATATCTTCTCGCCCCTCCTCCCCTCCGGGGCCCACCAGCCGCACCTGCACCTCCAGACCTCCTGCTGTCACAGGAAGAAGGTGGGGCGAACTCTGCCATCACCAGGGCTTGGGGACTGGGGGTGCCCCTGAGCGGGCCAGGCCCAAGGAGACAGGTGGGGGAGTGCAGGGGAGAGGTGCAGAGTGTGGTGATTCAGCCCCAATTTCTAATTCACTCCTGTAGAAACCAACTTAATCATTTCCTCCATGCGTGCATTCTTTTCATGCAGTCATTTATTTAAAGTTTATTGAACATCTACTCTGGGTCAGATTCCACGCCAGACTGCTTCTTTTCAATAACAACAACAAAAGGCGAAATGAATCAACAGTGAAACAAGATTTCCTGAAGACACGCTTTCTTCACACTCCGTCCCTCCCTCCCTCCCTCTGGCAGTGGCACAAGGGAGGTGTTATTTACACTTCGGATTTTTAATGGTTCATTAAGGCAGGGCCTTTTAGCATCTCTGATTGGTGAGACTTGCCTTCATACTTGGAAGGGAGAGAATGGAATTCCTACTTTATTTCCCGGCTCCTGGGTAGCTGGCAGTGGTAGTGGAGCTGTGTGGATATTGGGGCTATGGAGATACAGGGGTATGGACTTCTCCTCTCAAATGCTGCACTCCTGCTCTAGAGGTAGGAGTGGACGTCCCCAGTGTCCCCAGCTTGTGGTCCTCATGTTTTCTGGGCCCGCGGCAGAGCCCTTCTCCAGAGTTTGGGGCGGTGGGGAGGGGGCGATGAGCAGGGTGCACCGGGAGCAGCCCCGACTCCAGCCCCTGCTCATCTCTGTGTCCTCTCCCTCCCTCTTTCTCTCTTTCAGTCTGGGAGACCGAAACCATCGGTAAGAGGAACCTTGGTGAGGATAGACCGCTGTCCATCTGTCCATCCAGCAGGAGTCTACCCTCAGGAGAGCCCAGGCTCTGGCATGGGGGTCGGGTGGGGGTGGAGTGAGAGTCTCGCCAGGGGTCGGGTTCCTCCCTCCCCCGCCCCCTCCCCCATGGCAGCGATCCTGGAGGTGGGGGCACAGGAAGATGCAGGGCACAGCGCTTGACCTCACGGCCCTCGCCGGCTTGTTTGGGAGGATGAGACTCACCAGTGGAGGGGTTAGAAACCAAGGCCACACGTGCGCATAGGCGCAGGCAGGTGCCTACTTACAGGCCTGAACATGCGTGTGAGGCCGTGCAGATGCTGGCATCCGTGATGGCTGCCTGGGAAGCTGGCATGCACACCGAGGCAGAGAACACAAGAGACCCCAGGGATGCAGTGTGCAGGCAGAATAGCGAAGAGGTCAGGGGAGCCTTCCTGGAGGAGGTGGCATGCCCCTGGGCCTTGGAAACAGGATTTTGAGAAGTAGAGGGGAAATGGGGGTTTATTGCTAGCAGGAGATTCGGCAGAAGAAAAGGGTAGAAATGAGAATAAAGAGTAGAGAAAGAAGGAGAAAAATGTCTGAGGGTGAAGTCTTTGGGGTTCTGGATTCCCTTGGATGAAGAGCAGATTTGGAGGCCAAAAAAGTAGCCACAAACCCTGGGCCCATGTTCTTTGCTATTCTTTGCTCTTTTCTCGAGAAGGTCCACGCATTGCATCCTTTGTGTTGTTCCATTTTCTCCCATTGTTCCCCACCCTGGAGGTCCCCATTTGTCTGGGCAGTGCTCTGGTGGTGGGAGGCTGAGTTGGGGGCCATCCTGAGCAGCACAGACATGCACCCCAAATGACACTGGTGTCAGGAGGTGCGGCGTGTCAGAAAGGCGCACAGTCGCTGTGTGTGCTGCTGCCTCTTGGCCAGGATGCCACCCCCCATTTCTTCCAGACCAGGGGCAGCCGTGGCCTTCCAGGGGGAGAGCAAACTGTGGCTAACCCTGGCAAGTTGACAAACCCGGCATTTTGACACATGCCCATATCTGTATTTGCAGGGGAGTTTGATTTTGCTGACAGTAACTCCTTGGATCTCTCAGGTAAGGGATAGGCTGGGGTCCACTGTGGGCTGGCTGGAGGAAGGGCTCTGCTGATGTGTGAGCTCTGAGACCCCCATCCAGGCTGGGCTCTGCCCCTCTGTGGCTTTGGGATCTTTGGCAGGTCATTATTCTTCTCTAATAAAGCTACCGATTGTCTCCATGGAAAAGTGTGCAGATAGAACATAGTGCATAGAATATCAGGGGAGCCAAAAAGGGGCTTAAAGTCTCTTTGTGGACTTCACATGAAGGATTCCTGGATCAGATGGTCTCTGATAGTTTTTGAACTCCATGTAGAACAGCGGTTCTCAAACTTTCAACGGTGTATCACAGTCATCTCGTGGGCTTGTTAAAACATAAGTTCCTTGACCTCCCCCCAGAGTCTCTGCTTGCACAGGCCCAGGGTGGGGCCTGAGAATGTGCATGTCTGGCCAGTCTCCCAGGCATTGCTGAGGGGCTTATCAGGGAGGGCACCCACTTTGGGAGCCACTGCCCTGAGGTTTTGTGCACCTATTCAGAGGCTGGGGCAAAGCAGCCTCGTGAAGTAGGCACAGTCACTGCAGGGTTTTGACAATCTCAAGAACACTCCATCTTCCGGAGATTTCTATCAGAACAATGCAGTGGCACATTCACGGAACAATTCTAAACAAAGAGGTTTATACTTCTCCGAGCCTACACCGTGTTATAAAAAGAAAAAAAAAAAAAAACGAAAGAAGGAAAATAAAAGAAAGGAAGTGGCTTTTCCATCTAGGACACTTTTTAAAAAAAATTGTTTTTCAAAAAAGCTTCCCTTTCCTCTTCCCACCACCCTGATGTGGGCAAGGCAGAGAGGAAATGAGACCCAGGGAGGGGAGAGGACTTGGCCACGGCAGTGATTCCCCTGTGACATTCAGACTTTCTGAAAGAAGTGTTCAGAGGAACTTGAAAGGAGGCTGCCTGAGGCAGATTTGCTGGGCGAAGGGACAGTTTGGCATCCACTGCAGGACTGAAGCGAGCCTCGTTGCTGTCCCAGGGCTGCCAACCTTCCTCCTATCCTGTGCCACGGAAGTCAGCACTGGGGAAGGAGTGGAGACCGGGCTGGCCACCGTGGACAGAGCTCTCCTGTTTTGCAGGGTTGCTCCCTCTGCCGCAGTCTCAGGAAGTGCCTTTCTGACTTGGTCAGATCTGGTCTTAGATCTTCCACCTCCACGAGGGGGAGGACATAGGTTGGCAGTGTGGAGGGATCTCCTCCCACGGCCTCTGCCTCCTGCTGCACTTCTCCCCTGGCCCACTGCCCTCCCTCCTCCTTCCTGGGCTCCCCAGAGATGGCCTTGGCCACAGAGCGGAGGATTCTGTCCTGCAGTGTGGGCGCTGGGGCCCCTTTTCTGCAGGTGTCTCTTGTTTTACACCATTTCCTGAGTCCCGTGAAGGGAAGAACCATTCCATGTGTCCTAACACATCAGGTAACTCCCAGGAAGCCAGTCTAGGAAGAGGCATCAGTCTGGTGCCAGGCCCAGGGGCTGGGCCGGAGGAAAGAGGGGCTGCTTGCTTCCTCCCCTCCCTGGACATCAGTGGCCCATGCTTACAGATCATCCGGGGAGGGGAGAATGAAAAAGCTATCATAAAAGACTGAAAAAAAAGTAGCCCCAAGCAAGGTGAAAATGAGCCAAGACTGCACTCTGCAGCCAGCAAATAACTAGCTGACCTCATGTCCTCAGGTGTGCCATGGAATGGCTTTAAAGTCAATCAGAGATCTGGCCCTAGGTTAGTGGAGGTCTGGTCCTTGTGAATTAAGCGAGCCATGTGTCCCGTTAGCGTGGGATGTTGCAGCTGCTGGGAGGCCCAGAGCTCCAAGAGGAAGCGTCACCTAGAACTGTGTTCTCAAGGTGTGCAAGGACCCACACGGAATCCCTGGGGGTGGGCCTGGAATCTGCATGTGTGCTCAGTCTCCTAGGTGGTGGTTCTGCACACTGACCTTTGAGAAGTGCTGATCTAGGGCCCAAGGAGGGCTCAGGCCTTTGCCTGGTGAGCATGTGGGAATGTTTCAGAGGGGAAGGATGCCGGGAGGCTGGTGCAGCCAGCTCAGTCTCCTCTCTTGTCTTTGGTTAAGAGATCAGCTTGTCCCTGTCTCCCCACCTCATCTCCCATCAGCAATCACTGATTTCTTGAACCTTCTGTCCCTATGCTTCCCAGTTGAGTGTAGGGGTTTCTGGGAATTCCCACTTAAGAAGTAATTTTTGCATTAGCGTTGCGGGGCCCTCTTCAGTCATTTCTGCACGTCACCGAGTTTTCTTTCCCCTGCAGACATGGGAGTGGTGAGCCGGAACTGCACGGAGGAGGGCTGGTCAGAGCCCTTCCCGCATTACATTGATGCTTGTGGGTTGGACGACTATGAATCTGAGACGGGGGACCAGGTGAGTGTCTGCACCGTGGCCGCCAGAGGTGGTGGGGGTGGGGCTGAGGAAACTCAGGTTTCTTGGCAGCATTCATGAGCACCTGCTGTGTACCCAAGCTGGATGCACAGAGGGCAAGACACGCACTCACTCTGCAGGGCTGAGGAGCAGCTGGTGTGCTCCTGAGTCTCTCCCCTCCCCCCCAACTCTTCCAAGACTCTGGGCCCCGCAGGCGGCTTCCCAGACCTTTCTCCAGGCTAAGGCTGCTGTCTGTTCTCATAGGTCAGCGCTCATGCCTTCAGCAAGCATTTTTCGAGCATCTGTAGAATGCTGATGCTGTGCAGAGGGGCGTACACAGCTCGGTCTGGCTAGGGGGTGGTGGAGGTCATATGAGCAGGAGCAGAAGGGAGGGAAGAGGAGCTGGGCCAGGGGAGGGCAGGTCCTGGCCTGGGAGACTGGGGGCAGGCCCCACGTCGAGCCCTGCATGTCCTGTGCCCTGCTGCAGGATTACTACTACCTGTCCGTGAAGGCCCTCTACACGGTTGGCTACAGCACGTCCCTTGTCACCCTCACCACCGCCATGGTCATCCTGTGTCGCTTCCGGTGAGACCCCCTGCAGCATCCGAGCTAGAGCAGCAGGCCCGGGCCTCAGAGGCCTTGCTCTGTCTCTATCCATTCCCTGCCCCATTTGGCAGCCCCTGGAGGGCAGTTCCCCCACCCCTACGATAACAGAGGGAAACTTGCCCCCAGAGAGGGCAACTGACTTGTCCAGGGCCACACAGCCAGCAGAGCCTGGGCAGGAGACCTGCATTCCTCGCTTTTACCTTCCTGGTCTAGATAGAGAGAGGCCACAGGAGGGACAAGTCTGGCTATGTGGAGTAGTAGGGCCAGACTACAGGCCCTGCGAGTCAGTGAGGATTTAGAGAGGTGGCAAGAAGGGGGTGGCCGCGGTGGGGCCCATTAGATAAAGCCATGGACTTGGCCCAGAGCACACGCCAGCATGGAGGGTGTGAAAAGCGTTGGGGTCATTGCTGTGGCGTCCAAGACTTCTTCCTCGCCGGCCCGCTGTGTAGGAAGCTGCACTGCACACGCAACTTCATCCACATGAACCTCTTCGTGTCATTCATGCTGAGGGCCATCTCCGTCTTCATCAAAGACTGGATCCTGTATGCGGAGCAGGACAGCAACCACTGCTTCATCTCCACCGTAAGTGAGCCGAGTGGGCCCAGCGGACCCCTTCCAGCAAGGCCCTGCGCCCTCCTCCCGGCCCCCCAGGACACGCTCTCCCTGCCTGACCCCCCAAAGGTCAGGTGTGTTCCTGCAGGTGGAGGCATCTCCCCCGTTTGCGTGGAAATTCAAGAATCTCCACGGAGTTACTAGTAACCTGGCAGGCTGGATTTTCAGGGTTCGTGCAAGGAGACAGGGGAGGGGAGCTCATGCCTTCCTCACGCTGGTGGTTCTCCCCACAGGTGGAGTGCAAGGCCGTGATGGTTTTCTTCCACTACTGCGTCGTGTCCAACTACTTGTGGCTGTTCATCGAGGGGCTGTACCTCTTCACCCTGCTGGTGGAGACCTTCTTCCCCGAGAGGAGATACTTCTACTGGTACACCATTATTGGCTGGGGTAGGTCACTGGCCATGGCCTGGACATGCTCAGGCCTCATGGCCAGGTGTGTCCTTGGTTCCGCCTTCAGGGAGTGTCAGGTGAGGAGCGGGCACTGCCCTGCCCTAGGCTGATGGCCTAGGGGACCCTTTCCTTGGTCCTTTTCTTGCTCTTTCTGCCTGGAGGATGCGTCTCCCACCATCTGAGGGAGATGTTATGCCCAGGAGTCCTTCTGAGAGGCAAGCTAGTCCTTGGGGGGACACAGAGACCCCCAGAAGGCTGGGTGTGAGGAATACTTAGGATACCCCAGAACTCTGAGTCTCAGAGGGGGGTGATGGCCCCTGGGAGCTCCAAGTCTGAGGAGGACACTGGGCATGTTGGTTTTCCTGTTATCACAGGCCTCCTTTCCTTGTCTTCTCAGGGACCCCAACTGTGTGTGTAACAGTGTGGGCTACACTGAGGTTCTACTTCGATGACACAGGGTGAGTACATATCTGAGAGTCAGGGCCAGGGCACAGAGTGGGTTCTTGCAGTTGGGCTATCAGTGGCTGCCTTGATTTCACATGGCCTGCCCCCAATACACCATCCAGTGCCAGGCCTGGGCACCACCTGAACCCTGACCTCAAGTGGGTGACCCACCCAGCCACGTCTCAGCTGGCAACCCCAGGAGAGAATGCACGATTTTTTTAGCCCCTCCCTTCTGGGCCGAGCTCTGACTGTCTGTTTTCCTTTTAGGGAGGGGAGGAAGAAGGTTAAGGGTGAGGTTGTACCCCAAGAGCTGTAGGTCTGGAGGGGAAACATGGCCCTTTCCCAAGAGCCCATTGGTGACCCCAACTCTTGGGCTCCACTCCCTGCCTTGACAGGGAAGCAGAGAGAAAGACCAAGGCTCAAATGAAGGGAATTTCAGAAACAGGGCCAGGCTGGGATCTGCAGCTCACCGGGGACCCCTCCCTGTGGCTAGCCCCTCCTCAGGGACTTGCAGGGGAAGAACATGTTAGACTCCCGGCTAGGCTGGGCAGCGTCCCGCAAGCATCTGGGCCAACCCCCAAACATGATCTCTCTTCTCTCCGTCTGTCTGTATTTCAGCTGCTGGGATATGAATGACAGCACGGCTTTGTGGTGGGTGATCAAAGGCCCTGTAGTTGGCTCTATAATGGTGAGTGTCCTTGGAACCTCCTTCTTTGTCATGGCTGCATTATATTCTATAACGTGACACATACATTATTTAGCTATTCCCCTTGGGTTGGACATTTATATTCCATTTTTCCTCAGTACAAAAAATAGAAATAGTTTTGTGCATAATTTTGAGCATGTGAAAATATTTCTTTAGAATAAATCCCCAGAAGTGGAATTGCTGGGTCAAAGAGGGTGTACATTTAAAATCTGAGATCCCAAATTGTCTTGCAAAAAACCTTTAACAATTTTTACCTACCTAGGAAGGGTGGCTCATTTCCCAATATTATTGTCTACACTTATTATGTCAATCATTTAAATCTTTGGACAGTCTTATGGAGGATAATGGTAGCTCATTGTTTTAATGTGCATTTCTCCATCTTGCTAGCGTGACGGAGCATTTTTTTCCTAGTCATCTATTGACAATTTGTTTTTATTCTGGATATTTCCATTTATTTCTTTTGCTCATTTTTCTATCACATTTTTCTTTCTGTTTGAAGGATAGTAGCACTTCCTTCATTACATATGTTGTACATGTATTACCATTTCTGCATAACTTTTATACAGTCAGATCATCAGCTTTTTGTTTATGAATTCCAAGCCTCTTTTCTTGTTTATAGAGGCCTTTCCCAACCTAAAATATAGAAATATTTTTCTTAATTGTTTTGTAACACTTTTGTGGATTGTATGTCTTTAATCCAGCTGAAAATTTATTTTTTGTCTGGTCTGAAATGATTCTCAATATTATCTAATTTTATTTTTTTGTAATGGATGGACATTCCACTCTCTCAGTCCTTTTGTTGAATCTTTTCTCCATTATGTTGAAATGTCATTTTATTATAAACACTCAATAAACTCATCTTTGGTTCTGGACTTTCTATGCCATGTCACTAATCTATTATTTGTCTATTCCCATGGCAGATACCATTTGTGCTAGTTACTATGACCTTGTTGTAGGTTCTGGTATGTAAATTTCCCCTTCATTATTCTTTTCTTCAAAATTTTCTTACATATTTAGTCTTTCAAGTGGACTTTTGAATACCCTTGTCAAGTTGCAAAAAAGTCTGGTTGAGATTTGTATAGGAGTTGCATTGAATTTATTATAGACTAATTTGGAGGAGAATTGATTTTCATAAAAGATTGTGTCTTCCTCTCAAAGCATGTGGTGTGATTCTCCATTTATTCAGTCTTTCTCATAGAGTCATTTTGGTAAAATTTTTTAGTTTTCTTCCTTGTTCTTGTTATGTGTACCTCTAAGGAGTTTTCCAGTTTGGCCTTTTATTGGGTCTAGGAATCATTCTTCCACCATATTTTCAAATGGAATGCTGCTGGTATATAGGGAAGCTTTTGGCTTTTGTGTATTTTTCTTTTCTTAGTTGTGTTTCTGAACTCTTACTAGTTTTTTTATCCCTTTTCAGTTGGTTCTCATGGATATTCTAGGTAGAAAATTATACAATCTTCAAATGAAAATAGTTTTTTATTTTCCTTTCCAATATTTTTATCTTTTATTTCTTGTTTTTGTAGGGATGATGTTTGTTTTAGCTTTTAACAGTTACCCTTCATTGAATTTTTCTTCCTGGCTTGTTTCAGTATGTATTCTTTTTTTTAAAATCAGGAGTGTTGAATTTTATGAAATGTGTTTTGTAGACATTCATTCATGTGATCATTCCCTTAGTGATGGACATTTATGGTATTCCAATTTTTCTTCATTAGGAACAATGCTATAATGAATATATTTGTGCATGCATTGAACATGTTTGAATATGTCTTTAGAATAAATCTCTAAAAGTGGAATTTCTGGGCAAAGGGTATATTAATACATACATTTAACGTTTTCATGGGTATCAAATTGCACTCTGTGAGCAAGGTTCAAGAGTGCTTATTTCCCATGTCTTTGTTGATGTTTCTATTACTGAACTATTTGCCCATCTTATGGAGTATAATGGAAGCCTATCGTTCTAATCTGTTATTGTAACAAATATTAGTAGATTTCTTTTTGCATTTCTGAGATAAAACTTTTATGATCATGGTCTGTTTATTTTTATAATACACTGTTCAATTTTATTTGTTAATATTTTGTTTAAAGTTTTTGCATTGCTCTTCATAAATTCTATGGTCTCACATATGTATGTATGTATATGTGTGTGTGTGTGTTTTCTGTCCTTGTTTGATTTTTGTAGCAGGATTTTGTTAGCCTCATGGGTAATCTGGAAGGTTTTCTTTTTATTTTGTTTGAAACAATTAAGTAGCATGTAAGTTACATCTTTCTTAATGTTATTCTGAAACTGGTGCATAAAATTATCTGGGCCTGGTGCCTTTTACTGCATACCTATTTGAATACTTTTTAATTTTTTTTGAGGTTATTGCACTACTTAGATTCTCTATATTTTCTTAAGTTGATTTTGTTATTTTTCTATTTTGTTCAATTTTCTCTTATGATTTAAAATATCATGTACATCTGTTGTCTTGCCCTCTTTCTCATTCCCAAATTTGTTTAATTGTATTTTCTCCTTTTTCACTGGCTGACATATGCAGTTAGCAGTATTTACTGAGCTAAATGCCAAACACTGATTAGACACTGGGCATGTAGCGGAGAGTAAAAGTGGCCGAATCCTGCCCTCATGGAGCATGTTTTATCATTCTAATTAGTATGCAAAAAACCAAATAAAATAAAAATAAAACTTTATCTGTGTTAATCAGATCACCTATTTTTTCCTATTTCCTTCTTATGAATGTTTACTTTTATTAATTTCCTTCTTACATTAGTTAAATTTGTGGTAATCTTTCTCCAGCTTTTGATTTGAATGCTTATTTTTCAGTATTTATTATTTTTTAATCAGTGAGTTTTAGGCCCTCCATTTTGTTCTCCAAGAGCTGTTTTTGTTCCATCCCAGGAATGTTGATGTGTCATCCTCTCATTGTGCCTTGTTTCTATTTATTTGCTCCCCCTCCTCCTTTCTCACCGTTCACACAGCTTCCCACTTTGTTTAGAAAGCTTTTGTCCCTGATCCTTTTCTGAAGGCAAATGCTGCTACTGCTACTCCCAGGCAGTCCTTTGATTAGCAACGCTTATGGCTGTCCATTCTGGTTCCCTGTATTCATTGACTCTGAACCTGGAATGTCTCCAGGGAACAGCTCTCACCTCTGCAATGCCTCTTCTCTATCCCTTTTGGGTTGTAGTTTTTCCATCACCCTAATCCTATTTTTCTCTTTCTTCCAGAAATTGCTCACTTTTCTGGCTAACTCATGATACTCTTTCCTGTATCCCAGTACTCCTATAGGATTCTTTTTCTTCTCTTTTCTTTCATTTCAATGGTACTGTGGGAGGCTGGGGAGATAAACCAGCATGCTCATACCACCATCTTGGATTAGAAGTCTAAAGAGGGGATCTTGATTGGATAGAGGGAAGGTGCGGTTGGGGGGAATCATAGCCTATGCAGAGGCAGGGGTATAGAAATCTTTGCCCAGAATCATGTTCACCTGCTTTTTCTTTGCTCCTCAGGTTAACTTTGTGCTTTTCATTGGCATCATCGTCATCCTTGTGCAGAAACTTCAGTCTCCAGACATGGGAGGCAATGAGTCCAGCATCTACTTGTAAGTACCATTATGTGGATATCACAGTCATTTCCAACAGCCATGTGGGCCCTGTACTCAGGTCACAGGCAGGAGACTTGGGCTTTGCTGAAAGGGTGACCTAGCCTGGGCATTTGCAAGATTTCTTTCTGATTACAGTGCCTTTAAAATACAGTTGCCCTCTTAGCCTTCAGCCAACCCGGGAGCTTCTCATCTGCATGGCCATCACATAGCTGGGGAAAGACAGAGAGACTGGCGGAGCCTGTGTGACACCAGGAAAACCAGGATGGAAAACGTCAGATTCCCTAGGGTGGTTAGGGTCTTGGTTGGTTGGAAGTTGGGTTTCCTTTGGGGATCCCGGTTCTGTGGGAAGCTCGTGAACACCCCCGGATACTCTTTTGCCTGCTGTGCCCCTCCTTGGCCCCACCTGTGGAAGTCGCTCAGTCTCCACCAGCGAGTCAGGTGGACATTCTCATGGGTCCAGGTGTCAGAAGGGGGCTTCTTTCTCTCCTCCACCTTCCTTCAGGGCCACTCACCCTCAGCACGTGGTCCTACTGCCCTAATCAGCTCCTTCTTGAGCAGGGGAACATCTGATTTGTTTGAAACCGTTGAGTTCAAGGGCAGCCTCTTACCACTGAACGTGGGGCTTTGTCCACTTTTGTGGCCATTTGATTTCCGAGAAGCATTTTTCTCAATGATGTCCCAAACAGCTTATCCCTGCCTGCCCTGTCCCATCCCTGTCCCAGGCCTGTCCCATTCTCAAATCGGACAGAGCATCTTCCACCTCTCCCTCCTGGCCTCATGAATAGGAGCATGACCAGCTGGGTGTGTGGGGCGTGGGGACATTTCTGATGCTGGGGAGGAAGGTCCCCTGTGGTTGGCTGGAGGGGCCGATGGGTGCTGCCCGATGCTGAGGGTAGTCCCTGGGTTCTGTGTGCTGCAAGGCAGCAGCCATAGGTGTTGCTTCCTCAGTTCCTTGAGAAGAAAGCAGGTTAGAAGGAGCTGAGGTATCTTCACTGCATCATTGGGTGCATGGTCCTGCCTTCACCAGACACCCCAACCTGGGGCTCACAGTGATGGCTGCTCAGTGGACAAGGAGAGGGGCAGTTCTTTCCCTACACCCCTAGCCGTTCTCCTAGGGAGAATTAGGGTTGTTTGGAGACCAAACCCCAGATCCTTCCTTAAGGCTCCTTGGGGCTTCCCCAGAAGGTGGAGCTTGCCCTCCTTGCCCTTGGTCTGTCTGTCTGCTCAGCCTGGGTCCCTCCCCCATGGAAGCCCTTCTCCTGGGGGTGGGGGTTTTGCGCAGGCCCCGTGCTGTCCAGCCATGTTTTCCCTGCCTGTATAATGATTACATTACATTGGAAAAGACACTTTTTTTTGCTATCCATTTGTTGTCTTTTATTTTTTCATGTTTTTGCACGTTTTTACCAATCCCTGCTTATATGTGTGTATTGTGTAGTAGAAAATCATTCATCGATGTAAGTCATAAAGTCTCAGACGTCCTGCACAGGGGGCCAGTGTGGCCAGCCCTCTGCTCCTACCTAACCTGCCCTAGAGAGTCATCCCCACCGTCATCACAAGGGTTCACAAAGGGGGCCCTGCTGCTGCCCTCACCTCCCTGGCTGCTGTCGGGAGCTGCGTCCTTGGGTCTGCCTCAGTCTCTCCTGCTCGACTGAGGACGGCTCCCACACTAGCAGTCGTCTCCCGTGTTTGAAGCTGGCGGGTAGCTGAGTCTGCCTCCTCTGTCTCTTGAGTAGACTCTGTTTCCTTCTCTTCCTGGTAGGATCTGTTTCTTCTTCTGACATCCCCAGGACTTCTTCTCCAGGGGGTCCTCTCAGCTTCCCCTCACTCTGCCTGGGTAGGGACACGTGAAGGGGCTCAGCCTGAGCCTAAATAAAGACACTGACCCCTGCTGCACCCTGAACACACCTGGGCAGCCCAGACATTCTGCCCCACAAAGCAAGAACCCCCAGGGTGTCGGGGGAAGGAACCGCAGGCCAGGGTTTCACATTCTCCGAGGACCAGGAGCCCTGAGCCCTGCCACGCCTTCCTTGTGCAGGGATAAGAACCATCGGTAATTAGCACATGCTCTATCCATTTAGGTACCACATTAATCCAGGATATTTAAAGAACCAACTAGTTGGTTTTCTTCTATAGTGTAAAAAAGTCCCCTTGTAATCTCAGCAAATCCTTGTTTTAGAGAAAGCTAAATGTCTGCTGGTCTTGAGCCCCTGAGATTAAGAACTCAGGTGGCTGAGGTCTGCAAGCCAAGGGGGAGTGCTGGCACAGGACAAGGGGTCAGGTTGATCGCGTTCAATTCAGCAGCGCTTTTGAGTGCTTCCAGGGTCAAGGAGACCCTGCTGGTGAATGTGAGTGAAAATCTAGCTGCTGCTGCTGCTGCTGGGAACTGCAGAGCACGTAAGACACTCACAGCTTGGCCCGTTCACATTTAATGCTCACAAACACCCAGTGCTTCTGGTGGGATAGTTGTCAGTTCCAGCAGTTGTCAGCTGGAATCCCCATTTTCCAGCGGAGGGAGCTGGTTATCAGGGCTGTGAATCCAGCAGGAGGGAGTAGAGCCGTGGCTCTCTCGCAGGCAGGCTCTTCACTCCGTGCTCGGCTACACCAGCATTCCTGTCCTCAGGGATTTACAGATGGGTAGACAGTGTTAAGCAAGGGGACAAAATAAGGCTTTATGGAAGAAGAGGCCCCTGTGGGTTCTAGCCTTGTGTAAAAGCACCCACATACCAGAGTGCTTGGAACAGGGGCTGGCCTGCAGCTGGGAGGTGGCTGCACCGGGAGGAGGGGAGAATGCTGGGCAGGGGGTGGTGGAGAGGGCTGGGCTGGAGGGAGTGGGAGATGCCAGGACTGGGCCTGAGTTCCCCTGGGTGCCAGAGTTCTGTGTGGGGCTGAGAAGCCCCTTCAGGTCTGCCCACAACAGCTGTCTGATTTTTTTCCTCTGTTTCCAGAACAATTTTAAGCCCGGGAGCCCCCAAGAAAGCCCAAGAGGACCCCCTGCCTGTGCCCTCAGACCAGCATTCACTCCCTTTCCTGTAGGTTGGTTCCAGTTACTCAGATAACAAGGGTTTGTCCTCTGTAGACCGAGACGGCGCTCCTGACCCAGCCTCAGAAGGGCCTGTTGGGGTCTGGGGTCTGGGTTCCCCGCAGGGGATGGTTGCTCTGAGCTGCCCGCATTCTCCGACCTGGTGCTATTGGCAGAATGAGTGGCTGGGTCAGACCTTGGGCAGTGACCAGGGAGGGAGGCAGGGACTGGGTCCAGGCTCAGCATGCACTTAGGGTTGACCTGGTCTGGGGCAGGGGTTAGGATCCTGGTCTAGGGTCAGCATTCAGCCGGGGGCAGGGGTAGCCTGCCATTGCCTGGGGACCAGAGTTTACTTCTGTGAACAGCTACTTGGTTCAGAAAGAGGAGTGGGCAAGGTTTCCAGGGGAGACCCTGACTGTGTGGGGAGAGCCTCAGCCCCCACCCTGGAGTGAACTGGTCTCGTTCCCAGTGGCCTCCCTGAACCAGCAAGAGATGGGCATTGGAAGCTGTGTCCCTGGTCAGGGGTGGAGGAAGGACAACCCATCTGCACCCTCATCAAGTTCTCCTAGGCCCCTCAGGGAGGGTGGCACACCCCTCTCAAGATAGGCTCTGCCTCAGCTGGGCAGAAGTGCAGCCAGGAAGCTTTCAGCCCAGGAACGTGCCCCCACAGCCAGAGGCTTCCAGTTCACCTGGACTCCATCTTCCACTTCCAAAGCACCTCCCAGGAGGTGCCCAGGAGCCCTGCCCAGGAGCACCCGATCCTACAGTTCCTGGTAGAGGTCAGCAGCAGAGAATTGAATTGTTACCTCGTTTTGCAGATGTAGAAACTGAGGCCCAGAGAAGGAAAGTGGCGTCACCTAAGATCACCCAGCAAGTCAGTGGCCAAACACAGCCTTGAGCTCAGGTGCCCCGACTTCCCTGCTGGGCCCTTCCAGGCTGGCAGGGAGCACGGAGGGTTGGCTCATCCTCGTAGCAAGGGAGGAGGTATAGTGGGCAGGGACGCTCCAAGATCTGCTGAGCTGAGCTAGCTGGGGTGCCAGCGTGTTGGGGAGCACTTCCTGGGGACTGGGTGGGGTTCTGGGCATGCACAGCATCTTAGCATCAGGAGGGACCCTGTGGAGTGTGTTCAGCTCAGTCCCCCTCATTCTGTAGACCACCAGAATCCAGCACTACACCAATGCCTAGGATCATAGAGGTGAAGAAGACAGAGGTGCTGCCCACTAACCGCACCCCCTTAGGTGTCTGTCTAGTGTCCCGCTGGGCATTCCCTGGGGCTGCAAGCCCAGGCAGCCCCCGCACACAAACACCACCATAGAAACCGTGTGCTGGATCCCTGGGTGACAGCTGTGAGTGCTGAGACCTGGAAATGGCTGGGACCTTCCTGTGGACACAGTGTCGCGTGACAGAGCCAGGCCTGCAGGCCAAGCCTCCCCAGCTGGCATCCCTGGGCCTGGGCCCTGCACCCGCGACGGGGTCTCCCGCCTTCTGATTCGGGCTGCCGATGCTCTCCAGACAGGCCCACCCAGCACCTTCGTCTGAGTTGCTTATCCTCCCTTGGATCCAACTCAGGATTTATCTCACCAGCCAGTCTGGCTTCATCTCTTCCTCTTGATTCCATTCCTTTTCCCTTTGCACTGATTGTCCTACTTTTCAGAGATCTCTTTCTTTCCCCCACCCTTGTCTCTGGCTTTCCTGTCACCATCCTGTTCTCTTTGTTTTCAGAGAGTCCTTTTGCATGGAGTCATTGAAGGTTTGGGGAAGGCCTTTCCCAGAGACCCATGTCCCCTGAGAGCCCCCAGGGTCAGCCCTCCCTGCACTGCCCTTTGATCTGCCCTCCGCTCCTCCCTGTCAGAGCCACACACCTGCACCAGGTGCAGAATTCACAGCTAACGTGTCACTAAGTGGTCTTTAGGACACTCTCAAAAAAATCTCTTAAAAATTCAGAGGAGTCTGTGTTCACTTTAGAAACATCTAGGGGCCAAGAAGCGCAAGGGCAGTTTTGGAACTAAAGAAAGGGGGTTTGCAGAGGAGAACAGCTGAACCTTTAGAATTCGGGGTGAGGGTTTAAGCTTGGTGCATAGGAGGCAACCACTGAAGTTGGGGGTCTCCTGGACCCTGGTTTCTGCAGTTCCCCCAGGCCAAGGTGTGATGGGTCACTGGCCATCGGACAGACTAACCAACCTCTCAGTATGGGCAAGGTAGATGTTAAATTTGAAGAATAGAATAGTTACCATACCTGTATACCCGGTTAAGCTCTTTTAAGTATTGCGAAAAACATGCTTATTTGAGTCTGTCTGTCTCTTTGTGTGTGTATAAAACAGACCTTTGACATTCACAGAGGCCTCATGAAGAACCTTCTCCGATACACGAATACCCGCTAACAGAGCTTCTCAAGCTTTGATGTGCCCCCGGAGCCCTTGGGGTTCTTGTTAAAGTGCAGATTCCAAGCCAGGGCTTGGGGTGGCTCCCGAGAATCTGCATTCCTCAGAAGCTCTCAGGTAGTGCTGGTGCTGATGGTCCAAGGACCACGGCTTGAGTAGCCAAGCATCAAACCCAGCCTCAGCCTTCTAGTTCTGGAAAATGGGGCTCCCCATGCCCACCCGGAAGTGTGGTGGGAATTGGAAGAAGCTGTTTATTAAATGAGAACCCCAAACCCCACAAGGCACAGAGGCCAGGCAGGCCTGAACTTGCCCCATCTCGGAAGTGTGTAATATTAATACAACTTCCTGCCTCAGCAAAATGACGTGTGACCACCCGGCAGGTACTTCAGACTCACTGTCAAAGAGCCGGGAGCACCAGAGGCCAATCCGTGAATGCCAAGGCTTGGTCTGTCGTGTGTACGTTTCTGTCCTTATTTGCCTCATGCAATTTATTAATCCACTGGCCAGTACCCGGAGCCTCAGCACCGCATAGCACCTGAGGAGATGAAGTAACATCTCTTTTGCAGGGTGACAGGATGACACAGCTTTTAATCCATCTGTCAGAGAAGGACATGTCCATGGCTTGTGCCAATTCAAGCATGAGCAGGGCCAGGAAGGGCTAGAGAGGTAGAGATGCAGCCCGAGGCCTCTCTGAGAGATGAAGCCCTGGGCCCACCCAGGGAGTGTAGTGCTAGACCTCCTTGAGGTGACTTCTCTCTGCAGGCCATGGGCAGGACCCAACGTGCTCCTCTCAGCCCCAGCCCCTGTCTGTTGAACTGTTATCAAGAAGTCCAGGCCAGCGCTGTCCAACAGAATGCCCCACATTGATGGAAATGCCCACTATGGTAACCACTGGCTACATGTGGCTGTCCAGCCCTTAAAATGTGTCCGGGACAACTGAGGAAGTGGATTTTTAATTCGGTTAATTTTAATTCAAATAACCACATATGGGAGTGGCTATCATATTGGATGGTGCAGGTCTAGATGGATTAACAATCCACTTCATTCAACCTTTCTCTGCTCCCCTGTGTGTGCTGATGCTGACGTATGTATGGGGGCGCTGCTCGGCGAGCGGAAGCCGTGAGCAGAGGGGCGTGGGAGGGAAGGGGGACCAGGGGATGCCCAAGTGGACCTTCACAGCCAAGCCCAGCACTGGCCTGATTCAAGGCAGTGGGTGAGGTCCACGGTCTTGCTGAGTGACCTTGACGAGGCCGTGCTCTGAACTTGGAGCTGACTCTGGAGGAGCCACTGGCTCCCTGTGCGAGACCCAGCCCAGGCCCCACCCACCTTCCGAACACACACCTTTCCGCTAAGGGGTCCCAGCGTGAGCGCTCCGAGTGTGCCTGTGTGGCCGTGCACACTCATGCCCACACGTAGGCGCACATTTCTCTGTCCAGAGCTGCCGTGTCTCAGCCTTCGGCTTCCTCTTTCTCCTCCACCACCCTGGCCCTGTGTCCCCCCATCCCCCGTCCTCCGCCCTCCCTGTGATCTGGGTTGCCCTGCGCCCCACCTCAGTCTCTTAACTGCCCGAAGCCCCCAGCTGACAGAAGTGCTAATCTTGTCACACCCAGCAGCTGCGTGCAGAAATGCTACTGCAAGCCACAGCGCGCTCAGCAGCACTCTTGCAAGATGTCAGAACTGTCCACCATTACTCTGTAAGTGTGCCTGGCCGTGGCTGTGGCCCGGAGTCCTGGAGGGGAGGGGGACGCATGCTGCCACCGCCGCGGCTGGAGGAGAGTGGAGAGCCAGCCTGTGCCTCCCAGCCCCGCCCTGTTCCCCATTCCTGGCTGTTGCATGTTGACGTCTGTGTGTCTTGTGAGTTCTCTGCAGCCTTGTGGTGGGGGGGGGCAGGGCATGGGGACGGGGCTGTGGCCCTCACGGGAGTGGCCGGGGCTTGGCCCTTGCTGACCAGGAAGCAGCTCTGCAGTCACTGCTGCTGCCGCCTCATGTGTGGCCTTCCCCAGTCCCCCACCTCGCTGGGCTTCAGCCTTTGCAACTGCTGGATTACTTCTAAGAGTCTTAGAGCTTAAGTTCACATAGACCGTCCCCCTGCACAGCGCAGGGGGCCTCACTTCAATGTCCGTAGCACTTTATGTGGGAGTCAGCATTAACCCACTTAATCCCCACGACAACCCTAGGAGATGGGTCATGGTATTAATATTATCCCCATTTTATAGATGAGAAAACTGAAGCAGAGAGAGAGCAAGGGTTTGAACCCAGGGCATCCTAAGCACCGTGCCCAAGACGTCTCTGAATAGACTATCAGCCTCGACTGGGACATCTCTTCCAGTGAGGGTGCCACTGTCCCCTGGGCAGCCCACTGTGATCGGGGCAGCTCTGGTGCTGTGAGTTCTTGGCATTTTAGGACTCTTCTGTCCATTGGTGGCTCCAGGGGGCAGGAAGACGGAGGCCTAGGCCCTGTGTCGCTGTCTCTCTGGGTTAATCATAGTGTGGGGCCCACATCGTATGCTCCCGTGTCAGGTCAGCTTGGAAAGACAGAAGTCCCAGAGCCCTGGGCTCTAGAGACCTCCTTGTTTGTCTTCACTGCTCTGTCTGCAGAGGGACCACCAGGGTTCCCTGGGGCCCTGGCAGGGGTCCCTGGCTATGCTGGGCTGTGCAGGGCTGCGGGGGAGGAGGGGTTGTCCTTGGGCTGCCTCACTGTCGTCACGTGCCCGCTCTGTGTCTGGGGAGGGCTGAGCCCGCCCTGAAGGCCGCCGTTCCTCACACTCTGAACCCATCCCGTCTCATGCCACCACGGAAGCAAGAGAGGTTTGCCTTCTCAGTTTCCAGGGTCCTTTTCAGACTGAGGGGACGAGTACCTGGAAACGGACCTTTTTGTAGGAAGGGGGCCAGGAGGAGGAGGGCAGGGGCCGCAGGCATGTTCCAGGGCTGGCCTCCCTTCCCAGGTGCCTTTGGTAAACATGTCTTTTAAAGCACAGGTCTGTCTTATAGGTAGGGCCACCAAGGAGTCCCCAAGATGTCCATGTATGTGCGTTTCTGGCCACTTTCCCCTGCTTTTCTGACTTTCTTTCCTTCTGCAAACACTGCTGCCTTCTGGTGCCAGTCACTGGACACCCAGGGCCGAGCAAGCCCCGAGCCCCGGGGGGCATTCAGCTTTGAGCACGCCGAGGGACCTGTGCAGCCAATGGTCTCCTTCACGGAGCAGGCAGTTTCTGGACGCCAGCTCCAGTAGGGCGAGTGCTCGCCATGGAAGGCAGCAGAGGCAGGGGAGGCTGAGAGGGCGGGCCACTCAGCTGCACAGCTGGGCTGAGGTCAGGGACCTGCTCAGATCCCGTTGGCCCCTGCTCAGGCCTGGGGACCCCGGTGCCTGCGGCACGTGCTGCTGTGAGCAGGGAGGGAGCAGGCAGGACCCCCACACGCCAGGCCTCTCCTTTCCTGCTGAGCTTCCCCTGCCTGAAGGTCTCCTTAGGCTCCTCCTCCTTCCCCCATGTCTCTTTCCCTCCTTTTTCATTGCAGGCCTCCATCCTTCCTTCTCCTCTCTCAGGAGGAGCCGGGCAGCCAGGGCCTCACCCAGACTCCATGGGTTCAGCTTCCCTAGAGACCCAGAGCTCCCACGTCCAGCAGAACATTCTCTCCCAGAAATGCTGGATGGGGCAGAGGGAGGGGTACACGGTATAGTTGCCTTGAATCAAACGGCTGCCCTTGTGCCTGCCGTCCACGCCTGTGGACCGAGCTGTGCCGGGAGAGGGCAGGGCTGATCTCCAGGACCAACTGGGCTGGGTGTGCTACGGCCATTTGCATTTTCAGGGCAGGGCTGGGTGGAGGTGGGGTCCAATTCTGGGAGAACCCCAGGAGCACCCTGCCCCATAGAGCAGAACCCCCAAGAGCACACGCCCATTGGGGTCCTGACATGGGTCCCTATGCCCCTGCACCCTCGGAACACAGCCCCACCCCACTGTTGGCCTAGGGGCCAGTGGCAGGCAGGAAGCCCCGGGTGCGCTGCTTCATGGGGTAGCGCGGGCCCTTTGGCTCTTTCTCCCCTGCCTGTCCCGCCTCAAAGCAGACATGCTTCTCTGCCTTTGGCTCAGTTTCCTGGACAGAAGGCTTCTCTTGCCCAACTGGAGATTGCCTAAGTCAGTAAGTCCTTCCTAGAATCCCTCCCAAGTCCCTCCTGTGTTCCACACACTGTGCCCTCCCTCCCTCCCTGTTACCAGCAGCTACCATCACTTTCGGTGACTGTCTCCCATTAGCTCCAGACTCAGGAAAGCCAACGTCTCTGCGCCCCTTCGGGTCTGCTCTTTGCGGGCACAGAGCAGGAGGATGTTTGCTTCGCTCGAGCACCCCTCCCTTCCCTCGGGCCTTCTGAGTCCTGTCCCTGTGTTTTGCCTGGACTTCGCTTTCCTTGAGGGTTTTGTGCATCACACAAGGGGTCCCTGTAAATCAACATGCACGTTTTTAGTGGTTCTGCAGGACACCGACTGGGCGCCCTGCAGACTCCCCACAATATCCTGGGGAGTCCTGGAGGCCCAGGCTGCAGACTGGGCATGTCCCCCACAATATCCTGGGGAGTCCTGTTGGCCCAGTCTCTTGTCGGCCAGCATCTCTCCCAGGCCGCTTGTGCTGGGAAAGAATGCTGAGGGGTCTGTGACAGGGCCCTAGCTTTGGTGGGGAGCTAGGGGCTGGGGCCGAGCTCCCTGCCCTCCATGGCCCTGGCCCCAAGCCCTGGCAGCGCCCGGAGCAGATGTCTTGCTTTCTCCCGACAGACGGCTGGCCCGGTCCACCCTGCTGCTCATCCCACTGTTCGGAATCCACTACACGGTATTCGCCTTCTCCCCAGAGAACTTCAGCAAGAGGGAAAGACTCGTGTTTGAGCTGGGGCTGGGCTCCTTCCAGGTAGGCATGGCACATGTGGAGGGCAGAGTTCACTCGGAGCCAGGGCCCTGGCCTCTCCCCTGCCGGTGGTTCTGGGTCTCTTTAACCTAGACTCGGGGCCTCGCTGTTTCTGTCTCTGAAATAAGAGCACTAGAGTGGAAGCAAGCGGTGAGAGCCCTGCCAGCTGTCTCCCACTGGGCTCCTGTAAGAAGGTACCCTAGTGTCTGGCCATTGCTGCACGTGGGTATCCTGAGCTAGGCCCCCCAGGTGATCTGAGGTGGCAGCTCCCATTAACCTGGGGTGCAGGTGGAGTGGCTTCAAGAGCCTGGTTTGTCCACACGCTGACTTTATCCTGCTAGTCCATGCACCGGTGAGGGCTGGCCGTGTATTTACTCCGAGTCATGCTCTGCGGTGCTGTGTACCACGGTCCCCGGCCAGGCAAGGGCAGCGTGGGCAGGTGAAGGTGTGTTCTGTCCTGAAGGGGTCCTGCCCTCAGGAGCCCCCCAGCACATTGGGAGCCCAGAGAACATTCTAGAACATTCAGAGAAGGCTTCTTGAAGGATGTGGATATAGCTGGCCTTTGGGGAATGGGAAGGGTTTGACTAAGGGCTTGTGAGAGCCTAAGCCAGAGTGTGTCAGTGGGAGAGGACTCGCCCTCCAGCCACTTGGCTTCACGGGTGTGCCTGTCTTGGAGCAGAGCTTGTCCTGTCTCACCCCAGGTCCCTGGGCGGGTGCCACATCCAGGTCATGGTATTTTTCTGCTTCCTGGTGTCATCGCCCTGTGTCCCACGCAGCATTCTCAGGTTTCTTCTTCCTTTCTCTGCAGGGCTTCGTGGTAGCTGTTCTCTACTGTTTTCTGAATGGGGAGGTAAGGCCCTGGCTCTCTGGCTTCTCACAGCAGTGCGGGGCGGGGGGGCTTGTTGGCCTCCCAGGGCTGAGCCCCCAGGCCAGGGCTCTGCCAGGGTACCAGCATAAGAGAAGGGGGCTGGTCACATGGCTGGCAGCATCGGGTGGTACCAGGGTCTCTCCCACTTGGCCAGCTGTGCAGCGAAGGCCCCACCTGAAGAGCGGAGCTCCACCTGGCAAAGGCATCAGCTCTGCTGAGCACAGATCTCCCTGGGAGGGCTCTGTCTGCAGGATGCTCCTTAGTGAGGAGAGGTTGACAGTGAGGAGGGCCAAGGCATGGGACATAGTACCTACAGGACACGCGGCTGTGCTGGGCAGAGCTGCTGAGCCAGGGGCTGCCCAGCCTTCAGTGCTGCCTCCTGCAGCCCAGAATGTAGAATGGGGACTGAAGATTTGGAAGAGACCTGGAACCTTCTAGTAATCCTCCATTTCCAGAACTCTAGTTCGGGGGCTCCCTCTCTATCCTGTTGGGGTGATGCTCTTGAGCAGAGCCCAGAACAGAGGTGCCAGTGCCAGGTGGGGGGACAGGATGGGTGGGATGGGTTTGAGAGTGGGCAGTTATCTTTGCACCAGCACTGGGGCCTTCGCTGCATGACCTCGTGACCTTAGCAGGCTCCTCCCCTTTTTTGCATCCAGGAAATAAGAAGATTGGGCTCTGTGGTCACCAAGACAGACAACCTATAGAAGGGTCAGATTAGGACAGATAAGGAGAGGCAGAGAGGGCCATGCAGGCAGCGGCTGGGAGAGCCAAGATGTGGGAGTATGTGTAGCTTGTGCAGAGCCTGCGGTGGAAGTGGGAGCTAGAGCTGGAGAGAGTGGAGTGGGTGCCCTTTCCAGTTGTGCAGTTTGTACACTGCACAAAGGAGCTTGGCTGAGAAGGCGTGTGGAGGCTGAGACTAGGCATGGTCCCCACTTACCATGCTAAGAGCTGCATGGGGGTGTTATCCCAGGGGGTGCATTATTTAGTGGTTCTCAACCCTACTGCACATTGGAATCACCTGGGAAACTTTAAAAAATATAGATGTCTGGGTCTTACCTAGAGATTTTGGTGTAATTGTTCTGGGCTATGGTCTGAGCATCTGGAGTTTTCAGAGCTCTTCGGGTGACTTCACAGGTCCTTCCCCTGACCTGCCTGCTTGTTAAAGGTTTCCTGAGAGAGTTGATAGACTAGTCTCTGGCCCACAGACAACAGGAGGCCGTTAGTGGGCCTTGCTCAGTGACCAGCGAGGGGGAAAGGGCTGTTCAGGCCAGCTCCCAGAGGCATTCCTGCCTGTGGCTGGCAGAAGCCCCTCTGGAGACCTCAAGGGCTGCAGGCTGTGACAGGGCAGTAGGGAGGGCGCTGGAGGTGGCAGTGCCAGGCTGGGGAGGGCTGAGGCCAGGGTAGGGCCTGGAGGCTGGAGAGGATGTCCACCCAGAAGTGACTGCCCAAGTTGCTCCCCGCAGGTGCAGGCGGAGATCAAGCGGAAGTGGCGGAGCTGGAAGGTGAACCGCTACTTTGCCGTGGACTTCAAGCACCGACACCCGTCCCTGGCCAGCAGTGGGGTGAACGGGGGCACCCAGCTCTCCATCCTGAGCAAGAGCAGCTCCCAGATCCGCATGTCCGGCCTCCCAGCCGACAACCTGGCCACCTGAGCCGCCCTCCCCTCCTCCTGTCCTGCATCCACAGGCTGGGGCTGTGGGTAGGTGCCGGCCCACGCATGTTCGCGCCTCTTCCCTCCCCTTGGGCAGGCCCTGGACTGGAAGCTTGGCTGCCCAGGGGGAAGAAGGAGGCAGGGCAGACTGTATTGCCCCTCCCCGTTTTGGTACTGGCCCCACCCACCGTGGTCCCCTGGGCCCTGACCCAGACGTGTAAATACTCCTCGAATTTGACAAAGTTGTCCCACTCCTTCCCCTTCTGCCCCCATGTTCCTGCTCCCCTCAAGCCAGGCCTCAGCTCCACCCCACTGCGTCTCGGCCAGTCTCAGTGATGGCCTGACCCCAGGCGTGAGGCCTTGTGAGCTAAGGCTGAAGAGACCTTACTTTGGGAGGCTGGGGTGGTGCCTGCCCCAACAGGCCCAGCATTGTGTGACTTTGGAAATGGACTCCCCGAGTCTGCACACCCCCGTAGAGCCCTTCCAGGTCTGGGCCCAGTCCCTGAGGTCCACCAGAGGTCCAGCTCGGGTGGCCAGAATGCCCTTCAGTGGCTCCCCACTGGCCACCTGGCATCTTGGTGTCCAGGTGCTCAGCTCCTGGATCCCAGGGTAGTGGGACAGCTCCAAGGCTCTTCCAGTCGGAGACTTCAGTTTGGGTGGGGGCTGCGGGTCAGGGAGAGTTCTGGTGCTTTTCATTTGATCCAAGAAGAGCTGAGAGCCAGAAATGTGGACGTGATTGCGAAGGAGATGGAACGAGTTTGGGAAACCCATGGAAGAAGACCTTCACCATCTCCATTATTTTACACCCAATTCAAGATGGGCAGGGCTCATCTCGTGGCCGCCCCTCTGCCTCCACTAGATACCCCAGAGAAGCTGCTCCCCAACCACGCCCATCACAGAGAGCCCCTAAGCCCCCCGAGCCCATTTCCCCTTAAGTCAAAGCCATGATTAGGATGAACCAGCCGCCTGCCTGTAATGTCAGTGAATCCTGAAGCATCTTCCACCTCCACGCACCCAAGTCTGGGGTCCAAGGCACCTCCCCCCCTCACAATGAGAAGGAGCCCCAGACACCAGCTTCTTGGGCCTGGACTCAGCTATTGAAATCTTTCTGAGACCTCTGCGAAGACTTCCCTCTGTGTGCCCTTAACCTTGAGTCACCATGGGCTGCTAGGGTGTCTGGAGGAGAAGCCACACCCACCATGCCCACCAGCAGAAGCTGCTGCCGGTAGGGGCGGCTGCTCTCCAGCACCCATCCTGACCCCCAGCCGCAAGTCACACAGCTACAGCCCAAGAATGTAAAATAGGGCAGTGCCACGTTGGGGAGGAGAAGAAAGTGCTGGAGTGCCTGGCCCCTGTGCGGGCCCCGTTCATTCCATGTCAGCTCGGTGTTGTTCCTGTCCAGGTGTTTGCAGATTTGTTCCTTGATCATGTCCTGGAATGCCTAGGGAATCTGGGTGGACGGGAATGTTGCTTCGCTTGGTTTTATGAAGACGAAGGGGCCTGGGGGACGAGGGGCAATGCTTTTGCAGAGGCCTGCAGAGTGACTGCAGAGGGCTCTAGTTGTAATTTAGAGAGGAGCCCTGTGTCCTCGGCCAGTAAAGTCAGTCCCTGGGTCTTTGGCAAAGCCAGAGGAAGAAAGGAGCTACCCACCCTTTCCCGGGCACATTTGGTGACTCAGACTGACCATGGGGTGTGCGGTGGCCCTTCCACCTGTACCAGGAGCTGAATGTGTCACCTAAACAAGTGTCCCCTGGCCATCTTGCACTTTGAACACTTCTAGGGGGACTGGGATTCAGAGACTTAGAATCTGCTCGGGGGGTGGGGGACTCAGACTGCAGTGTCCGTGGATAGGATGCTCCTTGTCTGGGCCTCAGATTCCCCATCTGTGAGATGAGGAAGCTTCTAATGTTTCTCCAGGCTGTGTCACTTTCCAGTTCAAAGCTGAGGCAGGTAAGAGGGCATGCATCATTGTGCGCGTCATCTAAGGTTTGTGTGTGTGTGTGTGTGTGTGTGTGTGTGTATGGGAGGAATGCCATTCATTTTCCCTTTCTTAGAAACAGAACTTCTGTCTCTTCCATTTGGACACCACAGTGGAGGCTGGGGGACTGGAAGGAAGGATCGGGTCACGGACATTTGAACAGGTGCCTTGGGCATGATGCATAGACCAGCCACAGGTACCCGGCTGGAGCAGGCTGCCTTCTCCAGATCCGAGGAGCAGCCCCCTGGGGACAGACCCCATGCACTCACCATTGCCCCACCAGCAGGTGTGCTCACTGTGGGAGAAGAAACTAAGACTTTGTAGAGACATCACAAAATAGCAAAAACACAATCAACCCTGAGCCCCATGCACCACGCTGCTTCCTGAGCCCTGGGCCTGCATCCTCATAGAGGTTCCGGGTTCCAGTTTGTTGGTTGGTTTGTTTTTCCGTCAGAATGAATTTTTGCCAGTCTTGTGAGCATATATACCCAATACATTCTGAGTGTTCTAGGAGGTTCTGGCCTTCATGGTCACAGGCTGTGGGGAGGGGTGGCAGCATGAGGTCTAGGTAAAACCCATCCCTCTCTGACCCTCTGTTTTTGAATCCATAAAATGTGCAATAAGATTAGATGATGTGTATATAGCCCCATGCATCTCTGGAATTCTCTGTCTAAACACCAGCCATCTGCTTGGAATGGGCCCAGGATTGTGGTCTTTGCCTGGACCAGGGGAGGATGAGAACTGTCATGTGATGAGGGCTTGGAAGACTCGGCAGGTTGGGGCTGGGGAGGAGCAGAGCTCTCAGCCCCCTCCCTCAAGGGAGGGGAACCCGCTCCTGGGAAGCGGGTTCTTCTATGCAATCCTAAAGGACAAAACTCACCCATGGGAGGCTGACTTCTCCCCTGTCATGACTGTGTAGCCATGGAGCAGGCAGGCAGTGCCAGGTGAGGGACTCTAGTCCTGGGGGAATTGTGATTCTAAGCCAAGGATGCCAAGGCTGTCAGGGAGCCAGGGAGGGGTGGGAGTGTTGGGTTTGGGTGGCTCCGTGGCTTTCTGGTGTGCCCAGCCCTGTGGGCTTTGTGATTCCTGCCATGCTTCAGGCCAAGCCTCACTCCCCATCTCCGTGGGCAGTTCTATCACCCTCCTTGCTACGTCCAGTGGCCTACAGTGACTCCTCCTTTCCTCTAACCACAGCCTCTTTGAACTGGGGTCTCTTGGTAATAGGGCCAGGGAGCTAGAGTCCAGCCCAAGGCGTGAAATACACCGTCACCCACCGAGGGTGCCAACTTACCTCCTTGACCTAACCCTCTCTCTTCCTGGAAGGGAAAGCTCAAAGCAGCTCTCTTTTTCTTTGAGTAGTACCCTTGCCCCCTGCAGGGCCACTCCAAAGTGAAATCAGTGAGTACTTTGTCATCATAAGCCCCTCCTGCTTGAGCCCAGGGACCATGGAAGTCAGCTGGAAGAACTCTGAGTCTGCTGGTCTGCTATTTGACCTTGACTCATTCCCCATATCCTAGAGCTGGGAGGAAACTTGGAGACCTGTGGATCACACCTCCCCATAGGTCTGCTGAAAAAGCAGGTGGACCTGGCATGGTGTCCGCCATCTGTGCTTTATATATCTGAATGAGGAGATGGCCCTGCCAATATGTGCACAGCCCTGCACATGAGCCGGGACGTGACACTCAGAGCATCCATGCAGTAAACATTTCACCTTGCGCAGGAGAGGGGCTCTGGCTACAGAAGGTTGTTCAGGACTCCAGCCTGCAGGGGAAACAGTGGAGTCAGTGTGGCATGGGGAGACCTGCTCTCTGATCCAGGGGTTACCCTCTCTGCGCCTCTGCCTCCTAATCTGAGAAATGGGAAGAACATGATTTGCACTGTCAGCCCCACAGGCCAGGGATGAGTTTGAAGTGACGTGCCCTTATGTGTGAAAAGGTTTTGGAAATCACACAGATGTGGGCTTGTTACCAGGGTAAAGTCCCCTGAAAGGCATTCTCTGCTTCTTTGAGCCCTCCTGGGAAACCTTTGCCCGATTTGTAAAACCACCAGCATAGAGGGTAAGGGAGAGGCCAGGGGGCTCTCATGGACATAGAATTTCAGCTTTGTCTTCATCAGCTGATTCAGTTTGCTCCTGGGTGGGGAGATGTGGGTGATGTCAGTATTTCCTTGCCACCCCCCTGGGAATCCTTCAAGGATTTGGAACATTCCTCAAGTGGGCTGCGTGCCCATTCCTTCTTTCCCCGAACTCCAGGCCCTGGGATGTGTCTGCTTTCGGCCATGTGTCCTGTCTGATGTCTGTCTTCTGTAGCTTTGCCCCTGTCGGGGCTGGAGTGGTGCAGCCCCTGGAACCCCGACACTGTCCCCAGCTCACCCGAGGGAGCGGGGACAGCCTGGGTTTCATCTCCCACTGTAAAGACCAGCCCCACAGACCTCACTGCTATTGCTGCCGTTAACGCTGTGCTCACAACCTTGTCCGAGATTTTAAGGATGTCAAACTGCTGTAGATGACTCAATAAATGTCTTACTATTTTTCCTGGTGGCTGTAACTTGGCAGAAGCAAAGGGGAGGGAGGATAAGAGGGGGAAGGGGAGGGGCCTTCCCCCAAAATCTGATCATCTCAGAGTAATCCAGTCTCCAAGGCCCAGTGGCCTTTTAGATTCCAAGGGAGAGAGAACGGGCCTGAGTGAGCTTAGGATGGACTTGGAAAAGTAAAGAAGTCTTGGCCTCAAAAGGATGTGCACGAATCACACAACTTGGATGGACTCCAGATCACTCGGAAGCCTTGGGTGCCTAGAAATGGGAGCAGCTCCCCCACAGGCTTTGTTGTCCTCTAACCTTCATGTTGTTTTCAGGGAGCACCCACCAGATATCCCCAAACCTCGCCTGCCGGGGAGGGGCATTTCCTCCCAGGTAGCCACAGGTGTGTGCCTGGCTACTAAAGTCCCATCCCCTAATACTTCTGGATATTCTGAGCCATCAATCCCTGCCAGACCAGATAACCAATTTGAGGTAACCCTCATTTGCTCAAGGTTCTGTTGATTGTCACAACTCCAGTGTCCATTTTTTTATTAGTCATAATGCTTAGTTGCTAGCAACAGAAGATAATTTTTTATTAGTCATAATGCTTAGTTGCTAACAACAGAAGATAATTTTGGTGATAAGTCAGAAGAGGAGTTTGTGAAAAAGATGTTGGGCAGGTCATAGAATTATTGTAAGGCTGGAAAAACCAGAACAAGGTATCTGGAGCCGTATCATGCCACAAAACTGAAGACAAAACTGCTGACGCTGTTGCTGCTGCTGGCCACAGTGACGTCTCTTCCATGCCAGAGCCCTGCCCTCACCGTCACTCCATCCCTGAAAGCAGGTGGCTTTGCTGCTGTTCTCGCCAACAAATCAGATCCACCTGCAGCCTCTTCCCCAAGTTGCTCACTTCCAAATCAAAGTCTCATGTGACACCACTGGATTGGCCATGTCCTAGCTATAAGGGAGACTGGAAATTGAACTTTTCTGGATTCTACCTTAGGGAGGTCAGGCTCACAAGTCTGGAGAGTTTCTAAACATAACAATAGTATTTTAAAAAATCCTGGGAATAATAAATGCCCACCACAACAGGCCTGTGGTCTGCAGCCATTGCAGAGCCGGCTCCCTCCAGTGTTAAGGTGGGCCACGCTGGAGAAGTCAGGTCAATGGAAAGATGAATCCTGACCTGGGAGGATGTGAGCCTCCAACCAGATAGGCCAGATGGGTCACTCATGGAAAGCACCCAGGTGTCCAGTGGGGGGTTTCTGAGCTTGGAAGCTGGTTGGCTCTGCTTCCTGAGGCTTCCCCTGCTCTGTCCTATCCAGGTCCACCTCTTCTTTCAATCCTAAAGGAGATCACCAGGCTAGGTCATGGGACCCATTTAGCAGCTATCTCGAGCACCTTCCAAAATGGAACCAACGCTCAAAGGCTGAACATTAATCTCCTTGTGTGTCAGACTCTGCTGACAGCTCCCACAGAAGACTTCCCTAGTGCTTAGAAAAACACTACTCTAACTGCCGTGACCATAATGAATTGAGGTTCTATGTGTATCATTCTTAGAAAGAGGTCACATTCAAGAAGCAAAGGTCAGGAGCCAGAAGAAAGCTGAAAGGCTTGAATTTCATAGTAGACTTGAATTTCTTGGCAATTGTGGAGATCATCAAACTACTTAGTCCATGTGAGCACTTATTAAACCGCATTTCCACTGTCCACTCCCACTTAGCCCAGTGTTGATGGGCTAAGCCCTCTGTTCTCCAAAGCCCCTTGAAAAAATGCCCTGACTCCTGCCTATTCCTGATGACGCTCTGTTCTACTGCTGTGAGTACTTCCTCTTGAGAACCCAGTGGTTCTTAAACTTTAGCCTATATCAGAATCACCTGAGGGGCTGTTAAAACACAGATTGTGAGACCCACATCCAGAGTTTCTGATCCAGCAGGTCTGAGGTAGGGCTTGACAATTTGCATTTCCAGAAAGGTCTCAGGTGTGGCTGTTGCTGCCGGTCTGGAGACAATAGTTTAAGAACCACTGCTCTAGAGATTCTAACTGAGGACAGTCTCTGGGCACCACAGTCCCTGTTTGTGACCCTTGGGCCTGGGCAATAATTAACTTCTCAGGAGGCAGAGCACAATCATAGATTTCAGCAACACGAGCTTTGATTTACTTTTTCTCTCAGACCAATGTCTTAGGAACAGGAGACAAAAAGATACCAGAGGAAATCAGCCTGTAGATGTCCATTTAGTCTCAATCAAAGTATTAGACCATCTCTGCATCAATTAGGATTTGAGATCAGTGGGCTATAATGAAAAACTCCAATAAAAAGTGGCTTAAAGAAGACAGTTTATTTCTCTCATATCAAGTTCAGAGGTAGATAATCCAGAACTATTATTATGGTTTCATGGGCTCTCTAAGGACCCAATTGTCTTTTTGCTCCTCCATCCTCGGCAGGTTTGTTCCAGTCCCAAGGTCCAAGATGGCTCCTGGAGCTCTGGATTTTACTAGAATTAGGGGGAAAAGGGAGAAGGCAAAAGATGTCTTCTTCTTTAGTCGTCCTCTTTTAAGAAGCCTTATATCTGCTTACATTTCATTGGCCAACATTGAGTCACATGGCTACACCTCACTGAAAGGCAGGCAATGCAGTGCATGTTAATAGCATTGGAAGGAGAGAATGGATATTGACTGGCAAACAGTACTTTGTGTCATAATATCAAACCCCCTAATCTTTGGGCAATCCCACAGTGGCCGCTGGGCGTGTGCAAAACAATAGGTTGAGTGGCTGCCCCAGTAAAATGCCTCATTTTACAATATTGGGAACAAAGTAGGGCATGCAGTCTCCAACCTGGACCATAGAATGACTCTGAAGAGTCCCCCGATCAGAACTGGGGAAACTGCTTACTCCCACCCATTAAACCTACTAGTTTCAGGGGATGAGGGCATGTCTGCATCATTTCTGGTTTCTTCCATCCTTGGTGCTATCTCATGGCTGCATTTCCTGAGTGAATTCTGTGCCTTTGGTGGCTTCTACGCTAATTAATCTCTTTTTAATTTGAATAAAGCTCTGAGTAGTGCTGTAGTTTTTTGGGGGGAGGGGGTGGGCAGGGGAGGGAATGAGGTCTTGAAATTTCTGATTGTCAGTTACTCTCAAATGAACTCAATTTAGATGCTTCTGAGTCTCCCAGCTCTGTTAGACTGTCCCCTTGTGGATGGCGCATTGCTATAGCTCTGGTGTGAACATAGAGCGGCCCCACCCCCATCATTTCTGGATGCAAGATTATGAATTCTGTGTGTGAAATTCAGTCACCAAGGGCTCTCCCATATGCTCATTCTAGGCCATAGAGGCAGTCCTTAGCAGATGACAGACTTGTACAGAACTACCATGTATATCTATTCCCACTCACACAGACTCTCCGGTGGGGATTTGGGAGTGACACCTCAGCTTTAGTCAGCATTTCTTCCAACCCACAAGGAAGGGCCTTTGTTCTGCTCCTCAGGGCTCTTTAGAGGCTCAGTCACTGTCCTCTCTCTTTCCATTTCAGAGAGCCCTCACCCCAATCTCTTCTTTGCCCCTGGTCTTGACTCAGGCATGGCTTGGGGGTCAGTGTTTTCCTTGAGCTCATCACACTCTTAGTGTCCTTATGTCTCGAAGGTCCCCAGCACTTGGGAGTCATCTGTACTGTTCTCCTCAACCCTTTTCTCTTTAGACACCCTCTCCATGGGCAAAAACATTAAACATTCCTAAAGCATTAGCCGTGACTTCAGTTGATAAACCCATCTCATCATCCCCGGGCACAATCCATTGGCTAGTGCGGTAAGAACCATGGAGAGAGGCAAGTGCACTCCGAGTCCAGCACCACAGACAGTTCCCAGACACTGCACCTACTGGAGAGTCTGTGTGGCCCGTGTATCTGAGTGCATCTGACGTGGACAAGAGCACATCTAGGTCTTATGGGATGTGAAACTGAGACCACTCAGGGGAATCCTTTTTAATACAAAAACGCAAAATTTTAAATTCAAAATTAGGTATAAATTTTTTTTTTTAAAGAATGAATGAGAAAAGTTGACAACTATCATAAACACGACAAAATCCAGAAAAACAACATAGTATTAGTATTAATTACTCTCTGATACTTTTTGCCTACTTTTTTTTGGTTGCATGCTCTTTGATCATCTTCTTATTGGGCAAGAATTTTTATGTCTTTCTCTATACATATAATGGAAACATAATTTAGTCACATGGTTAATCAAAATGTGTGTTTTATTATTGAGCATTTGGACTCAGCACCAATGAGGACAGAATCCTCCAGTGAAAATTTGACACACCTGGTGACAGGAACACTGTTGTCCACAGACCAGCACCTGGCTCCACACTTGTCCGACGTTGTTTCTCCAGCATTACGCACACTGCTAGGCGCTGTAGGATGTTTCATCACTTTATAATATGATGTGATCTCTGGCCCTCTCTCTGCCTTTGTACATAAGGCTGAATGGACAATGGGCGTATTCCTGGATGGCTAGTAATAATACAGTTATATGACGAATCAATGGCACACCGCTCATTGTAACCCACTGAACCCAAACTGAATGCATATGTAACTTAACCTCCCCTTGCCCCAAAATGTTCGTGGCAGTTTACTACTACCCAATATGTGGGAAGATACGATAGAGGAAATGTTAGGATGCATTCACATCACAAGCCAAGAAGTACTTACAACGGGCCTGGACACAGGCACAGTCACTTAACCCCAGGCTATGTCTGGGAATTGAGAGCCGATTCCTCCCACAGCCAAAATGTACATCACATCAGCAAGTTCCCCGAGTTTGATTTCTTTAACCCCAAATTCAGTGTGTGGGGCTGCACCACCCTCTGCTGGTCATTTGGTTGTTAACAGACACAGCCCGAGCTCCCTTCTGGAAATCGCAGAAGTTCTTCCCAGCCCAGAATTTTCTGCCAGCCAGGCTTGTTTCCACACAATGACTCATGAAGGAGATAATGAGGGGCAAGAGCAAGTTAAAATATTTACTATAATTAACATAGGGAGGAAAAAAACTATATCTTAAATGGCTTGTAGAAAGAACGTGACCTACAGAGAGTTTTGCAGTGGTTTAATCCTTTGTATTTCCTACTGATAAAGCACGTATTTATATTTGTATTCTGATCATACAGAAAATTGATTTCTTGGGAGCACACAAATATAAAAAACATGTTTTTGATGCCATTAAGGAAGTGAATATGTGTGTAGGAATTTCCACACTTAATTGTGAATGTTAATTGCTCATCCATCCATTTATTCATTCCCCAGATTTTCAATGAGATATTTACTAAGTCCTCCATCCAATGCTTTGGAGGACACAAAAGTGAAAGCGATCAGCATCTTGGTATTAAGAAATTTTATTGTTTGCAGGGAAGTTGTTAAATACTCTAACACATTGACTGCCACACTAGGAAAAGAATTTTTTCCTCGGGGCCGTGGTGTTTTATTGCAAAAATAGAATAAAAACTTTGAAGACAAAATGATCCTTTCTAATTCAATGAAAAATTTGTTATTTTTTATTGTTTTCTGTGCGTGAGTTATATGCAACTTGAAAAATCGTTTATGTAGCTCAAGGTGAAGAGACATGTGAGTAACATATGCTTCACAAGGCCCTGGGCTCAAAACTAGAGTGAGTTAAATACAACTCACGTGGCAGTTAATGTGCTGAAAGAAGACAAACGGGAAAATGTGCCCTAGCAGGAGCTGTTAGTGCCCATGCCAGGCTCCTTCACTTTTCATCGGCTGTAGGCTGGGCTGCTAATGGCTTATGCCTGCCGCCTTCTCCAGACAACTGCTGACGGGTACCTGGGGAAGGCGGGTAACACCACCCTTCCCTCCACCCTTCCCATCAGTATGGCCCATAGCCAATGACTGACAGATGCAGGGGTAATACCGCCCAGACACCTTGCCTCTGGGTGGGGCAACCTCTGTGGTGCGCACCAGCGCCTCCTGCTGGATCAGGGTAAGATTGTGTCTGCCGAAACAACATCTTCACCCAGCTCTTCCCTCCATCCCTCCCTTCACGCCTCACTCCCTACCACGCCTACCTTGTCTCCCCAGGGCACTCGCTCGTCAGTTGCCAGCTCATGAATCTCCATGTCAGGCCCTGCTGCTACAGAATGAAGACAAAAACATGTACCATCAATGAGGCCCAGAAAAGATGAAGTCCAGTTTCAGGATCAGGGAACACTTGCCTTGAAGGCCAGGTTAGATCTGGGCATATAAGAGCTATTCATTCATTTCACAAACACATATTGACTGAGCACCTTCAATAAACTGAGCACTCTTCCAGGCCCTGGGGACACAGTAGCAGATATGACAGTTGTGTTATTACTGGAACTTATATTCTAGTGGGGAGGGACAGAAACAGGAAACCAGTAATGGACAATAAGATGAATTCAGTTAAGTTCTATAGTGAAAATAAAATATGGCAACCAGTTAATGCCACCAGCTCCTCTTGCCTACAATTCTACCCTTGGAAAACCAGGCGATCTGTTTATTCAGTTATAACTATTGGAACCTTTCTCCTAATAGTTATAATTCTTTACCTCCAATGGTCAGGATTTCAGTCAGTGTCAGCTCCCATTGAGTTCTCACTGGGGATACTCCTTGTAAACCATGGCATGGACCACCAAACCTTCTTCAAACACTTCCACAGCCCGCATTTGGGATCTTGGACATTCTCTGGGCTTTCCAAATAACATTAAAATTTTAAAGCATTTCATTTAGGCTCCAGACTCAGAGCAGAGAGGCCATCCAAAGGAACCAGGGATGCTGGCCTTCCTTGCTAGTTGTTACTGAAAGAAACCCCCAGGCTTTGGGGATAGCCACGCCTGTGCAAGAGCCTCAGTGCTTATGAAATCTGACCCAGCTCCTAGCTCTGGGAGACAGATTTGACCATTTCCTCCTGTCTTCTTGCCAGCCAACTCACAATAAAACTTTTCTCACTGCAAATACCTGGTGCCTCGGTGTATGGATTTCCACTGTGCATGGGCAGATGGACCCAGTTGGATCCATTGAAACTCTCTTCTACATAGTAGCTGACATTAAGAAGTAGATGCTTATACCTATGTTAGAGTAGGAGACAGGGCTGAGAACGGATGCAGGGACTTGAAGATTGGGTGCAGGTGTTAAAGTGAACAACCCTTTAGAAGCCATAATAACTAGAGGGGCTGATAACCGCAGGCAAGCATTGGCTTCCACTGGCTTATTAGCTATCTCTGTCATCTTACATGAACTTTGGCTAGTTACGATATCATTTACATTGTGGTTTTAACATTTCTCCACCCTTGAAATCACCATGACAGTTCTGAGACAACCATATAAAGTATAAAAATGGGAGGGAACTCAATTCCAGGAATTACAACCCGAATTCTTAGTAAAAGCCAACCCCGTAGCCCTGAATATTCCTCCCCTTAGTTAGTAAGACTTCAAAAACCAAAAACCACTTCCTCCCAATGCAGCTGCTTTTTTCAAGCCTACCCACTCTCTCTCTTGAGAGTGTACTTTTGCTTTCAATAATAAAAAAAAAAAGCTGTCGCTGATTGGCTTACGTGGTGCACCTTGAAATTCTTTTCCCAACCATCACCAAGAACCTGGAAAAACTTCCACTCAGAGGCCACTAATGCCTACACACCTTCTCACCTCAATACAGCAGCTGCAAAGCAAGTTCTACACTGATGTGCCAACCACTCGAAGACCAATAGCAGCGCTGTGGTCACTGACATGATTATCTAAACATATGAACAAATCTCAGGAAAGTTCTTGACAAGAAAGAGTTTAATCCTCCCTTGACTGACAAAGCAGTTACACCCCTGGGTAAATGCAATGGATTTTGAAACTATGTCCCAAATACTTTGTGTTTAAGTATAAACAAGAGTTGTATTCTTGGTCTAGGTTTAAATATAAAGTCACACTTGGCCCAGGCTTTAAGTAAAAACCTACATGTTTTTGCCTACATGAAGGTCTGTTAGGATGTGGGAAAGTTGTGCAGGATGTGGGACAATTCCCCACAGTGTGGCCCTGCCCTGCATATTGCAGGATGTCTACTGTCCCTGGGCCCTGCCTAGTAAATGACAGTCACACCCTAGCCCCAATTGTTGTGATGGTCAAAAATGCCCCCACAGTTGCTCTTAGAAGCTGGTTTTTCCTTCCTTGAAAAGCGCTGAAGCCTTTTTGAAGAAGGATGCTATCCTATGCTTCTTCTGTGTGGCCCATAGCACCCAAGCACAGAGTTGGGTTAAAAGTACCTTCCTGACTCTGTTAAGCCATTTTTTTTTAAAGCAGATCTATGAGGCTGAGTTTGTCTCATCAACACATGCTGAAGGATTGTTCCTACGGTCTGATCCTCCAGGACTCTCTCTCTGATGGTGGACCTGGGGCCCATGACATAGGGTAGCACTGTGGTTATGTAGAGGGTTGGATACACAAAGATGTTTGAAGGCACTGGGCCAGTGCCTTCACATGCCATGGATATTTCCTGGGCATCCCTAATTTTCCTCACTTGGTTGTCATAGCTTACCCGACAAGCCTTGCCCTACCTCCTATGAGAATCTCTGGGGTTCCCAGCTCAACTCAGTGCCTTCATGTTATTCCCAGTTTTGGAAGCCCAGGCTTGACTCAAAAGCTGGTGGTACATTGGTCGGGGTGGGTTCCACTGAGGACAGCTGTCCATGGGGAATGGGAGCACACGGCAGGCAGCACATATTCTTAGCTGCTTCTGGAAAGGATGGTATTCCCAGATTCTTGTGGCCCTCTGTGCTCTCTTCCTCCCCAATCCATCATTCACCATACCTGGCTGACCTCAAGCTTGGTCCTGGAGGGGTTTCCCTCATTCCTTGCTCTCCATGGCTTCATCTGAGAGCAAGATTCAGGGGGATTCTCTTCCACCAGCAGTTTACTTCCTGTTGGCATTGCTTGGGGAGTCAGGGGAGGGTCTTGGGGATAAATAATCTCTGGTCTGCATTTGACAGTTTTAGGGATTTTCTAAAAGGCTGATTGACAATCTGATTCTCAGGAACTCTGCTCTACTTTCTAATTCCAGAACTCATGTTCCATTGTGGTCCTTGAATTGGCATCCTGCCCTTACAGTTTCTGTTTCTTAGCATATCCTAGGTCTCAGCTAGGTGGCTACTTTCCTGACCTCTGCTTCTGAAGGTTAAACAATAGAAGGAGGAGGGTGGAAGCCATCTGTTCCTTGCCCCCAGACCTCATTTCTGGCACTCCATGATGCAAAGAGGCATTATCTCTTTGGGAAGGGAAGATCTCATTTCCCCCATTTCTTTGATTCCTCTCTGGCTCCAGTCTTATTTCCTGTCATGTTTTCACCTTCTGCCTCTGTTCATACAAACTTTAGCTTGAATCGAACTTCTGAAATTTGCTTCTGCAATTCTGCAAGATGTTCAGTTCTCTGATTCTTGAATTCTAGACCTTCCTAACAAGGTTGAATACTGTTTCCATTCTCATTTCAGGTAGGCCTGCTTGAATCAAACCATATGGACTTCATAAAGAAGCTTACTAGAGTAAAAAGAAATAGGAGAGACTAAACTATAGTGTTTAGGGATATACACTATCATAAAACTTTAAAGAAATTAAGGAAGTGATTACAAAAAAAGTCAGGATTGTGGTTAATTTTAGGGGCAGAAACAGGAATGTGACTGGATGGTACATGAAGAGGCTTCTGAAGTGGCTAGGAAAGTTCTATTTCTTGACTTGTGTGCTGGCTACAAGGGTATTTAGCTTATAATAATTCATTAAAGATATACATTTTGTGTATAGTTCATATATATAAATTAATTTTATAGTAAAAAGTTAAATGATACAAACAAAAAGCAGAGATTGTTGGACTGGTCTAAAAATATGATCCAACTTTAGATTCTAAGAAAGAAGGTCAAAAGTAAAATAATGAAAAAAAGGTATATCATACAAATAGTAATCACAAGAAAGATGAAGTGGCTATACTAATATCAGACAATATAGAAAGAGGGATATTTTATACTGATAAAAGGATCAGTGCATCCAGAGGATATAAAAATTATAAACATATACCAACCTAATACCAAAACACCAAAATACATGAACCCAAACTGACAGAAATGCAAGGAGAAACAGAGAATTCAACAATAATAGTTTGATACTTTAATACTCTACTTTTAATAATATATAGAGCAACTAGATAGAAGGTCAGTAAAAAAATAGAAGACTTGCATAAACTATAAACCAATTAGACCTAACAACATTGATAGAACATACCACCCAAGAACAGAATATACATTATTCTCAAGCGCACATGAAACATTCCCCAAGACAGATCATATGCTAATCCACAAAATAAATTTCAATAATCAAAACAGATTGGAATAATACGAAGTGTGCTTGCTGTTCAGCCACAATGGAATAAAATTAGCAGAATGGAAAATCAATAACAGGATGGCACAATAGCATAATGGAAAATCAATAGCAGACAAAAAATTGGGAGACTCACAGATTCGTGGCAATACTCCTAAATAACCAATGGGTCAAAGAAGAAATCAAAAGAGAAGTCAGAAACTATTTTGAGATGAATGAAAATAATGACCAACATACCAAAACTCGTAAGACACAGGTAAAGCAAAGTTTAGAGGAGAATTTATAGTTGTAAATGCCCATATTAAGAAAGAAAAAAGATTAAAAACTTGTACATGAATGTTTCAAAAAGCATTATTTATAATAGCCAAAGAGTAGAAACAACCCAAATGCTAACAACTAACAGATAGATAAACAAATGCCATATATCCATATAATAGAATATTATTTATCCAGAAAAAGAAATGAAATAATGATACATCCAAAAGCATGGATGAACCTTGAAAATACTATGCTAAGTAACCATATATTGCATGGTTCCATTCATAAAACATCCAGAACAGAGAAATCTATAGAGACAGAAAGTAGAATGGTGGTTACTTAGGGCTGAGAGAGGGAGGGTGGGGAGCGGATAAATGGATGATAGCTAAAGGGTGTGAGGTTTCTTTTTGAGGTGATGAAAATGTTCTAAAATTGACAGTGGTGATAGTTGCAAATATCTGTGAATATACTAAAAAGGATTGAATTGTATACTTTAAATGGGTGACTTGGTTGGTATGTGGATATGTATAAAGTTGTTTTTTAAAAAGTTAAAAAATGTTGAGAAACATTGCTATAGTACATACATTGCTTTGAGTACATACATACGAGCCAGACATAGTTGAAAGGATCTGTTAATTCAGGTTGAACCAATGATAATAATATTAAACATCGAAAGTTTAGTTTTTCTTATCTTTATCAAACTTGAACTGTATTTTATATGAATACTATCATAGAATAAACTCTATCTTTTATGTTTAATCTGTCTTCAGCATTTTTTATATTTCAATTTAGTTTTTAAAAATTGCTATTTTAAAAGTCTGTATACAGTTTTAAGGAGTGAATGTGCTAAGCTTTATGTAATAATTCTCCCTACTCCCTGTAAGGAACTGTCAAACCATTTTCCACAGTGGTTGTACCATGTTGCATATTCACCTTAAATGTATGAAAGTTCCAGTTGCTCTACATCCTCATCAGTGCTTCGTATTGTCAGTTCTTTTAAAGCTGTTCTAATAGGTGGGTAGTGATATCTCATTGTAGTTTTAATCTGAATTTTCATAAATATGCTGATGAATGTCTTTTCATATGTTTGTATGCTATTTATATCTTTCCTTTGGTTAAATGTCTGTTCATATCTTTTGCCCATTTTTCTAAAAATAAGGTTATTTGATTTCTTATTGAGTAGTGAGTTTTTAAAAAAATATATACCTCATACAAGTCTTTTATCAAATCAAATATGTGATTTACAAATATTTCCCCCAGTATGTTTAGAAGAACTGAGATTTTTAATTTTTATGCAGTCCAATTTGTTAATTTTTTTGCTAATTTTGTTTTAGGAGACTATTTTTGTGCAGTAGGAAATAGGGAGATATTGAAGAATTCTGAGCAGAAGAGCAACATATTGAAAGAGACATTGAAACAAAAATTGGTCCAGTTGCAGACAATACAAATTGATGCAGAAATAAATCTAGAGTAAAAAATATCAGCTGTTACAATGAATTAGATGTGAAATAAATTAGGATTTAGGTAAGTATGGTAACAATTGGAATTACAGCTTATTAAAACATTCTCTCTCTGCTGAACTAGAATGTACTAATGATTGAACAGACTTTTAGGGTTAGATGACTCCAGAAGAAAATCATGAGGCCTCTGACTGGCACAGGAGGCCCAATCTCCCCAATCTTATCTGGCCTGTCCCTCAAATGTGCTTCTTTTTCTTGTATCCATAGTTTCCTATTCAGTTAGGAAGTATAAATTTCCTAGGATGCAATGTAGCCATAATGCTTATAATTGTTATCTGTTGATATATCAAAAACCATTCCAAAACTTAGGGTCTTAAAATAACCATTATTTACATAGGTTCAGATTCTGAAGATTGACCATTTGGGCTGGATGATTCTTCTGGTTTCTTCTGAGTTCTCTCATGCAGCTATGGATGGCTTTGCTGATCTTGGCTGAGCTCTCTCAGATGCCTGGCTGCCTTGACTAGGATGGCTTGTCTCTGCTCCATGTCTTCTTGTGTGCTCTGCAGACGGGTCTGGGGTTATTTGCTCAGCAAGTAGCAGGGTTCCAAGAGAGCTGAAACATGCAAGGCCTGTTGAGGCAGAGGCTCAGAATTGGCAAATGTCTTCTATGGTACTTTATTGGACAAAATAAATTAAAGGCAGCCCAGATTCGAGGAGAGTATAAAGAGTTAAGAATAATTGTGGCCATTTTTGCAAACAATGTATTTCAATGCCTATCTTCTCACCTGGGATATGGTCATTTTTGTGGCATGCCTTAGAAAGAAAAGCATCCTAGAGACCCCTCTTCTGGGAGTTGATGATGAAGGAATTATTTTTAAGACAAACTGTCATTAAATTCATTGCTGAAGGATCTGGGGGGCCTTAAAAATGAACCACAATTTGGATGTAAAGTGGAAATCCCAACTCCTGTTATTTGCTTCCCACGAGGATAAGAAACAGCGGCGTTATCAAGTGCTGTACTTTACTACAAGTATTAACCAACAACAGTTGACCCTCTCTGGGATTTTCCATTTAGTTATTTCCTGGAAGCTATTCCCCTAATTTTCAACAGTGCTGTTATCTATGAGATTATCTTTCTTTTAGCTGTGCTGGGTTTTCAGGCGCATTAATATAGCTTAATATCTCTTCCCGTTGCTTCTCTAATTAAAAGCTTGTTGGATTTCCAAAGAAGAAATAATATATGCAAGTACTGGTAATAAAGACTGCTAATGATCAGGAGAAAACCACAGCAAGGAGCAACATCCACCAGACCTGAGGGATCTTCTGATCAGGCAAAGAAAAAGATGCAAGGGTCTGGAGAGCATTGAGGGGCAGTGACCCAGCTCTGAGAAGCCAACCTTGGCCAGAAGGGCTGCTGCAGAGGGAGGATCGCCAGCGGCTACAGTTCATGCTCCCTGCTCCCGGCTGGATGCATGCATGCTGGGTCCCAGAAGAAGGGCTCACGTTTGTCTTTCCAATCACCCCTCCTCTCCTTTCCTCCTTCCCCAAGTCTCCCATCCCATTTCTCCAGGCTGCCTTTGCCCCCTTCGGTCCTCACTGCAGGAACCGGTCCACCAGTTATGAGAATCCGCCACGAGATGGCACCAGCGGTTCGGATTACAGCGCTTTCCCGGCTCCGCAGGCCCGGGGCGAGGGACCACGGGGACTGAAGACAGTCACTCCTCTCTGCCGCCTCCATCCTTCTCTCTCCCACCTCTCCATCTTCCCACCCCATCCCCGCCCCATCTAAAACTAGATTCCTTCCAGCAGCGCTTTCTGCGCGATTTTGAAAGTGGAGGAAACCTGTGTGTGTGTTTGACGTGGGCGGTGGAGTGGGGATAGAGGAGGGCGATTGTGGGTGGGGCGAGAACTTCAGGCGGCCCCTGCAGGGCTCAGGTTTAGCGCCAGGAGGGCACAGCAGCAGCTGCCTGCTCTGCTCACATCCCCAGCCCCAGCCTCTCTGGAGCATCGCCGCCCGGCCTGGTGCAGACACCTGGAACCACGACTGCAGAAACGGACTCCGGCCATCCTCTCCCACCCAATCCACTCTTCTTTTTATGGCTCCATCTTCGTCTGTGACACCCTAAAAAGCCCGATCATTTCCAGAAGCTAAAACCCCGCCTGCTTTCTCTCGCCCCTTATCCAGCCTGCTACGTGATGTCGCCCCACGCCCTGTCTGCCCTGAGCGCTCCTTTCCTCTCCGTGCGCGCTGGATGGCGCTCCACTGCTGGGTCACCTGTTTGCTTGATGACACGAGCCCTAGTACTGGCATTGGGGACACAGCAGTGATGTCCAAGTGAACTTTTAAGGATGAGTGGAAGTTAGCCAGGAAAATGGAAGCAAAAGTATTCCTGGTAGAGCAGCGGTTCTCGACTAGGGGTGATTTTGCCCCACGGGGGACATTTGGCAATGTCCGTAGACATTTTTGGTTGTTACAACCTGGAGAGGGAGGCGAGTTTGCTCCTGGCGTCTGATGGGTACAGGCCAAGCATGCTGCTAAATATCCTATAATGACCAGGATGCCTCCTCCAACAAATACTTATTTAGCCCCCAAATATTAATAGTGCTGAGCTTGAGAAGCCGGTGATAGAGTAGGCAGCAGAGAGAACAGGGCTTTTTTGAGGAGCTGCTTGGAAGTGGAAGAGTTATTAAAATGGGAAGGCGCCATGGGAGATGTGGGTAGAGACTGGAGCGGGCAGGGCTGCACTCAGGAGTTTGGGCTCCCTCCTAAGGGCCACTGAGAGCTATTGGTGGGACCTATGGAGCTTTATAAATATTTGGTGACGGAATAGGCACCATTTGCCTCACTGGTTTGAATTAGGTCTTCTTTTCCAGATCTCTGTAGAGATTGCTATGCTATGATCCTTCTGAAGTAAACTAGAAGTATAATATTCATTTATTTCATAAACAAATAAAATAATTGAACTTACACACCAAAGCACTGTTCTAAGATTTTCATAAAGATTTTATCTTTCATCTTCCCAAAAGCCATATGTAGTAGAGACCTTTTTGGTTTTGTTTTTAAATCCTTATTTTTTCAGATAAGGACACAGAAGCTCGGGGAGGATAAGTAACTTCCCAAACCTCACACAGCAGTGAGGAATAAGGTCAAGATTTTAATCTGGAGCTGCAAGATATCAGAGCCCAAGTTCTTTAACCATATACTGTACTGTTATTATGTTATTTTGTAATATTTTCAAAGAGTAATGGAAAGCAATAATCACTCACCTTTTATATGTCCAGTAGCCTCAAAAATAGAACTTAGATTTAATGCACTTTCTTAAAACTTTGTGTATTTATTTTCAAATAGTATAATCCAATATTTTGAAAGAGTTTGAAAAAACCATACATTACAAATACTTATGATCATAAAAAATAATAAAAAAGCATTAAATTAAAAAGTTAGGAAAAAAACCAATAAACCTAAGAAAAGCAGAAAAATATAATACAAGCAGAAATTTATCAACTAGAAAATGGAAGAATTTTCATAGAAACTCTAAATAAATGCATGAGTTTGTCATTTGAAAAATTAGAGAAATATATCAAATAGTAGGTAATCTAATTTTTAAAAAGAAAAACATAAAATCACATATTAGAAATGATAATGTAGAGCTAATTGTAAAATCAGAGGAAATTAAAAGAACCAAAAACCCCATAATTTTTTCTCAATACTATACAAATACATTTGGGCACCTATGTGAAATCAGTTGATGTTATAGGAAAATATGAAGTAACAAAACTGACCCTAAAAGAATAAAAAGATATATAGACCAAATACAATAAAAGAAATAGAGAAATTTGCCAAAGAGCTACTGCCAGGGTCCATAAAAAGCACCAAGCCTAGATTATTTTAGAAAAATATTTTAGCATATATTTGATGAATATGCAACTCCAATGCTGTTTAAACTTCTAAAGAATAAAATGAAAAAATGGAACTCTTCCACATTTGTTTTATGATGTGAAAAATGGGTTAATATCAAGCCTGTCAATGATAAAATAAAAAATAAAAAATTATATAGACCAATCTTTATTTTTATTATTGATATAAAAAATTGTGAAAAGAATTCAGTAGCAGATTAATGCAAATAACATTCCATTACTAAAGTGTTTATTCTAATACAACAGAATTCTATAATTATTCTAATAATGTTAAAGTTGTTCGATATTAAGAAATGCGAAGGTTAATTATATGTGTCAACTTAGCTGGGCTCGGTGCCCTGATAGTTGGTTAAACATTATTCTGTGTGTTTCTGTATGGGTGCTTTTGGATGAGATTAACATTTAAATTGGTGAACTTTGAGGAAAGCAGATGGCCTTCCATAATGTGGGTGGGCCTCATCCAATCAGTTGAAGGCCTGAATAGAACAGAAAGACCAACCCTCCCCCAAGTAAGAGAGAACTCTCCAACAGCCAGCCTTTGGACTTGAACTGGAATATTACCTCTTCCTTGGCCTCTAGCCTGACAGTCCATCCTGCAGATTTTGGACTTGTCAGACTCCATAATCCAATTCTTTATAATAAAACTCTCTCTATAGATATATGTGTGTGTATAGACACACACACACATCCTGTTGATTCTGTTTCTCTGGAGAACCCTAATTCAGGAAGTTTATTAATGTAATTAATCTTATTAGTATGTCAAAAGTAGAAAATCTTGATAGAATCAAAAATTGATTCTTCATCAAAAAATCCTACTAAAATAAAATAAAACACTTTATTAACATGTGAAAATATATTTGTATCACCCCCAAAAAAGGCTTCATGATTAATGTGAAAACAGTAGGAACTCTTCCATGAAAGCTGGGAACAGGGCAAGGCTGGCCTCTATCACCATTTAAAAAACATTATTTAGAAAGTGTTACCTAATAAAATTTGACAGGAAAAAAATGACAAATATAAAAATCATATGGGTGGAGGTAAAATTATCATCATTTACACATGATTTCATTGTTTCACTGGAATAATTTCTAGAAAAGAAACAATATTCTGAATAATAAATATACAGGGTGTCCCAAAAGTTGCCATACATAGGGAAAATGGGAAATTGTAGCTAAATGTACCTTTATTTACAAAATATTCATTATAAAATCTTACAAAATTTTTCCTTTGTATGGAGACTTTTGGGACACCCTGTATTATAAAACTACAGTAATTAAGATGGACTGGTACTGGTCCACAAACTAATCAATGCAACAACATAGAATGTAAAGAAACAAACCCAATGTGCATAAAAACTTAGTATATTTTAAATGAGGCATTACAAATTACTGGGAGAAAATGGGTTAGGATATTGGTATTGGGACAATTGGGTATTCATGTAGGGGACAAAGAACAAGTTTGGGTCCCTCTTTCACATTTTATACTGTAATAAATTAGTTTGATTAAATATTAATATTTGAGTGACAAAACTGCAGAAAATTATGAAATAATTCTGTTGTATATCCTTAGAGTGTCATTTTTAAGAGTGAACAAAAGCCGGTATCCATAATGGAAAATATAGGTGAATGCAATTACATAACAACAATACATTTTCATATGGCAAAGTAATAAACACAGAAACAACGACTAAAGTGAGAAAAATTTTGCAGTTCAAATCACAAAATTTTACTATATAGTAGGCTAATTTCTTTACTATATAAACTACTTCTACAAATTAGTAAGAAAAGACCAAATAACCCAATAGAGAATAGACTAAGGATATGATCAGTGGTTCATAAACAAGGAAACAGAATGGAGAAGATAACAAGGAACAAGATTAACTTTCCTGCCCTTGCATTGCTCACCTGCTACTGAGGTTAGAAAAGAAGATTCTTCCGATGAGTGTTCTTCACCTGCTGCTTGTTTTTCTTATGTCTTTATTCTCTTTCTCATGATAGTTTTCTCCCTTCCTCCTCCTTCTACTTTTCTTACTCTTTAATTGTGATATAAATAACTTGCAGCAAAATGCACAGATCTTGTATTCATTATGCATATCAACCGCGAAGCTATATTAGGAAGTGCCCATCTGTTCTCCAAAGTGATTGTACTATTTTATCAGCAACACATGAAATTTCTAGTTGCTCCACATCCTTGTCACCATTTAATGTTGTCAGCCCTTTTGATTTTAACAATTCCAGTGTGTTTGAAATAGTATTTTACTATAGTTTTAATTTGCATTTCCCTGATGACTAATATGGTTGAGCACATTTTCATGAGTCCGTTAGTCACTCCTGTATCTTCTTTGAAGTGTCTGTTGAATTTTTGGCCCATTTAGAAATTGACTTGTTGATTGTCTTACTGTAATTTATATAAGATTTTTATATAGTCCAGATGAAAGTCCTTTGTCAGATATGTGTACTGCAAATATTTTACCCAGTCTGTGCCTTGTCCATTCATTTCCTTAATGTTCTTTTATAAGTAAAAAATTTAAATTTTGACCAAGTCCAATTTATCCTTTTTTTTTGGTCATGATTAGTTATTTTTTGTCCTGCCAAAGAAATATTTGCCCACTCAGAGTTGCAAAGATATTCTCCCATATTTTCTTCTAAATCTTTATTGTCTGGGTCTCATGTTTAAGTCTATCATATCTTTCAAACTAATTTTTATATATGGAGTGAGGACGTCAAAGCTCATTATTTTTCTTTTCAGGTACCTAGTCGTTCTGCTGATTCCTTTATAACTATTCATATTTTTTCTTATGTTTTAAAGAAGCATTTATTGAAATGTAGCAAAAACAACAGAAAAGTACATAAACCATAAATGTATATATTGATGAATTGTGATAGCCATGTAATCAGCACTCAGTCCATGTAAAAGAATATGACCAGCACCTTAGAAGCCACCTCTATGTCCTTTTGTGATAACTTCCCTTGCTCTTCTCTCCAGAAGAAGCTACAACTATGACTTTGAACATATGGATTTTTCAGACTCTTGCCATTTATATAAATAGAATCTTATGGTATATATTCTTTTATGTTTTGTTTATTTTTCTCAACACTATATACCAGGTCCATGTTGCATGTAGAAATAGTTTGTTCATTTTCATTGCTATGTAATATTTCTTTTTATAAATATACCATAACTTATTCATCTATTATATTGTTGATGAATATTTAGGTTGTTTCTAATTTGTGATTACTACAAATAATGCTGACATGAACATTCACGTGCATGTTTTTAGTGTGTATGCATGTACACATTTCTGTTGGGCATAGGCATAACAGTAGAATTCCTGGATCATGGAGTATGCATATGTTAAACTTCAAGAAATAGAGCAAATTCTATTTCAAAGTGTCTGTACAAATGCACACTCCCATCAGCAGCATACAAAATTTATAATTGTTTTATTTTCCTCACCAACACTTAGTATTATCAATCCTTTAAATGTTAGCTATCCTGTGGGTATGCAGTGACATATTTTATTATGGCTTTAATATTCATTCCTCTGTTGAATAATGACATTGGATATCTTTGTTATATGTTTACATGGACATTTGAATATTCTCTTTTGTCAAGTACCTTCTCAAATCTTTTATCTATTCTTCTGTTGAGTTTAAAGTCTTTCTTATATAGAATTAGAGCTGTTTTAAAAAAATATTTTCCAGAAACAAATCTCTTGGAAGTTATATACATTTGATAGTATCTTCCCCTCTATATGGCTTCCAATTTCACTCTGCTGGTGTAATCTTTTGATGAATAGAAGTGCTTAATATTAGTGTAGTCCAACTTACCAATCATTTCTTCTATGGTTAGTACTACTGGGGCTCTATTGAAGAGATCATAGTCCACCCTAAGTTCATGAGTATGTCCCCTATTTAAAATATTTAAAATAGCTAATATCTTTTTGATGTTTTTTTTAATCATTGACATTTAGGTTTTTGATTCATCTCAAATTAATACTCACATATGATGCGAAGTTGAGGCCAAAGTCTATTGCTTTCCATATGACTATTCAGTTGACCCAGCACCTTCCGCAGTGCTGCTGTATTCGTTTCCTGTTGTTGCTGTAACAAATTTCCACAAACTTGGTGACTTAAGCAACAGAAATTTATTATCTCAGAGTTCTAGAGGCCAAAGTCCAAGATTAGTATCACTGGGCTAACATCAGGTGTTGGTTTTCTGCACTCCCTCCAGAGGCTCTAGGGAGGATCCTTTCCTTGCTTCTTCCAGCCCTGGTGGCTGCCAGCATTCCCACTTGTAGCCACATCATTTTCTGCCTTCATCTTCATATTATCTTCCCCTCTGTGTGTAACCTCCCTTTGCCTCTATCTTTATTTTAATGTTTATTTATGCATTTTAATTGACAATTAAAAGTTGTATATATTTATCAGCACATGATATATTGTGTTGTATAATAAAGTTTAAAAGTTGTATATATTTATCAACACATGATATATTGTGTTGTATATAAAGTTGTATATATTTATCAACAATTTCAAAACATGTTGTTTTGAAATATGTATACATTGTGGAATGGCTAAATTGAGTTAATTAACATATGCATTACCCCACATATTTATCATTTTTTGTGATGATAACACTTTAAATCTACTCTCTCAATAATTTTCAAGAATATAAATACATTGTTATTAACTATAGTCACCATGTTGTACAGTTGCTCTCTTGAACTTATTCCTCCTATCTGAAATTGTGTATCCTTTGACCAATGTAGCCCCAATACCCCTTTGCCTCTCTCTTATAAGGACACTTTGATGGCATTTGAAGCCTGCCTGGACAATACAGGATAATCTTCTCATCTCGATGTTCTTAATAATGTTTGCAAAAACTTCACCATATAAGGTAACATTCACAGGTTCCGGGGATCAAAATATGATATCTTTGGAGGAACCATTTATCAGTTTATCATAGTCACCAACTGTCATACATCAAGTATCCATATATATGTGACTGGATTTATTTCTCTGAGTGATTGTTCCACCTTTTTTGTTCTCCTCTCTACCTCTTTAAATGACTAGGTTAGCTCACGAGCCTTGTCTTCAAGCTCTGAGATTCTTTCTCCTCTTTGGTTTAGTCTATTGCTAATGCTTTCTGCTGTGTTCTGAAATACCCTAAATGACTTTCATTTCTTTGAGTTCTATTATATTCTTTCTTATGTTGTCTATTTCTTTAGTGATTTTTTTCATTAATTTCCTGAAATATTTTTTGGCCTCTTTTTGTTGGTTTTCAACTTTCTCTTCAATTCCATTCATCTTATTTGCCATTCATATTCTGAATTCCATTTCTGTCATTGCAACAATTTCTTTGTAGTTTGGGTTTGCTACTGTGGCTCCATTGTGATCCCTTAGGAGTGTTGATCTGTTTTGATTGTTCATGTTGACAGGGTTCTTTTGCTGGTTTCTTCTCATCTGAAACCTCTTTTCTTGACTCAGGGCTAACAGGTTTGCAGGGCATGTGTTCTGTGCTGGGAACTCACCTGCTTAATTAGAAGAAGGGGAGGTCCCTAAATGGTGCTTTTTTAACCTATTCTGAAATGTTGATGTGGCAAGGGAAGGGCATGTGCCCTAGAAGCCTGTAATGCAGCTGTTCTGATTTGATCTGTTCACCTGTGATTGCCTCTGTTCAAGCCTGTGCTGGATGCTGTTTGTGCTGAGTGTTGAGCTGTTCACCAGATCGTTGTAGGGTGTTCTAGTCAGGAGCTGAACATGACCCTCTTCACTGAGGCTGGTGTTGTGGGGATTGCTCTGCCCAGGGTCTCCCCATAGAGGTGACAGTGGCAGCTAGGTGAGGCTATCCAGGCAGTGGTCATCAGTTCCCAGGATGTAGGTGTTTGCTCAAACCAGGTGCCAGTGTACTGGCAGCTTGAGACTGGGTGCTCCCTGGCAGGCGTTGTGCTTTGGAGCAGGTGGAGGATTCAGGGTGGGGTCTTGGGGCCCAGGTATGGTGCTGGAATCTCGGGGCGGTGTTCCAGGCCTGGAAGAAGCTCTGGAGACACAGAAGTGGAGGCTTGGGCTCTGGTGTGTGAGCCTCTGAGCCAAGACTGGGAGGAGCCAGAAGCAGGGCTTCTGAGCAGGGCCTCAGAGCCAGGAGCAGGGTGATGGGGGCAACGGATCCGACCTGGAAAGCAGGGTCAGGGCTGAGCAGGCAGCAGGCAGTCGGGACCTGGAGAGTGGAGTCAAGGCCAAGCTGGTGGCAGGCTGTTCCACAGGCTTGGGGACCAGATGCCAAGTCAAGTGGGTGGAAGTTGGTTCTAGCATCCAGGGACCACAGAGCCCTCCCCACACACCCCAGGACGCACTGAAGCAGTTGCCCAAAGTCTCCCAGGTCAGAGTCTGTATGCTCGGATCCTGCTGCACTGTTGGGGAGGGGCACTTGGCTTCCAGTCACCAGGTATAGCTTAGAGCAGCCTCCCCTTAGTCCCCTCCCTCCCCAGCACAGTGGGACAATATGAAGGCCACTGCCACAAAGCTGAGTCCCATGCTGATCTGGCACCATGCACCCAAGAGTTCAGGTTGGCTTTAGCTGCTGTCCAAACCCCACCACACCTTTTGTCTGGTGCAATGACTCTGCGTAGACTCCATGCAGGTCACCAATAGGTAGTAGCAGAGAGAGCCCTCTCACAACTCGGCCACAGTGCCCGCAGGGTGAGCATGGTGCCCCGGTGCTCTATCCTGCTAATCTTCCCCTCACATGCTTTGATATTATCAAATGTATTGCCCTGTAATCTTTTTTTTTTTTTATCCACATGGAGAGTCCCATGCTGCTTCTCTGTGGTTTTACAATGTTATTTCAGAGAATAACTGTCTGTAAATAGGCACCTGCTTCCTGTGTACTTTTCTTTCCTTGGGAGCTGCAGGTTAATGGGCTGCTTCTAATCTGACATTTTTCCCCTCCTGATGTCTCCCTCTGAAGGTGGCTTCAGGATAAATTAATTCTTCAGTGGCAGCAGCCAGATCCCCGGCCTATTCCCACTGGTGGCCACAGGGGAAACTTTCCTCAGGCAGAGAGGCATGCTTGCAACTTGCTTGGTGCCGATTTCCTTCCCTGCAGCAGCAGCGTGTCCATGGACCAGTGGTGCAAACTGGCGACGGTGGTGCTTGCTTGGGGCCGGGGCTGGGGCTGGAGCCAGGGTGCAGGCATGGGTGGCCTCACTCTATTTATGTTTTTAAAAATATTTCTCAGTAATGTTTAATAATTTTCTGTGAAGAGATAACATATTTTATTAGATTTATTTCTGATATTCAACTTTTTAATATTTTGTAAATGACATCATATTTAAAAATTTATTTTCTAATTATTGCTTGTCTAAAGAAATATAATTAATTTTTGCATAAAAACATTGTTGATTTATTTATTAAACATTATAAATTATAAGTTTATTGATTTTCTACACATAATCATGTCATCTGCAAATGTCAACTTATTAAAGTGAAAGTTTATAGTACTAATGGAAATTAGTACTTTTACTACTTCTTTGTTAATGCAAGGACCCTAGAGTTGTTTTCATGGATTTTAATTTTACATATCTATTAATCCCTATACACAATTGCTATTTTGATATATTCAATATTTTCTTAGGTTCACCCTCATATTTACCTTTCTTTTGCTCTTTCATTATTTCCATGATTAATCTGAGATCATTTTCCTCACCTTTGTTATTCTGTTTATTGCGGATCTGCTGCTAATGGATTCTCTCAGTTTTTCATAGCCTGAAATATGTTTTTTTTTAATTTCTAAAGAGTATTTTGCTGGGAAAGCTAATTTAGTAGTTGTTTTCTTTCAGCAGTTTGAAGATATTACTATTCCATTGTCTTCTGGATTCCATTATTTCCATTGAGAAGTAAGCTGTAATTCTTATTTTGCCTCTTTGAAGACAGTGTCTCCTTTTTCTTCTGGGTACTTTCAACATATTTCTTCTGTTTATATTTTTTTCAGCAGACTTCTTTTTTGCAATGTATTATTTTATGTTTCACTTTTGATATTTTTCTGACTTATTACTAGTTTATTATTAATAATAATCTCTCTTTCTCTCTCCCTCTTTCTACACACACACACACACATATTATATTATATATATATATATATATATATATAGTTGTTGTCCAAGAGAGAATGTAGGAAAAAAATGAAACTGAAGCAATACTTGGAGAGATACCAGATAGAAATTCTCTAAAACTAACAAAAGACATCAAACATCAAGTCACAGATTTAAGAAAGACCATGAACCCCAAGAAGAAAAATATATAAAACCCAAATCTAGGTATCTATATCTATATATATACACACGCACACACATTTCCATGGTTTGCTGTTAGACACATCTGTTGAGTTTTTAATATCACTTTCGTATGTTAAATTTTATTTTTTCTATTATACCATTTACAGTTCTCTAATGAAATCTATCATCTTTTCATCTAATTTCTGGAACCATAATAATAATTTATTATATTTTATAGACCCTTTCTGCTAAAACCAATATTGAATCACATGTGTGTCTGTGTTTGTTATCTGTTTTTTCCCCTCCTGGTCTAAATTGTCTGGTTTTATTTCCTGGTGTAACAATAATTTTTGACTAATACTATTTTGAACATAAAAATATTATAGAGATTCTCTGGATGGTTTTATTTATGCCTATAAAGGACTCCTTTTGCTTCTGGCAGGCAGTTAGTGTAGGATACAATAATTTTAGTCCAAGCATCTAATAAGATATTGAGTTAATTTGAAGCTGGGCTTCAGTCTTTGTAAGGGATGGTCTGTTTCTGGTTTATCCTTAGTTCTACAGTATAGGTCCATTAGGGGTCTCAACTGAAATCCTGAGGTATTTACCAGGACTACTCCTACAGTTATTTTCTTCAAGTCTTATAAGAATGTAGGAAATCCTTGCTCAGGCTCTCTGTCTCCTAGCCACCACTTGTGAATCATCAAACTCCTTGCTCACTTCTTTATAAATTCCTTCTCTTTGGGACCTTGGTTCAAATTTTCACTGCCTTTTTAGCTCTCCAGTATTTTCAAATACATATTTTAAAAACACATTACCAAGCATTTCTAGTTGCTTTTTATGGGAGAGTTGATTTGAAATCAGCCATTCTGTCATTACCAGAAGCATAAATTTCTGATTACTAATCTTTGAAGTATATACAGATTTCCTAGACCAGCTGTTTATAAGAGTCTTGTTGTATTAGTTCATTTGTGTTGCTATAAAAGAAATACCCAAGGCTGGGTCATTTATAAACAAAAGAGGTTATTTAGCTCATGTTTCTGCAGGCTGGATGAGAAGCATCACACCAGCATCTGCTTCTGGTGAGGGCTTCAGGGAGCTTCCAATCAAGGCAGAAGGCAACAGGGAAGCAGGTGTGTCAAATGATGAGAAAGGGAGCAGAAGAGGGAGGAGATGGTGCCAGGCTCTTTTATACTAGCTCTTGCATGAGAACAAAATAAACTGAGAACTCACTCATTATCATGGGCAGGGCACCAAGCCATTCATGAGGGATCTGCCCTCTCATGACCCAAACCCCTCCCACCAGGCCCCACATTCAACACTGGGGATCAAATTTCAACATGAGATTTGGAGGGGCCAAAGTGCCAAGCCATATCACTTGTATAGAAAGAAGAATACTCAGGGCTCTGTGTCAAACTAGGTGAAATTTTATGACTCAGGGTTTTGTGCATAAGTTCATCTAACTTTATTTCCTGTCTATAAACTGGACAGACATCTGTGGGATTTTTCTTTTTCTCCACTGCTACAGAGGAAGTGTTTATGGTTCCTGTGTTTATATTTCTCATGCTTATTTTTACTTTATGAAGACTTCCAAGAAGATGAATGGAGAAATTCTAACTTTGTAATGCTATCTTTAAATCAGAAGGCTGACCTCAATTTTATTTTAAATGGATCACTCCAGTTATTGTGTGGAATATTATTTCAAACAGCAAAAGACTGGAATCAACCTGAGTGTACATGAATACAGGATGGTTAAATAAATTATGATAAATTTATTTAATGAAACATCATGGCAATTAAAAATAATTAGATTTCTTTGTAATGACATGGAACTATTCCAAGTGTTATTAGGTGAAAAAAAGAAGGTGTAGAACAATGTGTGTGGTATTTCTGCTGCCATTTATGTGAAAAAATAATATGCATACATATTTTTGTAAATGCATAGACTATCTTTGGAATAATATACAAAAACTAGCAGAAATTACTAGTTTCTAGAAAAGCTACTTCTAGGGGATGGAACAAAGTCACTGAACAAGTCTAGGACGGACATTAAATTTTCAATGCATATTCAATGCATATTCTTCTGTGTCTTTTGGATGTTGTATCGTGGGCATGTTTTCTCTATTCAAAAATGTAAACAAAAATGTTTTTTAAAAGAAAACATTTATTTTACAGCCCTCCAGTGATATAATTTTCATTTATGGGCATTGCTAAGCTACCTACTTCTTCCATTATTTGTTTACTAAAATGTATATTTGATAGAATTATAATTAGAGAATTTTGTGTCTTTTTCTTGATAAAATAACACTTTTCATATCCCTATATTGCCTTCAAAATTATTTAAAAATTTTATATAATATTTTGTTTAATTCAAGTATCATAATTTATTTACTCTTTCCCCAATGTTGGTTGTTTCTATATTTACATATTTCCTTATAATGTGTAGTAACATGGTTATGAGCATCTTTGTGACTGTATATACAATTGGTCCCTATAATTAGCTCTAATGCTTTCTGCTTATTTGATAAGGTTGAATGTAAATAAAGCAAGCACTATATGGAGTTGAAAAAAGGTCAGAAATGATTATAAGTGATCCTTTGAGATATCCTTAATAAGCATGGCAATTTTCATTCATCCTAACATTTGCCAATATAGGTAAAACAAACAGAGTTGTTGCTCTTTAAATATAGATACAGTAAAAATTGAACTCATAGGAAATAGTGCACTTAAAGAATCATTAATTATTACCTAATTACTTGCACCACTGTGGCACAGACAGAAAAGTACTCTGCGATGATGAAGTTGTCAATTACAGTTGATAATTAAGGGGCCAGGTGCATATTTAACTTAACAAGATAAATATCTGCCCAGATGTTGTTTGTCTGCTGCTTCATTACCAGGTAGGTTAGAAGATTTTCATAAACTAGAAAGACTATTAAATGCATAACCTTGCTACATCAAGAAACCTTTAACAAATCTGTTACTATAGCCAGTATTCATTTAAAAGGCTGTTCCTCCGACTTTCTAGAGAGTTGCAGAATTGAGCACATGTATGTAATACCATCTTTGCAGATTTTCAGTGAAATGGCTATTTGAATATAAAAGAGGGCAAGAATACCATAATACTGGGAATTAGAGATATTGTCTCTCCATGCCAGAAACATGAAATAATTTTATGCAAAATTTAAAATGCCAATTTAAAAGAAGACAACAAAAAAATCAATCCATGTCTGGATTATTCCAAGGAAATCAAAATCACTGGATGTAAGACATGAAGATTCTGCCAGAAATATAGTCAGATATCCTAAAATGAAGGGGAAAGGCTGGGAGGAAAGGACTGGCTGCAGGAAAAAGGAAGTCAGCTCATGTCAGTGCTTGTATTAGGTTGCTAAGGTTGCCATAAAAATATTACAGTCTAGTTGGCTTTAACATGGAATTTATTTTCTCACAGTTGTGGAGGCTGGAAGTCCAAGATCAAGGTGCTGGTGAGGCTGGTTTCTTCTATGGCCTCTCTCCTTGGCTTGCATGTGGTTGCCTCTCCTTGTGTCCTCACACGATCTTTTTTCTGGGTGTGCATATCTTTCTATTATTATAAGAGCACCAGTCATATTGGATTAGGGTCCCACCTTTATGACCTCATGTAACCTTAATTACCTATTTAAGACTGTTTTCAAATGCAGTCATATTTAGTTCTTCAATGTATGAATTTGTGAGGTGGGGGGAGGCACAATTTACTTAATAACACTCCTCTCCTTAAAACTGTATGAAGTCCTTAAAATGTTCTACAAGGCCCCCTATAATCTGGTTCAATGCTGCCTTTCTAACATTTTCTCCTAAAAATTTCACCTTTGTGTATTTCACTCTAACCACATTGATCTTACTGTGTCTCTGACACCATACTCCCCCACTTCAGGTCCTTTGTGATGGCTATTTTCTGTCCTTGGGACACTTTGCCTTCAGACAGCCATAGAACTAGCTCTCCCTCTGCTGCAATGTCCCTGTGCAAAGAGTTCCTTGCCAATTAAGCCTTTTCTGACCATCTCACATACAAAATAAAATTCGCTGTCACTTTCTTTGCCTTCTTTGCCAGCTTTATTATGTTTTCATAGCACTTAAATCTTGTGATATGTATTTGTTTGCTTATTATCTATGTGTTCTAGTAGATTTAAGCAGTAACTTATATGAGCTCAGGAGCTTGAGCTTCTGTTACTGTTACCACAGCTAGGCAGAGAAGACATGACTTATGAAAGTAACACTATTTGATTGACAGCAGATGTTAGCAGCAGCAATAGAAGGCAGTAGACAATGGAATATTTTCAATTTGTTGACAGAAGATAATTACCAACCTAGAAAATTGTCTTGCAAGTAATTTTCAGGTATACCAAAACAGAAGTAGTTTGCCTTTGAGAGACATTCATTAAAGGAATGTTGGCTCAGGTAAAAGGAAAATGATCCCACAAAGTCTTTGATCTAAGAAGCAAGAAGAAAAGGTAAGAAAATGATAAATAAATAGGTGTATAAATTCAAACACATATTATTTAAATAAATAATAATGTATAAGTTGTGAAGTTAAAAAAAGAAAGAATCAAAATATAAATAGCAGTGTAAAATTCCAAACAAGTAGAAGAGCAAAAATGGATTAAAAAAGAAGAAAAAAGCTTACCAGTTATAAAAAAATAAAAGCATAGAAGAAAATGGGATAAATATAGATCAATTAATAAGATTGTTGAAATCCATTGAAATATAACAATAATCAAAATAAAAGTAGACTAAATCTACCAGTTATGACATGAAGTTTGTCAAATTGGGTTAAAATGAAAAAAAAATAGCCATTTATTTTATTCATTAAAAAAAGAAGAACCTTAAAAGAGTGTTAGTGAAAGGATAGAAAAATATATACCATGCAGCACTAACCAAAAGAAAGCCACAGCAGCACGATTAAATATAGACAAAATACAATTTAAGTGAAATAAAAAAATTCAGGATAAGGAGGATCATTACACAAGATAAAATTTTTAGTTTACCAGGGAGACATAACCACTATAAATTCTGTGCATCTAAGAAAATAATCTAGAGAAATACAAATATATAAATGGCAATACATATGTCAAATTGCTAAAATTATAAGAAGAAATTGACAAAGTCACTACCGTAATGGGAGATTTCATCACAGCTCATTCAATTATAAATAGGCAGACAAAAATTAGTAAAGCTAGAGAAAATTTGCACAACACAGTCTAATAAATTTGAACCAATGGAGCTTGTAAAAAATTCTGCACTTGACAAGTATTGATATTTGATATTTTCTTCTCAAATGCAATAAAATATGTATAAAAATTTACAGTAATTTCAACAATAATATCTTGTTTTCTAATATCAGCAGCATAGAAATAAAAACAATTTAAAACTACAGACATTTGAAATAAAAAACACTTTCTAATAATTTATGTATCAAAGAAGAAAACCTAATAAAAATAAAAAATACTTAGAACTGAGTAATAACAAAAATATGATACATTAAAACTTGTACAATACCTTACTATAGGCAATTGTAACAAAAAGAAAAAAAACAAAAACAAAAAAACTTGCATAATACTTTAAATTTGTAGCACAATGAAACTTAGAGGGAGGCTTATAACCTTCAATTCTTAATATTTAAGAAGCTTTAAAAAGTCGGTAGCACAAAAAATCAAAATCAAAAGAAACAATACAGAAATAAAAGAAAATCTCAAAACAAGATGTTCAAATAACTAACATTAATTATTAACAAAAACAACTTAATCCCTTAACAATTACTTTCAGATTGGCTTTAAAAAACTGAGCAAGAAACCCACTTATGTGCTATATGCAAAGGAAGCATCTAAACCCAGGTGAATCAGGAAAGTAAATTTAATGAAATGAATCCAAATATATCAGGTAACCCAATCCAAAATAAAAAAAACAAAGAATTAATACATTGATAAGGGACCCAATCACAATGAAAATATATCATTATGACCATAAACATTTCTGTACAGAATAACATAGTATCATATGTGATAAACATAATGTTAAAAATATGAGGACAAACTGACAGACATACTATTGTATTTGAACAATTTAGCAAGCCTTCTTTAGCCTCTGATAGATCCATAAACCCAGAATAAAAATATAGGATATTTATTCATTCCAAATTAATATGATTGATTTCACAGGTACATAAAAATCTCCATATACTATCAGAAATTCACTTTTTACCAAAAGTATATTTGGTACATAACAAAGGGGCTTAAAAAATTTCCCTACTAAGTTAAATTCTTTTATTGTATAAGCAAAAAAGAACGACTATCAATGAATTAAGTGTTCTGTTAATACCAGGAAAAGACCTGTAACAATCTCAGCTATGTTAATCAGGAGTCTTTGGTTGCAAGAGACAGAAATCCAGCAAGAATTAGCTCAAGCCAAGAAGAGGGGTTTATGGACACTTCCCCAGACTATGAAAAAACCAGGTGAAGCTGGCCTTAGGATAAAAGGGTTCAGGGACTGTATCAGGATGTAAGACTTTCCCTCGTTATTTTTCATTTCCACTCTTCTCTCATTCCTTCTGCCTAGGGTTTCTCCACATAGTGGAGGACATGGCTATTTTGGGAGCCAGTAGCTAAATCAGGATTCTGGCACCAGGATTCTAGCAAGCCCCCCCCTAATGGAACAGGAAAAGGGGCTGGACGTGGGTGTTCACAGTGTGTCTTTCACAGGTGGCTTCCTTTACCTGGTGGACGGCCTTACGCCTAGTTGTTCAGCCCCTGACCAGAGGGTCCCTCGCACAGGAAACTTGTTCATACTGGCAGACGCCCTTCTGGCTCTCTTCTGGCCCATGTCCCATTTACACCTGGCTGCGCATAGCTCTGTTGCTGGGAGCCCGCCCTGGTGTTCTCCCAGCATCCCTGGAAAGACCAAGACCCGGCCTGGGGCAGTCCCTGCTCTTCAAATGAAAGGCTCAAATTCGATACACCAGCACAGCAGGAAACAAGTTCAAAGATTTTTACTTACAGATCCCGGGCAGGGAGAGAGAAGTGAACTGGGAGGGTGGTCCTCCGTCCTGGGTCGCAGGAAGCAGGAATGATGAGTCAGGCAGAGAAAGAGAGGGCACGTGGCGGCTCTCAGGACACGCAAGGTGATAGGGTATGAGCTACTCGAAGTTCATAGGCAAATGCCTGAACATTCCAAGGAAGCAGCTGGAAAAGCCAGGAGCACAGTCCGCTAGGCGGGAGAGATGCCTCTAAGCTCTTACCGCTGCCCACTAGCTGGAGCCATTCTGGTGTGGTGAGGAACTGAACACTGTGTCCAGGGTGACTGAGCCCTGCTTCCGCTATGAGGAAGTTTAACTTGTATTCAAAACGGATGCTGAGGAGACATAAAAGTATAAGAATTCACTACAATGGGCTGTGACCACGCTAGATGCAGGAACATCTTTCCATCTCCGTGGCTACAGCTGAGACAGTCACTGCGTGTTCATTTCCTTGTAGCTTCTTCCTGGCTCAAAGGAGCATGGCACTTCTGGTCGGAGGTACTTAAGAGCAGGCGAGTTCTCGGTGTTCTCTCTCTTACATGACGACCTGGAAGCCTGCATTGAGAAGCAAAGCTTCGGGGATTCTTGAGTTAACAACTTGTAGAGTTGTTGGTCCAGAGTGCTAGTAAGGCTAACAGTGCTTCATAGTCAGTAGTTATTATTCTGGAGTCATAAAACACCCACCTCCAATATTTTGTTCATACTACTATCCTCTGACTCAATTCACGATCAAATTTAAGTAAAGACTGGACAAATTTTCAACATATTTGACTTTTCAAGGAATCATAGGTCAGAATGTCAGGTATCAATAGCCACCATTTATATGCATTTACTACGTAAATGAAATTAGGTTGATAGATCATTTATTCATTAGAGGACATTTGCAAGGCAAACAGCAGTATCCCTGTGTTTGCAGTAGAGCACAGAGAGGCAAGATGGTTAACTTGCAGTTGACCGCATAAAACTGCAGATGACTCACATTAATAAGTGATAGAAAGAGGATTTGAAGTCAGGTCTGTCTGAATCCAAGCCCTACTAGTTTCACTGCAGAACACGGTGTATTTGGAACACTTATGTGTGCAGCATGTGCAAAATGTCTGATTTTCTGAATGATTCCCAGGGGCTAGCCCTACTGGATGAGTTAAAGGGCTGATTCCTGGAGCTCCATTCCTCTTTATGTGGCACAGGCACCCCTCCCGCCAACACCTAGTTCTATGGGTATCAGAAGAGAAGACATTCCCTGCTCAAGGTCTCCCTGCAGCTTGACCTTCTAGAGGACCCATGCTTTGCCCCTTTGGGGGTAGACTTGGGATTTCCCTTGTCACTGTCTGGCATTGGCAGGCTCTGTTTGTGGAAGGCACCTGTGCCAGGGTGCTGGGTCCCAGCACACGTGGGGCTCCACCCCACGAAATGGGACTGATTGGTTGGATGCTTGAGTCTTGACCATCCCCCATAGCATGACCTCTGGGAGGAGGAAGTTAGATTCGGATAATTCTGCCCTAGTGTTTCAGATCAGTATTTCACTAAATACAGTAGTGCCCCCACCTTTATCCATGGGGGATAAATTCCAAGACCCCCAGGGGATGTCTGAATCTGTGGACAGTACTAAACCCTATATATACTATGTTTTTCCTTTACATACATACCTATGATAAAATATAAATTGTAAATTAGGCACAATAAGAGATTAACAACAATGACTAATAATAAAATGTAACAATTATAACAACATACTATAATAAAAGTTATGTGAATGTGATCTTTCTCTTTCTCTCTCAAAATATCTTATTGTACTGTAAATTGGGAAACTGAAACCGAGGAAAGGCAAACCGTGGATAAGGGGGGACCACTGTACTTTCTTGTATTTTTAAAAAAGTCAACTTTATTGAGGATTAATTTGCATACTTTTTAATGTTTTGGTAGACTCCGTTTTCCCTCGTTTTTTTCTGGTTATTTTTATAATACATATTTATTATAAAAATACAAATAATACAGAAATATATAAGACAGAAAGTAAAAAGATTTTCGTTCTTTTAAAAATCATTATGTGTTGGGTACTTGCTATGTCCCATAAACTTTATATACATGCCCTCATTAATTTCTTGCAACAACTCTATGAGTGAACATTGTCATTTCTATTTTGTAGGTGACAAAAAAAGGCACAGAGATTAAATCATCTATCCAGAAGGCAGAAACCCACATTCTGTTAATCATTGCACTGGGTTGTATTGAATTCCTGCTTAGCTAATTGTAAGCTTTCTTACTTTGACTCTGTCCATGGTGGCTTTTTCTCTAGACGATCTTTATTAGAACCTCTTTCTCCCCTCTTTGACTTCAGTTATATCTCTTTTTGAAATGAAGTTTATTGTGGGATAGTCACTAGCTAATAAGCGTTATAAGAACAAGGAGTAATGTTTACTTACGCTGCTGTGCCTATAGCACAAAATCTAACATGGAATTGCTAAGCAGTACATGGTTATGGAATCAATACATGAATAAATGAATGAATAGAGATTTATCTGAAAGGCCCTTTGTACACATTATCTCATTTGGTCTTATTAAAACAAAATTAAGTTAATTTGAAATGGACAATGTACACAGTTCCCCTGCTGAATTCAAGTCATAAGTTTTATACTATTGCTTGTTTATATAAGAATTTAATAAGAATAATACTATTAAGAATTTAGGATTTTTTATGTGTTCTTTGAAGAAGTCAAATGTTCTTTTTTATCTATTAATGTTGATCTGTCTTTCATCATACTCTGTTTTCACTGTTTTATGTGAGCATTTTCTCCTTGCCCCATTTAAAGCCCTTTTGCTCTCTTTAGGAGTATCTTGCCAAAAATTTCTTCTCAAATCTCACTGGATGCACTCTTGCCTTATACTGGTAGTCATCATGTTGGCGTTGCAAAATGCAGCTCAAAAACCCAATCCAGGCCTGGCGCAGTGGCTCAGGCCTGTAATCCCAGCACTCTGGGAGGCCGAGGTGAGAAGGATCCCTTGAGCTCATGAGTTCAAGACCAACCTGAGCAAGAGCGAGACCATGTCTCTACTAAAAATAGAAAAATTAGCTGGGTGTGGTTTTCACTCTACACAGGGTGACAAAGTGAGACTGTGTCTAAAAAAAGAAAAAACTAAATCCAGTTGATCACTTATCCCAACCTCCTTCCTCTTCCAGAGTCAAAGCCTTCAGGAGGAAAAAGAGTTGAAAACAACATCTGAATCATTTTTGATTTTCCATTCAGGTGGTGTTTTCAGCTCTTTCCTCCAGATTTCCCTGGCTTAGCATTTGTTCTCGATGCAATTATGTAAGCAGCAACTGCCCAGGGGGTTGGGGTGCTTTGGAAGTTTCCTTTAAGCGTGAGTGTACACATGCTGTCAGAAGAGGGCAGCTGCGGGGGGCAGCTAGTCTGGCCTCTCCAGGGTCTCTGCGTGGGCACCGGAGATCCTGTCTCCCTGGATCCTCACCCGCCCCCCTGGGTCCTCACCCACCCGCAGGGGCACAGCTTGTACTCTTCTCTGCCTCAGCCACATCCCCGAGGCAGCCTGACTTCCACCCTCCGGCTAGTGGGTGGGTAGACCTTGAAGAAGTTGGCAAACCTTGCTTGATCACCTGGGAAATGTAACTTACTTCAGAAAGAGAATTAGTGAGTTAAGAGTTGTGGAATCACAAGTCTTAAAAAAAAAAAAAAAAAGCAGCTAAAAGAGTTCATTATGCTAGAGTTTCTCCACCCATTTTGTGGATGAAAGAGCTTCCGAATCATGGCCTGTCAATCTGTTCTTTCACATAAAAGACTCTCCCTTTGAAAATAGTCCTCATATGAAAGTCTGGGAGCCAGTATCAATATTTATTAGGAGATGCACAGCCCATCCTGTCCTGTTGTATCACGCATTTATAGGACAACTAGTTATCCTGAACTCCCTAAGCTCTTTTAAGGACTATGGTTAAATTAGACCTGTCAGCTGATCCTTGGGAGGATAAGAAATTTTCAGACATTCCTGTAGCTGACTCACCTGCAAAAGTACAAACAAACAAACAAACAAAAAGTACTTAAAAAAATTTCTATTTAGCAAAACATTACTTCTTTTATCTCTCTCTCTTCTTTTTAAAATTTCCTCAGCCTTGTGGTTCCTGGTGATTGGTATCTGAAGGCAGAGTTCCCATGAGAATGCCCGACACATTCTTCTGCAACTACATAGGTCAAAAGAGAGGAGGAGATGTATGTTACCCACTGATTGAAGGGAAAACAAAAATTAACAATCTCTAGAAGCTGTCTAGGAGGAAAAATAAACCTACAGCTATGAAAGAAAGAAAAAATAAAACTTTCTTTAAAAAAAATTAATTTTGGAGAACGATTGGGTCAGTCAGGAACACTGACAGAGCTCAATGTCCAATGTGAGGAACAGAAACAGATTAGATGGTCCATGTGAGTTAAAATTAGTGCCAGGGTAGATTTAGAAAGAACCAGAGAACCAGAATGGCTTCTTCCTACAGGGAAATATAATAATTAGTCAATAGCCAAGTGTGTTGAGCTGTGTACAAGATATAATTCCAAGTTTGGAATTTCCAAGGATTTTCTAGGAATGAGCATAGAAGTTGCTATTTGTTGAGTGAGTGAATGAATGGCGTGAGCGGAACAAGTTTGATGACACCTCTCTGACCTGGCCAGACTGCCCTGGAATATTGTGTTCAAACCAAAGGACCGCTTAGATGGTGACCAGTTTAGGCACCATGTTCTATGGGAATTTTGAAGAAATAGGGGGAAAATTACCTTTTGAGAGGGGACATTTAAGGAGGTGGAGGTAACTTACAGCTGCTTCCAAATATTTAAAGCCTTAATGGATTAAATAAAAACTGAGCATCAACTCAGAGCCGGGCACCCTGTGTGCCGCTGGGGGGGTGTAGAGGAGAATATGAATATATCCCCCCTTCCGGGCACTTCTCATACTGAAGAAAATGAGAATGATTCTGCATGCTCCTAAAAAGGAAACCAGGAATAATAGTGGCAGTTATAAGAGAGGAAGATTTCGGTTTAATAAAAGGAAGAGGGTCCTCACATACAGACCTGTCCCAAATTGGAAGGGGCTGCTTAAGAGACTTTGAAAGCATGGTGAGGGGACCTAGAGGTCATATAGCAAGTATTGTGGGGAGACCGGATGAGCATCTGTTTGGGCTCTCCTTGGGCAGGATGCTCAGGTCCCTTCCCCTCTCACGAATATGTGTGTTTCTGAATCATAAAGTTTGGGAAAAGAAAAGAGGACAGGGTAACCAAATATTCATCATAAAGGGCTCATAGTTTGAGTTAACTAATGCATAAATAATCCTTGATAATTTTATGGAGAGCTCATGAAGTCCTTGAGAGTGTTGGGTGGTATCTATCTACATGGTGGTACTATTTTATTTCCTTTTCACACCTGAGAAAACTGAGCTAAAGTAACTCAACCAAAGTGACACAACAGCTAAGCTGTGATCCGAGGTTCATGCCCTAGCCTCCAGGCTGCGCCGCCTCCCTCACCCAGACCTTGCTTCATTTCTTAACTCAAACTTGCACTTGAGCGCCTTTCAAGAATGACACCGGCAGGATTCTTGAGAATGTGTTTAGTTTGCTACAATGTGTATAAGCTCATGTGAATGCATTCCAGATATTATCCGACTGTGGGAATGTGAGTCACTGTGGAAAATTATTTAGAGCAAGAGTTGTTAACGAGAGGTCTATGTCTGCGTTCATGTCCGTGTGTATGTGTGTGGGTGGGTGTGGGTGTTTGCTCACATGTTATTCTGTGAAGACATCCTGTATCTTAAATTACGTTCTCAAAGGGATGACTGATAACATCACAAAAGTATAAGAAATGCTGATTTGAGGTTTTCTTCAGCTTCTGTGAAGAAAAGGGGGTCTGTCCAGGTATAAACTTTCAGTCCCAAATGAGAATCAGTTAGTTTAAAACAAAACAAAAGAACACAAACCAGCAATTGAAGTTATTAAACCAATTCATTCTGATCGTAAAAGACATCTAGATTTCACCTTCTGGGATTCACTTCACTAGGTGTTTCAGACCCTGTGTGAGGAAGCATTTAACGGATGTGTTTTTTCCCTAAAGGAAGTTGGGAAGCACAGGAAGAACACAGGCACTGACTTGGATGGGGGACATGAAGATTACTCACTGGCTCTTCTTAAGCACCCATCCCCTAGGCTTTTGCAATATTCAACAGTGGAGTCTCCGAGTGATCATTTTCTTCCTATAACACTGCATTTTTCCTGCCTTCAGTCCTTGCCTAACATCACCAAGCAATGCATGCCAGCAAAAACATAGGCAACAAAATGGAAATCATGTAGATCAAAAGCAGTCAGATTTCCAAGTAGAAAAATTCATCTCTCTTCAGAGCATCTGAAGATGCTCTCACCATTCTTGCTGAATGCTTTTGATGCCAGATAACTGCAGGAGAATGAAACTCTCCTTGCATAATAACCACATGCTCATTTGTGCTATCTGTTGAGATTGTTCTTTGGCACAAAAACTTTTGCGGAAGCTATTAGGAGAAGAGAGGGCGTGGTTTTATTAACTACTGTTCTATTAAGCATTTAATGGTTGTATTTCCATATTTCTATCAACACCACATAAAATACCAGTACCATTTTGTCTTTTTATTAACAGTCCATTCTCTTGTTAGAAACTATGGAGAAAAAAGAAGTAAAGTCAAATTGTTTCAACTAATGAAAAAGATCACTTCTATTCTGACTCAGCTTTCTTGTTCCTTGCTTAATTCTCACATCCACTTTGGAGGAATGGCCCCTTAGCCTAAGTATCCACCACAACCCTACATTAACTTGCTGAAATCTCACTTATGTAACCTGATTGGCCCTTGTATAGCTTTTGGAAATTGAGGTTTCTTAGTTGTTATTAGCAATAGCTCTCGATTTGTTAGCCATGAGACTGTTGGTCAGTATAGACTGGCTTTGTTAATTATCTCAAGGTAGAATAATATAGCTGATATTTGTACAGTTTATCATAGTTTATTAACTGCCTTCATATTTGGATCTCATCTAATCCTATGAAACATGTTTGCTCAGAAAAAAAAAAAAAGAATTTCCTCAGCAAAACATTTCATTAGGTGATTGTCTTGCAAAAATGTGCAGAAGTGACCAGATGAATCCATACTTGTCTGAACAAGAGGGTTAATCATCATGTGTTTCTTGGTCCCTCCCTTAACCCATCCCTGGATGTGTCTTGGGAAAGACAGCCTGATGGAGTCCTTGCCATCATCAAAACAAGCACCATGAGAATGGCCTTTGGGAGAGGTGAGGTTTAGGTGCTGGTGACAGTGGAGGGACAGCAGCCATGGCTGCCAGGAGGGAAGAGGCCAAGGCCCACAGAGGACAGGGCTTGCAGAGAGTCTCTGTTCCCACCATTCCCCTACGAAGACCACTGTTTGCCCTCCTTCTATTGCAATCTGATAGGGCATTTTTCTTAAAGATGATATATTCTGATTGTGCAGATTTTATTCTAGAAATGCAAAGTGGCAGAGGAAACAGCAAGTGCAGAGCCCCTGTCTCTGAACGGTGTTGACATGCTATTTGCAAGAGGGTCAGTGAGGTTTGAAAGAGCATGAACAGGGAGGATGGAAGGAAAGGTAGGAAATGTGACGGGGCGGTGACGAAGGCGAATCCTGCAGATCCTGCAGCCAGAATGAGGAATTCCACCTCATTCTTGGTGTGAGTCTCAAGCAGGGGGGCCATATCTATCTGACTTACGTTTTAGCAGCATCAGTGTGGCTTCTGTGTGGGAAATGGACTGGGACAAGACAAGCGGAAGCACAGAAATGTTAGACGCCACTACCACAGCCCTGGAAGAAATGGCAGTGATGCACCAGGGTGGTGCGTGAGGTGGTGAGGAGTGCTTGCACCAGGACTTGCTTTCAAAGCAGAGCTGACAGGGTTTTTTTTTT
>VBSM01002217.1:20617756-20629363 GCA_008086735.1 Cheirogaleus medius | reverse complement strand
CCACCGGATACGGGCGCCATCTTAGAATGGCGTTGCCGCCGCGCCCCACAAGCAGTCAGCTATAGGAGTCTGCAGTCTGGGGGAAAGGTCAGGGCTGTGCACATATATTTAAGGGCATTAACATGGATCCAGTACTAAAAGCCATGGGAGTACGAGAGCACCTGTGGTCCCTTGTATTAATAGTGAAGAGGAGGGCTCCACTCCTAAGGCAGATCTCTGGGGCTTCTCTCATTTATGGGCAGAAAAAGGAGGAGGAACCATCAAAGGAAACTGAGAAGAAGTGGTACTAAAACAAGGGGAAAATTGTGTAGCTCTATGGAAACAAAACAAGAACTGGTCCTAGATGAATGCAATGGCAACTCTGCCATTCACCACTGAGAGGTAACTTAGGATGAATACAGAGAATAGACATTTGGATTTGGCAGCACTGGTGACCCTGATAGGAGCAATTTGGTGGTACTTGATGAAATTGGGTATGCACAGAGGGTGAGTACCAGCAATCCCACTTAAGCACATACAACCCATAGAAACCCTCTCATAGTCATATGAAAACATTTATTAGGATTTTTCATTGTAGTGAAGTTTATGGGAACAAGGAATTGGAAGCCACTTAGAGGTCTAACATCAGGAAAATGGATAAACAAAGTATGTTTTATGCACAGGATAGGATACTACGCAGCAGTCAGAAATAATGGACTAAATTATATACAGCAATTTGGATAGACTTTTAAAATAATATTGATTTAAACTAAAGGAAAAAAAATTTAAAAAGTAAGAAATAGATTTATAACGTGATACTACTACTATATAATTTTTTAAATGACAAAGACAAAAACACTACATATTCTTTAAGAATGTTGGGAAGGTGGATTGGAAGGTTGTAGCTTGAATATGCCAGAGTGAGGAGGATGATGCTGGGGGGAGTGAGGAAGGAGTGGGAAACATAAAATAAACCAAACAAAAGGGCGCCTCTCTCGGACCCATGGTGTTCATTGCATGAATTGAGGAGTATGACGAACTCAATTCTGTACACCTGAGGCTTTAGTGCACATTCTAGAAACAAGAGATAAGAAAACTAAGAAACAAAGTGGTGGAGTGAGAGGGTGGGCACTTTGTCACAGCCTCTTACAGGCCCCATCGTCCCCACCAGCTCCCTTCCATCCTCTCCCCCTTCAGGACCAGCCTGATCTTTCTAAGCATACTTCTAAGGAACACAAAAATACGGTTAGATAGAAGGAATAAGTTCTAGTATTCAATAGTACAGCAGGGAATTTATAGTTAACAGTAATTTACTGCATATTTAAAAATAGCTAGAATAATTGTCATGTTCCCAACACAAAGAAAAGGTAAATGTTTGAGGTCATGGATACCCCAATTACCCTGATTTGATCATTACACATTCTATTATAGGTATCAAAATGTCACATGTACCTCCCAAAATATGTGCAACTATTATAAATCAATAAAAATAAATAAATAAGTGCACTTCTGGTCAATCACCTCTGCAGGATGTGTCTGTCCACCTTTGACCACTTAGGGCCTCCTGTGATGGCCCCCCAGGGGAAGTTACTCTCTCTCTTCTTAGGCCCCAGAGCACACTTTGTATACTGTCCTGGTATCATCAGTCTTTGTCACTGTGCGTGTGATCATCTGTTTACACCTCTGCCTGCCTGTTTCAAGGCTGCCCCAGAGGTTTCAGATCCCCCTTAGGAATATTCCCAGGGATACATCTAACATGTTTACACTAATTAGGAACTGCGTATACCATTTATCCTTCAGCTTTTTGCACGATGCCTGGCACACTTGTAGGCATAATTGGATTTCAGGGTTACGAAGTGAACGATTCAAAATATATCCCCCAGACATTGTAGAGAAATAACATAATATCTTCCTTTTAGAAACCTTTATACTGTTGTGTTTAATATCTTTTGAAAAGTGATTTCTGAAAAGGGAAGAGACAAATTTCCCACGCAGAAGAAGTCAAAATAATTTATGTAAAGACTTTGCCCTCGAGGAAGGGAGCCTAACTGTCCACTAATTAGACATGGGCTGCACATACTGGGTTGGGGAAAAAGAGTGGAGTGCAGTGGAGAAATCTGATAAAGGCTACGTCCTCCAGGTTATCAAGGTCAAGTTCAAGTCATAAATTGTGTTGATAATAGATTGATATGACGTGATGAAAATGCCACTTTACCCCTGTGGTCTTCCTACCCCAAACCAAATATCAGACAAATTCTGATAGTGAAACATACTACAAAATACCTGACAACTACTCCTCAAAACTGCCAAGGTCATCAAAAACAAGGAAAGTGTGAGAAATTGTGGAAGTGAAGAGGAGTTGTAATAACTAAATGTAACATCGTATCCTATAGGGGATCCTGGAGCAGAAAAAGGAATTGAAGTAATAACTAAGGAAATCTGAATAGACTATGCATTTTAGCTGATAATAATGTATCAATATGGCTTCATTAATTGTAACGAATGTACCATACTGATGTAAGAGGTTAATAAGGGGGGAAAGTGGGTGTGGGTGTATAGGAACGCTGCACTATATTGTAAATTTTTCCACATATCTAAAACTATTCTAAAAAATAAAGTCTATTAAAATAAGTGAAATCTTTTTTTTTTAAAGTGCTTGCTGATATAGTAAAGCAATGTCGTATGTGCTTTCCTTTATTGTTAGCATTGTTGGCCCATGAAGCAAACCCCCATGTGTAAGTAGTGAAGCCCACGTGTAATGACGATGGTCACTCATATGTAAACTGACACAACCTAAAAAGGGGTCAAGAAATCAGTGCTTAGGACTGCAAGTTGACCTCTGACTCATAGAGCAGGATCAGGACTCAGAAGTCCTCAAATCTCCATTGAGTGTGCAAGGTGAGTCTCTTCTTAATGAAAAAGAGGTCCCGGCTACTTAACTGCATTAATAGTAGGGAGATGCAATCCAAAAGAAAGGAGCTATGAGAGACAGAGATAGAGATAGCAAGAGTGAGAGTGACAGAATGAGAAAGCAAGAAAGAGAGAGAAGTTAAGGAAAACTTAACCCCATCCCTTCTTTCACTGGAAGCTCCATTGCCCAGGACAGTGGCCGTCTTTTCTCGATCCTGATCTGTATGGATCACTTCTCCTGGAAGAGGCTATGTGTAAACCATGAACGCCCTATAGGGGAAGCACTGGTCTTTATGTAGGGCAGCTGTAAATAATATTTAAATTTAAATAAAACTTAAAAATATTCAACTTTTAGAGCCAACTTATGAGCAAAGAATAGATGACTTGTTTGCAGTTGCACAAATTCATGTAAATGGTAATGAAATGAACAATGGTCAAGTGGGAGTTATATGCAGCGTGGAAGGTGCAAGTGGAGGGTGTTAGTCAGAAGGAATGGGAAGTGTGCTAATATCCTCTTTGTCTTGAGAAGGGAATTAAGATACTGACTTAGGTCGATAGAGCAACAAAGAGTCATGATGTTAGATGCAGGCCAAGTTATTATCTCTTTTTTTTTCTTGAGACCTCAGTGAAATGGTAATGTAGGAATAATCCTATAATAGCAACAAACAAACAAAAAAGCAAGATTAGCAGCAAATAGTACTTTAAATAAGTTTCTAGATAATGAAAGAGTGAAAGCCCATTGATAGTTAAAATAGAGCAGGGAAGCTGTAGCCCAGAATGCAGCAGGGGCCCATAACACCAGAGAGCCTCAGTCTGCAAGACGGAGGTCCAGAGGGCTTCCAGGATCAGAAGTTGGTCTTGGTGTGTGAGAAGGAAGCTGGCAATGGTGGCGGAGAGACGAGTGCAGTGAATCAAAAGTCTGCCTAGCAGTTTCTCAACGGAGGCACAGTTTGCATTTTATACTAGATCAATCTTCATTAATGGAATAGTCCTGTGTATTTTAAACCACTTGAGATCCCTGGGCCCTCACAGTAAATGCTAGGACCAATGATTTTCCAGTCATTATGACAACTAAAAATGCCCCACTTTTTATCAACTAAAAGGTGGTACTACCTCCATTTAAGAAGCACTGGAAGGGATTTCTGTACCATTCCCACACCTCCTTTTCCCTTCTGCACAAAGGACAAGTAGCCTAGGTTTTTACCCCCTCCCCTTCCCTGGGCTATACATCAGTTGTTGCTAAAGAAACTAGGTAAGGCCTCAGGAGCGAATTAAGGCTGCAGGGTAGATGCTGGTGACAGCTTATTATTTTTTCATGGTAATAGAATTCTGCCCAGCAACCAGCCTCACCCATATGCATAGAACTAGTCAGCTTTTCCATTTTTGGAAAAGACCTAATGATGAGGCGATGGAAAGGGAGATAGATGTCCATTTACAACAGCAAAGATTGTATCATCAGCGATGTTGAAAACTGAATCTAGTTGCATGCCAGCAAACACTAGCTATAAAGAAAAGCAGTAATAAAAAAAAATAAATGCCATGACAGACCAAATAGAGCAGTAATCCTAGAAGAAAATTGTTAAACAGCAGAATAGAAGAGACTTAATTTAAAAAAAATCTTCTATTTAATATTTTTGGAGAGGTTCAAGAAGGTTTTGTACCTATAACATAAGAACAGTATGCTATGAAAAAGGACCAATCCCAGAGTAAGAACAATCATAGAATCATAGAATAAGAGCAATCATAGAATAAGGTCTGGGAAATTAAGCATCTATTTCCTAAAACACAATTTAAAAGAAGAATTGAAATATAAAGTTGAAGAAATTTTCTATAACATGAAAATATAGAACAAAGAGATAGAAAACTTAAGATATGCAAAGAGGATCATCCTGGGAAATACAATATTTGACTAATATCATTTCCATAAAATGCTCTGCAAACAGATGTTATCACATACATAGCTTATGGGAAGAAATACATTAATACAAATCTATATCAAAAGAAATTCTTCATGTATTTGCTTTGGATTTGAATGGATTCTACTCTCATCTGTGTAGAACATGGGTCTTAGGGTCACAGATTCACTCTTTCCCCTTTGGTAATTTGAGGGCTCATGAAATATATTAATCTTAATCATTATCAAGGCCAAAGTGTTTTCAGGATGTGGACCAGGAGTTCTTACCAGAAGAAGCACACAAAGAGCAACCATATGGGCTTGCTGTGCTTACAGACTTGGGAGGAACTTGAGCCCACCTCCATCATCCCACTCTGGGCCCAGGCACTTAGACACCTCCCCCAAAACTAACCCAGTAACTTCCCTCAGGTATTTATCTGGATTGTTCCTCACTTCAGTTGGATTTCCTTTCAAATATAGTCTCCTAGAAGAGGTCTTCCTTCTCCTCTCCACCATCACTCTCTGTTTAGCCAGCTTCACATGTCTTCTTATAATTGCCTGATGTTATGGTATACATTTTCTGCTTTTCCTAGAGGAATGTATCCTCCATGGGGCTCAGGACTTTGTTTTGTTTGCCTTGGTATTCCTAGTGCTTGGCACATGGTAGGTAGATTGTCAATAAATGCCATTATTTGGCAAGAATACCACGAGGGAACTTCCATGGCATTTTTATATATTTATATTTTAATGAGCCTCCCTTTCTGCTTTCCACTTTTGCTTTTAGCTCCCTTTCCTGCTGGGGTAGCTGTGAGAACCAGAATGGCCACTGAGGGCAGCAAAAATGCAGACAGAGTGTGGGGGCAGGGAGGGCTGCCACAATTGCTACTGTGATTCTATTTTGGCCCCAAATGCTATTCCTACGGAAATTTTTACCCTTATCCCTGCAACACGCTCAAACCACGTGGCTGTGTAAAGTGCCAGAGTTCAAGCTCTTGGGAGTGGAAGTCTTTGAAGCTAAGAGAGAAATTTATAGAATTCAGATCATATGTTATTTGTTCAGCTTCAGTTACAAATGACTTAGCAAAACAAAGTTTAAAGTTCCCAACTGAGCACTTAAAACAAAAATAGAATTTTGCAGAGAGCATAACACCTTTCTTTGTAAGAAGGAATAAACAAGCAATGAGCCTTTTCTGAAAAATGGCATGACAGAACAATCCAAGGTGGTTGTCCAAGGTGACTGGGAATCTGGGTGGGGAACTAGAAAACTCTAGCCACTGATAACCTCCTTGCTTTTGCAATACTGCAAGAGACAGCCAGCAAGGGATATGCTTGGCTTCAAGTAATTCTAAAGTTCTAATGTGTCTAAGGAGCTGAGTGGGAGGGAGCTGCATCAGAGTGGCTATTTTAACTCCATATCTTGAAAGTTTATTTCTTTGTACTTCTGTAAGTTAAATGGAAGCCTCATTTTCCTACCACCTTGCTCATTCTATCACTGGCCATAACTGAGCAATTGTGAGTTGGCACTAACAAAACAAATGATATGAGGGACCTACATCACACATTTTGGAAGGGACAACAATCGGAGCTATAAACTGGTGTGGAAGATTGTGAAGCCATAACGAGAAGGCCAGATATTCTATTCCTTCTGCTTTCAACCTTGCTGCACCGTTGCACAGGGCTGCTCCCACTCCTGGCAATGATATTTCTCCCAACCCGGTGAACTAATCTCACGGGAAGTCTACCCAGCTGTCACTTCATCATGCAGCCTTCCTCAGCTACCCTTTCCCCCCAGATGGAGTTAGTTACTTTCTCCTCTACGACCCTGCAGCACTTTTGTTCACGCCTGTGCTGTAGACTCTATCTCATATTGTAAATAGGAGTTTATCTGTTGACATTCTTCACTAGGTAATTAAGTTGTCTCGGGGAGGGACCTAAGTCCTTTGCATTCTTGTGGCCTCTAGTGTTTAGGGTAGTGTCTGGCCCAGAAAGTGAATGAGTGAGTGATGTTAGTCATCCATAATGTACATGGATCTGCTACCTCCAATTTTATGACCAATTCCTCCCAGGGCACACTGCTAATCTCTGCCTGATGCTGCCCCTGTGCCCATGGATGAAGTCATCGCAGGGTTCCTCCTCTGCCAGTCTCCGGGGGGAAATTGCACGGAGCAGCCACCGTGGCAGAGGCCACCCTGACTCCTGTTGGTGTGATGGATCATTGCTACGAGGTACGCTGCTGTGTGTTTCCTTCCCATTTTGGCGACTTTCCAGCAGACCCCAAAGGCTTACTATTCAACCTGCTCCAGAGGCAGAACCGGGGCTGACGGGAAGCCGGGATCCACTGCTTGGAGCTCTCTTCCTGTCCTTGATGACACACACATGCTGCTGGGATCAACCAACAGCACCACGGAGTAGCTCATCCTGCTCCTTTAAATTAATTTTCCCTGCTGTGTTGAGTCTCTGCCTTCTCAAAAGAGTGACCAGATGTCTTGGAGTGCTTCTGGCAGGCCTGGCACCAGGAGACACTGCCATCTATCCAGGGGTAACTCCAATAGGGGGTCGGGCCACGATACTGGAGAAGGGTCTCCTAACCTGCCCTGAGTTTGGGGACTTTTTCAACACAGTTTGAATTCTTAGACATCTGTCTAGGGCTTAGTAAATCTGCACTTGTTAATTTATCAACAGGCCCTTAAACCACACCAACAAAACCTCTTTAAAATCATCTTGCCATGCAGGGGAGATAGGCCAAGTTCATTATTTCAGAACCTGGCATTGTGCTTTCACCAAGTAGGTGTAGAACATAGCCATGCTGAGCTGGCGTTGAGCCTGGGAGCGCGCACCCTCCCCAGAGTAATGCCAATTAATCATGTTCAACCCTGGTGAAACTAATGGGTAGACCCTTATAAAGTCCAATTGTCTATCAGCCAAACCAGTGGACTGCTAATGTGGTTTCTGATTCTTGATTTCTTAATTTTAAAAAAGTAAGAAATTTGTAGCTCACTGGGTGAATTATTAAGAATACAGTTACTGCTCCTGGGTGCTAGGATTTTGGGCCCTGTGGATAGATGGTAGAGTACAAATTGCATAAAACAGGGCAACAGGATCCCTGACTTCTAGGCTGCTAACACCTAGCTGTGTGGCCTTGGATCAGTCATCTCCCTTCTCTGGGCTCCACACCTGTCTCATAGAAGATAAAGGTTCCTTCCATCTCTAGTAACTGAAGCATGGAGAGATGCAGAAAGCATTAGGGATTCTGATTTTCTGCCTGCACAGGAAGGTGCTCTCACAGGAAGGTCTTGACAAACAAGACCCAGGTGGTCTGGCTTTTTTTTGTCCAGATCTGTCCACAAGGACTCATGCTGTTCAGGGCACTATTTTCACGGACTAGGATCCAACGGTGCTGCTGGAATTATGAACCACAAAAGTACATCAAAGCCCACTTGTTTTTTCCTGAAAAGACATGTCTATTTTTAATTTCATAGCTGAAATTAAGTAGCTAATGGTGTATAAATCACGTGGCAAAGCATCATTTTGTAAAAAAAAATCTGAATACTATATACCTCATAGCAAATAAGGTGCACAGAAAAATACCTACCTCAAATATATTAATAAAGCTTATATATATGATTCTCCCCAGCACCAGTGGTTTAAAGGAACTATTCTTTCTCAATATCCTCCCAAGTTCAGAGCTATCTTTGCTTCCTTTGCCTGGTCTTTTCTATCTAACCTACTATTGATCTTTATGTGTTCTTACTGTCTGTGTTTCTAACATCAGTCTTTCTTTTTTTTGTTTCTCATTCCTTTGTTCAAGCTTTCACCATCTGCCATACAGACACTTACAGTATCTTTTGGTTTACCTACTCCAGTCTCTTTCCTTTCCAAGCCATGTCACGTGCCACCACCAGATGAATCTCTCTGAAGCTCAGCTCTGATTAGCACCACCCCAGACCCTGCGCTGCTCAGCAGCAGTGGCTGAGACCGTGGGCTATTTAGTCAGGCTCTCTGGGCTTAGATCTTGGCTCTGCAGCTTGCTAGCAGAGTTCTTTCATAAGTCACAGACCTGGGGCAAGCCTTACTTTCTTCTTTCCTAAAATGGAATTACTTATTGATCCAATAATAGAGAGTCATTATAGAGTTTAAATGGGAAAATATGGCATGTAGCAATCGTCCCAAACTGTGAGCTGCTCTTTTTATCATTGGTATTGATGGCTTTTCAGAAGCAGGCCACAATACTTTTCCCCAAACATGTATGTCACTAACCCACTTTACATCACCTGTGTGAGTCTAGATTGTTCGATCACCCTTATGATATACCTGGATGTTCCTACCTCTGCACTTGAACACATATAGGTCCTTACATCTGGTTCCTTAGTTATCCATGGCTAGATCAGTCATTCATATATTCATATATTATGGAAAATTTCATAAATATGTCAAAAATACAGAGAATAGTGAAATGAGCCCTCAGGCACCCATCACCCAGCTTCAACAATGACCAGTGCATCACGAATCTCATTTCAACTTTACCTCTGAATGGATTATTTTGAAGCAGATCCCAGATATCATACCATTTTGTCTGTAAATATTTCAGTAAGTATCTCTAAAAGATAAAGACTCATTTTAAAAACAACCACAATACCATCATCACATCTAAAAAAATAAATAGTCTTTTTTTTTGGTCATTTTTTAATATCAAAGATCTAGTCAATGTTTAAGTTTCCCCAATCAGCTCATAAATGTCTGTTTCATAGTTGGTTATTCAAATCAGAATCCAAAGTTCACCTGTTGTATTTGGTTGATGTGTCTATTCAGTCTCTTTCAACCTACATATTCTCTCTCCCTCTTTTCTTTCTTATAATTTTATTTGTTAAAGAAACTGGACCATTTGTCTTGTAGAGTTTTTTTGCTAATTGCATCCATGGCGTGGTTAAACATGCTCTTCTGTGTTCTGTATTGGTAGTTGGTAGTTAGGTCTACAGGATTGATCAGTCTCAGGTTTGAAAGTCTGGGTGAGAATCTTTCATAGGCGATGTCAAGAAACATTTTTAACCACTGAGTCGTGGGCATGGTTTTAGGTGTATGGGGGGGCATGAATCACCTCTCCCACTCCAGGTTGCATATTCCTCCTTTAGGGCCTACCTCATTGATATTTTCTCGAGAATAAATGTTTGCCTGTTATCAGAGCTTTGAAGGTGTGAGTTTTCCTTTCCTTTCTGTGATGGTTAAATTTAGGTGTCAACTTGACTGGATTAAAGGATACTCAGATGGGAAAGCATTATTTCTGGATATGCCTGTGAGGGTGTTTCCAGAACAGAATAAGTCTGTGGACTGAGCAAGGAAGGCTCACCCTTACCCACTATGGACGGACACCATCCAACTGGCTGGGGGCCCAGATAGAACAAAAAAGAAGAATAAAGGCATTTTTTTTTCTCTCCTGGAGCTGGGATGCTATTTTTCTTCTGCTCTTGGACCTCAGAACTCCAGGTTATCTAGCTTTTGGACTCCAGGACTTGCACTCATAGCTCCCCAAGTTCTCAGGCCTTTAGCCTCAGGACTGAGAGTCACATAATCCACTTCCCTGGGTGTGAGGCCTTTGGACTTCGACTGAGCCATGCTACAAGCTGCCCTGGTTCTCCAGCTTGCAGACGGCCTATTGTGGGACTTTCCAGCCCACTTCCCCATCATGGTGTGAGCTAAGCCCCTCTCACCTCTCTCTCTCTCTCTCTGTGTGTGTGTGTGTATATATATATATATATACATATATATACACACATATATATATACATATATACATATATATACACAGAGAGAATGTATATATATGTATATATATATATATACACACACACAGAGAGAGAGAGAGAGAGTATATGTGTATATATATATATATATATATACACATGTATGTCCTATTGGTTCTCTCTCTCTGGAGATCCCTGACTAATATACCCTCTAGGTGGAAATCAACTTTATAAACATCTTTTTCACATCACCCTGAAGCTGCCTAGCAAAGTTTTAATAACAAACAAACATAACAACCACACTGAAAAGTATAGGTATGTTTTTTGAGGGCTTAGCCGGCCAGGTACTGAGCTAAGCCTTTAGCCTGCATTATCTCACATAATTTCAGAAGCACGTTACGATGAAGGTATTTTACTATTCCCATTCTAGAGATGAGGACATTGAGGCACAGAGTTTAAGAATCTCACCCAAAGGAACTTTTAAGATGTTCCAAATGACTGGGATTGATTTTTAGTGTTGGGTCCTTACCTATCACAGCGATCCAGCCCTATAGATAACCTCACTTCCTTTTCCCTCTCTATGAGAAACCCTTGACTTTTCCTTGTGGACCCGGGCTGCTGAGTTACGTGGGCGTTAACAGAACTTTGCTGTTAATGCGCAAGGACATAGAGACTGTAAATTGAGGTTTGAAAAATGCCTTGAGAGCTGCAGCTTCAAAGGGATTGCAGTACAGTATTTAAGAGAGGAGGCTGAGTGTGACTGCTTGGAGTGGAATCCTAACTGCAACCTGCGGGCTGTGTGACCTTAGGCAAGTCACTTAACCTCTCTGTGCCTTAGTTGCCTCATAATAAAGTATGTATAATAAATGAAAGCATTTAGAACAGTGCCTAGCGTGTAGTGAGCACTCATTGTTACCTGCTGCTGCTATTATTATTGTCATCGTCACTCAATGTGTTTAAACAATTACCAGAAAGAAACAAATAGAAAGCTTAAAAATAACATTTTTTATCTTGTGCTGTGAATAGGCCGTCTCTCCCTTTCTTTAACCATTTCTTTCTTCTTTTCTTTTTTTTTCTTTTTTCCCT
>VBSM01002217.1:20570223-20617656 GCA_008086735.1 Cheirogaleus medius | reverse complement strand
AAAACAGAAAGAAAAGAGGAAAATAAATGTCTTAGTAATATTTTCTAATAAACGGGAATTTTTGCTTGTGCCACAGTCAACCTATTGCATCAAGAAGCCGGCAAGTGCGAGGGCTGCGAGACGCCCTTTTTGTCAAGACACTGGATTTCACCTTATAAGAAACTGAGGCCGGGAGAAGAAAATCAAACACCCCCCCCCTTGTTATCACACTCACCTTAACTGAGTTATTTCCACTAAACATATCTTATCATTTTAAAAAATACTGTGAATGATTGTCAGTTCAAGGGGCTTGCATTGGTATAAGAAGCAGTTAGGTGACGAACTGGTGTAGGGGGTAAAATTCAGAGGCAGGTTGTCTGCCTTCAAATGCCGGGGGGATGCGAAGGGTGAGCACTATTTGTGAGGTCCTAAGCAAGTTACTGAGCCTCTCTGTGCCTCGGTTTACTTATCTGTAAAATGAGCGTAAACTGAGAAAATTCATTTAAGAACAAACCCTACAGAATAATCCAATGAGCACTCTGTGAATGCTGGCTGATCTTAATTATTATGATCAGAAACATTATAAGGGAAGTCCTTGAACTTGGAGGGAGGGGTGGGAATGCACTCTTTCAATTTGGGGAGCCCAACCTCACTCTTTCAGTTGTCCCCTGCATGATTGCCAAAGGGATCTTCTTTAAACATGCTTTAAACATGCTCCCCCCCATACAAAGACTCGACGTCCTGTGAAAGCTTAAGAAATGTCACTTGGGAATCCGGTAGTGGAATCAGGATTGCGGGGATAAGGACCAGGGTGGCAAGTGCTGGAGAAGAGCCTGCCCCAAGGGACATTTCCAAGGAACAATTCTCAGGATTTAGCAACTCCCGCAAGATTAAATTCTAAAAGAACAAGAACTTTACTGGGACTTTGGCTGTTTTCTTTCCGGCTCTGGGGTTCAGTTAGGTGTGTATTGTGCACACCCAAATCATCCAATCTCAGCCTTCTAGAGGACAGAGATTCCAACCCACTCTTGGCTTCTAGTGCAGGGAATGCTTATATAATAAAAAATGTTCCCTTTGGTGCAGATTGCTGGACAAGATGCTCACTGCACTCTCCTCCTTACAAACTATCTTGGGTATCATTTTTTAAAATGCAGACACCCTACATAAGATAAACAGTGAGAAAGCTGATCCAACTGCTGACCACTCACTGCCTTTGAGCTTTTCCATGTTCTTTCCATTGAATTTGCTACATTTGTGGTATTCTAAGATTTTGCCATGTGTACCTTCCTCTCATTAGTACATCATCTGCCCTCTGGAGAGGGGGCTGACGTCTAATCCTCCTTTCACCCAGCAGGTCTTGAGATATTTGAAGACAGCTACCAAGGCTCCTCTAACTCTTCTGTTTTGTTGGTCTCCAACTATTCTTCATAGGGTATGACTTTCAGATTCACCATTATCCTGGTCACCGTCAGTTCCTGGATCTTCTCTAGTTTGTAGGTATCTCACTTATCACCTCTTAGATTTTGGTGCCCAGAAGTGAACTCAATACTGTGAATAGGGTCAAATTTTCCTACAGTGCTGGTTTATCACCTGCTTTATTTTGGAATGCTCTGCTGTCATTAATGCATTCCAGGAATATGTTAGTGCTTCTGATGGCAGCATTTTGCTCTTAGATCATGGAGCAGGTAGCAAAAAAAGGGTCCAACTTCAAAACGTGAAGAAGGTAATTAATGGCTGTTTATGAATAATTTATATCCAACTTCTCTTTTGGTTCTACTTCTTCCAGAGACAAAACAAGAAGTTGTATGGCCCTTTAGTTCTTTTTAGTAATATATATGCTACTCCTACTTCCATAAAGAATTCCCACACCTCACTGAAATGGGCTGAAGGAACCACTGAGATCACCTAAAAGACAGAGCATGTCTTTTTCATATCAATGGTCATTGAGCCACATCGCTCTTCGTCCTGTCCTTGATTGGCTGATTGTTTGAATCCAAATCCTGGATTCTATATTTATCTCAACAATATTAACTTGAGAATTTTACAATACTAACTTGCAAATTAAAATTAAAAACTTTTAACTTTTTATTAGTCTCTTTGGCCAGACTTTATGTATTCCTTGATGTCAGAGTCTGTGTCTCTCTCCTCTATTCTAGTGCCTGTTGCCATGTCTGACATTTTATAGGTGCTAAACAAAAGCGGAATAAAAAAAGAATGGGCTTTTGAATCTTAATTTTCATGATTATTCACAATATTATCTATAATATTTAAGTGTTACATGTAAATATGTTAAAGTGTTATTCTGTGTTTTCATCCCATATCAGTAATATTATGATTAAGACAGAGCTATCTAGGACCTAACTAGACACCATTCTTCATAAAATTTACTAAAAATAATGATAGTAATCAACACTGATCAATGAACCATACATTCACTTCATTTTCCTAATATCTAGCTTAAAGTTTTAGATCTTGACCACAAGGATTTCAGGAAGTTTTGTTGAATGCTAGGTTAAAATCAAGGTGCATGATAGTCATGGCATTCCTCAGATTCAAATAGTACGACCAAGCACAGAAAATGAAGTCAGTGTATCAAACTTGAGTGTTAGTGGTTTTGTTTCCTTAGGCAAATTGCTTAATCTTTCACTGTTACTACTGCCTAGTCAAGAATTGTGGATAAAGGAGTACTACATTATTGAATTGCCGTGTCAGTAGCACAAGATAATCCTTATAAAGCATTTAACATAATGCCTGACACATAGTATATGCTTAAAAATGCTAACTACTTTTGTTATTACTTTTATTGGACCACCTATGAACCTACTCAATTGGATTAGTATCCAATAAATTGTGTATTCATCCTGTCCAGTCTGTTTTGATTTTTTGAATTAGTTTAGCCAGTCTGGTGTCCTTTAGCCAAAAACTGTGGTTGGCTCAATTTTTATCATATCAACCTTTTTTGTTTACTTGTTTGTTTTGTTTCTTTGCCTGGAAGAGACAAAGACCTGAGTGTGTTCCTTGTGAGCAGATGCATGTGTTTGTTTAAGCTGGTGGCACAGGGCTGGGAAGAGAATGAGCTAGAATGGCCAACAGAAAACCTTGTAAACACAGGTCAGGCCAATGCAAAGAAAGTTTGTTGCCTAAATCATCTGTGTGTCAGTGATTTGTGAAAACTACATGCAGGGAGTTTTCTTCATTAATCAACAAGGTAGTTTAAGCATCTGAGGTTGTGGTCATTTGCCTCTGTGTGGTTTGATCTTTGAGTTTTATCATATGAATTGTTTCGCTGCTTCAGTTGAGTACGTGTGTCAATATCCTCATCTGTCACAGGGGATAGTTCCAGGAAATTGTTACCATGCACTGGTTTCGACCATGCCATGTACTAGAGTTTTCTAAATTAGATTTATGGTCTTGATAATATTTAATTATCAAACATTCTTATGAATTACATATTGTTATCATAACTTTCCAGAGAGGTTGAGGAATTTGTCTAAGGTCACACAGCTAGTAAGTGACAAAATCGGGTCTGTTGCACTCCACCATTCATATTTTTAACGGTTATGTCATATTAACCTCTTTGTGAAATGCTTCTGTCTTTTAGGTGATCTCAATGGCTTCTTCAGCTCATTTCGGTGAGCTTTGGGAATTCTTTATGGAAGTAAGAGTAGCATATATATTACTAAAAAGAACTAAAGGGCCATGTAACTTCTTGTTTTAATCTCTGGAAGAAGTGGAACCAAAAGAGAAGTTGGATATAAATTATTCATAAACAGCCATTAATTACCTCCTTTAAGTTTTGAAGTTGGACCCTTAGTTATTCATTTCAGAATTGACTAATTAATAATTTAATTAATGCAACAAATATTAATGAAGCACTTACCATGTGCCTGTCACTGTCCAAAGTACTGAAGAACTATGCCAGATTCAAAAACTTTCTTTAGAGTTTGTATATTGGTCTAAACTGGGTACTCACTTTTTTTTTAGAGACAAAGTCTTGCTCTGTCACCCAGGTTGGAGTGCAGTGTCAGGATCATAGCTCACTGCAGCCTCAAACTCCTGGGCTCAAGTGATCCTCCTGCCTTAGCCTCCAGAGTAGCTGGGACTATAGGCATGCACCACCATGCCTGGATAATTTTTCTATAATTTTTGTAGAGACAGGAATATCACTATGTTGCTCAGGCTGGTCTGGAACTCCTGGCCTCAAACAATCCTCCTGCCTTGGCCTCCCAAAGTGCTGGGATTACAGGTATGAGTCACTGGGTCCAGCTAGTAGTCAATTTTCAGAAAAATTTGATTCTATCATTGTTACTTAAGTTCCTACTAGACTGGAATATTCTTTATCCCTCTAATATAATTTTTATTTATATACACATACCTCTGAGTCCTGGCCCCTCCTCACCTCTTATGACCACTCAGCCAAAGCCTACACATCCTTCAAGGGCCCAGGGCCTGCCTTTTCCTTGAAGCCTTCCCTTACCACAAGGCCACAGATTCCCCTTCCTCCTGTAACCACGTACACGTAACACCCTTTTGTCCCCAAGAGCATGATGGTTGGATTCTCATATTTCAAGGGTTCTTAACCTGGGGTGGGCCCAGAATCACCTATGGAGTTTTATCAAAATTCGCATGCTTGGCCTTCTCCTCACCAAATATTTTCTGATTCAATATTTCTGGGGCTGGGCCTTGAGTATATATTATTTAAAATAGCACCCTGAGTGATTCTGAAACCTAAAACAGGTTAGGAAAGCATAGTCTTATATTGTTGTTATCATTATCACTGACCCTCTACATGCATATACAATTCTATAAGGCAAGCTCTACCCCTTCAACTAGATTTAAGCACCTGGAAACACTGGGACTATAATTCTTTGAGTTTTCCTAATTTCTTAGCACAATCTTGAGCATAAATACTCAATAGTTACTGAAAGAATGAACAGTTAAGGGGATTGATCCTATAGCCTCTTTCCTCACAATGCACTCAGAAAATTTCAGGGGTGAATCATGCAGTCTGATACATAAGTATGAAATCCTAAAGACAAACTCCCTGGCCTGGGTCTGTGTGGCAGATCTGAGGGCGGTTCACTCACGTTCTGGCTTTCTTCTTTCTAAACATGATAGAACTGCACTTCCTCATACCTTTGAAGTTATTTGTGTGGCCGTGTGACTTGTTTTGGTCAAAGAATTGTGAAGTGGAGGTGGTGAGGATCTCTCCCAGGCTGGAGAATTTAATTGCTGGTGCAACACCCTCCAAGCTTCCCTTCTGCTGCCTTGACAACCAGCAATGCCACAGATGTGGATTGGGTCCCCAAGCAAGGACACGTGACACAGCTCCTCCGGCTGACCCGTGTGGGACATCTTGCTTGAGCAAGAAATAAAGCTTTGTGGTTATAAGCCACAAAGTTGGGGGCTTTTAGTTACTGCTTCTTGATCTATCCTGACTGACACAGCATGGACTAAATCCCTATTTAAATTATTTGTCATATGCATTATATAGGCTTTGCAATAAAAAAAAAAAGAGTGTGAAGAGTTGAACTATTTTTTGGAAGAGACAGTAGAAACAAAGTTCAAAACTGACACCTAGAGTGGAAGGTTAATGAATTTGGGACTTTTGTTTATATAGCCACTAAGGTAATATTTTTGTCATATTTGTGCTGTTTTTTTTATCTTATTAAAATAAGTCAATACTCTTCTTTCTCAGCTGGTTACATAATGAGGAACTGTTTGTTACAAGGGCTAGACACCATCTTCAGTCCTCTACTGTGGAGGATTGAGGATGGCGATCATCCAAGGAGATTTAGTACCTTGGTCATGCCCTGAATTAGTCATTTGGGATAAATTCCACAGAGATGGCCGGGTGACAGACATGCCTACTTTTTAGGGTTGTGATACTTACTAAAAATAGCCTGGCCTGGTGGTTCACGCCTGTAAGCCCAGTACTTTGGGAGGCAAAGGTGGGTGGATTGCTTGAGCCCGGGAGTTTGAGACCAGTCTGGGCATCATGGCGAGACCACATCTCTACCAAAAAAAAAAGAAAACTATGTAGTCCCAGCTACTCGGGAGGCTAAGGCAGGAGGATCACTTGAGCCCTCGGACTGGAGAGTGCAGTGAGCTATGACCACACCACTGCAGCCTGAGAGACAGAGCGAGACCCTGTCTCAAAAAAAAAAAAAAAAAAAAAAGTCAAAACCAAAACTTACTAAAAAATGTTACTGTTACTGTTCTGCTTTACGTGACCACCAGCAGTTTATAACAGATTGTGCATCTTCAAGCTCGCCCCAACAATGAGCATTATCTGTTGGGGAGTTTGGTAGGTGAAAAACTATATCCTGTCTTAATTTGTATTTCTTTGGTGGGTAGTGAAGTAGACTGACGTTCCATGTGCTTTTTGACTCTTTTATTTCTTCTTTTGTGAATTACTCTTCAGACCTTTGGGGAAATCTGTAAGGGGTGGATGTCTCCCTGAAGTAAGGACACAAGGACCTCAGCCCCTCTGCTCACCCTGGGGGCTTCATGGCCATCCCTAGCTGTCCCAGCCAGCATCTTGGCACGGGGTAGGGGCTGCCACTTGTGTGGCCACTGACTCCTGGTGCCTCTCTCCTTTTACTCCCTAAGCTCCAGGGTCTGATCCTGTTTCTGGAATGCCAAGGAGGTTGGAGAGGGTGTGAGAATAGAGGATACCGTCAGAACCCAGAGACGTTCGTTCACTTTTAAGGCTATGCCCTTCCTCCCTGTTCCTTCCTCCTCCTAGCCATGCTCCTCCCTTTCCTGGCTTCTCTGGTGTGGAGGGGCAGCCGGGCTCCCTCATCAGCCGCCTCAGCAGCTGAGACTCTGACCCTGCTGTCCCCTGGGAGCTGCTGGTGGCAGCTTGTCCCACAACACATGCTACTCTGCAGGGGGCTCTGGCTCACTCCCACCCCTCCTGACCTTGTGGAAGGTCACACCCAGAGTGGAAGCCGTGGTTCTCCCTCTTTGCTGTCCCCACCTCGGCTCAAACTACTTTGATCCTTTTCTAAATTCCCTTCTGTCGTTCTTCCACCACACTGTCATCTGTGTGATCTTGTATTCTAATCACCTTACCTCCCCCACCGCCCAGGGACCCCATCACCTCTAAGGCAGCCTGAGACCCTGACTCAGCCTCTAAAGCCCTTGATCATATGACTGATCGCAGGACTGGTGAGTTGAGCATGAGTATCCGCTAAACCTGGAAGGGCAGATGAGGCCAGATTCTGATGGGCCTTGAATGCCAGGCCAAAGAGTTTATGTGAACGAGTGGGTTAGGGCCAGGGGTGTGCTTTATCATAAGGGGAGGACAGGGAGGGGGGCCAGGTAACCCATGGCTCCCTATTTCGTTTATGAAGCCAGAGAAGTTCAAGGTCAGTGATTGTCTTCCTGCCCTGGGGCCCAGTACGTGCTTTGCTAGGTGAGGCACCAGGAGTCCTAGTTCCCGGGAATCTAATGGAGAGAGGAAGCAGGGAGGACTTTGGCTATGATGGATGTTAGAATTGAGAGGTTTGTCCAAGGAGAGAAGGTAAAGCCTTCTCCTGTCCCCAAAGAGCGTGTCCAGTTTGGTGGGGACTTTGCTCCCTGCAGGGAGACAATGGACAATGTGAGGTTTTGTCCTGGGGCCCAGAGGTGTCATCACCATGGGGGGAGCTTTTGAGTACATAGTGGGTGCCATTTCTGAACTGCCTTCTTACCCAGCCCTGGGAGACCTCATTACCTTTCTCCCAGAAGAGGGACACAGGAAGATGAGGTTGTTCTGTACTTACGGTTTGGAATGCTGGGGGTGTCACCCTGTTATCACCCTCATCTTGGGAACAAACTCGTGGTCAGTGGGCCTCAGTGGCAAGAGCAATGTGGTGCTTTCATGCCCCAAGGAGCATAGGAATGTCAGCCAGCACCTGCTGCCGAACGGGGGTGAGGGCCTGGAGCAGTGGGGGTCCAGGGACTCCCTGGAGATGGGGCCCGGGCTCCAAGGTGATTGAGATTGCCTCCAAATCCTTGGTGTCTTCTGCTCTCCCCATGTCCTGGGGAGGGTTCTGGCAAGAAGGAGCACATCTAAATTGGGTCATTTGAAGGGGTTTGATATGGGACCATTTGCAAAGGTAGAGGGTGCTGTATGTAGTGCCCAGGGGCCATATGGGGTAAGAAGAGGGAGCAAGGACCAGACCTGGAGCCAGAGGGGTTATGCGGAGAGGACTCCCTTGTGGGACCTGGGACTTTAAATTGAGGGGCACGCCCAGTGTGACCCCACAGCGGTAGGGAGGCTGGGGGAATGAACGCTGTGGCTTCCTTCTTCCATCTCTGAGCTCTCGCAGTGCTCCCCCGTTTGTCCAGCCCTACTGGAAACCAGAGGACAAGGGCATCGGTTGAAGTCACCACGCAGGTGAGCCTCCCAGGGCAGAGCAGAGGGCAGACGCGAGAGGGTGGGTTGGGGGCGCAGGTGGAAGACGTGCAGCACACCCCCGTCCGCTGCAGGGGAGAAAACGCTTTTTCTCTCCTCCTAGATTCAGTGGCTGGGGCCTGTGAATTAAACTGACAAAGGACAGATTAACAGGAGAGAAGACAGATTTGATCACGTAAATCGGGAGTTCACAGAGAAACGTGACTTAAGGAAGTGGTTAGACTTTGGGGCTTTTTTTTTACCATCTTTATAGGGGAATGGGGGGGGGGAAATGGCCCTTATGGGGAAACAAATAACTTTTGGAGAGATAAAGGGGCACTTAGGAGAATAGATGGGAGATAGGATAGTTTTGTAACAGCATCTCATCCCTGGTGATAAGAGTCAATTTTCCCAGGTCGTGAGAAACTGCTGGGGAGGGAATTTATGACAGCTGAGTTCTTTTGGGAGCTTCTACTTTTAGGCAGATAAGAGATTTCAGGAACTCAAATGCCTTCTGCTCAAAATGATTTTTATGCCCCAGTGACATATTCCAGACCCCTTCACCACTAAAGGCAGCATGGCCTGTTGTGGACTGTAGGGAGACCAACGTTTTCTAATGTTAGAGCCATCAAGTTTGAGGCCCTGGAGAAGCCAGGCTCACGTGGGGCTGGGATGGCGCCTCCAGGCTCCTCTGCGCAGAGATCAACCAGCTTCACCGGATGCTCTGTCCCACCCTGCGCAGGCTGCCCTGAGGCGTGGCTACAGGGCACTGAGCCTTTCCACGTAGTCCACGTGGCTAGGGCCACGTGTTGGGAAGTCAGCTTCCTACTTATCTTGCGACCTCAGGAACCTGTAGTGCTGCTAGGTCAGGTTCTGGCAGGAGTAGAGGATTGCAGGCCACAGGTTCAGGTGACCTCATTTTCCTCGTGTCTAGGGAACACGCAGAGCCCTTCTCAGCATTGGAAGGAGAAGATTCTCTAAACAATCATACAAGTTTTTTGGAGTTCAAGAAGAAAGTGAACTTCTCAGGTGTGTGCGTGTGTTTTCCAGATGGGAGGAAGAGTGGAACAGATAAGGTGATAGAATTTCCATTGTTAGATGCCTCTTGTTTGCCTGTGCACTACGCATGAAGGAGCTATACTGAGCCACGAATACTGAAAACACTTGAGTGTTTTTCCACGTGTGAAAACCTTACCCTTTGAAAAATCCGAGGCCCACCCTGGGCCACACATGTCGAATCCGAGCTCAGCTGTTAGGCGGCTCCTCACCTGCGCCAACAGCGAAAGCAAAAGCGGTTCCGCACAGACATTGTTTAAAATGGTTGCGTTAAAAATACCATCTCCGCTTCACAGATTTCTGGAACTGTGAGGAGCATCCTCATTTATGTGCTCTGATGAAGGTGAGTCTGGGAGGAATGCACAAGCCAGTTAAAAGTGGTGCTTTAATTGGATTATGCAACAGCTTTTGAATCTTGATGCTTTAAATTTTAAAGAGCCAGCTACCTCCCTGAGCCCCAAAGTCCCTGTGGCCTTGGGCAAGGCTGCAGGGCACTGAAAGGGGGAGGGGCTGACAGCTCAGTCCCTGAGACTTTGGGAAGATGGGTAACAGAAGTGTGGTGGGGAGGGAAGGAGATCCGTGTAGGGGGAGGTCTTTCCTAAGTGCTCAGGAGGAAAGAAACTCCTGGCACAGGCAAGGGGGGCGTGTGCAAGAGTCCAGAAGATCTGACCCTGAGGATCCATTTCTAGGCAAGGTGACAATCTTGGTTCAGGTTTTCTTCAGAAGCCAGGTGATGTTTGACACTCTCTAATGCAGAGCAAGACCCTTGCAGAGCCAACTCCCAGAGAACTTCAGTCAAGGTCAAGCTGCTTGGCCTTCCTTTTCAGAATGCATCTGTTTTGTGTCCCCGGGCAAACATTTTCCAAAGGCCCCTCTCACCTCCCGTTAACTGCAACCTCACCTGCCTGCCCAGCCTATCCGCCTGTCCTCCCCTGTGCTCAACGCAAGATCTGCTTGGCCAGGTTCTGTTCCAGTGGCCCCAGCCTAATGTGCTTGTCCTGGTCTCGCAGACCTTCTGAAGGAGGAGATTAGGGCTGTCAACCCCATTGGATTATTCTCCAGCTGGCTTTGGAGATGCAGTCCGAACTGTCTTGTGTTTCTGCAGCTCTTGTTTCCAGAGGTAAGGGTTGGGGTTGAGGTCTAGGAAAGAGGGCAGGGTTAAGAAAGACGGCCAATATTGCAGCCCCATGCAAAGATAACCTCTAATATTTACTCCTGAGAAGTGGAACAGTTGGCAAATCACCTAGAAGTTAGGGGAAAGGATTGTAAAAACAGAAGAAAGAGGAAAATTACTCAACATGTGTTGATTATGAATTTTAATTACTGAGTTATCTGTTCAGTCAACAGGCTGGGAAAGAAATGCGGGCAGGAAGAGCTCTATGAATGTTACAGATGATATAATTCTGTTTTTAGGAAATGCACAATTAGACTGTGTCTACACAACCCAAAGTAAAAGCAGATGTATCCGTCATCAGGCTATTTTGATTAATGGGGAAATTTGGAGCTTAAATTATCTGGTTCCGCCAGCTATGTTGATCAAATGAACTGGATCACTGCCAGATCTCCATTTCTCTCAGCGGGGTGTAGACACAACTTGGGGCGAGGCCGTTTCAGGGACAGGATTCATCCTGTGAGGCAGCAGAGTCTAAGGGGATGGGAAGAGTGTCGCAAAGCAAGCGAGAGTGACATGCATCCACCTGACCTATCTGGAGAGGTCCCGCACTTGGTGTACTTCCAAATCACATGATGAACTCTGTAGGCCATGTAATCTTGGCTAAGGAACCACACTCTTCATACTCTTCCTGGGAGTTGGTTGTCCAGTTAGGGAAGAGGTCCCCATGCTAATTTGTGTTGAAGGGACTGAGTAAGGAGTAGGCAGAAGTAGAAGAGTTGGGAGGAAGCTAGTTGGAGTCTACGCTTTGATACCCAGGGTGGAACTCTTTCTGACTGCCCACTCCAAAGCGGAGGCCCGTGCCGTGAAGACAGACCACGTCTTCCATCTCATTGACTTGACCAGCGTTCTCTCTTGACGTGGCAGAACATATCATCTGGCCTCCAAAGTTTGCCCTGAGCCACGCTGGCTTTTTTTCCTTGCCTGAAACATGTTTGTTTGTTTATATATAGTCATTTGCAGATTATGGAGTCAGTGTCCTCTTGCACACCAGGGCTGTTTTTAGAATATATGTTTTAAATAACACCACTCTGAGAAAAGAGGATGATTTGGGTCACAGAGGATGTTGTTTCACCAAAAAACATCTTCAAAATAAGGTCCTGTTAAAATATGGGCCCTTTAAAGTTAACTGATGTGTTGAAGGGTCTCAGATGTCTTTTACTGAAAAATAAGAGAGGGAAGTTGAAAAGGAATAACTACACTGGAAATCATTAATGGTAATGGGTGAATAAGAAGTGGCTACAACAACCCCAATGTCGGCCAATGGGTGAATGGACGCACAAATGTGGAATGTACGTGCAATGGGGCATTACGCAGTTACAAAAGGGAATGAAGTACTGATATATGCCGCTGCACAGATGAACCTTGGAAACGTACTACGTGAAAGACAATGGACACAGGAGGTTACATATTGTATAATTCCATTTATATGAAATATAGGGAATAGGTAAATCCACAAAGACAGGAAACATATTTGTGTTTGCTAAGGACTGGGAAGAGAAGAAATGGGAAATGACTGCTTAATGGGTATTGGGTTTTTTGGAGGGGATGCTGAAAGTGTTTTGTAATTAGGTAGAGGTAGTGGTTGCACAACATTGTAAATGTACTCATTGCCACTTACTGGTACACTTTAAAGTGATTAATTTTATGTTATGTAAGTGTTATGTAAGTTTCACCTAAAAAAAACGTGGCAAGAAAGCAAACATGTCTCAGTCGTGCTGCTCCTATGCTCCTAATGAAGAGGTTTAGAGCTTAGTACCATTTTGGAGATGTTTCCTGTAGCCAACCAAGGTCCGTGCTTTAAAGTAGCTTAGAGACCATCTCCTCCCATCCTCACATTTTGTGATGAGTTGTGATTAGGGAGAGGTCCAAGCTGGTATCCAAATTGCTTAATTCTTTGATCAGTGCTTAATCCAGGAAATCACATTCTGTCCTGAGAGTGGGTGATGCAGTATGCTGAGATACCCACCCAAAATGTGCAGAACATTTTCAACAACTTCTTTTCTGCTATGCTTTGGGCCAATGTGCTAATAGTTATAATAGTAATAATAAGAATAATAATAGCAATCATAATAAAAAAGATAAATATTGGAGGCGATACATATGCTAATTGGCTGAATTGAGCCATTCCATGATGTATATGTATTTCAAAACATCATAAATATGTATAATTTTTGTCAAATCAAAAAATAAATTTTAAAACTATAGTAAACTGATAATACATTTATTGTGCTCTTATTAGATGCCAGATAGTGAAAGAAACACATTCTATGCAATGCCTCATTTAATTTTCCCCCAAACCCTATGAGGCCAATAAGGAATCTCATTGAGGTTAAATAAATTTGCTCCAGAGGTTAGTAGAGTTGAGGTTGAGACTATCTATTGCTAGGGCTACAGTGCTCTTAACTAACATATCCAATATCTGGTTTCCAAACTTTTGGATTTCACAAACTAATAAAATTTCCACAAACCAACATAAGGTAGCCATATTTTTATTTTGCCAAGTATAAACATTGAGTAACAAACAAATAAGAAAAGAAACAAACCCTACTCTTTCCTACCATCATTATGTAATCAAATAAAACAGATTTTCACAACAAAACATGGAAGGACCTAACCTCAGTATACAGAACAGTCTTGGGAAGTGGATGTGTTTGGCCTCATGAAAAATCCTCTAGTCATTTTGATGCCCAGGAAGATGTCATAGTGGATGCTCAGCGTTGGACTTTGCCAATGGCTGTTTGGACACTCAGCTATGCAGGTAGCTGCATCGTCATAGGGCTTAGAAAGTCCTCCTTGCTGTGCTCATGTGTAGCCTCCATTTCTGCCACCATGACCACTTTGTACATGGAACCGCTGAACAACCATTGGGGTGGCTGGAGAAAGAAGCTCAGGGACCTCCACGAGACAGGCCACCTTGTCCACCAGGTTATTGATGTCCTGTTCCTCAGTGGATGCCCTCTGGGAGAAGTTTATGTGGACCAGAAGCATCTTCACACTCTGTCCATTAGTAAAAGTTACCCACCACCTCTCCTGCAGACCTCCTTGTTGCCATTTTTCCAACCTTGTTCTTCCCAAACACTTGACCTACTGGCCAACCCTTTAGGCATTGGTTGTGAATCAGTATAGATTTATATTATTAATATATATGAGGCCATCTCTCCTTGCTTATAAAGTGGACGCCTAGCTATTCACTTCTGGCTGGTGTCTGCAGACTGCAAAACACATCAGTAAAACAGTGCATGCTTTCTCTTCCTCTGCTAACTAGTAAGAAAAACTCTCCAAGATGTCATGGTTTGGGCTGAGAAGGAGGTAATGCAGCAGGAGCAGCAGGTACTGTGGGCATTACTGGGGCTGGCCAGAGACTCCATTCAGCATTTCTGTCTATCATAGACACTTCCGGGCCAGTCCAGCTGGATATGACTAGTCAGAAGGCCCAAGTGGCTAAGCAGTTTGAATGGCAGTCTAGCTCCGCTGCAGAGCCTATTTAGATAAAAACTGGCAGCCTCACAGGTGACCCAGAACTTGGGTCAGAGAAGCACATTTATATTTGTCCCTAGAATCCAAAGAGGTCCACCAAATCTTATGCCTCTTTTTGCAGAAACTTGGTCAAGGTAAAACATGTGTGTCTTGCGCTTTAGAAGAGCTACCCTGCCATGCTGCCAGACTCCTGACATCTGGAGTCCTTGCTATGCCCTGTTTCCAGATCCAACTACCAGGATATCCATGACAAACTGGGCCAGTGTGATACTCTGCGGATCTCAGGGCAGTCAAGATCCCCCTGGACTGTATTATGACAGAGGGCAAGAGAGTGGACAGAAGCCTTAGAAAGTACACAGTTGTCCTTCCACATGAAGCCAACCTGTCTCTCTGTCTTTTCTGATCCCTTCCCTGGCTTGTGGGGTAATTCTGTGTGATGACTAAGCACTGCCATCTGGTTTCTACCACCCCGAGAGCCCATTATTTCCACTGAAATCTGGAAGTTCAATGCCAGCTCCCACCACTATTTCCTGCACAGCCTCACCACCTCAGGGACTTTCAAGGGTGCGCTGCTTCCCTTGCCAATGCATTGCTAAGTGCCTCGGTAAAACATCGTCTAGGTCTTCTTGGGGGCACAGTTAGGGGATGATGGTGATTTGAGTGTTCGAGTGCCTGTGTTTCCCGGCAAGGAGTTTGCTTGTGCTTTCATGAGCTATGTGGGCGACTCGATCCCAGAATCCCATTTTGAGAGTCTGTTTTCTATAACTATTCTGTTATTAGTCAAGGTCCTGGCAAGAAGCAGATGGCACAGTAAAAAATGAGATAAAATTGAAGAGTTTAATGAGGGAAGCTACTGTCACCTTTAGGCCTGAATGGGCAGGAGGAGGGAACTGTCACCAGCACCTGGGAAGAGCTGTCCTGCAGGAAGATGCCTGGCAGGAATGTGGCCTGATGGAGGGAAATGCAGCTGCTTTCAAAACCCTATTCTGGCAGGAAAGGGTGAGGTGGCTCCCTCTTCTCCCACGCTGGAGTCAAGGTACTGGGGCTTCCCTTTGGCTAAGCCCAGCTGGAAGCCAGAAAGCAATGCTCCTTGTGCATGTCTCTAGACGTGAGCCTCCTGGTCCGTGCACGTAGCACGGAGAAGGGTGGAGAGTGGATTCGGAGGGGTGGATGGTGAGGACCCAACACTCGGGCTAAGGATTTGTTTCTGCATCTGGAGTCATTGGGAAGTCATGGCAATTTTTTGAGTAGAGACATAATATTTTTGGGCTAACAGTGACATGTGAATTGAAATTTAGGTAATTTAGAAAAGGGAGATCTGCCAAGAGACCAACTGTCTGAGTGTTCATAATATTCGGGTTTTGCAGTGGGGATGGAGTGACTGGGGAAAACGCTTGGAAAAAAATATTTGGTGGATACATGTATACAGCAGTCCCCTCTTATCCTGGGGGGTTATGTTCCAAGACCCCAAGCAGATGCCTGAAACCATGGGTAGTACCAAACCCTGTGTATGCTATGTTTTTTCCTATATATACATAGCTATGATAAAGTTTAATTTATAAGTTAGACACAGTAAGAGATTAATTATAATAACTAATAATAAAATAGAACAATTATAACAACATGCTAGCATCACTACTCTTGCCCTTTGGGACCATTATTAAGTAAAACAAGGGTTATTTGTGTTTTTTTGTTTTTTGGTTTTTTGTTTTTTTTTGAGACAGAGTCTCTGTTGCCTGGGCTAGAGTGCCATGGCATCAGCCTAGCTCACAGCAACTTCAAACTCCTGGGCTCAAGCAATCTTACTGCCTCAGCCTCCCGAGTAGCTGGGACTACAGGCATGCGTCACCATGCCTGGCTAATTTTTTCTTATTTTAGTTGCCTGGCTATTTTCTTTCTATTTTTAGTAGAGACAGGGTCTCACTCTTGCTGAGGCTGGTCTCAAACTCCTGACCTCAAGCGATCCTCCTGCCTCAGCCTCACTTAGAGCTAGTATTATAGGCGTGAGCTACCATGCCCGGCCAACAAGGGTTATTTGAACACAAGCACTGTGATACTGCGACAGTTGTCTGATAACCCAGTTAGCTAGTAAGTGACGAACATATGAGCAGCATGTGCAGTGTGGATCCTCTGGACAAATGGAGGATTCATGTCCTGGGCAGGACAGAGTGAGACGGCGCACAATTTCATCACACTACTCAGAATGGCAAGCAATTTAAAACGTATGAATTGTTTATTTCTGGAAGTTTCCATTTAATATTTTCAGACCATGGTCGACCACGGATAATCGAAACCTCAGAAAGTGAAACCGTGGATAAGGGGGGACTGATGTACATGTCTTTTATGTCAGTAAGAGGATAGAGAGCTGTGCTGTGACGGCCAGGGCGCTGTCTGATGCTGTGTTAGGGAGCCCAACCGGGAGGCTGTGAGGACCGCAGGCTGCAGCAGATTGCTTCAGAGTTCTGCTTTTGAAGTTAGAAAGCCAAATAGATGTGAACAGCATTTGGTCTTCCTCATTTCCATGCACATGGAGATTGCACATTAATATCAAAGGAAGTCAGTTGTGTATGTAAAGGAGAAATGATTTTCTTTGGAGTCCTTGTTTGTCAAACCCCATCAGGGTTTTCTTCTTCTTGCCCATACAAATGACAGAATCTACTTTAAAAGCTTTCACAGGAAGTGATGGCATTTGATGCCAGGAGTGGTAGCGATAATAGCAATAACTAATATTTATTGAATGCTTACAGTGATCCGGGCAGTGTGCTCTGCATTATCCCTTGTTAATCACCACCACCAACCTTATAAAATGGTATTCTTTTTTTTTGAAACAGTGTCTCACTCTGTTGCCCTGGCTAGAGTGCTGTAGCGTCAGCCTAGCTCACAGCAACTTCAAACTCCTGGGCTCAAGCGATCCTCCTGCCTCAGCCTCCCGAGTAGCTGGGACTTCAGGCACGCACCACCATGCCTGGCTAATTTTTTCTATATATTTTTAGTTGGCCAATTAATTTTTTTCTATTTTTAGTAGAGACGGGGTCTCGCTCTTGCTCAGGCTGGTTTTGAACTCCTGAGCTCAAACAACCCGCCCACCTCTGCCTCCCAGAGTGCTAGGATTACAGGCGTGAGCCACCGCGCCCGGCCTAAAATGGTATTCTTTATGTTACAGGCGAGGAAACAGAGGCTTAGGCAAGTTGAGCCCAATCTCACACAGGAAGAGACAAAGTCGGGTCTCTAAGGCACTGCTGGCCATCTGTAAAGCCCACACTCTTACCCGTCATTTTCTGTTGGATCTCAGCGGTAAGTAATTTCAGGAGAAAAGTTACCCTGGTGATGGCCTACTGCCTACTGCCTGCGCTCGAGTGCGTGTGTATTTGTGCGTGTGTGTGTTCAATGAATTTGAAACTGCCTGTATCCATTGCGGCCATCAAATTCAGATTCTTAACCCTATTTATAATTAATTGTCTATTGGATAAGAAATTGATCAGGCTTTGGGTTAGTTGTTTGGGTCATAGATAACAATACATAAAATAATCATAGCTTGCATCCAGGGTGAAAACATTAGCTTAGAATATTGCCAGACACAGTAAATGTGCCATTGAGGTTACGTATTATTATTAATACCCACTCGCCCCATTAAATGTGTAAACTCCAGTAATATTTGCTTCAGAACTCATATCTCATGGAGATTTTAAATGTTACCAGTCACATTTACATGTTCTTGCCATCCTGCCACGATCCCATCCCCCGACACGTCTGTGCCTAAAAGGTGAGCACTGTCGTGAATTCAGTGGGTGTATGTATCTGATGATGTTTTCATAGCATTAGTAGTGATTTACGTATCCATAAACAGTTTTCTAAAAAACGTACCTAAATGCTATCATATTATACATATTGGCCTGGAAACATTGTCATTTACCAAAATGTCATGTCTTCAGTCACTCTGTGAAGCACACACATCTAGTCAAAATCTAGTTTACCTGATGCATAGTACCTACCACCTGGGGATGAACTTCATTTTGTTAATTTCTTATTACAACCATCCTATGAAAATTCTGGTGCTTCTCTCTACTCACAGAAATGAGAATTTCCATAAGATAAATGCACAAAAGATAGCTGTTTGGTTGTAAAATTCATGGGTATCTAATCTTACTATTAATTGTCTGCATTTGTTTTTCTAATGAAAAAATCAGATATGGTCACTATCTGAAATGACTAGAATCAGGAATATCCAGTAAACTGTCTAGTAATAGTCATTTTATGATAGCACGCATGAATTCCTATCTTTTATAGGTAATAATATGGTCGTATCTTAGTTCTAAGTACTGCAAAATTAATTACTCCTCATATAAAACCCCACAGTCTACAATATTTATGCTTAAAGACCCCTATAAACCACTGGATCCTTCCACTAATCCACAGATGAACTCACCAAGTCTAAAGAAGAGGATCAATAATCTGCCTCTGTTGGTTCATCCTGAGACTAAAGCAGATGTGAAAAGAAAAACACCCATTTGGCTCTGGTGGAGGGAACAATTCCCTAGGACAGCAGTCAGAAGTCTGAGATCTGAGTATCCTGCAACTTTAGCACTTAATAAGTATTCTATCATGGTATAAGAAACAAAAACAAAAACGTACCTGATGTTTACTGAGCACTTACTGTGATCTGAGCACTGTTTTAAGTGCTTTATATTTATTATCTAATTTTATTCTCCCAATAACTCTAGGAGGGAAATACTAAAAGGGTTTTTCAGAGATTGAGCAATAATAAAGAAGGGGAATTTCTCTCATATTGAAAAACTATATTAACACTTATTTTAATATTTTCAAATATAGTGGTTCTTTGGTAGCAGAATTTTTCCAGGACCATTCAATTGCCTGCTTATACTTTTAAGCTCACTTATTCATTCAAAAAAACACTTTCTGACCAGCTAGTATTTGTAAAGTTCTGTTCCTGGTAATGGGACCCACCTGCAGATAAGGTCAGACCCTCCTTTCGAGATGCCCACTTTTTAGCAGGAGGAGAACTGAGGTCCAACCACATCCCACCAACACTCTTAGTCCTGGTAAAAAGTAGCTAAAAGGATGGGACTATTTTTATCAGGGGCAAATTATCTTTCTTTGAGAAGAAAATACTATCATTTGCCAATGTCTATCGTACCATTTACATATGGCATGAAAAGTACATACAATTCCTTAAGTAAGTCATTTGGGAGCAGCAAATGCTATTTAGTCACCCCCATAAAGCACAGACAATTGGGATAGCACTGTGAAAATATTTCTCATGTTTTTCCCCTTTATGAAGAGAGAAAGAAGAAGAAATTATTTCTTATGCATTAGTGAAAATCTCTCCTATACATTAGATCAATATATTTTAGTAATCAACCAGCATCAGAATGGTGCAATGCATCATATTGATTACAAAATATTAGTCCCTAGGAAGAGTTTAGCTAGAACACTTGCTAGATCTGCAGTGTACATTTTATACCATTTATGCAAACCAGAGCTTCCATACCTCACCAAACTTATCCAGGGAGAAGAAATCACATTTCGGCAGAGAACAGGTTTTCCATCTGATTTGTGCCCAGAACATGTAAAAAACATAGCAGATTGCATGCTGCATTGACTAAAGAACATACATATGCATTTAAATCACTTATGTTTTACTTTTTTATGATGCATCGGTGAATTGTATTCCTTTTGCATTTGTAATTAGAAGGCAGAACAGATGTGATGGCTTCATTTAAAGGGATATGTCCATTAAAATAACCTATACTACCAAGTAATTGTTTTCTTTAACAAGGGAGTCTGTCCATTGTCATGCTGTTTTTGAGCCGTTTAAATAGACTATGAAGAAAAAAAGGTGTGTCTTGAAGCAATGTTGATTGATTATGGAAGTCAGAAATTTTTGTGATAGGGGTTTATATATATTTATTGTTTTTGCTGTTCTTTTTTTGGAGGTGGGACATCATCAAAGAAACATTCATTCTTTAAATATCACTATTTTCCCTCAAATTGAGACAAATAAATCAAACCTATATGTATTTCAAAGGAGACCAAAACTTCTTTTCTAATTTTAACAAGGTATAGAAGAATAAAACAAAATATTCAACTATCACCCACTTGGTGATCAAATATACAGTCAATATTAGCACTGGCTCTTTGTTTGAACCTATATAAAATGTGGATTTCTATTTCAATTGATGACAGCTTTCTGAGATCTGCAGTTATGCTTGATTGGGACAGGCTGTGACAGCCAATGCAGTAGCCGGCAGACAATTCTTTAATATATGAACTCAACTGATCCAATTATCCATCCCCCTCCCCCAGTGCAAATTGCATCTCCAACAACCTTTTCACCATTTTCTTCTTGCCATGTCAATGCATAGACAAAATTTAACTAAAATTACTCTTTGTAGAACAGATGCATATTAATCCCTTTACTGCTATAATTAAACACCTCTTTGAGTCACCAGTGCTTGTAGACACATCCCCATGTTCAAAGTTGCTGGTTTTTCTTTGTTTTGTTTTAAAGGAAAATTTAATGCCATGGTCTTTATGTACACAGCTTGGAAAGACAGCATAGTTTCATACGAATTCCATTTAAGATAAATTATTGCGCAAAATAACAATTCTTTGTTGATATAACAATATTCAGAAAGACTTTATATGGGGAGAAATGTTGAGATGGAGCATTTTATGATGATTATGATGTTGAGTTTAATAATTTATGTTTTTGTTGAGAAAAAATTTGCAGTAAGCACCAACATACCAACATTATGGCCCTATGAGGCAGGAGGAGGGAAAATTCTTTCAAAGTCCTTTAACCGGATCCCTAAAATGGTCGGCATGGTTATGCAATTGGGCACTAGCAAATGTATTTTGGGGCTTGCTTCTTTTGGCTTGATGGTTTGCATGTATTGAAATATAGAACGGCTAGCTTTCTGTTTTTGCTGTAGAGATTTATCTTCATTTCATGTTTTTCTTGTTTTACTAGTCATGGCTCTAAAGTTCTGTTTCTATAATAAACTTATTGAATATATGCTATTAGACTCAACATCATAATCTTTTGATAGTGTATATTCAGTAAGTTCCAATAAGTAGCTCTTCAAATCTTATTTGGGAGGAGATATATAGACACGCTCAGGTCAATGATTATGAATCGATTTGGCCAAACAAATAAAACTTTTAATTATTCCTATTGATTTTCCAGTTGTAAAAGAGAAATAATGATACATTTTCCTCAATTGCATTATAAGGTCTATGTTTCCTATAAATCCATATTTTGTATATACTTGAAAGGTTTATTTAAAATATCAATGAAGTAATTTTTGATGAATGATTGATAAATATTAGCATTAAAGGTATTACAATAGGAATAACAAACTCAGTTTAATAAATTGATATTCTGTTGGTTAGTTAATTGTTTCTGGGTGTCATATAAAGAGAAAGACAGTACAGGCATACCTTGGAGACACTGAGGGTTCAGTTCCAGACCACTTCGATAAAGTGAGTATCACAATAAAGGGAGCCACACATATTTTTGTGGTTTTCCAGTGCACATAAAAGTTATGTTTACACTATACTGTAGTCCATTAAGTATACAATAGAATTATATTTAAAAGAACAATGTACATACTTTAATTTAAAAATACTTTATTGCTAAAAAATGCTAACAACCATCTGAGCCTTCAGTGAGTCATAATCTTTTTGCTGGTAGAGGGTCTTGCGTCAACAGTGGCTGCTGACAGATCAGGGTGATGGTTGCTGAAGGCTGGGGTGGCCGTGGCAATTTCTCAAATAAGACAACAATGAAGTGTGCCTCACGGATTGACTCTTCCTTTCACAAAAGATTTCTCTGTAGCATGAAATGCTGTTTGATAGCATTTTACTCACAGTAGACCTTCTTTCAGAATTGGAGTCAATTCTCTCAAACCCTGCCACAGCTTTATCAATAAGTAAGTGTATGTAATATTCTAAATTCTTTGTTATTTCAACAATGTTCACAGCATCTTCACCAGGCGTAGCTTCCATCTCAAGAAAACACTTTCTTTGCTCATCTGTAAGAAGCAACTCCTCACCCCTTCAAGTTTTCTCATGAGATCGTAGCAATTCAGTCACATCTTCCGGCTCCACTTCCAGTTTTGGTTCTCTCGAGATTTCCACCACATCTGCAGTGACTTCCTCCGCGGAAGTCTTGAACCCCTCAAAGTCATCCATGAGGGTTAGAACCGACTTCTTCCAAACTCCTGTTAATGTTGATATTTTGACCTCTTCCTTTTAATCATGAATGTTCTTCATGGTATCTAGAATGGTGAATCTTTTCCGGGTATTCCATTTACTTTGCCCAGGTCCATGAGAGGAACTACTATCTATGGCAGCTATAGCCTTATGAAACATATTTCTTAAGTAACAAAACTTGAAAGTTGAAATGACTCCTAGATTCACGTACTGTAGAATGGATGTTGTGTTAGCAGGCATGAAAACAACGTTAATCTCCTTGTACATCTCCATCAGAGCTCTTGGGTAACAAAGTGCACTGTCAATGAGCAGTAATATTTTGAAAGGAATTTTTTTTGAGCAGTTGGTCTCAACAATAGGCTTAAAATATGCTGGAAACAGATGTGCTGTCACAGAGGCTTTGTTGTTCCATTTATAGAGCACAGGCAGAGTAGCATAATTCTTAAGGGCCCTAGGATTTTTGGAATGGTCAATGACTATTGGCTTCAACTTAAAGTCACTAGGTGCATTAGCCCTTAATAAGTCTATGAAGCTTTGAAGCCAGGCACTGACTTCTCTGTAGCTATGAAAGTCCAAGGTGGCATCTTCTTCTGATAGAAAGCTGTTTTATCTACATTGAAAATCTGTCGTTTAGTGTAGCCACCTTCATCAATAATCTTAGCTAGGTCTTCTAGATAACTTGCTGTAGCTTCTCCATCAGCACTTGCTGTTGCACTTTGGGCTTTTATCTTAAGGAAATGGCTTCTTTTCTTAAACCTCATGAACCAACTTCCAGCTTAGCAGTTTTTCCAACTGCTAGCTTCCAACTCTTCTTCTGCAGCTTCCTCTCCTCTCTCTGCCTTCACAGAACTGAAGAGAGAACTTTGCTCTGGATTAGGCTTTGGCTTAAAGAAATATTGTGGCTGGTTAGACCACTAAAACTCTCTCCATATTAGCAATAAGGCTGTTTCACTTTCTTATCATTTGTATGTTTGCTAGAGTAGCACTTTTAATTTACATCAATAACTTTTCCTTTGCATTCACAACTTTGCTAACTGTCTAGCATAAGAGGCCCAGCTTTTGGCCTATTTTGCTTTGGACACATCTTTCACACTAAGCTTAAACATTTCTAGCTTTTGATTTAAAATGATAGGCATCTAATTCTTCCTTTCACCTGAACACTTAGAGGCCATTGGAAGGTTATTAATTGGCCTAATTTCAATATTATTGTGTCTCAGGGAATAGAGAAGCCTGAGGAGAGGGAGAGAGATGGGAACAGCCAGTTGGTTGGTAGAACAGTCAGAACACACACAATACGTATTGATTAAGTTTGCCATTTATATGGATGCAGTTCAATTACAATAGTGACATCAAAACTTATTGATCACAGATCACGATAATCAATATATTAATAATGAAAAAGTTTGAAATATTGTGAGAATTAACAAAATACAACACAAGAGACACAAAAAATGGCACCAATAAACTTGCTTGATGTAGGGTTATGACAGACCTTCAATTTGCAAAAAATGCAATATCTATGAAGTACAAAAAAGTGAAGTACAATAAAATAAGGTATGCCTGTATGTTAGAAAGCCTCTTTGTGGAATGGCTTTCAGTATGATAGAAATTCATTTGTTTTAGATATAATTCTATCTGAAATTTTGGCCTTTAAGGATTATTTATGGGCCTTTGATATTATTGCTTATTTAGACAACTTTCTAATGCAAGTTTAACATTCATTAGAAAGTAAAATAGATATTCTCACTATGACCTTCAAAATAAAAAGTTGAACTATCCTGGATTTCTAAGTTAATCTTAAACTAATTGATATTAAGCATAAATCCCTTTATTCTGCAATAGCCAAATGTGCACAGAAAACTCAGTGTCCTATAAAGCTTACAACTGTTCATAAATTCACTTATATAAAATAGCATAATTTCAAGCTCAGGGGTTTTGGAAATGAGAAGTAAGTGTTTAAAGACAAGTTCTCTCATCAATGAGAAAGCTGTCTTTTCAGGCCATCTTTCTGTGAACATTGCCTTCTGTGCAGTCACAACCATGAGCTCCTTGCAGCCATTCATGTAGCATGGGACAGATTCTGCCCACAGTAGATCAAATGGGCACTGGGCAGTCATCGCATGTGGTCGTAAGCGAGGGGATCTAAACACATGTACCCTAGGGCAGTCTTGTGCAGAGAGCAGTGACCATGCAATCAGTGCACCAGAGAGAGTAGTTTTATAAACACTGATGGGATGAGATATAAAAAGCCAATGTTTAGTAATGTAACCTCCAATGAGCTCTTTGATTAAATTTTACCTCTTGGGAAAAAGAAGTGAGATTGCATCACTTCTAGCACCAATACTCTATGATGCTGTGTTTGAATATCTTTTCCTTTAAACTTTATGAAAACATATTTATTATCCCTAAAGGAAATTTTGAGGTGAGCAATAGCTTGTAGACACTAAGTTCTTTGATTTTTTATACTTTTATTTATATTTACTATAGCTAAGGAAAAATTGAGATTCCTGTTTCCTGTTCCAATAATGCAAGTAAAAATGGATCTACTTTATCGCATAAATGGGGGCATCCTTTCATTTGTTCTATTAAAAATTTTAATCGTTCAATGGGTACACTTGGAGGGGATTTTCTTCAAGATTCTGTATAGTGGCCAAATAGAGGTTTTCTGACAAGTACAAGCTTTCCTCCTACCTCTCCGAAGAATGCACCACTTGCTTCTTTTTTTATTCTTGTTCCCTAAATGCTCCCTAAGTCCTTTGCCCAAACTTATCTTCTGTCTCACTATTATTTCTCTTGGCAACTTAATCTCCTCTTATGGCTTCAGTGATGATCCAAAATCTGTATCTCCGTCCTTACTTCTAAGACTGGGAATGCTCAAAGTAGATAAAAACACACTGTAAGAAAAGTCAATGCCAATATATTAGATATTTCCAAAGATTATAAGATCTATGTATGTTATTATATATCTTCTATCCTGATCTACGTAGCTACAGTTCTGGATTTCCAACCACATTTAAAATTGTCATCCTTGATATCACTAAAACTGTACTGATCGTCTCCTTCCTAGTCCTATTTTTCATGCTCTTCTTGTTTCTAGAACTAATGGCATCATCCCAACCTCCCATACCACAAAATCAGAACCTCCCAGTTGTTTCCCAGTTCTTCTTTTTCCTTATGCCAAGCTCATCTGCCAGGTCCACTGATCTGTCTTTTCTGAATCTTCCTCTTTATCCTCTACTCTGCTGTGTTGGGTTACCAGGTATTCTTTTCCAACTCAAATTGCTTCCTCCTTCCAACTACCTGATCATCACGTGACTTTCAGACTCATCTTCTTTCAAGCACAGCTCAGATTTTGTTATAGTACACACAAAAATATTTCAGTGGCTTTCCGTTGCATTCAACCTAAAATCCAAACATGTTATCTTGGCCTTGACCTATACTTTTGATATTTTCTCCCACTCAGCCAAGTTAAAGTGCCTTTTTGCAGCCATGTGCTTGCAACGCTCTTCTCACTGTGAAAACTCCCAGCTTTCCAGCTCCATGTGGCCGTCTTCTATTTCAGAAGCCACCTTCTAGGTAATACTTTCCTCAGTCCTCCTGGCTGGAAGAACATTTTCAGTTCTCTGAATCAATGTGACAGTACCTTTTGTATTAGTTTGCTATCCCTTCCATAACAAAGTACCAAAGGCTTGGTGGCTTAACAACAGATACTTATTTTTTCCATAATTCTGGAAGCTTAGAAGTCCAAGATCAAGGTATTGGTAGCATTAATGTCTTCTGAGGCCTCTCTCTTTGGCTTTTGGATGGCTGCCTTCTCCCTGTATCTTCACAAGGTCTCCCATTTGTGTGTGTCTGTGTCCTAATCTCCTCTTCTTATAAAGACACTGGCATATTGGGCCTTCGTTAATGACCTTACTTTAACTCAATGACCTCTTTAAAGGCATGTGAACAATAAGAATTTAGGCAAGTCGATTTGGATAGGAGCCTGAATTCTTGCAAAGACATACCTACTAAGAAATATGAAGACTTTTAGCCAGGATTTTGTACACTGTCAGCACTGATTATACTAACTGGTAATAGCTGACTGCTGGGTATTCTACTAATGAGGTAGAAGGAGCTCCCTAAAGTAGGCTATTCCGTTAATAAATTAAAAACCCAGTAATAATAAGCCACATTTCCTGAGCCCAGCTTATGTGCCAGGCACTGTTTTAAACACTTTACAATTATTAATTCATTTAATCATCACAGCAACATTGTAAGGTAGAAATTATTATTATCCCCATTTGGGGACATGACAAAACTGAGGTACAGAGAGCTGAAGTAATGTGCCCAACCAAGGTCACACAAAATGCCAGCAAGCTGCAGAGCCAGACTTTGAACCGATGTAACCTGTAATCTGACTCCAGTCTCTGTTTCTACTGCTTTCTCAGTCCTCTAATGATATATTGTTATATTTTTTAAGTATTAAAAAAATGGTTCAAATATCTCTGACAAAATCGAGCAACATTAACTCATAAGGTTAATTTGGCAATAAAGTTCTAGGTCCTTTTTAGAACTTCAGAAATATGGACATAGCATAATTTTTTTTTAAGTTAAATTCATTGGCATAAGCAGGCAAATTTAAAAGTTCAGGATGCAAAGTGGATTCTTTATGGAAAATAGAGATCAATGACTAAAAAATGACATAGACATTTAAAGATGGGCTAGCAGAGTAACCTTTTAAAATCAGCACATATGGATCTTTTGATATATTAATCCATTTTTGCCCCTGGGAAATTGGAATAAAAATACTATAGAATTAAGAGATACAAATTTTTGCATAATATATCTTCTGATTTTTGCATGATGCCTCTATTAGTTAGGGTAACTGGTCAATTCTAAGTAGATTAAGTACCTGCATGAGCAAGAGAGAGAGAGAGAGAGAGAAAGAAAGAGATTGAGATTTTAGGTTCTCGACACTGGGAAGTTCCAGACCACTTAGGTGCACATTAACTTTCTGACTTTGTTTCCTTCTTTGTCTCTCTTTCCCTGTTTTCCACTCTGTTGGTTTCATCAGGAAAGATCTCACTTATCACAGCAGCAAAGATGCCCCCAGGAGCTCCATGGATACTTATTTTCTCCATTTTAGAAGGAGAATGAACCTCTTTCTGCTGACCCACATATCCATCCCCTTCTTCAGGACCCCTGGCAGCCTGGCCCCTGATGACAGCCCCCCCGGCAGGTGGAGGACATGAAGATAGAGAGAAAAAGAGGTGCAAGTAAGGCAAAATAGGAACAGACACCCCTGCAACTGCTGAGCTATTTATAAACAAAGCTATTTAACCTTCATCTTGGGATAATTCACTGTCATTTTTTTTAATTCAAAATACACTGAAATAGAAAAGATAGTCCTTTTAAAAGATATGAAGTCCATAAGAAGTAAAAATTAATACAATAAAATAGATGGAGGCCCAGGTAACACACTGTAAGTAAAGTAGATGCTACTGTATAATAAAAATACTAAGTGTTGGATATATCATGGCCTTCCAAGGTGGGTTTTTAAAAAGTGGTAGCAGTAGCCAGGTACGTTAGAATACTTAAAAGCTTTGGAGTACAACCAACAATGTAGATATGTTCTCTGGCTCCCGGTCTTGTTCCTGCTGCTTATTGGAATTTTTTACTTCTTTCTTTTCATTGCTCGAGTTGGAGTCTTAATCGGTTTGGGTTTTGCTTTCTTCACTTGTCAAATGGGTATAATTATACCTTTCTTGGATGGTTGATGCAAGAGTTAAAACAGATGGTGTGTATAAAACATGTGCCATTATAGTAGATCCTCAATAAATGTTAGTTTTCTAGAGTGATGTGTATGCTTAGCACAGGTTTGATTCCTCTGTTACTTTATTAGCCAATTTACCCTCCCTACTTGATAGTATTTAATGCAAATGGAAACAAAAGTAGTTTGTCCAAGTAGTATGGAATATGAGTAGAATTAATAATAAATTATGCTCACTGTATTTCTGGTAATGAAAAAGACAAGCATATAAAAAAATTAATTACTCCTTGTTATATGTCAGAAATCCAGTAGGAAGGAAAGACAGAACTGGACACCCACTGAGTCACAATCATGGTATGGCAGGCATTTTGAGAAGAGAGAATATTATGCGTCACATTGTCACTATCGTCCTGTCAGTCATTGGTGGCTGGGGCCATATGAGGCCCCGGATACTGCACAGCTGCTCAGCACAACATCCAAACCAAAGAACGTGGCAAGATCTCATGTCTGACCCATTTTAAAAAATTCAAAATAATATTTTCCTTGAATAGTGAAGAAATGGATTGAATTCTTAAATTTGTAGCTTTAGAGTTTATATTCAAATTTTAAAGATGACACACCTTCATGTACTCTTATTTTGCAAAAATAGGTTTCTGATAGACTGAAAAATGTTTTTGGATAGAGCTGAAAAATATTCCCTTCTACTTGCAAAATGGCAAACCTCTCTTATTGAGCCTATGGAAAGAGCATTTAAAAGAGAGAGTTCAATAGTGTTTAGTTTTATGTAGCTGTTACTCCTTTGGGCCCACAATTGAGAATAAACGACAAGGAAAGGGGTTTTCATTAAAAGTCCTCTCTGGAAGTTTAGTGAAAAACAGGAAAAAAAAAAAACTAAATCAATTTACACAGACTAACAACATACGATTATAATTTCCCATGGATGTGGTTTATTGTTGGCAAAATTTAGAAAAATCCACGTGTATCATTTTAAAGTACATCTACACTATATTCTCATGAAATGTACATAGTCATAGAGTTAAATGTTTGTGGGAACTTTTCATTTTTTTCTGTTCGGCCTGCTTTCAAAATATTCAAATATATTTGGCTTTTGTAACTTTGCTAATTAAACCTTCTAAAACAGATGGAATTATAGAAATTACTGGGTTTAAAATATCATCTTAATTGGTTTACGATCTATGTGACACGTAGTGCCATTCGTACTGTATAAAATAGATACGGATGGCTCGAAAGAGATGGCATGCCAATTAATTTCTCTTTAACTCTTTCGATTAAATTTTGTTTTCTTCCTTATTTTATTCCCTTTCCATTAGCCTAGCTCCCAGCGAGTCTGATCAACCCCGACTGTCAGTGTACAGGTTCTAACCTGAGACCGTACTGGAGGGTTTGTGACTCAGGAATGGGGAGAATGTGAATTTACCTTCTTTCTAGAGAAAATAAATGACCTTAAGAGAAGCCTTTAAGCATACATATGGCTGTCCCCTCAAGTGATGCGTAGATTAATCTTTCTCCTTCTAACCGTGATTGCCTAATGTATGCAGACAGCCATAGTCCTCTGATTTTCTGGAATAGTCTTGATTTCGAATATCTATCTTACTGTCTCACTAAGAACACTTGGGTTTATCAGACCGGATGTTCAGATTTTTGAGTTGGGATGGGAAGCTATAATCGCTGTGGGTAGAATTTTGGAAGATTTAAAACGGCTGCTTCACATGTGCCTATATGCCTTAAGAGCAAGACTCTGGTTCAATACAACTCACCTAGACCTCCGAAGATTCCTATTTTGAAACCCACGACGAAGCCCTCGATTAGACGAACCTGCTGTGGCCAGCAAAATAGCATGCAGTTTTAAAATACACCCATCCTACAATTTTTTGGCTACTATTGGCTAACAAAATGAAACTCAACTGTTTCTTTCAAATATCTCAATTTGCCATTTAGATGTGATTTTAAACACACTATGCCCCTTTGTTGCCATGGTAACAGGTTTGGGCCCTCATGGGTGACAGCAAAGTACCACAGTCCTGGTTCCTGTTTGAACACACATGTTCGCTGGGTTTCGCCTTGCCGCGGGAGGAGAAGGGAGGCTGGAATCACCACGCTTCCCACAGCAAGGTAAATCCGTGCATCAAATAACACTCGGAGCTTGGGAGATCGCCCACAGCAGGGACAGATTACCTCTTACAGTCACTATGGAGAATGATTCAAATTCTAGCTTTAATGATCCCGGGTAGAGCTCTTCTCCTCCCCACCAATGTGACATTTTGCAGACATTTTATATATCAAGGAAATATTTAATTGAAACGTGCTTCTGAGAATGCCTACCGAGCTGGCTCTAGGCATCTTCCAACGTTGCAGGGGTCAATTAAAAGAACCAATCAACTGTTTTTAAAACTTTAAAATATTTTCTAAAAAAGGGTGGAGGGAAAGAAAGTGGACAAAAAGTAATGTTAAATAGCATGGAGCATGACTAATGGCGCTAGCATGTTAAAATCATTGGGAAAATGTCCTTGGAAGACAAATGAATTTTCAGCAGAATAATTAACTTAATTAACAAATTTGCATGCATATTCATCAGGCTATTGAAGTCTTTCCAGCCCAGCTTGATGAGCGTTGGTGTAATAATTGTCTCATTTACATTCTGCAATCTCCTACAATTTAGGGCATGCAAAAAAAGCCGACCTCTTCCCTCTGACTTTCTTTGGGACCCACAGAGTCCTAAAAACATGGCCTTCACCCTCTCCGTGGCCTTTGGGTCAGGCCTTTTGCGAGAACCCCCAGAGAGAGCTGGCTGTGCTTCCCCTCCCCCAGCCTTCCTCGGCTTTCTTCTTTTTATTTTTTTCTTTTTGGCCCAGGTTCTCTGTTTTTGCCTCCGCTTGCTCTCCTGGGTAAATCTTGGCACCAGTTCTGACTTCAAATCTCTTGGGTCGCCAGACTGCATCATGTAAAAATTGCCATTTCCCTCTATCTCTGCAGGGCAATCTTTAAAGGCAGTAAGGTGTGACGCTCCAGACTGGCAGCTTGGCAAGACAGAGCCCATGGATACCAGCACACGGGAATCTGGACGGTTCACTCTGACAGCAGTCAGCGCTGGGAACAAAAGGAATGGAGGGGAAAAAAGCACAAATGTATTTTTACATATTGTAGGCATATGGCCACAAGACCAGCAGAAATATATTTAATTACCAAGTGCATGCATTGAGGAGAAAAACATTGGAAAGGGGGGAAAAACTGTGTGCACAGCAATATTATTCTACTTTAACTTTTCACCTCAGTTTTTTTTTTTTTTTAAATTGAAGATGAAAGGGAATGCGGATTAGAATGGCAAACGGTTATCCGCTGGAATCCTATCAAATGTGATGTGGGTTTTTGATAGGCCTTCCTTAACAGCATAACATTACGTACAGAAATACAAAAGTTTTCAAAAATTATTTTAATTATGAAATAATTTGACTAAGGTATTTGGGGGGACAGGGCACATCTGATTGGAAATATAGCAGTTATTAATAAATAATCTTACTGTTGTGTTAAAACTATACTTCTGATGTTACACATTAGTTTAGGCCTCCTTAACAGTTAACAAATAACCCTTGAAAAATTAAATTCTTATTCTGTTCTGTGAAATCAGAATAGTCCAACTCACATTTATTGTCAGGCATTGTGCTAACCAGTGGAGGTAGAGGTAGATCAGATAGCATCTCTGCACTGGGATGCTCATAGTCTAGAATGGGGGACACATACACATATGTACAATTATAATATGATACTATTAAATATACTAAAATTATAATTAGTTAAAATCGCTATTATAGTACACAGAATGCGATCTATGTAACGTAATGATGTAGATATATTGATCCAGGGGCCATAGAGAATTGACTCTTAGTTCAATCTGGGGGTCAGGGAGGTGACCTCTTTCTGGAGGACCAGGGAGGTGACCACTCTCTAGGAAAGCTGATGAGAAGGATGAGTCAGGAGAAAAAGCCAGGGAAGAAGGCAGTTGCATTTTGCGGAGAGGAGGCGATCAGGCAAACCGGCCAGAGGAGTTGAGTAACAGGGCCAGGGAAGTGTGTGTGCCCATTGGGTTGGGAGACAGAGGGGCCTGTATGTCCATCATTGGCAGAAAAGAAAACCACAGCCCTGAGAAAGCAACCTGCCAGGAGTCCTCTTGTTTGTAGCATTCCTGGCGCTGACTTCCTGTTAGCCTGGGTCTTCTGTTGTCGTCCCGCTCTTTGAGATCCTCTGTAGCCAGTGCTGGCTGTGCAGGTGACCCGTGCACCCTGGCCCCGTGCCGATGCAGGTTCTGCCCAGCTGACTGGCCTTACAGCCCGTTTCTGCAGCCAGATAATGGTTCAGAGGCGTGTTAATGTGAGCTTTACCTTACATTGCAAATATCATCTTGGAAAGTTCTTTGTAAATTTACTTTTTTGTAAATCAACCTACATAATAAAAGCACTAGGGGAGCTTGCTATTTAAAGGAACCCTGTAGTGAATCTTTTCATAACGTAGAAGCCATTCCTTAATTAATCTTTTTTTTTTTTCCCATCAGATATACCTGTGCCTCTGTGGCTTTTATTCTAAGAGGAAGCAGCATAGACTATAATGCCAAGTGCAGGAGACTAAGAGCAGGAGTTTCCAGAGCACGTGTGGAGCCCCTGCTGGCTGCCACTAGCTTGGGGATATGAATATGACCTCGGGGTCAGTTCCATCTCCTGCCAAAGTTACAGTCAGACAGGCCGGCCTGAGCCCAATCCTGGTTTACCATCCACCAACTCCATTTGACAATTCACCTGTCCTCTTTGAATCTCAGTTCTTTACCTGTATTCTGGGTTGTTATATAGTATACTTCAAATAAAAAGGTCTCTCTGAGAGCCTGGAGCAATAGCTACTACTGTGGGTTGGCTTGCCCCGACTCCACTTCTGGTCTACCCCACTCCTCAACAGCCCTTTGGAGCAAGATCCATGGCTAGACTTAACTCGGGACCCCTCCCCTGCCACTGTTTCCCACTCCACTCCCCAGGAAGAAGGGAGATTAAAGAGGATGGTTTAGACCTTTCTTTACCCCTGGTAAGCCATGTAAAAAGTGGTTCATCTAATGAGTAAAGTTTCAGATTCAGCCATCCAGGGCAGGTCTGTACATCCAAATATGGTAGCATCGGGGCCACCTCACCTTCATATGGGCTTGTATGCTTCAAATCGACCAAAATCTGTTCTGGTTCCTTTCCCCATCGTCTGAGCCCCCAACCCACCCCTATGGTTCTTCTGCAGCTTTTGGTCTGAGCAAGGGTGTCCTATTTAATCAATCATAAACCTGTTGGAAAATTGTGTCTGATCAACTTGCTACAACGTTCTCCTCCCCTAACGTCTCGCTGCAGGGGAGGGCGACACCTATGGGAACCACACAGACTTTTGAGTCATTTGGTCACCTGTGGGCTGGTGGCTGTGGCTGTGGCTCACAGGCCTCCTCTGAGAAGTGCTGGGGCGTGAGACTCCAACAGTAGCAGAGACAGCAGCCCCGGCATTAAGGTGGGGCTGGGGCCTTGGCTGAATACTCAAGGAGATGGCCATGGACGATAGTCAGGGAGAAGGATCCCAAGGGTCAGGGCAGGTTAACCAGGCCCTGGGGTCCCAGCCCTGACTGAGTATACCGGGCAGGTGTACCCCTTCAGTTGGCATTTCTGAGAATCGTGCAGATAGCTCTCCTCTCTTTCCTTCTTGACCTCTGAAGAGCTTATTGGAAAGATAGATATAGAGATGGTTCCAACCCAGGGCTAGTTTATTTGTGATAATCACCGGTAGCATATTACTGGAGTAAATTTGGCCAATTTGGGGGCTTGGCCTTGGAGAGGCCAACGCTTAAGAAAAAGGCCAAGGTCACTGGATGGCTCAAATGGACCCCACTTCTTATACATGAGTTGTGCTGACTCAGTTATTAGAGAACCCAAGTGTGCCTGGATGGGGATTTGAAATGTTGACATGGTCATGGGTTGGGGACCTTTAGGTAATTATGCTCCTGTAACCCAAATTTAAGTCCCTGCCCTTGTAAGACTTGCAGAGAGAGGTGCCTAGGAAAGCAGAGACAAATAACTTGGTTTGAGAAGTATGAAAGATATGCACATAGTAGGACAGCAAACCCAGTTTAGAGGGACTGGGAAATATTTCTAGGGAAAATGATCTTAAACATTAGATGTTTTAGCCCAGAAAAGGCTGAGAGGAGGGCAAGCGACAACACCATTCACTGAAGGCTTACGCTGTGAACAACAATGAAGTAACTTTCCCAAGGACGTTAAGTGGCAGCGTCTGGGTTTTTCAAAAGCCAAACTGTATGTTCTTAATCACGTTGCTCCACTGTCAATATTGAAATTACGATTTAAGAGGCCCAACTATTGGTTACAAACACACCATGTAGTTCACTGCAGATTTGGTTGTTCTCTTGGCCAGGTGGGGTTTGGAGCTCCAGCCCCTCAACCTGTAGAGAAAATGCAATTGAAACTATTAGGTAGTGCAGGGGGCGAGGTTTCTGAACTGCGTTGAGGCAGAAACTGCAATACTGATGTTGTCTATGGAGTATGTCCCTGAAGAACATATTCCAAACAACTTCCCCATTGCCTAAGACAGTTGACACTACTGTTTTTCCATTTGGTCGCAACATGCAAGTTTGGTTGATTTCATGAGCTTTAAAGTGAAGAATTATGCTCTGTAGACATCATGTGGTAACATAAAAGTTTACAGAGTAAAGTAAGGGTAATACTTACGCCCACAGTTCTAGACCGATGCCTTTATAAATTAGACACCTACTTTTAAATTTACAAAATTTGTGGCACCAAATATATATACAGTGTTCCCTCTATATCCATGGGTTCTGGATCTGTGGATTCAATCAACTGTGGATCGGCAATAATTTTTTTAAAAAGTGGATGGTTGTGTCTGTACTGAACATGTACAGGCTTTTTGTTCCTTGGCATTATTCCCTAAACAATACAGTATAAAAACTATTTACACAGGTCATTTACATTGCATTAGGTATTATAAATAATCTAAAGATTATTTAAAGTATATGGGAGGATGTGTCTAGGTTATATGCAAAAACAATACTATTTTATATAAGGGATTCAAACATCCATGGAATTGGTACCATCAGGGGTCCTAGGACCAATCCCCCATGGATACTAAGGGATGACTGTATATTTATATTCTGTCTCCTGGAAAAATATGGAATGTCTTAGAAGAAGAGTAATTTTTAAAAAATTAAGATTCAAAAGAATAAAAAAAGTAAGTTATATTTGAATAGAATGTATATAAAAGTTGTTTCTGGGCTCTCTGGAAACAAAGCAAAAAGGGAAACATGGAAAATTGCATAAGGTTCCATTATTAAAAAGGAGAAAGCATTTTTAATTCTTCTGGAAGAAAAAGTGTTTACAAAGACACAAATTTGGAAAGTCATAATTTGACATAGGCTTGACCTTTAGAAGAAGGAAGGAACAATTCTAGGTGTTTGTAATGCAGGGATTGTAACACAATCCAAGAGCATAATGAAATACAGTATACTCTTTCCTTTAAACCTAGAAATGGAGAAAGCATTCCTGCCAGGGAACTATTAATGGAAAGTCCCAGAACCACTAGGCTCTGATGCACAGATCTGGGCTAAGAATGCAGCATAAATCCCCCTAGTTACATATTTATGAGGCAGACACTTATTGATTACCTGGTCTGTGCCATTCATGTCTTTAGGGCTGGGATTGAGTGATGAAAAAGAAAAAGTCCCTGTTCACAGTCCACATTAAAATGATTCCAGCATATCAATATAAAATTTTACAGTTTTAATTGTCACATGATGTGTGATGGATGCATTATGGATTAATCAACTTACATGATGCTTTATGGTTTAGAGAATGTTTTCACACATCATTACAACCCAAATCTCCTTGTGGAACATTGGGACATTCCAGGTAAAACTCGACATTCAGATTGGGACTGATGTTTTTGGTTACAGAGCCTTGATACATCATGAAAGTATTGTTTGTGCTTATATTTTTCCATTAGGAAGGATATGCTTGAGAGCGCATTTCAGAAATTAGTAAGAAAGTCAGCCAGTAAATGCCACAAGAGACCTTAATATACCTTGATGTGCTTAAGAGTTGAACATTGCACTTAGTGACACTTGGTTTAATAAATATCACAATTTTCTTCACATCCCATGAAGTGTTGCAGGACTTTTGGCAAAACCTGAGATCCTTGTGCTGGGCACAGCTAGGAAATACCAATAACTGTTAAAGGCAACCACTGATCTCCATTCAAGGCTACGTTCACCAGTCATGTGGATCACTCAGGCTCTCAGGTCCTTTATTCTCCTTCCTCAGCATGCCTATTATGCACAATGGGTGAATAAGTCGGCTTCTTTCTCAGTTAATTAAGCTACCTGCTAATGATACTATTCTGCCCTTGCTTGATTCAGAGCAACCTCCCCCTCTCAGCCTCCTATCTGGCCAGAAGCTTTTGATGATGAAGGTAGATCCTATAAGAAGGAAATGGCAACATACATACACGTGCAGGCAGGCAACAGGCAGGTAGGGTGATCTCTCATCCCAGTTTGCCCAGAACTTTCCTGCTTTTAGTGCTGAAAGTCTCAAGTCCTGGGAACCTCTTAAACAGCATCAGGGTTTGTTACCCTAAGTGCAGAGAATCATCTGTATAGTCAACCGGCAACACATGAACACCTCCACTGTTGAATAAAATACAAAGCAGGCAGTAACATTCTGCAACTTAGTTTGAATTCCCCTGGAAGCAGGCCCTGTGTCCAGGACTCCAGAGCAAGTAGTTTATTGGTAGGTGATCCCAGGAAACAGTGGTGGACGAGAGGAGAAATGAGACAGGAAAGCAAGTTGCCACTGTGGGAACCTAATGTTACTAGGAAACACTGGGAAATAGTGTAGTGCACGTGCCTCAGAGCCATGTCACTTGAGGGACAGAGGAGTTGGGGTAAGCGCTCGTCATTATTGAAGTCTGTTCTTAGTGGTGGGGGTTGAGGTTGCTGATTTGGCCCACTAAGCCTATGGGCAGAGTGGACATCAGCTGCCAGAGAAAGTCTTTCTACAAAAAGATGCAGGCATTGCAGTTAGAAGCAGTGCTATTGTGTGCTGAAATGGTCCAAGCCAAAGGGGTATGGGGAAGACACTGTCACCATGGGTCTACATTGTTTTCCAGGTCAACTCATTCCCCAGCACTGACGAGCTGACCCTTCCCTGTGTGGACCCAGCTTCTTGGGTAATGGGAGGAAGAATGTGTGTGCTGGACACGGGAGAGGAAGGACATGTGTGGGTATTTGAAACACTGATGAGTTTGATGTTTCTGAATCTTGATTGATACACATTCTTTTCATTAGTCATTATCATATAGCCAAACTATAGATATGGGGGATCAGTTAGAATCTTCCAAGTCGTCTTCAATAATGCCACTTCAGACATTACTTCTATAAATCTGAATGATTTTGAGGGAGGAGACTTTTGAACACCTTTTAGGATCTTATCACAGCTTACTTGGCCTCATTAGCATAAAAAGTTTTTTTTTCATTTATATCTTTCCCTGCACCATTAGAAACAATTTTATTATTTCTATTCTTTGAGCTGGACAAAGCTTTTCTCTCAAGTTTCCTCTAGAAATGCCTAGAACATTACTTCCATCTGAAGTCTGCAAGGTGTTCACTGCAGAATGCAATAGTAAGCTCTGCACCCAGGTACCCAGGTATGCAGGTCAGGTACCTGGAGTTGGTGACTGAGCCACATTCAGTCACGAAGACCAAGATCGTTGGTCTTCCAGGTGACCTGACAAATACCTCTGCCAAATGGAGATGCTTGAATCTGGTTAGAGGCTGAAGATTCAATCAGAGTTGAATCAAAGATTCAATCATTGCCCAAAGAGTTTAGCAAAGACAATAGATGAGAAGAATCCATGAGTAATCAAAAGTCTTGAGGCAGGGAGAAGAGGAGAGAGACTAGTGTGAGTGCCAGTTGGTGGTGGAGCGGTATTAGCAGCAAATACAGAGCAGCTGTTTGGAGCTGTGGCCTCAACAGTAGATCATTGGAGTGGGAGCAATGTCTGCCTGCCCTGGACAGGAGAAGGAAAGCAGGTGGCTCAGCCTGGTTTGTGTCTTAAAAGTCAATCCCGTGTCTATGAGTCTGGCCACAAGGCTATTGCAGCAGTTTTCTGTGTTCTTCAGTTCCCACATCAGTGAGAAACCTTGTTAATTGCAGTATCTGTGTATTTGTCCTCATCAGCCTAAAAGAGGCCAACTAATTTATCTATCTTTTATACATTTGAAATCACCACTCACTTTTCTCTGATTTAGGCTAAATAACTTAAATTCCATTATTTTTTTTATTGTTATAATTTGAACAGTAGTTTTATTTTCAATTAAAGACTCATAGATTCAATTCAGCTTATTCAAATCTTCCTGCCTAGTTGGCCATGGGGAGTAGGACAGCGTGAGACCCGGGGTCAGAAAGACATAGATTTCAAGCTTGGCCCTGCAATTCACTGCAGATGTGCACACGGGCAAGTCACTTAACTTCTCTGAGTCTCAAATGAGGATTGTATTCCACTTACTCATTTCTCCTGTCCTCCCCCTCAAGCCCCTGGCAACCTGTAATCTTTTTACTGTTCCTACAGTCTGGCCTTTCTGAGAATGTCATATAGTTAGAATCATACAGTATGTAATTTTTTCCGATTGGCTTTTTTCATTTAGCAATACGCATTGAAGGTTCTTCCATGTCTTTTCCTGGCTTGATAAGCTTATTTTTTTTTATTGCTGAATAATATTCCATGGTATGGATAGATGTACCACAGTTTTGTTTTTTTGGGTTTTTTTTTGTTTTTGTTTTTTTACTCATTCACCTAGTGAATAATTGGATACTTTTTAAAAATGTGCAATATTTATTAAATAAAATAAAAGAAAAACATTGATTGAGAACCTAACCACAGGCTAAGCCCTCTTCCAGAATCTTGAGATGTATCAATGAGCAAAGCATATAACAATCTTTGCTCTTGGGAAGATTACAGAACAGCGGGAAGAGATAGATGCACAGAAAATAAAAAATAGAAGCAACAAATAAGTAAATTATAAATTATACAAGCAGGTGGTAGTTACTAAGACATAGTAAAAAGTAGTGCAGGTCAAGGGCATTGGGAGTGTAGAGGGAGGGGTGAGGTGAGGCTGCCAATGGGGAATCTGAATGGGGTGGTCAGAGCCCCATGTGAAGATGATGCTTGAACCCAGATTTGGTGGAATTTTCTAAGGTCGGAAGCAACAGATGGCTTAGAAATATGAAATTTAAAAACTTACTACTAATGCAAAAGGCAAACTCAAACAAACTCAAAATATAATATTTCACTTATTAAATTGGCATACACTTTAAAAAATAAGGTTGGTGATGTTATATGGAGATTTCACACAGTAGGAGTAAAAATTATTAATAACTTATTCATGAAGGCAATGGGACAACAGGGAATAAGGAATCTTAGCAATGTTTAAACGTAATCTTCTCATGTCTATGAATGCCTGGTAAGAAAGGAACATGAAATGCTAACAAAATTTATGTAAAAATTATTTAATTGTTGAGTTAAAATTTGGAAATAGCACACCTTTTCTACGATGGGGACAAATTAGAAATTATTACAGTACATTCAATGAATGTAATACTGTCCAATCTTTAAAAATGATGAAATCATTGTTGAAGAATACTTAATGATTTGGGAAGGTGCTTATGCATAGAAAATGTTCCAAAAGAAATATACCAAATGTTAATAATAGTTATAAACCTCGGTGGTGGGATTATGGATGCTTTAAAATAGCTTCTTTAATGATATTTACGTATGATACATTACAAAATTCATGCATAACACATGTATAATATAAAACAGATTATTAAAAATGAAAATTACAGAAAAATAAGAAGACAATAAAAATAGCTGAGGCTTGTTTCTATTAATTCAGTTCATTTTTTAACTTTCTTCTTTGATATCAGCTATCATTTATCTTTTTACCCAGATACTTCCTGCTGTTTTTCAGTGCCCTTCTCTCCCTCTCTTCTTCTGCTATGCATCCATCCATCCTTGCTGATTTGGAGGCATTCTTTGCTCTTCCAAGCGGTAATCTCTTGTTAGTTTTAGGCATCTCATAAGTATCTTCTCTCAACATATCCCCTTCCTGTTTAACTCTGATCCATCAGGTTTTCAAATGGCCCACCAATATTTCCATGCAGAACATCATTTCAATATTTAGTGAGGTCTTTGTTTTGAGTTTCTGTATCTGTCATTTTTTCCCACTCACCATTTCCATCTTTTTTGTATAATGAATTCTCAAGTTCGTCTTCCACATTACTTAGTCTGTCAGTGCCAGTTCTGCTATTTCTGCCTTAAATGAGGGTTTATTTCTGCTTTTTGAATTTTTTTTTCTTACAGCATTTCTTACTTCAATAAAGCCTACTTTCTTCTCTTCTTATTGCTTCTAGGTCTATTTTCTCACTGACCTTTTTCTATTTCATTTCGTCATCTATTGAGATAGAAACAACTTTTGATTTTTTTTTTCTTTTGCTTCCTTGAGTAAAAATTTCTAGAGGTTTCTTTTTTTTTTTTTTTTTCCCCTGAGTCTTCCAGAAGGTGTTCGCTCTCCCTTAATCTTCGCAACTTTTCAGGTCGCTACATCCTCAAATGGGAAGCAGGTGGGATGAGGCCCCTGCCCCGCTGCTCCGACCACTTCTGTAGTGGCTGAAGCTATGCTGGAGTCGCAGATGGCGGGTAGGTTGGTGAGCCCAGCGCCTCACACATTTCCTGTCGACTTCTGCTCTCTCAGACAGAAATGGGATCCACTCCTACGTCCACTGCCGGCTCGCTAGTACACGGAACAGATGGACTGCACGGGAAACTCTAGCCCTGGTTTTTACTGCTTCTATTTCTGTCTCCTCCCAGACCCATAGTGCTTTATTTATGGAGACTACTATGCTGGTAAGCCCACAACCTAAGTCTTGCCCAGGTGTTTTCTGAAGAGCTGCGGTCTCTGGATGTAGATAGGGTTGAGGTGGGGGTGAGTAAAACGAGAAATTACCATCTGGCTGTCCCAAAAAATACCATGAGCTCATTGAAGGACTAGTCGGCTAGTTCTTTGATAGGCACAGTTCATGCGTTTCTCAACTAAATGTCGTATACAGTGGAGGTGAGACAAAGGGTTCTTCTCCCTTCATTCAAGTGTAGTTTTTCCCTTTAGACACAAAGCACAGGGGGTCCCTCACTGTGGCATGGTGCTAATGAGTCAGGCTCCAGGGGCATTAAAGCCAGATTCAACTAGATATTGGAAACAAGCTCATTGTTCTAGTTTTCACAGGTGTTATGAATTTTCATCTTTGTTTCTCTTCAGAGCTATTTTAATGAGGCATTGAGAAAGGCCAGGTGCCACTTGAAGCTGGCATATTTATTTCAGAGGTCACAGTTTCATTTCTTACCCTGGAGGGGTAGTGATCTCTGCAGGGAAAGTTCTCCAAGGGCTACCTGCAGGCCAGGCTGGGGCACTTCACAAAGAATAAAAGGCTTGAATCTGCTCCAAATGTTTGGACAAGCAATTCACGAAAGAGAAAAATTTGCCTGAGAGATTCTTAAGTCTGGTATTATTAATGCTTTGACTTCACCATACAAAAAGTTTTAATATGGCTTTCCCTAAAGGTTTGAACTTTAGAAAAATTGTATCTTGATGAATCCTTTCTAGTATTCATTTCTACAGAAATAAAAAAAAATAGTCTGGTTGTCTGGCTCTTGAGTGAGAGTAGGGAGCAAAGAATGATATAGATGAGATACCTCATATAGGCTAAGTGCTGTAAGGTTTAGCGTGTTGTCCTGTGGATGGACTTACTTGGTACTATTATCATATTTAAATGGAACACTTTCTTCCTTTGAGGCCCCCAGGCCAAGGTGAAAAACAATAGGTGGTAAGTAGTCCTTATTTCAACATGAGGACTCCACTAGCCATATGTAAGATTGCCAGAGAAAATAGAACACACCCAGTTAAATTTGAAGTTCAAATATATCATAAATATTTTTTTAGTATAAATATGTACCAAATGTACAGGACTTGTAAAAGGAGATGTCAGAACATTTTTAGTGACACCTTGAAGATATATTAATAAAAGAGGGGAGGCTGAGGAGGCCAGGTGGTATAATTTTGGTGTCATTCCCACTGTTTTTGTGAGGGAGAGGAGGATGCGTTTCCTTATACCAACACTTCCTGGAAGAGTCAAGTTGAAACGCTGGCTGGAGCCATCTGCCTCCCAGCAGAGGAAGGAGAAGAGGCTGTGTTGGAAGCACATGGTGCCTCCACTGCAGGCAGGTCAGGGGGCCACGTTCCCTGTGGCTCAGACACAGCCCCACAGGAGGCACCAGGCTGGCAGGTGGTTTGCAAATCAACTCCACTGAGAAGCCTCCTTCCAGCAGTGAATGGCTTTGGCAGAAAGAGACCCATCAGTTTCAAGAGCTGGGGTGGATGCTGTAAGCTGCCACTTGGAGGAAGATTGAGAAAGGCAGAGGCTGGTGTTCTCAGAGAACTTTCTGCAGGATTTGTCAAAGTGCCTCAGGACAGATCCATGGAAAGGCCAGGGAGCACATGGGCAGAGCCCTGACTCTCTCACTCACTCACATTCGTTCCTGCCTTATCACATATGTGAATGTGTGCTAGGTGCGTGTATTTGCACTGCATGCCAGGTGGGCACTGTGCTGGGTGCTTGGGATACATCAGAGAGCCCAACAGACACGGACACTTGCTCTTCAGGAGCAAAGGGCTGGCAGACAGTGAGCCAAACCCGGTAAATACATACACTACAGAGTATGTTGGAAAGTAACCATTGTTATGTTCTGTTTTCAAAAGAGAGTCAGGCAGACTGGCAGTGCCATGGGAGTGGGGTGCAGGTATTAGTTAGAGAGATAAGTGTTGCTGGGAGAGCTCCAGGCTCCTGGTGAAGAGGCTGCCTTATCTTATGAGATATGCCTCCAGTGCGTCCAGTTCATTTAAAATCACCAGGAATAAATTGCTACATGTTACCAATAGTCATGTCATTCTTACATATCTTTGCAATTGACCAAAAGAGAGCATAGCATATAGCAAAATTCCCTAGTTGGAATTGTGATTTAGGATGGAGAAAGCTAACCAAGAGTCGAGGTTGCAGGGTGCTGCTGGGGAGAAATGTTGCCAACCTGTCCTATCCCCCTTCTGTTCCTCCGTCCTGGCGCTTGGTTATGGAGACAGTAGCGGGGATGAGAGTGGAGCGTGGAAGACCATTTTCCATTAGGAATGGAAGGGAGGCAACGGAGGGAGGAGAGAATGACCTCGAAAAGGGGGTGGGCACCTGTGCAAGAGGCCAACATTTCAAAAGGCAATATTTGAGTGAGAGTTTAAAAGAGAAAGAAACAGAGAAAGGGATATATTTAAAGCTATTTAGCTGTTCAATTTCAATTATTTTAGCTTGTCAAAATAATCCCCTTCTGAATATGATTCTATGCTAAGGCTGATTTCAAAGTTAGGCACCAAGCCAGCTTCACAGGTCCAGGTTCAGGTTGCCAAAGGTTATATTCATAGCAGCATGGTTTGTGGAAAGAAGGAGCTGAAGATCACTAGGGGAATGTGTAAATAAAATGTGGTATATGCCAGTAACCGTAATGGACTAGGTTTGCATATTGCCACCTGGATAGATTTCAAAATGTGGGGTGGCATACAAAATGGAAAAATGTTTAATAGCCTAACACCATAAATATAATTTAAAATGCACACACACACAAAACAACTCTATTGTTTTATGGTACATGCCATCCAAATAGATACATTGAGTGTCGATCCAAGGGCTAAATAACAAATATACTAGAGTGGTTGTCAAGGGAAGGAGGAAAATGGGAATGGGGAAAGAACAGCATTGAACAGCTGCTGACATTGTCCCATATCAGGGCATGTAGGAAGTGTCACTGATCATCTCTCACCAGCTAGGGCCATTGATCATGCTGCTCCGAGGCTCAAGAACTTTGTAAGCTTTAGGCTGCCCCCTTCTGCTGCCCCTGGAAGCAGCAGAGTTGGCTGAGGAATGTGGTAATAATAAGGGAAGAAGGGTGTGCTAAATTCTGCTATTTAATGGTGACTCTCTTATGGGCATCCTATTACTTCGTGAATGAGTAGAGGCTGCAGGGAAGATTAGAGGGACTTTGAAAGCATCACTAGACCCAGATGCCAGTAACAGATGAAAGCCTCAGGTTTCTCCTGGTCTTCTTGCTGAGATAAGTTTGCAGCTTCCCGATAAATGGGCCACAGCTGGGGTTCTGCACTGGGCTGTAGGTACCACGGCAAGCCCAGGCTACTGCTTGGTTTCAGTCCATGAGGTCTAGGACTGGAGAACAGCATTATCTCTGGGGCAGACAATGAGATCTCTCCTGCACGTGAACCTGGGTTCCTGATCCCTGTCCTACTTCTTTGTCCTCTGCACAACTCATTAATAGTGGTGATGATTAGCTGCAGGAGAAACCCTTTTCCTACCCTTTTAGATTCTAACTGGGGAAATGTTATGCTATTTTTTTTAACAAGTCAGCATGCTTCTAGCTTTTTTGTCAGCTCACATTTGAACTTAATCCTACTAACTTCTTCTAAAGTGTGAAACCTAGGTAGAAGTGGAAACCATCTGCTTTCCGCACTGCACTGCAAGATGAAATTGCTTGCGTTCAAATACTGTGTTGGTTGTATAATAGAAATTATTTTATCATATATTATATTTTAAATTGGTTGGAATTCTCAATTTGGTTATTGCAGTATGAAATTCATTCTATTTTCTAAATGCAATATATTTTCTTTGTTTTCTAGATTTGTTGAGGTATAATTGACAAATAACAGTTGTATTAATATATATTTAAGGTATACAATGTAATGTTTTGATATGCATATACATTGTGAAATCATTGCCACAATCAAGCTGATTAACATATTTATTACCTTACATAGTCACCCTGTGTGTGTGTGTGTGGTGAGAACACTTACCTACTCTCTTAGCAAATTTCACATACAGGATACATCATTATTAACCATAGTCACCATGCTGTACACTGGGTCTCCAGAGCTTATTCATCTTATAACTGACAGTTTGTACCCTTTGACCAACATCTCCCTATTTCCCCCACTCCTCGGCTTCATGTCTTTACTTTCTGTTTCTGTGGGTTCAACTCTTTTAGATCTCAAGAATGTAGGAAATTAAGTATTTCAAACTTAAAGCTGTTGGAACTTTAAATTATTTTGAGCCTTGACAGGAAAGGTTTTCATAATGGGTGTACCACATAGGGCTGAAGAGAGAAAGTTTCCCCCTTCACTTTCTGCGGGTTTACTGAAAATGAACTGACAAAAAGCAGATCAATAAGAGAAAAAAAGCATGCAACATTTTAATAATGTGCATTTCACAGGGAAGTTACAAGAGAATGATGACCCAATCCCCAGTGGAGTACAGGTGCTTATATACCCTTCCATGTGGAGAAAGGGGAGATGGGAATGTAGACATAAATGAGAAAGTTGCTTTGAGGTCTAGGGGAGGTGTTGGTAAGGTGAAGGGCAGAACTTAACTGTGGACAAAGGTGGTTTTATTATGCAGATAAAGCTGCCCAGGTAATCTCTGGAGCTGCCCTCAGGAGAATAGGTGAGAAGTCTGTTTGAGCTAATGAAAATTCCCAGTTTCTTCTCCTGTGGCTGATTTTCCTGGTTATTTGATGAGAGTCCTAAGGAAGGGGTCTTGAGACAATTGTATTTCTTTTGGAAAGAAGCTTTCTTAGTTAGATTAAATAAACAAAATTCCACAGAGAGTCTCTGCCAATGCTTCAGGAAAGAGGATCAGAGAGAAAGGTGGGAGAAGGCCAGAGAGAGACCTTGGTTCTGAGGCTTATTGCCGAGAGCTTTCCATCTTCGAAGCACTTAACATACCAAAGTGCCACATTTCGGGGTACCATTTTCTGTGCTCCGACTACCAATTTACGTTTCCACCAACAATATATGAGGATTCTCTTTTCTCCACATTCAAATGTAAAGTATTTTCTTATTTCCTCCTAGAAATGAAACATATTCATTTATTAAACAATATTTGCTAAGAGCACCTATTTGTCAGGACTGAATGTTTAAGAAGTCCTGGGCTTAAAGAGATAAAAGTCATGGTTCCTGCTTCTGTGAGCTTACCTACAGTCTACCAGGGAGACCATTAATACATTAAGACAATTGCCAAAGGTGGGTATGTACAAACTGGCGGCAGCCAAGGAAAAAAATGTTTCTTAGAGAATCACAGAAAGCTTTAGGCAGGAGAAATCTTTAGCTAAGTCTTAAGGGATAGTTGGAAAAGATATAGGGGCCGCCATAAAGAAGGGTTCTTTACAGAAAGAATGACTACCTCTGTTTCTGGGGCACCAAGGAAAGCAGAAAGGAGAATACAGGGACAGAGTTCCTATCCCTGGTTCACAAGGCAGCCTTTGCAAATCTCTTTGGTCCTTAAGGAACTTTGGTTGAAGAATCCTTGAGAACCCTTATAGATCATTGACTCCAGCAGAGTTGACTCCAGAATAAAGTTTTCTATTTCTTTTAAAGGGAGGCGTGAATTTGAGAACAGTGTGCATTGCAAATATTCCCACTAATATATCACAATTATAGAAACACCTGTTCTAGACATGACAATATTTCTGTTGTTGATTCACTAGGCTAGGTGCATCAAAACTAACTTATACATGGAAAAAAAATTTTTTTTTTGAGACAGAGTCTTACTCCATTGTCCAGACTAGAGTGCTGTGGCATCAGCCTAGCTCACAGCAACCTCAATCTCCTGGGCTCAAGCAAACCTACTGTCTCAGCATCCCAAGTAGCTGGGACTACAGGCATGTGCCACCATGCCTGGCTAAATTTTTTCTATATATTTTTAGTTGTCCAGCTAATTTCTTTCTATTTTTTTAGTAGATATGGAGTCTCTCTCTTGCTCAGGCTAGTCTCGAATTCCTGACCTCAAACGATCAGCCTGCCTCGACCTCCCAGAGTGCTAGGATTACAGGCGTGAGCCACTGCGCCTGGCCCATGTAAAAAATTTTAATAAATAAATGATAGTCCTAGCTTAATTTTTTTCCCCTAAAGCCTAAAAACCAGTTTAGATTGAAAAAAACACAAATTTTTGTAATTCCAGAAAATCTCACAGTGAGCATTGACTCCTAAGCTATTTATTGTAGAAGTACCATTTTCTTTTAATATATGCAGTTGTTTATACAAAACAAGTAAGTTTAGATTTTTTCTTATGGATCTCAGTTTCTTGCATGGACTTTTTTTTTTTTTTT